>OY720633.1:92693208-93893208 GCA_963169105.1 Ceriagrion tenellum | reverse complement strand
TTGCTTTGTAACAGTTGCTTTTCTGTGAAATGGAATTCCAATCATTTGCCTCCGAAATTGGGAAATTAAACTTTCGTTTTACGTTTATTAATATTGAAAGATTAATAAAATGATGTGTTATTCTGTAGTTTAGAATATAGCTCCAGTGAATGATGAGCTAGCTAGTTACTATTGAGAGTTTGGGTTGCAATTCAGTGACTACGTTGCCAGTCATAGATAAAAGAAAAGAGCTAACTTGTCTGCAATGAACTTTTTATATTTCTCTCTGTATGTTTGCTAAGTACTTCAAACCCCTAAACAAGGGCTTGGTGGAGAAAATATCCAGGAGACAAAATATTTCCATGCCAGTGAATGCTATTGCACAATAGGTTCCCTTTCATTTTTATTACCTCGCTATGAAGCATTGGAAAACATTTATTAGATTGGTGTTTGTCGTTCATAATGTATATAGAAATTACCATTGTACAGAATTTTTTAGTTTAAGACCCTGTTTAGTGAGAAAATCGTCAAGAGTAAAGTATGTAGAAAAGAATGCATAAGAGATTCGCAAATCTCTAATTTAGTGAACAGCAGTTATTCTTACAGTTGCCCCCAGGCTTAGAGCCGAAATTGAATGACTATTTAATCACTGAAAAAACAGTTGTGCACTCTGCTACGCTACATTTTATCAACTCATAAACCTTGGCTAAAGCTAAATGTTTTATGTTTATCTGAGCTATCAATCAGTTCCCAGAATCGGTGAATCTCCTTTTGCAGTATTTAAAAATTTAGCTGGAGAATAATAGGTCATCATGTTTGACGGCTATTCTAAACTGATTCTTGGCTCAGTGTGAAGTACTGAAGAACTAAAACCTACACATAACTTTAGCAAGCAATACGTTCATAGAGCCTCATACAATTTTAACACCAGTGTGGAGAATGTATCTTCCCTTGTTTGTTTGCTATCATAGTTCCACGAATGTGACTTGAACCCTACTATGTATAATGAGCAAAAAGGGTTTGTAAATATGAATATTCAGAGACTGTGTGAACAGATAAAATTACCATAAAGAGCTGTTATATGCGGAATACTCTAAACACTTGCTATGAAACGGTCCAACCCTGACTCCCAGAGACATAGCAGTTTAATATTTAGATAACATGAAACAAATGCAATTTAGCTTTCTGGCAACTTCTATATCGTGCGGAAAGTCCCTAGTACTCAAAAGAGAAAATGTTAAATATATGGAAAAAACCATCCTTAGATGTTGATAAATTTTCCCAAACAGTTGAAAAGAAATGCGATTGAATTATTTTATGGACTGGGACGGCATCTGCTGCTAAAAGGAAGACAATAATTATGGGTTTTAATGGGTCGTGATTTTATGGCCGATCAGATAAAACTGGTCTTGTACTTGGTTAGACTGATGCCATCAACCCTAACTCGTACGTCCCTAGATCCTGAAAAGAATAAGGCTTCCTAAAATGCACGACATGTAAGGCTTTTTGTCATTAAAATTTCCAATTTTCAGAATTATTTTTGGAAATTTCCACTTAAGAACTTCCAGACGGTTGGCATCATGTTATTACACGAAATTGGTCAAATTTGCAGGCAAAATGTATTCTTTATATACGGGTCATCATGTTCCGTTTCTTTTCATAAATATTCTCAAGTATTTTGACTAGTATTGCTTTGAGGGCAAGGTAAGCGATCGATTCTGTTTCCAATTTAAAATAGCTCTTCTGCATGTATTATTAACCAGAGTTTATATTACGGCTGGTGATAATGCAACTCATTATTTGATCTGATTTTGTAAAAATTTTACAGTAGTTTGTAGCTTTGTTCACTCCCCATAAAAATAAATATTAAGCTATAATTGAATTGGGTTGAATTAAAAATGTATACTATGTGGTAGTAAAATGTATGATTCTGAAAAATAGAGCTCTGATATTCAAGTTTTGTGCATAACAAAACTCATCCTAAATAGTCTTAATTGGTATCTTATGCCAATGCTCATTTTATATTGGGTATGGATGTTTTCTTTCAATTTTCATTTGAAATATATTTCCGGGACAGAAGAATGATCAATGAAATGTACTGTCAAACTGAACGTGATACTGGTTTTATCATTAATTAAATTTGTGAGATCCGAATGCATTTCAGGAGTCGTATTTCAAATCTCGGTCCCACGTGAACGCTATGTATCACTACGTTGCTTTAAAACGGGAAACAAATCACCCAGAGTACTGTTTGACCTCGTCAACCTTCGTGACACTTCGGGCGACCACTTCGTGGAAAATTTTGGGGCCTCGCGTCGCTCATGTTTTCCAAATTGTCACACTCGCCCCGAACTTACGGACAGTTTCGAAGTGGTCATGTAATGATTGAGTAGTGGCCGCGTTTAATGATGGGGATGGAAAATTTGCTCACCCCGTCCAAGCACTTGGTGCGAATGTGTATTGAGAATATGAATGTTCGAGCGTCTTTGTCGTCGGTGCCATTTCTATTCGTCGAAGTATTAATTTCGAAAGACTACATTTTCCATCCAGAGTGTCCTGCTTCCACAGCCATCATTCATTTGAAACATATTTGCGGGATAGAAGAATGATTAATGAAATTTAATGTCGAACTGAACGTGATACTGGTTTTATCGTTAATTAAGTTTGTGAGATCCGAATGCATTTCAGGAGTAAAGCATTTCACACTAATGTAATTAACCTGCGCGCATTTCCTCGACTTTAGCGTTACCGTCGTAGTTTTGCTCTTCTTTCTGCAGAAATAACGACAAAAAAGAGGAAAATAAGCGGCTTATAATAATGAAGTCAAAACTTTCGCATTTCTGTGAATTTCGATATGACTGTATCGTGTAAATGACCCATTTTTCTATTTTTGAGCTAAATTTCAGTTTCCCTTCTCCATTTTGTTTTCCTTACTTGGCTATCGTGCTTCATATTTCCAGTCTTTTCCTCCGTAGCACTAGAGGTTACCATATTAAGTTGGCTGCATTATGAACAAAGGCGTTCATGAGAAACAGACAACTGCTGCACTCAAAAAAGATTTGACTACAAACGAAGAAACAGCATGTGAAAACATTCGTGTGGAGCGTGGCACAGAAAGGATGGGAAGCATGGATCATTGGAAAAGCTGACGAGAAAAAAATAGAATCCTTCAAAATCTGATTCTGGGGGTGATGCTGAAGATAAAATGGACGGGCGAAATAAGAAATGATGAAGTGTACAGAAGAATAAAAGAGGAAAGGACCTTGTGGAACACCATACAGGAAAGATGACCCAGATGGATCCACCCTGAGACATAATTGGTTTGCGAAAAACATAATTGAAGCCAAAATAGAGGGAAAAGTTCCCAGAGGAAGACCCAGGAATAAGTTCATGGACTAAATAAAGAGGAAAGTGCATAGGAAGAGATACCAGGATGCTAGGGAACTAGCATTAGATTGGGAATGTTGGAGGGCTGCAGTCAACTATCTTAGGATTGAACGACCAATGATTATGCGTTATGAATTATTCGTTACGGATGACTTTGACTCACGCGCATATGTTGATCGGCTTTTGGTTATGGAAACAGAGAAGGACGCCTTCGTTGTTCTCGGACGTTCGACCGCTTGATTTCAAGCCTTGAGATCCCTGATCCTACGGAGTGACGACACCTACAACACGGTGTATCACAATTTGGGCCCGTCTACTATGCAGCTATGCATTTAAAAAATGAATGCTGTAAACAAATATTCTTCGGGGTGGGGTTTTGGGTGAAATGTTAAAATCATATGAGACGTACATAATTAAGGAAATATTTGTCATTGCTAACATATTTTATATGCATATCTCACGTAAGCATATTACCGAATTAAACGCCCACTAGTAATTTAAAACATTTTGTTCTGAGACAGGGAATAATAAATGGTTGTAGTGGGAGAGTAATCTTTTTCTGTTTGAAGGTGGTTTTAAACAATACAAAGATAACAATTACCATGGAAATTAACGCAATAAAAAAACGGGATAATTCGGATTAAGAACAGGAAAAAGACGCATTTTTATGATTGAAACGTGGACATCATTTTCCCTCTTCTTTGCTCACTTGTTTATAACGTTCAAGAGGCTTCAATGGAGTTCTAGTTTCACTGCCTTGTAATGCCAATTGTATGAGGCAATAAGGTACTCACAGACTTAAAATTTCTTTTACTCACCACGTACTTAACTTCTGTTTGATCGACTTCCTTGTGCTGTAATAAAATCTGTATTTCTAGCAAAGGCTTACGCGGCGTAGTCCATTAGTGCTCAGCATTTTCCGGTTCTCTAGCACCATTATTCCTCTCGGAAATTTTCTCTTAGGATTATACGTCAGAATTACTTTTTTTCTAACAGAATTACGTATCCCCACAACTGTTCATGGTAAAAGGTCATCCGTTCCGACCAATCGCAGCGCAGCACCAAGTTGGGCGCCAGGACGACCAGAACTATATAAGGCGGCCAAAACAGCTTATTTTCACTTTCGACCTGAAGACCGTTGCAAAATGGCTATCGAAAACATTGTTGGCCAAAGTCAACGAACGCGGATAAATAACCCAAAAATGCGAAACACTAATGATTTTTGTCGATTTTCCTCGTTACAATTTTTCCTGTTCGGTGTCTGCTATGGTTTCTAGATTTCCCTATTCCACCGACGATTTTCACTAAAATTACTTAGCTGGTGAACGTGTCGTATTATTTATAAAAAATGCCTCATTTTATCTCGCAGTTTATGTTTTCTCCTTTTGGATGCCCGTTTCCTTATGCTTTGGGTAACGTTTGCAACACCGGATGGGGAATGCGATTTTCCCCAGAGATGATGCGGAGGATTTAGCTGGGCCAAGCCATCGTCAAGGGCAACGAGGGACTTTTTCGATGATTTCCCATTCCGCATCAATCACATTTCCGTCACCTCTCACCCCAGGGTCCGTGGGTTAGTGGGGCCTCCGGTGGGTGGGACATGGCGGTTTAAGGGAAAGGTGGGATATTTCGCGCGCTCGGGGGTTGCGGTGAAGTTTTTAGAGGTCGATGGGGACGCGAGGGTGGGGAATTAGCAAGCGATTAAAAAATACGGCGTGGAAAGAACAAGAAGAGCCCAGAATTACTGTATTTAAAACGAAAAGATATGATATGAGAGGAAAAGAGCGAGAAATGGAGCTTACAAGCGTCGGTTATGGGAGCGCACGAGAAAGTAAAAGAAGCTCGAAACTGAAATTTTAAAAAATTCTCAATTTTGTCAAAGAAAATGGCCACGCAGAAAAGAAACCTCTGAAAAACTACAAATTAAAGAAACCCTTGATACATCTTTAAGAAGCTTTTTTAATGACACTTTTAAGATAAAAAATATCGTCAAAATCCTGATTTAAATCAACCTTTGATGTGGCCAAATTATTGGAGCCGAATTATGTTGGGTTGTCGGTGGGAGAGAATTTTTTAAAATACCTATTGAGGAGCCCTAAAGACCAGCGTTTTTTTTAAACCATGGATTCTAAACAAAGTAGACTAATTAAACGTTTTTTAATCAAATAAGGAGCTACAAACTGTTTTTAAAGCTATTATAAACGACGTCGACAACCTTGGGAACATTTTCAACATTTGCCGCAAATTGTCGCGTTATGAAGAATTAAGCTTTTTTATCATATTTTAAAGAAACTTCCACAATTGGCAAACCAGTGAATGCGCATGCTTAAACGGAAAATCCATATGCACAATGCTAGTAAACAACAGATGGTAATTGCTAGTGCTTCAGCCATACCTATGCGTGGTAACTGATTGAAACTGGTTAGTTACAATAAAAATATATTTTAATTAATATAAATATTGCTTCGGTGCATGGCCATTTATCCCATCAGCCTTCTACTAGTAAGATTCCCTCTCAACAGTTTGGGGGCGCAAATGTAAACCCGATTGCCTCAGGCCTCAGCCTAAATCTGAATTTCAATGAGCCTCGACAATACCTCTACTAAAATCTATTCTTTCTATATCTAGATTGTATCTAGATTCTTCTAAAGTGCAGCTTGAAACCGAAGCTTGGAAGCAAAGCTTGATATGATGATTTTGTTATTTGGTTCATCAATGAAAATCGATTTTCTCGGCAAACCAGGAATATTTCCACTGATTGAGTGTTCCCAAATGTTCAGTCTATATTTTTAGCGAATAGTTTCCTTCGGGGATTTAGTGACGAAATTGTACGGTTGAACCTTTCTACTGTCGCAGGTTTACGCTAACATATTTCTTTATTTACTGGAAAATTGATAGGAAATTTGACAGTGACTGACTTTGGGAATAAATGTAATTCCTTGCTCGTGAAATAGTGTGAAATGAAGGCAGAGTTATTTGCCTTGTTGTGAATGAAGTTGCCCTATTTGAAAGCTGCACGTTCTAAAGTAACGTGCTTAGACGTGCACCTTTTAAAGTAACGTGCTCTTTCATTTCTGTTAAAAGTTTCCACTTAATATTTGTGGTAACGTTAACAAAAACTTGAAGAACTTTTTATATCACTATCAGTCATTTATATAAAGATTCTTTTACCACATCTCTCAGCAAGATTCTCTCTAGTACCACTTTTCCCCTTCGTAATGTTTTTTTAACATCCCCGTAATTTGCCTGATGCGTTCCACCCTTGATTTCCGTCAGTAATCCTTCCCATTCGTGGCTCCTGACATCATTACTGTACCTTTGATTCTACGGAAACAAACCCAATTACTGTAAGCGATTCGGGAGGTTACAGAAAGAGTGGTATGCACCAATGTATATCAAAGGAAATAGGAATGGATGTAGAACAAAGCGAGTGCGGGTACTTGAGAAGAAAGGAAATGATAGAGGTGGAAAAGGAAGCTAGGACTGAGGACGTCAAGGGGGAGAGTAGGGGGTAAGGCAAATAGAGATAGCACAGTCACGACTCTCAAAACGTCTCACAGGAGAGAGATGTTTATAGAAAGATCGACAGGGACCGTGAGAGGAAAAGAGATGGAGGAGAAAATAAAGGAAAAGAACCGCAAAGTAAAGAACAAAACAAACACCATCGCCACTCTGGCGCAGGGTGCCGAAAGCTCGGTCGAATCTGTTATGACAGAAGGAGCCGTAGATTACCCATAATCCTCCCCTGAGCCACTCCCTTTTACCCTTCGGTCCATATCCCGCTCCCTATACTCTCTCTTAAGCCCCATCCCCCTAAGAGATGTACTCCTCCCCCCTCACCACTACGGCTGGGTATAACTAATAGATCAAACTTCGCTTGTCACAAACAGGCAGCCGTTTTGGGTGTGAGGGGTTATGGACGTAAGGGAGGGGCGAGGTGGGGGGAGGGCTGGAGAGAGAGGAGGGAGAGAAGGATTTAAAGGGCAAAGGAGGAGGCATGGCTGGGGCAGTTTTGGAGGATAAGGAAAGGAATGGTTGAGGGATATAAGGTAGAGAGAGAGATGGAGGTAGAGGGTCTTCGCATTAGGCTGTAAAAATAAGTCTCGTGAGAGGGAGCGGGAAAGGGAGAACGGGGCTCCTTTTTATATGGATCCGGTCGCCTTCTCTTCGATTTAGATTGCCGGGGTGATAAAGGATGGGAGAAGGGAAAAGAAGTTGGCGGGGATTTTTCGGGAAGGGGACGCTCTGGTGCGAGCGTCGTGAGAGGGTTAGGGCGGAGCGCGGGGTAAGAGAGGAAGAAACGTGCTGGCTGAGTTGGGATGGGTACGTAGGAGAACTTAAAACTCACCCGTGCCTCTCTCTCTCTATTTCTTTCTCCCTTACTGTCTGCGTCTGTCGCCCTACCACCCGACCGGGTGCTCCGGATGGGAGCCCATGGGGCGGCGGGGGAGGGGCGGGACGGGGGCGGGAAAAAAAGCGTTGGAGTTGGAGAGAAAGGGGCAGGGTTTTTAGGGTGAAATTTTTGGCAGGGTTGAAGAGATGGAGAGGGAGGTTGGGAAAGAGAGAGGGGGAAGATGTGAGGAGAAGAAAATAATCAGCGGAGTTTTTCCGCGCCAATCCGGCTTCCGTAAGGGTTTGAGGAGAGGAGGGAGGGTGGTAGGAAAAATAAAAAAAAACAAACGGAAAACTCAGGGCTTTAACGAACTTATTGGTTTTCGATTTTCAGAAATATTACTCCAAAATCTCTCGGAGTTGAGGGAATAATCCGCGATGATGAAGTTATTCTTTTTTCTCTCCTGTTCCCCTCTCTCGTCTTTCCCAAGGATTCGACGTGCCTCCCCCTCTCTCTTCGAGGCTAAACATAAATCTTGATTTCGTGCTCCTCTTATTTGGAATAGCCGTTAAGTATAGTCAAAGAAATGAAATCCCGGGCCGAGAGCTGTTCAATTGATTCGAGATCCGTCCCGAGGGAACAATGGCCGACCGTAACAGTTTTGCTCTCATCATCTCTTCCACTTAATGCTGGCCCGGGGACATGGTGGAGATAATGGAGAATGGTTTTGGCGTCAGTCAGTTCGTAATAAATTTTGGGATAGTATTGAAATGGGAAAAAATCATGTGAAGCTGTGGTTATCCACCCAGAAACCAAGCAAATATCCTTCTTGGTGATATCATTTTCTCAAAGCGCGATAACTTCATGAGAATTATCCTAACAGAAGTGTCAGATTTTTAGTTTGGCGTTAATGTTGGGCAGAAGGAATAAATACCTGTCCGCATTATTTACATTTCTGTGTTCTCAGAATATTTTCTCCATTAGAAGACTGCAGTTTTTCTCAGAAATCGCTGTTTCAAAACTAATAACTTAGCTAGAAAATAACTTTGACTTTTGTTTATGGAATGTTTTGAATGGGAACATTAATTTTTTAAAATGATTGAATGAGCAATATTTGATGATGACCGGATTAGAAGGAGGCAAAATAGCGATAAATTTACTTAAACAAGTTCAGTAAGAAACCTGTGAAACAGGTTCCTGTCTAAGTAAATTTATATTTTCTGTTAAATCTGTTGCGCATTATTTGAATTTCTGTGTTTTCAAAAACACTTAAAATTTTACTCCATTAGAAGACTGCAATTTTTATCACGAATCACTCTGTTTCACAATTTGTATCTTAGATAACTATGAAATTACTTTGAATTTTGTTTATAGAATGTTTTGAATGAGAACTTTAGTTTAAAAAAATGATTTTGTGAGTAGTACTTGGAGATGAGCGGTTAAGGGACAATTGAATAGCGATGAATGTACTTAAACAGTTTCTACTAGAAACCTGTGAAACAGGTTCCTGTCTAAGTAAATTTATATTCCTAGTTAAATCTGTTGCGCACAATTAGATCGAAGCATTATGCGTTTACATTTTTCAAAAAAGTGAAAAAAAGAATCAAGTTTGAAGTTTGGCTAACATGCAAAAAAACATAGGTTTATAATAATGCATTTTTGGAAGCCAAATGAGCGTTTTAAATTCACGGTTAATCTTACGTATTGAACATGTGAACTTTCTGGTTTAACACTAGAACGCCCAGGCGGGTCATTTTGACCCAAACGTGATTTTAAATTCATTTTTCAATTTCATTTTCAGTGAGAGCAAGATTTCCTCCCGTGAATTTTTCTTATTTTATCACACGTTTTCGTCCAAAATGTTTCACCTTCCTGGGATGATCCATAAATTAGATTTTGTAGAATTTATCTTAAACGCTCATGCGGGTCATTTTGACCTAGAGATGCATTTGCATATTGTATCATCACCAAAAATCAATAAAATATAGGAATTTTTATAAACAATAAACAATACATAGTATTCTTATGTAAAAAATCTTGTTTACAAAAGTGCTTTATTACGATAATAAAAAATATATAAGTTGCTTTTCATGTTCCAACTTTGGCCCACAAAAAGTAATTTGAGGTTGTTAATTACGATCAGAATTTGAAAAATTAGAGACAAATACCCAATAATGCGAAAGCTCTTTGCAATTTATTGAGCTTTGTCATTTTAGGCTAGAAAAATAAAATAAAATCGAAAACAACGATAAATTGATACAAATGCCGTAAGTCATCCCATAAATCCTCGATATTGACAAAGTTATAAATTTTATATGGTGAAAAAAATCAACATGTGTAATGAAAAAGAGTGGTGATTCGTAGAAAAAACCGGTTAAATGTAAACTTAAAAGCGGAAAGTGAGGAATTAATTCATTAATTATTGTGGGTCAAAATGACCCGATTTGGGCGTTGAATGATATCGAATAGTCTGGGCGTTCCAGTTTTAAGGATAGTATTCTGGTTCACATCTCTAGTCATGGTAACTCTTTCGGGTAGAACCTTTACATTACAACTCAATATGAACAGAGCATAATATTTTTTCAAATTTGTCTTGGCGCTTAGATTTAATATGTTATTTCTTGAAGGATTTGAGCTGCTTACTTACCATAGCATAAGACTGGTACAGGCGCCGACGCCCTACTGGATGCACATCCCTTCGTCTAAATATACGTTCCCCGCACATCTTAATATATTTCGATCTTTCATTTGCTTCAAATATCTGCACATATGTATTTAAGCGAGGAAATGAATTGTGGAAGGGCCGGAGAGGGATGCCAAGGAATTGGGTTCGGATAGCGGCAGCAAGGCAGCACAGGTGCTCGGCCGTGGCCAAGCTGTCACGGGCAGGCGGAAACCACAGGAGCCAGCTCGGCTGCGGCGGCTCTCTGAATTGGCTGGCGAGGTGTTGACTCACAGCGCAAGGCAACTTTGTTGGTATTGAAGTTCACAGGACACCTGCCTCTGCTCAATGCTACAAAAGCTGTCTCTGTCCCCACCCCTGTTCATTCTCCCTCTCACTCTCTCACTTCGCACCATTCAAATCGCTGAGCTCGAGAGAAAGGCCCTCATCATTTCTGCATGTGAGACACTCCGAAGTAAACCCGCGAAGGTCGCACGTCATTAGACCCGTCGCTGCCTAAAATTTCTCGACAAACTGAAAGCCCTAATTTATGGAAAGAAAACACATTTTCTTCTTGAATGTTCTCGCTGACACTTTCTCGGACGCTCCCATCGAATTTTATGCATATTGGCCGTGATGTAGTGGATTATTTTTTGTTTTCATGGCATCCTTTGGAACTGGTTATGTGTCCTTTTTTCTCGGCTTTGGGAAAGGAGTGGAATGCTATGAGTTCAATTAAAAACTGTTTTATCCAGTTGAATTTTTAGTGGCACCTGATTCAATATGAAAAGGAAATTTTCACAGCCTAATAATTTCACACTTTATTAATATTTGATCGTGGATGTGGATGCAGTGGAAATGTTCTCTGAAACAAATTGGATTAAAATGCGGATTGCAAGGTAGAAGGTCGATGCAGCACGCTTTTCAACATTTGGTGAATTTTGCTCCGTGCTTTGAAAAGAATCTTGTCGTTTAAATTCTTTCTCTTGATGATGTCCTGATAAATTATTCATCTTGAAACCTCATTTACCTCTGCGGTGAGATTGTCAACATCAGATTATCAGTCCGCTATTTGTATGCCGTTATATATTCATCAAGGATCACTTTCGTATGAACTTGCACTTTGATGCTCTCCATTTTTACATAGGAATGGTTTGGAGGTTTATAGAAAGTAATTTGTTTATCTATTCCTCAAGATGGATTCTTTTTTCATTTCATAACTACAATGTGGGAGTGAAATTAAAGGTCTTATAATAAATTTTTGCATTTGCAGTTGTGATATACAATACAAAATATCATAATTTAATTTCCATTATTAGCCTTTCAGGTCAGTAGTATCTATAAATGCTGTCTTGTGTCGATTATTTAAAACTATTCCGTATAAATAGATATTTACCATCTTAAAATAGCATTCTAGGGCAACATATTCTGAAATATAGATAATTTAAAGTAATTATTGCATGGATTTTTCTCAATTTAGCTTCTATTTGTTAGTTTGTGATAGAATACGTAGTTTTAATCTTCATTATAGCCTTCGATAGTCCATTCTTAGAAGTTGACCATTAACCGATTCAGTCCAAAATAACTCGGAAGAATTTTTCACTGCTATGCCAATTCTTGTGCTTACCAGGCTAAATGCTTAACATGTACCTAAAACTGCAGAAATTGATATGCATACGTTAGGTGGAAGTGTGTCACACTGGGTCATACTGATATCATAAGTGAGTATTCTATTTGATCGTATAGTATCGCTCACAGAATTGGTTCTAAAATTATTGAAACTTTTCATTATTAGTTCACATTGACTTGAATCGTACGTTACTTATCATATATGTAGACCGACGCATTCGATGACAAGCAGTTCAGGCTGCTTCTGGTCTGCAATGCGCTTTTTTAAGGTAGTTTGATGGGAGCATTTCCCCAGTTCTAAAGGACACCATATTCGAATTTGTGTTTTAATTTCAGCAACTGTAAGATGAATGATGTAAATACGTTAACAGTAAAACATTTTTGGTGCTATAAAAAAATTATATTTTTTTTGTGCTTCTGAAAAAAATACTGCGGTGACCATGTAATTTATTTTAAACATAATTGAGATAGCAAAAACTAAATGCTGCTAAGTTTTTGACGAGATCTAGGAGTTTGTCTCTTTGGAGTGCATACCCGTACCATTTACCATGTCTAATGGGTAACCTTTGGCATATATCTCGAAAAGTAGCTCGGTAAGGGGCTAATACTTTGGTATCTTTGGAAGAGTGTGATATTTTTCTTTAAAATGTGACTAAAGATAATTGATTTCTCGGAGAAATGTTATCTCGCTCTCACTGCCATAAATAATCGAGGTATTCTCTATAAGTAGTTCAAATCAGACGTCGAGATTGAATTTATGCTTGCTAAAATAGCCGATTCAATACATCAATGCATAGCTGTTGATTCTGTACTGTTGAAACAAATGCTCAGTGAAAAAAATATTCCTCTAATTAACTCCATATACATGAAGGTCTGTAAGGGAAACCTAGTTTTGTCGATGAAAGAAGCCTAGAATCCAGACTAGGTAAAACAGTTTCCCACATTCCTATCTCCACATTCCGCTCAAGTTTTACAGCCATAAATTGAGCGCTAATGATTAATTCTTGGAATCTAATACCCTTTTCGCTTCTCCAGGGCTTCTCTCTTTCTTCATCTTGCAATCATGCCCGTCTTGCGGACTTCATCTTTTTCCCCTACGCATTTTTTTTCTCATTAAAATCCCAATGGAGACATCTTCGGCCAGATCGCTCTTCGATTCCATGAAGTACTTCTGCAGTTTAATCCAGAGTCATCAGGCCGGCATACCGCTCCGCCCTGGATATATGAAAATTAATTAGCTGGGAGAATCGACCTTCCTCCATACCGACCTCCTCCTCGTTTAGCCACCTACTCTTACTCCCCCAATCCTCCTCCGCCCATCCGGTGGTAAACTTTCTCCCCCTCTTACGTCTCCTTCCCAAACAGTCTCTCCTCTCATTCCACTCTTCTCCTTTCTAACCCTTTCTCCTCCCACCCCACCACATCGGGAGTCCCTCAACCCTCTGCACTCCATATCCGCCAATCAAAAGCCTCCTTCATACTCCATATCATTCATTTATTCATTCCTTCGCTGATTTATTCATCAATTGATTTATTCATCATTTCCCCTCCTCTCCCAGCCCCTTTCTCTCTTGTTCCTCCGCCTCCACTTCTTCCATTCCTCCCCCTTCCTCACCCCCACTTCCCCCCATCCTTCCCGTCTATATCCGCTTTCATTCGTATTTTCCTCATCTTCATGCCTCCGGGCTCACTTTTCTCGCCCTGCTCAAGTTGTTTCCATCTTCAAGCCCCCCCCCCACCCGACTACCCCGCTCCCTCAGCCCTTCAAAACTCCACCGCTTCCCTCCCTCTCCTTTCCTCCTCCGTTCACTTTCATTCAAACTCTTCTCACTCCCCTCGAGTAATTTCTTCAGGCTTTATTTTATCCTCTCCCGTTCCTCCTGTTTATTTACGCTCTCTATAAATATTCCAGTGGGATCTTAACGTCTTTGGTCTCATATTTACGTTTCTTACACTCTTTGCTCTCATATACATTCCCGTTGAAGAGCGAGAATCTGCTGTTTAGTGCTAAAAAATTTCCCACCTTTGCAGCTTGGGGGCTGTCCTTACCTTCAGTAGGTCTCTTTTCACTATTTCCCTTGAAATTAAGTGCCTCAAAGTCGTTACATTTAATTCAAATTAATAATATGTACTTTTTTATTCGTGACAGAGTTTCTCAGTAATTAAATATAAATATGCATGTGAGCCTCTAACTAGACTCATTTATTTACGCGGTTCATTTAAAACTCCTTCAAAACGGAAGGCTTTTTTTGTGATTATGAAATAAATACTGCGGTGACTATATGATTTATTTTATACATTATTGAGATAACAAAAACTAAATGCTGCTAAGTTTTTGAGGAGATCTAGCTATGCTATTGGTCTTTTTTTTGGTGCCTTTTTAATTAATGATGCATATGGTTTCGAGTTACCAGCTATCTAAGTTTTTTTTTACAAGGACTCTTACATCCTCATTTTCAGATGCCATCATGCATCAATACCTCAAGAATTCCTAAATTTTCTTTATCTTCTCCTATCCATAATTAATAGACCAATTACTCCAGGTAAGTGTGGTCAAACATGCCTCTAACCATTATCATTTCTGCCACATGAATTCTGTTCTCGTCCACTACCACTATGCTGAAGAATTTGGAGAGACATTCCCATGCCATATAATAACTTTTCTAATTTCTGGAAGGAAGTATCATTTATAAAATATCTTTCATGATACAAACCTCAAGGAAGACAGCCTTGCAAGCACATATACTTGTATACACTCCAAGGGTATATGCCTTCTTCACCAGACACACAGACGTCCACCTTTGTTCCTTTGGGAGAATCAATATTGGCTTATAATATTTTTCCTGGGTGCCATCTTTCTGAGAAATATGTAGCATTTACGCTGTATCTACATGCGTGTAATAATTGCCGCTACTTATATTTTCTATAAACAATTCTGAAACCATTACTGCATCATTATCATAATGTATGGGATTCTTTTTCCACTGAAGTTATAAGTATTTGACGTAAAATGTTTTGACTTTTTGCCAAATAGAAGCATTCATGCTTTTATCAGTTCTCTATAGTGACCAATCTCTCAGGTTTCCATTCACACTGTTTTACAGTCAGATTTATGAGTAAAAATGCTCAATTGCTCAATAACTTTCAACAATCAGAGGATTATTATTATTTAATGTATATCATTTAGATATAATTATAAAAGTATATTTGTTTTTGGGATTCAGTAATCGTATTCCTCATCCTAAAGAATAAATTTATTGCAGGCTACCAAGAATACGTAGATTATAGCATACCGATTTCGTTTATTTCCGCAAGAATATACCGACTTGCTACGCGGCAGTAGTTACTTAGGCTTGTACGCTCAGCAGTCAGTATTATTATTCATTTTTCCTTTCACGAGTTTAATTGATCATGTTCTACGTCATGCTTGCTAGTATTCTCGCATACTATGCCTCATTAATTTTCTGTTTGCAAGATTATGCATGCAAATAAGTTTTATATATATCTTGATATCGTCGCTAGTATAAGAAGTAACCATGTACGTGACTCCACTTATGGGTTCTTAACTTAAGGGAATGGACTCGACTGTTTGACTTAATAGTAAGAAAACTCAACCGATAAATATATTTTATCCTTTAATCCACTTTAAAGCTCGAGCCTCGCTATTATGAAACCAAACAGGAGAAGTTTATTAACTGCGCATGAATTATTTACCACTCCGCAATGAAGTCATATTTGCTTACTTAAAGCCTCAAACGTTGGAGTGCCTCCGAGCCTCGTTGACGCCGATTGCAAACTTTAGCACACAAACAAACCAGCGAGGCACATCGACGAATTCCAAGTGTTGCAGCGTATCGTCGAGAGGAGGATGAGGCTGTGGCGACTCATTCGCAAGAGAGTGAGGGAGAGAGAGGGGGAGAATGGGTGGTGGGAGAGGGAGAGGAGGAGGAGAGATGGGGCGGTAGGGTCGAAGAAGATACTGCGAGGCGGTTGGGTGCGTGGGTGAGCAGATGGGACTCGAGGGAAGTCGATCCAGAATCCTTCTGGTGAAAGAGAGAGAGAGGAACGCGATAAGGAATGGTGCGACGAAAGGAGGGATTGTGTTTGGTTGGGTACATGGGAATCCAAATGGGGACGTGAGGTCACTCGCGTAGTGAAGGACCAATGGATAGGTAGTACAGTTCAAAGGGGAATGTTAGAAGGAAGCATTGAAACCTGGCGTCGGCATTAGCCTACTCTTGAAGTGCTCTAAAATTAACACCCGAGTAGGAATCGGGATTTCTAATTATCATAAATGTCATTATAAATGCCATGATTATAGTTCGAGCCTTCGAGGTAGTCATCTAGTTTCCAATCATTGCATTTAAAGTGAAATGGTACGAAGTTTGAAGTCACTTGCAGGGGTGCATGCGCACCAAAGTTTGAAATTTGCCACGAAAAAAATCATTTGACTTGACTGGGATTCGAACCCTGATCACACAATTGCAGGTGTGTTAGCCAGGTACAATGTAGATAGTTACATCACAATGTAACTGACTACATTGTATATGTCTGAACTTGTCATGTAATTAGCTACATTGTACCTGGCTAACAAACCTGGCACACATTTGACCGGTCAAGTCAAATGATTTTTTCATAGTGAATTCCAACCTTTGGTGTATAGTTTTCCAGTGCTTACTCAAGCCATCATATATTCTCAACGTCGCTTTTTTATTCTTAGCACACTTCCATGTTTGTGTTCACACATTTTAACGTCTTGCGTTTTAGCCAGAAAATTCTACCATGTTAACTCTCTTATTTCCTGAAGTAGCAATTACCTTTCTATTTGCTCCAGTTCAAGACAGAATTGACGAGCGACATTTTCACGCGCACGACTTCCAGCTTGCCTCCGATGTATAGGCATATTTACTATTACTATTATTGTTAAATTAATCGTTATTAAACTCTCGTTTCGCACCTCATTCTACAGACATCTATTTGTACACGATGCAAGAACATCATAATTTTCTTTCCAGTCTATTCCATCTTGTCCTCTATAGTTCTCAAACATCCACGCCTTGGTATCTAAATTGGCTAATGAAAGCAATCGGTCGTAAATTGTTGGATCCAGATTCGAGTCCCGATCAAGACGGATGAATTTTCCTCCATGAAATTACGTACCAATTGATTTTTCATCGTTTTCCGCGGCTCAAACGTCTGACCGTAATTCCATCGTACTATGATGTTTCTTTCCTTACGCTCCCACTGCAAGTACGTTACAGAAGCAGGCGAATTATCAGAATAGTTAAAACTTAGTGAAATTACCTACAACCGTAGGCGCTTTCGTGCGCTTTTATAACTAGCTCAATGCGAGTAAATAGATAAAATTATAGGCCTCTAAGTATTAGAAATGAGGAGTTAAAAGTGTAAATCTGGTGAAGCTGAGGTATAGATATGGAACAGAGTTTAAAGGAAGAACTGCGTGACTATTTTACAAATCTGGTGGAGTTTAAACACTATGCCATCAATCGGCAGATTAATTGTACGGTTCGCTTTTTAATTGAGGCTTGATATTTTCATATAGATAAACCGCATTTGTAGCCAATGAATTGCGATGTGGAATTGAAGAAAATGAGTCTGATACCACTCTTATATTACTTATCATATGGCTCCTAATGGATCTGGGACTGTTTTGTCCTTTGGTGCTATTGGTTGGAAAGTTTCATTGAAAGTTTAAAAGGAAAGCCATATCCATATAAAAAGTATTTTGAGAAAGTTAAAAAACGTCTAAAATAAACAAAAAACATAAATTAACGTAAAAAGTAGAATATTTTATCCTGAAAACTTCTCAATTTAAAGAAATTTCATTACACGATTCAGTTTAGATCGCTGGTCCTTTTTCTGGGATCTTCATGCTCAAGACAATTTGAGAATACTTTATTTCAATGCCAAATTTTTTCTATACAACCAGTTCTATCCGTTGTGGAACATATTTTGTCATTTTTTGGTGTAATAAAGGTTAATTTACCCATTTATTCCAAGTATATTTGTAAAAATATCCAGACATCTGGAGTATCAATTGCAGTTTGCAATGACTCCGCTAATATCTTACAACAGCTCTACCTGGACAAATCGTTTTATACTGGGAGTCCGCGAATGACCATCGTATTTAAACCCTCCATTCAGGGTTCTCTGCGCCTTATATTTATTCTTCATAAGAGTTAATTTATTTTCTTGTTTCAGTTTTATTTCTTCTTTTTAAGATACCACCCTATTTGATCAACAAAAAAATGTTTTTCACTCAGAAAAATTCCTCGAGACATTCAAGGTCCATACTAACAATGCTTACAGACTTTATTGCTTTTTTGTTAAAATATCAGTGACCATTTGCTTTCACATTCTTTCTACCTTCGAATATCAATTTAGTTTTCACTCTTGTAATAGCCCCCATTTTCACCAAAAATTAAAATATGTCGTGCATGTATATGGTGTTTATTTACAACAAGTCGGGGGCTCCGCCGACATTATTCATTATTAATGTCTAGTTTACAAATTCTCTGACGTCTAAATGAATGCGTAATGCAACTTTGATCTCGTTATTCCTATATATTTTATGGATCCTTCCTGTAGTCTATTTATAATTTTATTCAATTGAAAACACTTGATAGAGGAGCGAATTGTATGAGAGGATGGGATAGACCGAATCTTGGGTGAATGCTGTGATAGGTATTCTACAGAAAAGGAAAATTAGGATTCATAAGAGCAAGAGAAGGGATACGAAACAAGGGATGAGTATGAATGAAGCAAATGAGATTTGTGGGGACAGCGCAGTGTGGAGGTAGTCATTAAAGCACAGTCAGTTTCATCACCGAAAATTTATCATTTTTGACTATGTCTCCTCCTTAATGGAACTTCTTAATGAGTATAAATGTACGTATCTATTATTGGTAAAAGTATCAATCATGAATAAGAAATAGAATGTCTCTGCAGATACAGAGAAGTGAAGGTATTGGAAGATGATCTCTTAAAGGAAAGGGCTTTGCTTTGCTTTCTTGGCTGGGGATGAAAGAGAAGGAAAGATGAAGAAGGTTGGACAGAGCTTGTGAGAGAAGAAAAGAAGATGAGGGAGTGAAAATTGAAGGAATGGCAGTGTATAAAACGGCGATGTGGTATATAAAACCAATGAGGACGTATTAAGGTCTATGAAACGGGATTGAGAACTGAGCGAAGAGGATGAGGGACGAAGATGGTCTGCCTGCGTCACATCCTGTGTGACGCTGGAAGTGAGAATGAGGGGAAGTAGGCCGAAGGGCGAAAGAAGAGAGATAGAGGGAGAGAGAGAAGAAGAAAGGATGAGAGAGAGAGAGAGGTAAGAAGGTAAATGAGCGAGGAGAAGTAGTAACTTTGTGTGCGTCGGGGAGGGATGTGTGCGAATGCCGAAACTTTTATCGAGAGTCTTTCCTTTCCCTGTCTTTCATCCGAGAGCACTTAACACTAGGGTGTGATATAATGACGTCAAAATTATGGTACGAAATTACGGTATGTCTCCTAATTTTTTTAGTTTTCTTTGGTGCCATTTTCTTCATCTAGTTCAACTGGCCTAAACAGTTTTCTATTGAGCATTCTATTTTCCGTCGGTAGTAAGGTCCTTGTAAACCACTCTTACCCAGAATTGTCAGCTTTAATCTATGTAGTACCAATATATTGCTAATATATAGTAATAAAAAGTGTAAACTCCGCCAAATTTGAGGAAGCTAATTCAGGGGATGATATTTGCATATAGCAGGCTTCTAGGCGTGCAGTTATTTATTGTGATTTTCGCGTAAAAATGATCACGTCGCCGGCTTATTGTAGATTTACACAGAAAAATATTCTTCATAAGTCATCTTACTGGCAAATAAATGTGGAACGCTGTAAAGCTTTACCTCCCTGTTATCTGTTACTAGCCTATGGGTTCTCCTACGCTTAAACTACCGAGTCCCGACATATGGCATTAATTTTCCTTCTATCTGTTCCTCGATCCAGGGAAAACCATTCCTTCAAACTAAAGGACAGAATGAAAAATCTTAAGAGTAAGTAGAGTTCTGCGTGATTGACTAAAGTAAGAAAGATGGGTGTTCAGCTAGCAATTATGAATCATATGTATGCTGGCTGTGTAAAGAGTTACGTTTAAAATGAGTTGAAATAAGTTTTCATCTCAGAGATGTTAGAAAAATGATGAGCTATTGGATGGTACAGAGTTATCATCACAGGCATGTAAGAAAAATAAATAGCCTCTTGATGCTGTAGAATACTATGTACCAGCCAGTAGCTATTCATTTTTCTCACATTCCTAAGATCTAAATCTATTTTCGCTCATTTTAGACTTCGCACCCTTTACACAGATAACTCGGATATGAATTTTAGACGAAGCTAAGAGAAACATTTATTTCGAAGACAGCATTTCCCAGTTAGGTATAAGTACTATTCCTGGTGACTTGCGGGAATGCAAAAAAAGCTGTTTGACTACAAAAATATGGCTAGCTTACTTGCACTCAATGTGGGGTGCTTTGGAACTGAGTGCTTATCAGGAAGTTGGGCTTCCGAGGAGTGGACAGGATGCAAAAACTTGGGAATCGATATTTTAGCCGATGAAATACGAAATGATGTCTTAAAGTGCGCGATATTTTCCAAAAAATTAGAAATAGAGACTATTCATGAAAATAGTGCGTAATCTGCAGAAGTATATTCCGTAAGTGGCTGCAAACTTGGCAGTTTTGGCAGACATAACTTAGTACTCTCATGCCAACTTTTCTAAAATCCCATTTTCCATGATGTGGGTTTGGTTTATTATTAATGATGTACTGCAAATTTAGAGGCAATTTTCCACTATGATTATATTAATATTTACTTGCATCCATAATGCTAGCGGTTGTCACATTACCTAGACATTCTAATTTGTCAGTAAAACATTATTTGTTATTGTATAGCAAGTCCTCGAAGCAGAGAGAATGGGACGAGTATATCAGAAACGAAAATGCGAATGATGCGTGGAAGTGTTTAAAAGGAGTAACTTTAAAATGTGCTGAAAGTGTATGTGGAAAAGTAGCAGTAGGAAGAGTAAAAGGTGATGCTTGGTGGAATGAAGAGGTGAAAATTGCAGTCAGGGAAAAGAAAGAGGCGTACAAGAATATGATTGCTGCCAAATCTGAGGAAAAGCGTACTAAGGCATGTGAGATTTACAGAAAGAAGAAGAATGAATACGCAATCGTTGTGAAAGAGAGCAAGGAAAGAATGCGTGAGGATGAAGCTAGCAAGATGTCGAGCGATTTTGAAGGCAATAAAAAGCTGCTTTGGAAGTGGGTAAAAAGGGCTAAGATTTGCGAAGGCAGGGGAATAAATGCAGGAGAGGAACAAAAGTGGAGAGATCGTGTGGGATAAAATCAATATCAGGGACTGCTGGAGGGAGTATTTTGAAGAATTATTCAATAATAATAAAGGCGGTGAGGATGAGCCTTGCAAAGTACTAGGTAAGAATGTGATGATGGAAAAGGAGATCAGTGAGAAAAAGGTCATAACGGCATTGAGATTATTGAAAAATAGAAAGGTTGCAGGCGTAGATGGGATATCCAGTGAGATGTTGAAGTGTGGGTGTAATTTACTCATTTGTCGGCTGTGTGAACTATAAAATTTATGCTCACAGGCTTCCGTTGTTCCAGTGGACTGGAAGAATGCAATCATCGTTCCATTGTACAAAGATAAGGGAGGAAAGACCGAATATAATAATTATCGGGCCGTTAGTTAATTGAGCATTCCGGGAAAAGTTTTCAGCAAAATTTTAATCGAAAGAGTGAGGAATATTACTTCTGTCAGAATATGGGGTGTGCAGTGTGGGTTTATGCCTGGGAGAGGATGTAGTGACCAGCTTTTTGCACTTCAGCGAGTGAAAGAAAAATGTATGGGCATCCGAAGGAAGGTGTATTGTGCGTTTGTTGATTTAGAGAAGACATATGATAGGGTAAATAGAAAGAAGTTGTGGAAGGTTTTGAAGGACTATGGAGTGAGTGGGCAGTTATTGAATGTTATGATGGCGATGTATGATAATAGGAAGGAAAGTGTGAGAGTTAACGGGGTTCTGAGTGATTGGTTTGCAATTAAGCAGGGCGTAAAGCAAGGATGCATAATGTCACCATGGCCGTTTAATGTATTTATGGATAAATGCGTTAGAGATGCATGCAATGAAAACGATGGTGTTTTGATTGGATATGTAAACGTGCAAGTTCTCTTATATGCGGATGATGCTGTTTTTATCTCAGAGAGCCAACAGGGGTTACGGAAGATCCTAGATAAGTTTTGTGAATCAACAGAGAGAATGGAGTTGAGGGTAAATGCGTGCAAGACTTAAGTAGTAGTTTTTGATAAGGAGAGTCGGGAGAGTAACTGTATGATGAGGGTGAATGGTTAAGTAATTGAACAAGTGGATGGTTTTGTGTCTTTAGGTAAGATGTTTGCGAAATATGGACGGATAGATGAGGAGATAAAGAGACTTATGAATGCTGGAAGGAAAGTGATAGGTAGCATGCGGAGCATATGAAGTAACAAGTTCTAAAGAGGCGGAAATCGTCGTGTACAAAAGTGTACTTCTCCCCACTTTGTTGTATGGTAGTGAAACTTGGTTATGTCAGAATGGACATGAGAGAGGATAAACCCCGAGGGTATGAGTTATCTGAGGAGTGTTTGCGGCCAAAGTAGGATGGATCGGGTCAGGAATGAGTGGGCAATTAATGAATGTGGGTTAGATGCTCCAGTATGGATATATATGAAAGGAGTGTGCTTCGTTGGTTTGGCCATGTTGAGAGAATGGATGAAAGTCGAATAACGAAACAGATTAATAAGAGTGAAATGAATGAGTAAAAGTTGTAGTTGAGTATGGTTGAGGAAATTCTTAGGAGGAGGAATATTAGGAGTCTTAAAAACAGGAGGGCGTGTACAAAGCAGTGTATGGGGGTAAATGAGGAAAAAGAGGTTTGTAAGGATAGGTCAGTATGGAGGAAATTATTGAAGCAGAGTCAGGTGTACAAATATGTATTTATGAGTGAAACTTGGTGAATATGCCTTCCCCGGAAGGGAACGGTGTGATTGGTATGTATGTCTAGAAATCCTTGCTCGTCGCATATGTTCAATTACCTAATATCAGGAAATAAAGCTTCAGCTAATTCGTCATAATAAAGTTTTTGTCAGGTGAATGAGGAGATATATTTATGAAAGATTAATGAAAATTAATCATTCGAATTTGGACCCGAGTGATAAATGAAGGCGAAAAGTCAGAAAGAGGAAGCATAAATAAGTGACTGTAAATCTCTCTCTTTATCTCTGTTAGCGTTACTCTCTTCTCGAAAGTCCACGGTGCTTGGTGGTTTGGTGTGAAGTAGGATTCCATTAGGGTGCGATATAATAGAAGCTTGAATTATGGCACTTGAATACTACGAGAATAGTTACGCAACTTAAGTATTATTCCATACCTATTTGGTGCATGTTCATTTAATCTCCATTCATTTTACCAGGGTATGAATTTGTGGAGCAGAAGAGTTGAAGTATCGTATATGTACTTCTTCTGGCCTTGTACAGGTATCTTGATAAAGGTATCTTTCAACATTGAGTGGCATGAGTCCTATTTTATAGGTTTTTCCCAACCTCTTTTACAAGTTTTCGAATCCAGAAAATCTCTTAGCATCAAGCAAGCAGTTTTCATGTTGAATGGCTTTGATAAATAAAAAGTGTGCTTTTTAAATCTCGCGTCACCCTTAGGTACTCGTTGCGTGTTTGAAGTAGATATTTTCGTTAAAAGATGAAGCACGGTATCAAAGAACGGAAATACGGGTAAAGGTAATCGCCTGCATGTAAGGTGCGAAATCAGGATACGATTATTTTTGACATAGCAGAATGTGAAAACAATCTCCTGCCGTTCTTTGCTGTCAGATTTTCTCGTCACGCAATGCAGTGATTACTCAAAGAGTAAAAAACGCGAATTATGAGCCGCATTTGGATGACAGTGGTAGAAATCGAGAGAGGTGTTCGAGCCTCGGGTGTAGTTTTAGTAGCGTGGGGACATGCTTGAAGGACCCTGCGTGGACATAGATTCACACTAGATCGAAGAGGAGAAACAAGGTTTTGCTTTTATCAGTCACTCAGAACAACTTATTTGGTCCTGATTCGTGTTTTTTTAACTCTCAGAGAACAATTAACGCGGAATAGTGCATTTAATCTCACCTCTGCCATATGTGTTCTGAATTTATGTGTAACAGTAGTAAGTTTACACGGGATGGCACTTCAGTTTCTACAATATTCATATGTGGGGTAATGTAACCTTTGTGAAGCTTTGAGTAAATAGTTTTTGGGTGTTCCCCGCATGAGATTTGGCTGTATCGTGAATTACTGATTGTCACTTTACCATTTGAAGGTCTTCACTGCTAGGCCCTTCATCAAATTTCACGTGGCGTATCCCTATAATCTATTTATTAAAATTCTAAGACACGTGGTTGATCTTGAAGGCAAGATAGAGTGAATAGAGGGAAAACTCCCCAGAGGAAGACCCAGGAATAAGTTCATGGACCAAATAAAGAGGAAATTATGTACATAGGAAGAGAAGACAGGAGGTAAGGAAACTTGCATTAGATAGGGAAGGGTTGAGGGCTAGAGTCAACCAATCTTGAGATTGAACAACCAATAATGAAGTGGTAGATTATGTAATTTCTATCAACTCCTTTTGCACTTCAAATAAAAGTGATATTATGTTAGGAGTGTCTTAACTAGGCAGCCTGGCAGAGTTAATGACTTGCCATCTTTTCCTAAGCTATTGGTTTCAGAAGTTGATGAAATCTGCATTGATCAAATGACTCCTGAATGCTCTTGTTGTCTTTTTTCAATTTCCAATTTCTCATTCGTGGCAACGTGTGGTTTTTCAAATATTTTTGCCTGATAATTTAGTCAATTTGAGTTTACCGCGAGCTTTCATGGCAGTTCATTTCAGATAATTTTCTCCTAGCTGGAGAGGTCAAATGAAGAGGTGATTTTTTTCGTTACGCTACTCCCGCTAAACTACTTAGCCGATTGACTTGAAATTTTGCTAGATTATAGAATTTTGGATGGAAAAATGTATAAAATGTATAAAAAAAGACCTCGGAGCCCCAAGGGCCTAAAGATCCTAAAGTAGTTCATAGGCTTCTCTTTTTGCTTTTTGAAATTTTTTAAAATCCAGATATCGGGTTGACATTTTCATTATCGAGTGGCCAAAAGTATGAACAATTTAATTATTGCGATCGATTTTGTTGTATAATTTGTATTTGTTTAAAAATTTTGTTTTTGACATAAATTTTATGGTTTTTTTACCTACTAGCAGTCAAGTTAAAAGGTTAAAATGCTCACTATCGGATGGGTAAAAGTTTGTAGAATTTAATTCTTGCAATAGATTTTATTGAACGCTTGAATTTGTTTGAATTGGTGGTTTTTAAGGCAAAAATTCTAAGTGTTTCTCTGATTTCAACAATAGCATTTTTCAAACAGAACAGAATACGTCGCCCATCGAACAGAATATATCGCCAAGAACAGAATAAAAAAAAAGTTTTATGGCTTATTTACACTTTATATAACAGGGAGTGGTGCCTGTATATTTGTAGCTATTCTCCTCGTAATTTCACCACCGACTGATCCAAGCATTTGATTTATTATAGCATGTATGCTAACTTGAGATTTAGCCTATATAAAAATGTCCGAGGGTCTCAAGGGCCACCGAACGAGCCCTTAAAGTTTCTCCCATAAGAAAATCACTGGAGTTTTTGCAGAAGTCTCATTTTTTCCTTTTTCATACTATTTAACTCACAATATTAAGTTGAAACTTTTGATATTCGATGGTTGAGAGTATATAAAAATTTATTTTTGCAATCGATTTTTGTTTCTGCTTCCTTAAAAATAACGTTTTTTGTGCTAAAATTATAATTTTATCTCCTATTTCAGCAATAGCATCTTTCCTTGGCAAATCGAGGAATAACCTCGTGCGTGATTTATCACCCGGCCTTTTGATGGTTTATAAACAACCTGTATGTTCGTAGCATATATGTTAACTTGAGTTATAGAGTTTTGAGGAAGCGTCTCAGGTCTTCAATGACTGAATGCTTCATAATCAGTGCTGATGTTTCCTATTTTGCTTTTTGAAATGACTGCAATCAAGATATGGGGTTGCATATTTCATTAATAGGGGATGAAGAAACAAAATTTTAGTCTTGCAATCGACTATAATTCATGCTTATTATTACTTATAAATTACCCTTCTTTCCAAAATTAACAATTTTTCTCCAATTTTAACAGTCGAATATTTTCTTATCTACCTGAGCTCTGGCTTGAAACGGAAAATTGCGTCCTGGCCTTTTATAAGTTACATTAATTTAAATGTTCGGAATTAGCATATCTCAGTGAGATATTGGTCAGCTTATTCTGCGTTCCAACCTCTCTATTTGTCCTAAACCGCTATTACATAATCTCTGCGTTAAATACTTCCCATATATATTGGAACCTTTGGTATGCGTAATATATCGAAAGCATTATCAATCGCTTAGAAATTACGTTTTCGCATCCAAAAATATTAATTGTTCTCCAATTTCAACGCTGGAATATTTCCTTGGCAACCTGATCAATGGCTAGCAAAGGTGAAATTTTGTCAGGCCTTATATGAGTTGAATTAGTGTAAATGATCATAATTAGTAAACTTCAGTGAAATTTAAATTGAAATCTCTCTATACACCCTAAACTACTTTTACATAGCATCTGCATTAAGCACTCCACATCGCTTCTTATAATTTAGTACCATCGGTATTCGTAGTATATCGTCTACTACCTAGAGCGTCACTCACTGATAGAGTCCCAGGGTGCTATACCTGTTAAACCTTATTCAAATCCCAGAGCACATGAGGGATGTTCAGGGTTCCAATGGGCTCTGTGGCCCCAAATACTTCTATTTAGTCCCAGAATCAATGAAATAATCAGCCCTAAATCTTGAAACTTTACACGTTAGTACCTGATGGTTATCTATAATACATGTAATTGCAATAAAATGTGTACAAAAGTTGTGGTGTATTTCTATGAGATCAATACGACCCCAAACGTATCAAAGTGATCCCAAAAAGTGTTGCTGGCTCCATTTAGCTTTGCCAAAATTTAATTTAAATTATTATTTGCTCTGTATAAATTGTTAATTACTATACTTAGGTCCTGTTATAAAACTGAACAATGTAAGTGGAAGTGCCTGAGAGCATAAATGGGCAATTTCCACTTAATAAATAATATTAAGATAATTAATGGGAGGTTAGATTCCATATTGTGTAGATAGAACTACAGTATTTTCTTAACCATCCTTCCGTTGAGTATCAACGGACATTTCTGCTTGTACTGCATAGTTCTAATGATTTCATTTCGTTTTTTCATATTTTTCTCTGATTATTTAAATTTTTGTTAACGGAATCTAAGGCCAGGGGATTGGAAAAAATCCTCGTTGCAACTTCCAAAAATATACCGACAAATAATGGTAGACTCAATATATATGCGGTACTTGTATTAATTAAGGCTAGAGGTACGAGATTATTCAGTTGAAGGCATCTCGGAATGATGGAGTTTTCTCTTTATCGTCCGAGAAGATACATTCCGGGAATATAATTGTTACGGTGGCTGTCGCAGTTTTCTTGTAAATTTGAATTTTTACGGGTTCTTCCCACTTTGCAGCGTTATAATGGACGACCGATTTGCCGGCACTTCATTTGGCACCATCATGTCCTACTCTTCAGGAGTAAGGAACAATTCTAGAGCGCACCACTCCTCAACTTATCAAAGGGCTCCGGACTAGATCCCAACGGACATTTAACGGACCAGAGCCCTGCATATAGCGGTCGACGATTCTCCAGAACCTGATGATGCCGACTGAAATTCCGGCGAAACGGTTGTTCATTAAAATGCTGTAACGCGGAAAATGCCCGAAAAATTCTAATTAATTCCTGAAATATGTTTATAAATGGCGTATTTTTCAATCAATTTTCATTTCAAGTTGGTCATGAAATATGGGAGTAAGTTTTTTATGGTAAATAATGATAATATTTAATCGAATTATTACAATTGATAACTTTTAGTCAAATGGCCTGTAAATGTTTTCATCATTGCCTGTAACATCTCGAAAAAATGATACCAGTCTATAATTCTCTTGTAGGATAATAATTATTTATCTTAAAATGAAAGAACATATTCTGGAGGAGGTCTACGATTAGCCATTAGTATGACTAAAAGTTCGGTATTATGAATTTTCCAGTGCCTACTTGTCTTCTACATTTCTTGATGTTGTATTTTCTTTTGTCGTCCTGTTTTCTTGATTTGTTGATTTTTGGTGCAGCTAATGTACTCATACCTACCTCTCCGATATTCCCTCAGAAACGGGCTAACCTCAATGTGGCGTGAAATCTTTTGCATGTATCGTGTTTTATCTCTCTAACTGCCCTCTGGAGAGTCACCTCTCCTTACTTATTTTGTTCAATAATTCTCTAAGTAGTTGGGCTTTAAATTTAATTTGCATCCCAGTGTACTGGAAATCTTTCATCACAACTTGTCTGCTACTTTCTTCTAACCGGTCTGACACGTCACTTCTAATTACTTTCGCTTAATTGCACATTTTACTTTCGCAAGACAGAAGTGTGCATCCTTATAAATACTTTTTGAAATATACTTTTTAATAGATTCACATTTTTATGGCAAGTAAACTGGAGGTGTTAATTGATTCACTGGACAAAAAACTGTGAAAATTAGCGGTAGATCAAGATTCTCCAGGTAGTTAAATCTATCCACTTCCCGTGGAGGAGTCCTATAATTCACACTTCAAAAGTCACTTCCTTTGCGTTAATATGTCTGTCATTTGAGCTGAATCCAAAGTAGTTCTGCGTATCTCAAACCGTACGTGCGGTTAGAAAAATGTCACTACCTCCCCTGACGTGAATTTCTTTTCCGCGTTGATGTGTTATGATGCGATGCAGGCTGACCTCTCACCTAATGAGGGAATCCCTGCCGGCGAGACGCGCTGTGGACCTTACTAAGCTCGAGAGAGTCCCTTGGAAACTGTTTTCTCTTCAAAAAGTTTTTTCTCGAGTGAATAAGTGTGAAACATTCTTTCAGGAAAGTGACGCGCCGTACTGCGGGGCATAGAAATGGAAGGCACCATCATCCGAATACGTCATTACGACCGCCCTTGCTCGGCGAGGTCGGGGAAAGGAGAAACGCCGCATGATGAATGGCGGTGCAGGTAGCGAAGAGCATTTCCTATATGGGGTGGTGGGTGTTGTTTTTATCTTTGCTTCCCCATTAGGAAGCGCGCACTCTTCCATCCTTTTTGAGAATTTCTTTATTTTGTTTAATATTTTTTAAATCCGTGGTCTTAGCCTCGAGGTTCGCACTCATACACACGCCAGAGGCGAAATTCAAATTATCGTAAAAAGTCTTTCGGAAGAGATGTACCGTAAACCAACCATTAGGTAAGCTGCAGAAGGATTTCTCTTCCCGTGGTTTCCCTCATCAGTACTTAGTATTTATTCCCGAGAGAGGTCTTCTCTTTGTTGATGCTGCTCGCAGCATTAACCTAGCAGCATCAAGATGAGACGGGAGGGGGAGAGAGAGAGGGAGAGTAGAGAGATAGAGGAGCAGGATATTACGTTTATTCATTGCCCTGAAGGTCAGATGAGAGGAAGATTGATCGTGGACCCAGGATCTGCTGCCAGATATTCCAGGGATTACTCATCTGCTAACAGAGCTCGCGCGCGCTCTCAGCTGAGGCAATCCTAATTTTTAAGCAGGCGGTGGAGAAAAAAAATATTTTGAGTTTGTTTGCCCTGGAATGAACTTCACTTCCTTGTTATGCGAAGCAATTACTTAAGCGAATACGGCGTTGCGTGCTCATTCTATTGTGGTGATTTATTTGTCAAAATAAGAAGCGAGGACTCAGACGTCCTATGTTTTTCATATTAAAACGTCTCTTGTGCAAGTATTAGTTGGAATGGTTAAAATTAAGGGCCTTTGGCGGCCTGTTTTATTCACCTTAGGCATGCTTATATATTTGAGGAACAATAAAAGGCGTAGGCACTTCAGAAATGTACGAAGTAGTTGCAGTTTTTTAGGTTAAAAAATTTTTAAATGCCTCGAGACTCATGACGATTTTTAATATGCTCTGGAAGCATCCAGGTTGGAATGCAGTTCTTTATTTGGAGCGTGTGCATGCATATTTAATTACAGTACCATCGTATCTAGAATATATTTTCAAGAATAACAATTTAATATGTTTTGTATATCTTATTTTTAAACTTTGAATCAGGCATGCTACTGCGGAATTTATGAACATAATTTAATCGATATTTCGGCATTTTTACGAATGAATTTTACATTTAACATTTGAAAAAATTGTTTATGTATTGAATAAAAATAATTCGCCGTGTAAGCTTCTGTACTAGATTTCATCTCGTCCAAATAATTATGCACGTCATTCCAACAGAATGAATTATTTCAGATTAACAACTTAATATTGATTGAATTGAGTTACATTAAGCGGTTTTATTTTACGTCAGAAAGCTGAATATGGAGTTCCACTGGTATCTTATGTAATCTATAATAGCATGCTCCGTTGTGTTTTTGTAGGTTTTCTAAAATGAAATAGAATTCTGCTCCGGTACCCTATATCTTTGTCGTTCCGTTACCGAAATATTTGAGCAAAAAACATGAAGTCATTCTGCCAAAAATATTTGCCGAGCGTAACTATTCAGGATTGCTTATTCTTGGAGTGGAACCATTTTATAAAATTGATATTGAGTCAAAGAACCACAATTCATTGCAGAAAATTTGGCTAAGTATACCTAATATTTGAATTTTTAAGATATACCATTCTAATTCAATTTTATTAAAAGTACGGTGTCTCCGTTTGAAGTATGCTTTTCATTTGCTTTTATCACCTAATCTTTATATCATTTTCTCCGTAATCATTTCCCTTTTCATTTGTGTCCGTATCTTTACTCCGTCTGATTGCGATTCCAGGCAGAATGACACGCGATATTACCTATGAAAATACTTATTTTTGTAAAAGAACAGGTCCTGGCGTTTCCATTTTTTTTACTCTTATAGATCAATATTAACGTCGTTCCAGTGTTTCATTTTGGATACGTAAACTCCATATTTGAGAGGGTTTCTTTACGAGAGATTTAACTGCATGGCATACAACAAAGCTCTGACTGAACTTTTCTCGGTGGTCTCACGATGTGCGCATTTCTCATCTCCTTTCTGTGTTATATCTCACGGTCAGAGTTTATCACCTCAAGATACTCCACTACATTTTAACACTTGAGTATGAGACTACGTTTAACCCAAGTATTGTGTGTGTGTGAAACTTCAATGCTCTGTAAGACTTGCCAGTGGCGTGGGACAAGAAACATATTTGCTACTCTTCCGTATCCTATGGCGGAGAGGTCTTCACACATTAAATATTTCATGCTTTGGTTTCTCTTTGAGATATTTGCATACAGTTCTTGCTATCTCTTGATTATTGTTTCTATTTATGTCACTGGGTAATTTAATTATGGTATTCTTCAATGAGAATCCCAGCAGTGTCTCTCTTTTCCCTCTCAATGGTCTAAGTCAAAGACCTATGCTTTTTGCAATTCACCTCGGCTGCTGACGATACAACTTACGCCATATGAGTTGACAATATGGCGGGAAAATCAATGAAAATCCTGCTTGGAAATTTTGTTCTATAACATGTCACCTTTTTTGTCACATACTAGGTTCGATATAAATTTATTTTAGGATATCGGAGCGCGATTCTCTTACTTTTCTGTTTTTATCTGCGTTCAACATATATACATGGGGATACGGCTGGAGAGTTTTAGTGATAGTTTATAGAAATTTTGTGCACATCAATTTCAGTTAATACTTTACTGCTTGAATCCTGGACGTAACTCTGGTATGATCGCGAAATATCGCGAGGGAAAATAGGCCAAATCATACTATCACTGCTTGAACCTTTCCCCCTAATATCATCTGACTATTTCATTCCATAATGTGAAGTGTGAAAGATTGTTTTATAAGGTAAAGGAGCTTATTGAGCCTCATATTGTGGGCGTCTATAGTAAACTCTAAGATTCTGATGCGTTGCTCGTTGATTACCTAGTTCACTTATTTTCCCGGAACAACAATGACGGATAACAACTGATTTTTGTATGACTCTTCCTTCAGTCTCTTCTTTAATGCCAAATCTATTCCATCTTTCTTGTTATCTTCTTATCTCACAATGTTCTTAGGCATGACTCTATGGAATTTCTCCGTATGGAAAGGAAGTAAAAGGAAACATTTATAACTTGGTGATTGCCTGAAGATGCCAAACACTTCAGAGACCATGATGGAGGAAAAAAAACGATTTAAGTGGAATCCTCACATCATGAGTGCGTTTTCTCTTCAATTCATTCTAGTGATTCACTTTTTGTCTTATCATTCATCGTGCTTGAGTAAAATTTCTCTTCTTTTTTCGATTCCAATTTTTTTCGGTAGCTCGTTTTCTTTGATAATCATCGTCTACTCTCCCGACAAAGTTTTTCTCGAATTCCTTCCCTTGCAAATGTTTCCTTTTCGGCCTTTTTTCCTCTCAACCTTGACAAAGGTACCGAAGAACTCCAGGAGGAACCTCAGGAATTACCCCAGTTTTTTTTCTTACCCCTCTTGTAAGCATTTCTCTCCTTGACATTATGTCTTTCGCAAGAGAGTGTCACCATGTTTTATAACAATTAAGTGTTGCTTGTTTTCTTTCTCCTTTATATATACATTCGGTTTTTTAACGATCTTTGACGCTATCCAATGCCCAACTACCATTGCTCTCTATTCATCCACAAGCCTTCAGGCAACTACTTTAGTAATCTCTCGTTCGACATACGTTGCATGTGACCATACCACACGCACGATACCACATTATGTTTCTTTGTCATCGACTATTGTGCGGGTGACTCCCATCATATTTCTTATACTCTCATTCGTGATTCCTTCCCATCTCAATATAACCGTAGAATGTCTCAAGTAATCCATCTCCGTAACATTTTGTATTTGTTTTGATTTTTCCTTAAACATTTTTTTATTCATTTGTCCTATCCTTCATCACACGGAAGGTAAATTTTTTGCCCTTTTTAACCCTAATTTTTTATTCGGTAACTCATAAAATCTCTCTAATTGTTGGCAATACTTTTCTTAGCTGATCAATGCCTATTCCTCCGACGGAAGTTTCCCTCAAATTCTTTCCCTTCCAACTGTTTTAGCATTTTCTCCTCTCTACCCTGATACTTTCCCTCCCTTCCTGCCTCTCTCTTACCCTTAGCTTTTCTTCCGCATTTGTTCTCCCCCAAACGCCCCATCCCCTCCCCCTCCATAGCCCCCTCATCTTCATTTTCGAGTGCAAAACTTAGAACCGCGCTCCACCTTGGAGGAATCCGGCTGAGTAAGAGCCCTTGAGCGCTCCCCCATTTCTCTCAGTTTAATCTCGCCCTTCGCCCTCTTTGCCTTCCCTCACTGCCACCCCCTAGGGCCCCTTTCTTCCCCCTCTTACCGTTCCTCCCCTCGCCTAATCCCCTACCAGTGTCTCTCCGCCCCTTATTCTCGTATTCTATTTCCTCTATCGAGCAAACGCACTCTCGCATCCTCGACGCAGTTGGATTCACAAGCGTTACATTTCCGCCCCCATGCCGGTCGAGAGGTCGAAGGCGAAATTAGTATTACTAATCCACTCGCATTCCCTCGAGGTGGTGGGAGGGTTGTACCCATTTCCTCTAGTTCTTGTCCTCATATCGGTAACCCTCAAACCCTGTGTCCCCTCCCATCAAGCCCCTTCAAATTCTCTTCCCTCTGACTTGACGTTATCCAAGAAGGCGACTCTTGACTCAATCTCTCCCTCCTGGGTGCTTGAAGTTGAGTTTTCAGTGTTACGGAATATTTTACATTTTACGTGTTCATCGGAACATTAGGGCTAGTTTTCTGCTTGTAGTAATTTAAAATGCCAATAATTTTTAGCTATCGTTCAGAATTTTTATAAAGTTTTCATTATAACTTCAGCTCAACTTGGAGTCGTATGGTTGATATTCGATGAAGGTAAAATCATATGTGCCATACATTCTCACTTCCCAACTGTTGCAAAATGGCTTTGAGCAGCGTGTGGTGGGTAGAATTCAAATAACCTTCGGTCAAAACCCATGCAAAAATTAGGACAAAATGTAATTTGATTAAATTGGATGAAGATTTTTTAATTTCATGATTTAATTAGTCAATGATCAAATAGTCCAAAAACAGAGTAGTGTAGTTAAAATATTGGTTCCTGGTCTCACGTTTTTACTTTTCGGTATTCCATCGGTTAGAATATGGTTTCATGTCAGTTTGGGCTATTTAGGATGAAATTTAAATGGCATAGCTGAATAAACATGAATAACAGTGACGCAGATACGAGATGGTTGTGCGAACTAAAGCTGGGTTTCGTGACGAGAATTTTTATGTCATCTAGTCCCAGAAACATCTCCAAAGATCTGTCTTGTGGGATTTAAAAAGAAAGTTTTGGAGTAAGTGGAAATACTGCAACCAGAAAATACGAGCTTGTACTGTCATCTTATGTCCGTACCTGGAGATTTGTATTCCTCATGGGAACAAGTAAGTGCAAATCCACGGGTTGCTGTTTGGTAAATTTCTTTTGCTCTATATAGTTTGCTATTGCTTAACGCAAGTGTCCCACAAGTGACGAGTGTAAAATATGTTGATGGATTTGATCTCATATATTTGAGCCAATATTTGTTCGCGCACCTTCAAATTAAGTTTTACATCACAAAGGAAACGATGTTTGGTACTGCATCCTAATGTGATTTAACCCATAGCGCGGAAGGCCGAATTTGCAATGCGGTGGCCAGCATAGAGACTTAGTAGACCTGTGCGCCGCCGCGCCGCGCCGCCGCCGCCGATGGCTTTTGTGACGCCGCCGCCACCGATGGATTATGTACGGTGCGCCGCCGATAGCGCTGCCGGTCTTTCGTGTCGGCGGCGCGGCTCGGCGCCATCATAGGTGGTCATTTACCGACCATTGCTCCTGATGCGTCGGAACTATACTTATATTCACATATTACTGCGGACTCCTCATAATAACGTAAAACTTAATCACAAATAAAAAAGAAAGCAGCTCTTCTGCCCATATATGATGTGCTGTTAAAAATAGTCTTCCAATTAAATCTGTACGATAGGAATTAACAAAGTTACCATTTTGAGCCAGCAACCACACGTCCACGCATCCACGGAATGGATTTTACTCTGCTCAAGCCTTTAGTGCCCCATGAGTGCGTTATCCTCAGTTTCCCACATTATGCCGTCCTAATCAACATTGTGAAATAGGAGATTCAAATAATGATATATCAGGCAGCATTATCGAACAATGTGGTGGTTATCCTTAGTGCTCCATTTCTTTATACTATGCGTACTTAGGACGTGTGATATCCAGATTTCTCTTCCTCACTCACCTACCTAAGAAACTTCCCGTTAGTCTTTCCGTATATTGCGCTTTTTCTGTTCTCCCTCCATAGTTACATCTCAAAGACTTCTATTTCTTCTTTTTTCCCTTCCGAGGTTCCATGTCTTCCAGCCAGTCAATGGATTGTAAATGTGTCTGACAACGTCAGTTTAGCCATTTGGTTTAAATACAGGCTGTGGAGACTCGAATATTAGCTACATTCAATATAAAAAAACTAGTCATGTATTCAAACAATAACCCTCTTGCACTTTGATTGTAGGTAATTGAAGTTCATGTAAGTAAATCAACAATGCAATCTAAGTGTATATAGAAGGATGGCGAGTGCATTCGCCACTTTGCATGGAAATGGGAGAAGGAATCAGCGTCATGAAATTGCATACGAGGTTTTTATTTTCTTCAGCATAGATGAATTGTAATCTTCCATGAAATTCCATTTATATTACGCAAATAGTATCTGAATCGATTCCGATTCTTTACGTAAATAAGCACTAAAATAACATGAAGAGAAACGTGAATTACCTAAATTTGGTTAACTTAAAAACCTGGTTAACGTATAGTGTTGTATTGCTGTGCCTTTACTTTATTTTTCATCTTAGACCTATAAAAATTCTGAAAAACCATGAAATGGGCAAGTTATTTTAAGTGTCTCCGGAAAGACTGTAATAAATGGCTAAGGTAGGGGATCCAAGTGTTGAAATGAATATTATCTTCTCCTGTGGAGCTTGAAACAAGAAAAATATGCCCTCTTTCTTTTACTACTCTTAAACTTAAGTCTTTCAATATTCACTAAAATATGTACATCAATTCACATAACGAATTATATGAAACGTATTTTAGCAGTTTTATATTCTGATTAAAAACAGCTGCCTGTTTTTTGGAATTTTTTACTGTAACGTCCCCTCATTCCCCCTCCCACCGCCGGCTAGGATTTCCCGACTTGAGTTTGGCGAGTCAGTCTTAATGGGTAATAAAAGGGGAGTCTTATGAATTTTCCTCTGCGGATGAAGCGAATGCTGAAGTACAGGTAATGAATCTTAATTATAAAGATAGTAAGCGTGATTGGAGGGACGGTTACAAAATAAACGTATCTGCGGCAATCTGAGAGGGAGAAAAGTTGTCTCTGCCCCGATGCAAAGAGACCGTTGGTACAATTTTTGTTCGAACGATTTGAGGGATGGAGGTCTCTTTAGCAGCACACAGAGAGAATGAATAGGTCCTTACCATTTAAACTGACAAGTTTATGCTATATGCGCACCCAAGGAGAAGAACTAATGTGGCCATCAGATTCCACGCATGGCTCTCAAGCAACAATGTCCCCTCTTGTTCTTTGTCTATTGTTTTACCTAAGGTGTTATAGAAAGATTCTGTCTGCATCGTCCTTGAGGTCGATGACCAATGAAAATGTCCCTCTAAAGGGGCAGTGTTGATCCCTAGGGCGCAATATTCACTGAGGGGGAGCGGTGCAGTGGTTCAAGGTAGGCGCGCCGCTTTTTCTCCGGATTTCCCAGGCACTGGGCATTCCCTAAAAGGAGGGAGCAGGCGCATGACTGCTCCAAAGATGATTGGCCCGTCAAACATCTGGTGGTGGTGTTTGCGTGCTCTTGAAAGGACAAATATAGACAGTTGCGCTATGGTCTTCATTGAGACAAGTCATTTTACCGTCGACGGGCTATCATAATAGGATCATAAATCTATCATAGCTCCCACTCACTTAAACCGAAACTATTCAAGAGGAGGAACAGCTCCGGAATGTCATATTTGGTTCAATTTCTACTTTAATTTGGAAATGAAACTAAAACTAAGCCAAACTGAGGGTTTCAATCTGAAACGAAGTCACATTGAATAAAAAAGCTTATAGTTTTGTTCCGGACGAAACTACTCATTGGTTCCTGTTTCGTTTTGCAGTCCTTTTTTTTCAACGAAGTGCCTTTCGATTAAACAACGTGGTGACCATATTATGGGTGGCCAAAAAAAGAGCTTTAGATACTCACGTACTTTTCGAACAATCGTTGAAGTATAGAAGAGGGAAGGCAGGATGATCTAACTTATTTTGACATTTGTGGTACTGCACTGAAATTCTCAAACTCAATTGAAACATTTATGAACCACCTCATTAATTTTTTTTTGACTTCGACTTTTCTGTTCTAATTGAACGTAGCACTTAACATACGGTGATATTTTAGTTATATCGTTGCTATGTTTTCTGGTCTGATTGAATGCCCTTCAGATTATTTTCGACTACGAGGTCGTCAAATATATTAAACAGAATCAGAAATGATGTGGTGAAAAAGTTCCATAATTACGGAGAAAACACTTACAGTTCCACTAATAAAACATTTAACTCGACTAGTCCCAATATTACGTCATCATCACCATACTATTCAAGATTTGGGTATAAAATATATTCATGAAAAATGTGGGTGATGGAAGAGAGGTGCGTCAAACAAAGCAGTTTCAGAAGGGCGTGGGGCTGGAAAACAGAAACCGTTCGGAGAAATCCTTGGAAAAGGACGTGTGCTGGGGATGTAAGGGGAAATCACAAACAAGAACATTGAAAGTCCAAAATGTTTAAGTCGGATGTTTATAGAACCTACAGACAGATGTCTGTAGAATCTACAGTGTAGATGGATCGTTTGCCGCTGCTGGTGAGGGGGTTGAAACAAAGACCGTAAAGGCTTGGGAAATCCTAGGAGAGGGCGTGTGCTGGGGAGGAAGAGGGAATTAAGAGCAAAATCATGGAAAACCCAAACGTCGTATCCTTGATGATGGGTCATCGACCGCTGCCGAGTGCCCCCTGCAGAAGTGCAAGACATCGCCGGGGCATGACGGTTTCTGGTAAAGCCAGATTGTCAATTGTTCAATTTTTTATACCTAATTTGATTAGATGATCAATTTTTAGACTTCATTTTTTTCACCATTCTCGAATTACTTTTTTTAGGACACAAATTAAGAGTGTGTTTTAGTGAAAAGAATTAAAGGTGTGAGTCCATCTCTTTCACTTACTCCTGTTTTGATTTCGAAGGGTTCCAAAATTTTTCCCTTCAATTTTACTTAACATTTTTTGTCAGTGAGCATCTGTCCAATGGCTGCAAGTGTTTTAGGGTCGAGCCCTTGTGCTTTAAAAATTGATCACGAGATTCGCGATCAACTGTATCAAAGGCTTTTTTTAATTAACGAAAGTGCAGATAATATCCTTACTGTACATCTTTATAGTTTTAATATGAAATAAACAATTGAACACATTAAATAATGAGAAAAAGTGAATAATTTATGCCATGACATGCTGAAATACTTATAAATACATTATGGCTGGATGAGTACGCCGCCGGTCACGCCGCCGCCGCCGGTAAAAACCATCGGCTCGGCGCGCCGCCGGCCGCCGACCCATTTCCAGCCGGCGACCGCCGCCAATAGTTTATCCATCGGCGCACAGGTCTAAGACTTAGTGACATATGACAAATTATGATGTATAACAATATGACAAATCATAAAAATAAATTAAGAATTCCAGCAAAGACTTGTATAAACCATCAGAGAATGCTACTAGGGTAGAGAACATTCTTAAGAAAGGGACCGAATCAAAAGCAGATATAGTTATGAGTTACAATCTTTGCGCACCGAGTCTAGCATAGAACAGAAAACAAAATTAAAGCAGCATCATTGAAGTTCCTTCGAGGAATTGGATAGAAACAAATGAGATCTGGAATGAAATGCGTCCACCTAAAAAAGGACAAAAATATAGGAACGTAAATGATTTTGATGATCCGACAGTTTCGATACAATAGATCAAATTAGAATCTTTGGGAATGTATTGGCAGCAACACCGGATTAGTTGAGTAGACCTCTACATCTGTGTGTTTCTTGGTCGAAGTCGATCAAGGATCAAGGAAATTGAAGAGTACTGAGACAGGAGAGGGAAATCTGAGAATAAAATGAAGAAAATGACTGGTGGTCGGATGAGGTGGACGTATTTGACTGAGGTCTCTCCACCAATGACATAAGGTGCAGAAGGAGACGTGACAATTCATGGCATTGAATAGTAATCCTGCACAGCGTGTCGCAGTCACGTCCCGACGTGCTGCGCGGTGACAGTGCTTTCGGCAACCGCAATGTGTGGATTCTGTCATCCCCTCCCATTCTCCCCAATACGTCCTTCGACATTTGACTAATGCCGTTGAGACTCCGCTCATGCCATCTGGTGAGTGTGGATACCAATGGTCTGGAAGACCGAGTCAATCGAGCGTGCTGATAAGTATACGTCCATGTTTCGAAATCCTATTGTCATATTCATTGATTCGACCCTAAAATTGGTTAACTACAGCCCTACTTTCTTCTCTATTTATCGCTAACTCTTACATACAGGTATTTCTTTGTTCTCATATAATTTTTAATGTGGACCTTGTATTTTTTTATATTTTCTAAACTTTTTAGTTTAAATAAAAAAAGATGCAGTCAGTCATGAGGTGCGTCCAATCCACCTGATTATACTATGCATAACTACGTTCCACGTACACCTTTCTTTTTTGCTAGCCTGTAAATTTATTCAGTCGTCATTTTATCGGTCGTTTACCTTTAGCGTCCATCTCAAATACCAGATCCTAGGCTCCTATTTATATCTGGCTAGCTTTATCCACTGGTTCAAGCCCCTGATCCAAAGAGTGCCGTAGTACACATAGAACTTAAATACTTCATGCGATGGTTTTCACATACTGCATCCTTATTTCTCAGAAGTGATATTTTCACTGAAATTCCCATTTACTATTCCATGAGAAGGTCGGCGGAAAGAGGTATATCAAACAACTACCGTTGAATACTCTTAAGAGCATGATCCCGATCATTGACTTTAACATTCTAGATAATATGTTCATTAAAGCCTCTCTTTTAGTGAAGAGGAAATGTTAACTCAAAGTTTAAGTACATTTTTTATATTAGGACGATTGAATTTGTCCGATATAGCCTGATTTTGCTCAAATTTAATACGGGAAATTTTGGCTACGAGTATTTCTGTAAGTCTTCTACTAGTTGACTACCGAGTCAGGCAATGGGCTACACTCTCGAAGTTCAGAATGTCTGTATCGGCTATCAAAATGTCGTCGTCAGAAGACTTGAGAGTACATCACCTGATCTGGGAAAAGTCAGTGATGGATTAACTGAAATTATACGCCGGGAGAAATCTATACTTTTCATTTCCTTAAACTTCTTACGTGATTTATATTCTTGTGGAGTACTTAAAAATACAGTTTGATGAATTGAGTTAATTAGGAGTGCACCAATGGTTGTAATTTGCCATTAAAAAATCATTCGACTTGATCGGGATTGGAACCCGATCTCTCAGTTGGTCTCGGTCTGGTGTGTTGGGTCAAGTAAAATGATTTTTTTCAAGGCGAATTTTAACCCTTGGTGTATATGCACCCCTGCGAGTGATTTCGTATAATATCATTTGTAAATGCAATGATTGGTAATTCGGAGTCATTTTATGTAACTTACTAATGGGCTGATATTGCGGTATTAAATTTAAATTTATACTTCGTGGTGAAGCTATTATTGTACAATGGGAGTGAATCCGGTAAACGCTCAAGTTGGGAGTTTTGAGACGTGTATTTCTATTTATTTGATCGATGGAGTGCTACAAATATAATGCTCTTTGCCCTGTGATTATAGTGCGGAGGAAATGTAAAACTCACTGGAGGAATTGATCCTTAATCCTGCGGCTGTACGCCTCCGGGAAAACCTCTCCGATGAAATTTCCCAGTCCTCTTCTCTTGCTCCACTTGCTTTTCCACTCCCTTTCCACCTCCATACTCCCACTTTCACCCTTCGAGTCTTAAAGGGAATTTCGCTCTCTCTTGGGTTTTGGAAGTTCACCTCTCTCTCTCTCTCTCTCTCATTGTCTCTGGAGGAGGGAGGAGAGAGTAGTCGTAGGCTAAGGGTAAGGGTTGGGAGTGAAGGTTTTTGGGAGTGAGGTTTCGGGAGTCGACATTGCTGGTTTACCCGGTTGAAATGACACGTAGACTCGAGCAGACGCGTACATACAAGCACGCGCGTACAACACACACACACGCACGTCTCCTATATCAACCTCACATACACAGACACGCACGCATACACTTGCAAGCTCCCGAGGAGCAGACTCGGTGGTAAGGGGGGCCCAATTCCAATCGCCTCGAAGGTTATACATTAATCAAGCGAGTGAACCGGAGGTTATGGAGGAGAGACACGACTGCTTGCAAGAGGGAGGTAGGAGGCGTGCGGGCGGGAGGTTGCTTGAAGATGCCAGAGGGGGGGAAAGGAGGAAACCCTTTATTGCCGGGAGGGAATCCACTTTGAGTAATGCACTTAAACTGTTGAAGCTGCATTTTTCGGTTAAGGAAAGCTTTTGGAAAGTGTAATGAAACGGAGGCGTCCCGGTACCGCCAGGTGTCGCGGTTGAAGTATCTCTTTCGGAGACAAACAAGTTTTCTGTAATGCTATGATTAATCTGGGAAATTTCTATGTGCCCTCGTAACTCATTCCCGGGATACCCTGGGGTTGGGAAACGTAAAAGTTGTAGTTCAAGGAACAATGTGGTGGCAATGAATCACAAACATGCTTTCATTAATAATCCGAAGGTTATAAGCAATTTCTGGGAGTTAGGCACGATAAGAAAGACCCGAAGAGAAGTTTTACATCCACCTGTAATGACATTTATTATTGTTACTGGTGAGTACTGAAAACTTATCTGATTAAAGTCAGACTATATATTTAAACTGCCTATGAAAGTATTTTAACTCGTCTCTTAAGTATCAAAAGCCTTTTTTAACCTATAATTATTCGTAAGGACGGATAAGACGGGTTCAATCCTTTCTTCATAGATTAATTTCTATCTTATTTGTTCTAATTAATAATTCTTGTCGTTAACATTTTTATGGTGAAGTCTTAAATTGTTAAAGAAAAAATCTTCTCTATTGAGCACTCTACGAGGGTTTATGCAAAAGAATTTCCGTTTTACTCTCTACCAGCATTGATAGAAAATTTCACGTCCAGAAAATAAGTGGGACGCAAAATAATTCCCATGGGTACCTATTTTTTCTAACAATGTACCATTATCATTTAAAGATCGAGGAAAGGCAAAATATGTGCGTGTAATGCAGTGCAAGGAAAATAACTCCTGTATGAAGGAGTGTAGAAACTATAGAAAAGTGGAATGCTGCCATTTACCTCTTCACAAGCCTTCTGCAATATCATCCACAAGAGGAACGGTAAGAATGACACCAAATGCGGACCGAGAAAAATATTATCTCATTACATTATGCTAGTATTTCACTTTAGTAATACTGAAAGTTTAAATTAAAATTCCTACTTGTGCGAAGGCACTTTAATGCGCTGGAAATTTGGTCCATGTAATGGAACAGTATTTCAGTGCTATTGATAACTTTTTTATGAAAGATTTGATTTTTCTAATTCTGTGAGACGCAGTTATGCACGTAGTAACGCATGAGCCACCAGGTTGATATTATACTGACATGCCGGGACACGGTCAGACGTTGCAACGAACCCGGATTCAACTCAAAATTTTAAATTTACTTTTATTTTTGCGTCGAAATCGTTTAAATTGATAAATATTAGTTTTATAACCATAACCAATGCTCTTTCTTGCTTTATTTCTTAAAAACTGTGGTTATGCACCTGTTTCAGTATTCATTTCTTGAAATCCTCTTCTCCGTTAGTTGCCGATGTAGTTACTACTTATATTAAAATAAAACAGAGAAAGTCTCCAACAGCTGTAAACAATTGGCACCCTTCGTCAACAAACACCAAACTTACTGTGTTGGTATGTTGGGAAACCACAGCAGAGACCAACCACAGCCTCTCAACCAAGAATTCCCCCCTGTGATGGTTTACGGGAATGTTACTTCCTCGCCAGGGACCAAACACAGACGCACTCACACAACCCAAATAGGATCCTTTGCAAGGGCTAATGGGACCCCGCTAAGGATGTTTGGGTTATAACCTGGGATCCTTCTCAGGGCTAATGAAACCCCGCTAAGAATGCCCGGTTATTTACGCAAGCACACAAAATCAATCACTCACACACACAACTTCTGGGAGAATAAACTCAGAAAGAGCGTGGTCAAATCAACACAACAGGACGAGGGTGGGGGTCGAATACGCGTATTTCAGCTACAAAGTAGCACTCTTCAGCGAACCGAATGTAACGCGTCACTTCAACGCAAGGTTGAAGTGAGGAAGGGTCAAGACATCCGAGTTGTGAATAAAGGTAAACTGAGGAGGAGGGGGGGAAGAGACATCAACCAATAGGGAAAGAGAGAGGGGGAAGGGAAGGCGATAAACAATACGCGAATGGAAACAACAAAAGAAAATGATTGGGGAGCGAGGAGGGGGAAAGTGAAGGGGGAGGTGTAAAAGGTAGTGGGGGTTGCAACGGACGTAAAGTAGAACGTTGTAGGGAGGGGGGAGGAAAGGGAAAGAAGTGGGCGGTTAACGGCGTCCGTTAAGAGACGTGACGAATTATTTCAAGTTCAAAACTGAGTCGAGGGAGGAATGAGGGATGGGTCCAGCGTCGATGTATAGGAGTTTGGCTTTATTTTTAAAAATAAAGATAGTCTCGTAACCGTCTAATAGGTAATATTACTTGTATGCTTTACCAGTTTCAAATTATCTTTTGTTACGTTGTGCCCGGTCATGATTAGATGCTGCGCAACTAGACTTTTCGGGATTGTGATTTCTGAATTGAGAGTAGTGTTCTTTTAATCAGGTTTGTAAAGTACGTCGTGTCTGTCCTATGTGGGCTAAATGGCAAGTGTAACATTTGATTTTAAAAATGCCTGATTTTTCTAATGCCGGAACTTTATCTTTAGCGTTTCCTAATAGGTTTTTAAGCTTGTTTTGGTTAGAATAGGAGATTTTAGTTTTAACTGATTTGAATATTTTATCATTTTTTCATTAGTTCTCTTGCTCTTTGCAAAAAGAGTAACACTCACTTGGACGACCGGATAAGAAAGAGGATTCTTATCTGGAAAATTAACTTCCTTTATTTTAAGCGAAGTCAATTGGAGGTCAGTGCCTACGACCTATATTTGAAACTAACTAAGAATTCGTCATCTTGGGATCACTTTTTCTGGCAAGAGTTTGAGAGAAAAATCCAGGTCGTTGTGCAGACGAAAAGAGAGAACAAGGCCCGCTGTACAAACCGCAAACTGAAAAGACTCCTGAGTTAGTCTAATCCTTCCATTTCTTGCAATGATAGTTTTGATAATGTTCTCAGCCTTTCTGAAGAATCTTTCTCTAAGGAGGAACTTACCTTATTAAATCATGGCCTAAATTTCAATTTTCAACCAAAATCTCCTCCTGTTATAGATTTAGTTGCCCACATTGAAGGTTCCCTTAAATTCTTTGATAAAGCCACCAAGGACTTTATCCACAAGGGATGCGAAAAACAAATTAAGAATAATCTCCTCAATTCCAAAGCAAATTTTTCTTCTAACTGTAACAAAAATTTTGATACAGTCAAACGATTAAAAAGTAAAAATTGTTTTTACATGAAGGCAGACAAGGAAAATCAATGTGTTATTCTTGACAAAGAAGATTACTTCCATAAAGTCAATCTCTTACTCTCTAACGGCCCTTATACTGAAGTAAATAAGAACCCAATTAATAAGCTGACTTACAGTTCAAATCCGTCCATAAAGACTGCACTATTCTTGTTGATAATAAAGTCAAGTTCAAACTCTATGTAACCAATCCCACTCTACCAAGAATGTAGTGCCTACCTAAAGTCCATAAAATCGACTGTCCAATGAGACCCATTGTATCTGAAATTGATTCCTCCACATACTTACTATCAAAACTAGTTTCTCAGTTCACAAGCCTCGATTTTAAAAGCCCTCATTCCATTAAAAATAATTTTTAATTCATTGAAAAGACTAAAAACTACATTTTTCTCGAGGGTGAAATAATGGTCTCATTTGATGTAACTAATCTTGTTCCTAGTGTACCTGTTGACATTGCTATCCAAGCATTAGAGGATTGGTTGAAGTCACTCTCTTTGGACTCAAAAACAATTGAGGAGTACATTAGAATTACCAATTTGGTCATGAACCAAAATTATTTTACTTTCCAAGGTAAATTTTTCAAACAGGATTTTGGAACTGCCATGGGCAACTCGCTTTAACCCTTTCTAGCCAACGTGTTAAGTCTCACTTTGAAAACCTTTTTAAAGAAAAAATTACTTACTTCCTCTCTGTATACTTACGCTACGTAGACGACATATTTGCAGTTTTTGATACCACGAAATATAACCAGGATAATTTTGTCAGTGATCTAAACAGCCTGTTTCCATTCGTCAAATTTACAGTAGAAATAGAGAAAGAAAACCGTCTTCCCTTCCTTGATCTCTACCTCACTACATCTGGAGACAAGAAATCTTTTGATATTTATCGAAAACCAACACACACCACCAACTACATCCACAGTCATTCATTCGACCATGCCAACCATAAACTTCCATAGTCTTCCGCTCTCTCGTTCATAGACTTTTTAACGTCCCTCTCGATAGATCGGCTTTTAATAAAGAATTAAATTTTATTAAAGATTTTGCTAAACGGAATGATTTTCAAGATTCAACAGTTGAAAACATTGTGAAGATTGTTTAGGGCTTTTGGAGACTTTCTCTATTTAATTTAATTGTCTAGCCGTAAGAAGCTCACCCCATCTTTGTGATGGCTTTCCTAGTCACTACTTGCTGCCGAATGCTACGGACACAAGGCTCTTGTTCATATACCTTGGAAGTTGTTTTTTAGATCTCGCGTCAAAAGTAATGCCTCGTACTAATCAAACTAAATGGATTTCTAGACACCTGAATCCTTGACCTCAAATCCCTCTAACATATTATGTTAGAAGAACTCGCCGATTACTGAGTAAGCTATACCTAGATTGGTACCTAATACTAAAAGGAAGTGTGTGAGCTATTGATTAGATAGCACTGGATTTTGAAGTAGGGATGTGAGCGCCTCTTATTTGTAGATTGAGGGTAAACTTGCCAATGAGGGCGCTGGGAGGTGAAGACATTGGTGCATTTGTTAAATACAGTAGAGGAAAAATTAATTGGACTGCGAGAATGACATTTGCGGCTGAATTAACTTGAATAATGCATCTCATTCCAGTCTTTTGGTTGCTGGGACACATTTCAGCCTCCATCACAGTCAAAAATTTTCATGTGCATTGATTTTTTTGGCCTGCTAATGAACACTTTTTGTGCGACGTGCTTTTATGAGTCGAATTTGCGTAAAGGCATATTAGGGAGATTGAATAACATACCCCCAATAATTGGCCAAACGTATCATAAAACTCACCCTAGTGTTGTTAAAGGTTCCTCTACCAGCTGAAAAAATGCTTATATTTTCATTTGTTATGGTCTTCGGTCCAGATTGGTAAAACCAAAATTAAGTCTTGCGTAGGATACAACTGATTTCAATTCTTTAGTTTCCCTAACATCCCAGAACATTAGTAAGAATTAGTACTGACTTTGTTTTGAAAGTCCATAAAAAAATTGAGAGGGATAAATGAAGACAAATGGACAATTGTGCCAGAAGAAATAATTGCGTCATAAATACCCTGGATGATACATGAATATATGTAAAAACTTAACAAAGAATAACATTATGATACAATTAATATTGTGTTCAGGAGCATATAGTAATTTGGCATGTTTTTCCATTTATAGAGCCGTCCTTAGAGAGAAAGATGTACAAATCAGTTTTTTAAACATTTCGCGATGAAAGTGATAACATTGCATTAATTTTGTTACGCAATGTTAATTACGCTCCCAGCGACGCATTATCACCATATTTTATTGCGGAAATATCCATACAATCCCTGATCAAATAATAAAAAAAAGGATCCAAAATCACTTCCTGAACAACCTAAATGTTATTTTCATTATTTCAGAGGTTGCCTTTTCAAAGGATTTTTTAATGTGTAGCTTTGATTTTTCGCATCTGCTTAATTATTTTAAATTCTATTTTTTAAATAATTTATGTCTCAAAGTTTATATTTTAGAACTTGCTCTTATATGACAGCAAGGTATGGACAATTACAGCCGCCGAGCGAATACAATGGAATAAATATGTTCATAGCTTTATCAAAGAAAGATGAAGGTAAAATATTCGGAGAGAATGCCAACGCAGAAATCCCTCAAAGAAATGGGTACATTATGCAATGAATAATCTTATAAATAGAGGAAATAAACTTATTGGTAATATTTTATGACACAGGAATCTACGAGAAGCAATTACATAAATGAATGGGAAGAATTACAGGGGAAGTCTAAAAGTGTCATATTAATCTGGGCATTAATAAGGAGTGTACTTATCTTCAAATTGATAAATACTAATGATGATTATTGTTTTAAATCCTGTGTATTATTTTTTAACCATCCTGCTAGCTATATTATCTAAATCAAGCTTACATGATTTTTACAATTCTCCCTGCGTCATTCCCCTCCGATTATTCCCTTTAACACCGAGGGAATGAGGGCGTCGAATTGTTGAGTTGTTCGCGGCTTAGAGAAACGGATGGGGACTGGGACAAAGGGTAAGTCCTTAACACAGTTGCCTTCGTACCAATGCGATCGGATGACCCGACCCACAGTCATCATTGGTATATTCCTTCGGGTCCTTGGGGCCGCCATTTAATAAGAGGTCACCGTGAAAATTACCCTCCCCTGTTCCTATTATTAGAAGATTTACAAATGTAATGAGATGTGCTGCTTTATATATGGTACTAAATATCGTATGATGCATTTTTCTGCCTTAAGAAACAGTCGGCTGGATTTGTCACGCATTGGAAATATTAGGAATTTTGTATCTGAAGAAAACTTTTTTACGTTTTATATATTCTCCAAGAATACTCCTTTGAATGGACCATTTAATTTGTTTAAATATCTGACAGAAATTATCCTGAGGCAAGAGGAAGGATTCAAGATCCTTTCGATTCTCGATGCCGGTGCATTCGTAAAAATTAATATTTTAAACTGTGTATGTATATGTTTTAAGTTACATTTTCATCTGCGGTACTCAATATTCACTTTTTCATTACTTTCAAATATTCTATCTTAGTTTGACTCTATTAACTCGGATATTCAGTAGAAACGAAAGAAAAGATAGGCTTAAATGCAGATTCATTAATGTAGAATTTACTCTGGTACTGTGAACATAGACATTATCCTGATCAAGTAAATCATACTTAGCCTGCATAATGACCAAAATACACTCTTTATCCTCCAATTATTTTCTTTAACTTATAAATTATTGCTCTTTTTGCCAGGTGGCTCAAAAATGAGTAGAATTTTTCTTGTACTTAGATACTTTCCTCGCATCTGAATTCGTGTGCCTCAAGTATACAAAATACTCATTCGGCTTCCAACCCCTCCGCTGACAATTATGCTGGAAAAAAAATGTTACTAGTGTCAGTCAAGTTTAAGGAACACACTTGGTAGGTGACAATTCTCCCAAATAGAATTTGCTTCTCCGGTTAAAGTCTCATGCAATGTAATTGAATTAATTGGTAAATGGCATAATATAAGGTATTATTGGCTACCTATTAATTCGTACCCGAATAGGGGTGTCAAAATTTTATGCACCGTATTCACTTGTTTTGTGTCGCGATTTTACCAATTAATTTGAGTTCTGACTAAAATTAACTCCCTATAATATAATCTGGTGGTTTTAGATTAATAAATTTGGACCTAAGTCCGTGATTTGGACTAAAGTATTACTCTGTAGTCGCTAAAATTTTTGCAGCATTTCCATCGAGGACTACAAACATTCCTAATTCATAAAGTGGTTGGAGTGGTAATCGTGGATCACTGAGTGCTTATCTTAATAATTTTTAATTTGAAATTTAAAAACGTGCGAAGTTTTACATATTATCTGTGCGTTGAGAAAAATTATTTTTACCACCTTAAAGACTTTCATGGCTCGTAATTTTGAGCATTCATTGGCAAGCCCCCTGCCACAGACACATGATCAGGCTTTCCGAGTGCACGAACGTAGAATTAGATTCACGCGCAACCAGATTCGGCGCTCACGACGCCACCCTACCACACACGGAGCGCATACGAGCACACTCCCACGTGTCTGTTACTCTCCATTCCCACCGTCGCTTTGGCTCAGCTCTCTTTATTTCGCGGCCGGAAATTAAGATGCCTTACAACAATATTTGGATTGGGTGCGGAGTACGGCAGTGCGAGAGGTGCGTCGGGGCGCGGCCCACCGCCGCGCCGCGCCGCCGTGTCGTGCCAGCCGACGTCGCTGAGAAAGTGAGATTAGAGTGAATGGAGATGTGGAGGTCTGGAAGCGAGGGATGCGTGAGGAAGAATTATGTGTTTGTGTTGGCGTTTGAAAGAAGTCCATTGGAAAGGGGGGGGAACGGCTCCCCATGTTCATAAATTCAATCCCGTCCCCCCTTCTCCTGTGTCAATAAAATCATAATTATGTTGTCTCGGCAGCCGAGGGAGGCTGACGTGTGGGCTAGAGGGTGATCGTGACTTGGGTGGGTCGGCACGTGTAGCGCAGATGGGTCGATGCCGTCGGAATGACGATTCCGGTTGCGGCGAACCAAGGATACCTGATTTGTATCGAGAAGGTGATTTCCATACCGAATATTCGTGGTAATTATTGGGTTCTATAATTATCGTAATCAGAACTGCGTGCACGTGAAAATGTACCAGTTGCTTACCAGCCAAAAAGATCCATGACCTCAGGGTTGTTTCTCACTGTCCTTGGTACGTATTGAAATCCCCTTTTCTTATTTGTATTACTGTAGCGCAAAATCTGCTTAAGTTACTTGTAGGTTAATCAAATTGAATGTATATTTTCAATTAATTTGCTTTTAATTATTTGACAGATATGAAATAGTATTTAACTTAATGCACCTTGTTTAATCCTAAGTTTTTCGGATTATAGGGCTACTATCAGCTAAAACCAATTAAAATGTAAAGTAAAACAACGTACACATTTCTCTTTTTCGATTAACCCTCTACACACCGATTTTTTCGTCCACCATGTGTAGTTATTTCATATGTTACTCAACTCGTGGCAGAGGCAGGAACTAAAAGTTACGATCATCATCATTGGTCGCTCAATCCTAAGATTGGTTGACTGCAGCCCTCCACCCTTTCCTATCTAATGCTTGTTTCCTCACTTTCTGGTATCTTTCATTATGTTCTGTCTTCTTTATTTGGTCCTTGAACTTATTTTTGGGTCTTCCTCGGGGGAATTTTCCCCCTATTATACCTTCAGTTAAGTTTTTCACAAAGTTATGAATGAGAGGTTTTTTCGTCACCAAATTGTATGTACAATTGATGTCACAAAGGCATATAGACGTAAAGAGACCTAATCAGTGACAAAAATGAACTTTCTACATGTTACCTCAAGGTCACACAGTGTCATAGAGGGTAAAATACTTTTTATCTCTTTTTTAGGGCTGAGTTTTAATTATGAATTTCCTCTCGCTCCTTTACAAATTGTTAAGCAGTTGTCACTTCCACTGTTATGTTGATTTTTTCTCTGATATTGACTTCACAAAAAACGATATTCGATGTTTCGCATATGTATAATGTCCGATAACTACGTGCGGCGACCTTGGCCGGCGACTATCATGGCAGCGGTGTCACGCATTCGATACGGCAACAAGTCAAGCATTCAACGCGGCCGACAAGGGGCGACTCCAACATTAGAGACGCCAGTTGACGCGGCCGGCAATTCACCATTCCAGAACCTTCAAGACGCCAGAGAATCGGCGCGACCCTGTATATATATACGAGTTGTGTGAGAATAAAGAATAGAGAGAGAGAGAGAGAGAGATTTCCTCACGAGAGCAAGGCGAAATCATTCACGCGAGTAACCAAAGGACCCCGCATGGTGGTGACCCCCCGACGAAGCGCACGATGGCCGATGATGAAGATGTCCGCGCGAAAAATTTACTTCTGCAGAAACAGTACGAGGCCCTCCAACAGCAGCTGCAACTGCAGATACAGCACCAGCAGCAACCGTTCCAAGAGCAGAACTTCGCCTAAGTCGATCGCATGGCCGTACGCCTTCCGCCCTTTTGGCCCGAAAATCCAAGTTTATGGATCGCGCAAGTAGAGAGTCAATTTGCACTACACCGTATCACATCAGACCTTAGTCAGTTTCATATTATTATTTCTCAACTTGAACCTCAGTACTCGGCTGAAATTTCCGATATTATTACAAACCCTCCGGCCGAAGGGAAGTTCGAGAAACTTAAAGCGGAATTGGTTACTCGTATATCTGCGTCGCGGGAGGAGCGAATACGCCAGCTACTCACGCAAGCCGAAATGGGGATCGCAAACCATCCCAGTTCCTGCGCTACATGCGTGGTTTGGTTGGAGCGGAAACCACACAAGACACTCTACTGAGGACTCCTTGGAGCGGACGCCTGCCCAACACCATCCAGACGATAATAGCAACGCAGCAGAATCTTCCCCCGGATGTCATTGCCGACCTGGCAGATAAGGTGTTCGAAGTAATTCCTGCGCCACAAGTCGCAACCGTGAGTACCTGTACCACTGACGTTAATAATGCCTCGAGGAACTCTCTCAGCAAGTCAATGCCCTTACTTATAAATTTAAAAAGCTATGCCAGGAGCGCTCAAGATATAGGAGTCGAAGTCGCCCTCCCAAAGAAAATGTCTCCCGGCATAGATCCCCTTCACAACCACCAAAGCCAACCACCGACGGCACCTGCTGGTACCACAGACGTTAAAGCACCGAGACAAGGAGTTGCACCACTCCGTGTGAGTTTTCCCCAAACGCCCCCGGCAGCCATCCGTAGCGGCGTCGTTTGACTGCCACTACGAGTCGCCGCAACGCTTGTTTGTAATAGATCGGAACTCGCAGCGCCGTTATTTAATAGAATTTGGCTCCGATCTCTCTATTTTCCCCCGACAACTCCTTCGAGAAAAACGCCCTAAAACAAGTTACAATCTATCAGCAGCTAATGAAAGTATTATTGCCACTTTCGCTACCGTCACTGCCAACCTTAATTTTGGACTTCGACGGAATTTTCTTCGGCGGTTTATCGTCGCTGACGTGGCAGAACCTATCCTCGGAGCCGACTTCTTCGGACATTACCATCTCTTGCCTGATATTAAACACGCTCAGCTTATTTATGGTGTCACTCCCCTCTCCTACCCCGGCTTAGGCGCTCCCTCTATGCAACAAAGCGTCAAAACCATTACTGGATCATCTCCATTTCATTTTACCTTAGCAGAATTCCCTGATATTCTGCGCCCCCAAGGAACGCCACGTGAGGTCCGCCACAGGACGGTTCACTTCATCAAGACTACCCCGGGACCGCCAATCTCTAGCAAGCCACGACGACTCGCTCCCGAACGCCTTCGCACAGCCCAGGCCGAGTTCGAGCTCATGATTCAGGAGGGTACCGCTCGTCGATCTAAAAGCCAATGGTCCTCGTCACATCATATGGTGCCAAAGAAAGACAATAGATGGCGGCCGTGTGGCGACTATCGCTTACTCAATGCTAGAACGATCCCCGACCGTTACCCTGCGCGCCATATTCACAACTTCACCCTGCGACTTCGCGGCTGTACCATTTTCTCGGCCGTAGACTTGGTAAAGGCCTACACACAGATTCCACTGGACCCATAGGACATTCCAAAGATGGCAGTAACCAAGTCATTTGGATTATTTGAATTTCCATTCATGCCGTTTGGTCTCCGAAACGCCGGTCAAACATTTCAACGCTTCATTGATGAAGTTGTCCACGGTTTGGACTTTTGTATTCCATATATTGACGATATTTTGGTCTTCTCACACGACCCTGCTGAGCATGAAGTTCATCTCCACACCCTCTTCTGACGCCTGGCCGACTATGGAATAATCATTAATGTCGTGAAAAGTGTATTTGGCTCCCGTGAAGTCACCTTCCTGGCTACCAAATCTCAGCCGAGGGCACGCGACCACTACCAGAGCGTGTTAACGCATTGCTGGAATATCCTCGTCCTCCCACCGCCCGAGGTTTGCGCCGAATGCTTTTAGGAATTTTTAGGAATTTTTAGGAATGCTAAATTTTTACCGACGCTTTATACCTTCCGCAGCCAATCACCAAGCTCCTCTGCACGCCGCCATCACCGGGCTCCGTGGCAGCCAGACCGTGAATTGGACTCCAGAATTAGACCGAGCCTTCCCTGCCTGCAAGGAAAATCTTGCGCAAGCCACCCTGCTTGCACACCCGGAGAACAACGCCCCCGCAAATGACCTTAGCTGTCGGTCGCCTCCCCTAAAATCCAATCCAACAACGCCCCGCTAGACCTGTTCACCGACGCTTCGAGCTCCTCCGTCGATGCCGCGTTACAGTCCCAAAGGACCCCGCATACGCTTTTTAAATGGTGAAAGTGAAAAGTTTTTGTTGCTATATATTTCCAAAGAAAAGTTACTTCCGGGTTTCTAAAAGAATAAGGACCATGCTAAGAGATGGAAATGTTGATGGCTTCTACCTTAAGGAAACTGAGTAACTGTGGTAATAGTACTACGATTATATTAAACGTTCTGCGGATAATTCTACTATTATACTGTTGTTTATGCCTAATATCGACTTCATAAAAAACAATATTTCATGTTTCGCATATATATAATATTTTATAACTACGCTCCTTAAGTGGTAAAAGTGGAAAGTTTTTGTTGCTGAATGTTTCATATGAAAAGTGACTTCCGGTTTTCAAAGAGAGTTAGACACCTGCCAAGAGGTTGGAATGTCAAATGCTTTTACAGCGTGGGAACTGAGTAACTGTGGTAAAAGTACTACGTTTAAATGAAACTCACTGTTGATTATTCACGATAGCAGCTTTTTTGTCGAGTGACGCAGTAGTATATGTTTCGAAAGCACTCAATTTTGTATAGCCATGGATTGATGACAGTTCTTTTGATCCCTTGAGTTCCCTTTCAATAATTGATGATATTTAAAATGTCAATTAATCGTCGATATCGTGCTTGACGTTAATTTTAAATTCATGTGGTCCGCGAGGTCCATAACGATTTTCAGTTCGTGGGCATACTTTCCATTCAATTAGATTCTTAAGCTGGGGCTGAAGTTGTTTTTCGAATATATATTTTTTTCAATATTTAAGCAGCATGATGGTTATTAATAGGGGCGGACGTAATTCAACTGTATATTTTTAATTTTCCAGCACATTCGTCTGCGACTCGGTGTGATGTAGATTCAAGTATCCGATCAATATGTTTCAATATCCATCCTTATCACATAGTTAACATAGTTCATCCAGTACTGCGCGGGGTGGTTTGGTTAGAATCAGACAACGTCTATCGGCTTTATGTGCCTCTTAAATGTGATTTTTATTTAGCTGCCAGTGTTTGGACGTAGTTTCTAATGTTACCTTTTATATCTTGGAGTTATAAATACACTAAATACAAGTTAAAAGTACAAAAATAATTTGAAAAAGGATGCCGTACAATTGGTTCTGCTATTCCAGTGCACTGAAATTATATGTTTATACAACTAACCGAGCTGGTAGTTGCAGTCCTAGCTTGTATAGTCAATGTTAATATAATTTCCTTTTCCCAATTTTGTATACACTTCCGCCTGTTTGCTTCCTTATATTCTCAGACTTTTCTATCTTAAAATTTCTTCGGTGCGTTCACAGCACTTCTTTCACCTGGAGGCTAGTATCTGGCAATATTTACTCTTCCTTCGTCGACCATTCTTTCCACGTGACCATTTTATCTCTACTTATGCCCGCTTATACATTCGTTGATATTTCCTTCATGGCAGTCTATTTTAATTTTTTCATGTCTCACATCCATTAAAATATTCCTCAAAACTCTTCTAAGGATTTACTCATCTGATTTTTAAGGAGTGGTAAAGTTTTATTTACCTCCGGTGTTGTTTCTGACTGATAGGCTCTCTTGGTCTGACTGATGTTATGTATAGTCTTTCATTAGTCTCATTTCCTATGGACTAATTCTTCCTAAAAGTATCATTGGAGCGGCACTTTTTTTAATTTTACCATAATTGCCTGTGGCTGAAGTAATAGTGTTTTTAGTCTATCTCTAAGAAAGCTATTTCAGGGTGACAAAAAAGTAATTATGAAGTAGTTGCCAAGTCCTTGATCCCCAGAAAATTTAATTTGGGCGATGTTATACTTATGGTATTCTTAGTTAGCGTTTATTGTTTAAGCTAGCGTAGATTAAATTTCAACCTCGCTGAGATTTTCGCTTTTTTGGTACCACGTGAAATCTCCTTAGTCCTGATTTTATTTTATTCTCTTCACTTCTTTCCTTATATTTTCTTAGTTGGGGACTCTATTCCTAAGTATATTATGGACATTCCCTATTGAATGTCTTTACCACTGAGTTCTAATTTGCATCTAAGCGGTCCTGCTGAAACTGGCATAGTGTCAATGATGTCATTTAGAAAATGATGATGCCGCCTCAGATGGAAGCCTCGTTAGAGGAAGGGATGAGGGTGCTCAAGAATTTAACCTCCTCCCAGAGGAGTGCCCCAAGCCATTGCCGCCAGATTGCTCCCTCGAATGAAAGACAGCAGGAAAAAGTCACGCCCAAAGAAATCTCGAAGAATTTTCCTCCGCGGAAGGGGATATCCTTTTCTTTTTTTTATCAATACGAGAGGCTTTTTCCTCTTAGATTCTGCTTCAATATTTTCCTTCGGAACTCGTTCCGCAAAGAGCTTTAAAAGAACTCCGGTGTTGTGGCGTCAGCTGAGCGAGAAATTGAAGCAAAGATCTGCGAGTTGTGACCCTTAATGGAAGGGTAGCGGGAGTGGGATTTAAATATTTGAAACGAGGAAAACGTGGAAAAAAAGGTAGAGAAATCAGAAGGGTTGAGAGAGGGAGAGAAAGAGAGGAAAGATGGTAGTGAGATCTCTCTTGGATTAATCATCACAAAATCATCGACTTGCCTAATCTCACTGCTGCTTTGCGGAGGTGGAATGAAAATTATTTGATGGAGGAAATCCGTAGGATTCCCAAAGATTGGACTGAATGAATTTGTGCTGGGAAAAGATCTAGATTGCTGGATAATATCCGAGCCGTAGCCCTGCAGAACGTTCTTTACATGATGGTGATAGCAGGGCCTCGATATCTCGTTGAAGACACAATTCAAGGAAAGGATTAACGGAGGAGGCACGCATCTTAATGTGTGGTGAATGTTTACTCTCGCCTTAAAAGTGGTGAATGGTGACTTTTAGACCCACTTACCTAGTCTTAGTTTTATATTTCTTTCGTTATGTCATTTTATTTTAGGAACACTGAAAATTGCAACCATGATTTTTGGCGTAAATACATCAGTATGAGAAAAAAAAGTTGTTTTAAAGAGAGAATCAAAATGATGTGCACTAATTTTTTCCAAAATTTTTAGGGATGAAATAGTCTTATAAAGTTTGTTAATAAGGACTGCGTTTCATTTCCATAGGGCCACAATTCATAATTAATCCTCATATTCGTAAAAAAAGAGATGCTCCAAAAACAAGCACATAACAATTTTATTTTAAGGTGGTTCGTATTGAAAATGAGATTTTTTGTAGAAAGTTTTATAGTGGTTTGATTTACGTATTGCAGGAGAGGAAAAGCTGGTAAATTTATATTTTTTGATGTTACAGAGCTGGGTTTTAATGCACAATGGTATACTCCATTAAATGGAAGAGAAAAAAATGCACGTGTGATAAATAAACATAATTCGACTGTATTTTGAGCTTATTTAAAACTCTTATTTAATTATTTACTTAGAGTTCTCTGTTACTTTCAACTCATGAGTCACTCAAAAATATCCTTGCTCAGAATAAAGAGAAGCCCTATCATTCGGGACTTAATCCCGCTATCCAAGAGTTAGTATGCCAACACCGAGGATGGGGTATTGTATGAAGTGATTTATCGAAATATCGTAAAGAAAAATCGTATTTACGAGGAGAGGTTTTAAAGTTTTTCAGTTTATAACTTTCAATTCATCGCTACAGTGTTCTTGGAGGTGATAATTTTAAAATTTTAACACTTCCCTCTCAGAATCTCTCTAAATTCACAGTTTATGAGTCTTTTTAAGTGATTTTGTAATTGGCACTCTCTTCTGGAGATAATTTTTCCGCTCAGAATACATTGCCTCACATGCCGAGGTCTCGTCGTAAATGCACTGTTTTTCTGGTTTGGGAATGTGCATGTTGTTTTGTGCAGCAATAGTTGTTTCAATGCAATGAACATTAAAACGATGTACTAGGTCTTTGCTCTACTTCTCTAGCTCGAGGTTTTACTTCCTCTCTACTTCCTTGCCGATTATATGAACGTAAACCCTACAGCTCTTGTCCTGCTTGAACTTCTCACTTGAGTCTCCGCGAACTTGCAAAGCCCTTCCTGCTCTTTACACCTCATCCACCCATTATGAAGTCCATCTTCCCCCCTGTTATTTGCTTTTCCATCTTCCCTTGACTTTATCAACTTTGCCTCTTTTGAGCACGACGTGCCCTGATGAGAGGCTCCACAGTTATCCAACTACTTTCCATTGTTAGCCGCTGGGAGGCATGACGATCTGTCTTTAAGCAAGAGGAAGGCTTCTTTCGCAGTGGCGTTACTGAACCAATGGCATGGCAAGATCCAATTCACCGTTTTAGGGTTCCACTGGAGTGAAATCATTAATGCCCAGAAAACTTATTTCCCGATTTTTATATTTAAATTCGTCCGTGGGTATTTTTTTGCCCAATTTTATACCGCAAACTTTTTTTGTTAGCGTAGAAATATTTTTGCATAGTTTTTCACCGAATTATAGATCGCGCGCTGGGCACTATAGGGTGAAAAATATCCATTCTTGCAGGATGTGTTTGTTTTTGCTAGCAACGCAGATGACTCTTCGTTAAGTTAAATCATGAATATTATTCATAATAAGTTTCCTCAGAAGTAATGTGTGAGATTGTCTCCGACACGGTATTTATTGCCAATAAACTGAAATTATCTCCTGCATGAAAGTTTCCTGACATCTGTAGGTAAAAAAATCAAAATATTTTAAGAATACCTGAAGAATTTGAAGGAACATTTTATTTTGTTCGCAATAAATTAGTCCTCAGGAAGTCCAAATGAAATCAATAATTAGGAATTTATATAATCTATCTGTATTAGAGTGGTATTCACTTGCGTTGTGTGGTATATTTACACTTCAACCTAGTATTATAGTGATAAACTGCGGTTATATTAGCGATAAATTGACCATATTTTAGGCTTATGAAAATAGCCGTTCCTTTCAGATATTGCTGTTTTCATAGCCATACCATTATTAATGACTTACGTATGCAATTAAATTATAAATATGAAGAAGGCATAAATTTAAGAATACAATTCATCATAAGTAACTGGTAAAGCAGTAAAATGGATCACCTCCTTAGCAGAATTGTGCTTGATTCATACCATGACCTATTATGCAGAGCTTCTTAATAATCTAATTGATAAAAAGCTAAAAATTATAGTTTTAAATTTAAAATTTTCCTTTCAGCAATCTTGGAGCTTCTGCTTATTTTCGGTAATTTTCAACTATGTAAATGTAATGGAAAAAATAAGTGACACGTTCTCTTTTTCTGGACACTATCTCACAGATATTAATTTATTGCGTTACACCGTAAATACCATAGATCAATTCACCATGAAACCAGCTGCCTGTTTCATATCTCAGTATTTACCGCACACAACATTAAAAACACTCTAAATTGCCCAAACAGAAAATGAATAAACACCCCTTGCATTGGATACCAACATTTATAAACTACCCTGCGACTTACTCTGCCCATCACCTCCATACAACACAGAAATTCACATGAATCAACACCCCTCAAGAAATGTGAAAAACCACAAACCCCAGTCTGTCAGGTCAAAATAATCATTCCATCTTAATCCAGTTAAATATCTTTACAACCAGAAAACCTGCTTGTCGTGAAAACAAAGTGCAAGGCTGCGTGCATGCACCTCCTCTCCTCCGACACGTCCGGACCTTCTCTGCTGTAGTACACGGCACCTTGTGCGTCGGGGTGACACCCCGTGGACCCTGCTTACTTTCGCGACCGAGGACCTGTCGATGCTATTCCCCCATCACTAATAACTTCCACAAAACACTCAGGAAAACACTTTCCGGCGATAATCGTCCTCCAATATTCGGGTTATCTTGGTTACTCGTGGCAGGCGGTCGACACAATGCCCCCGTCCAATTCCTAGCTCAGCGTGGTTACTCGTTGCAAGCCATCTAAACAATAAAAAAAACCATCGATTCGTCTGCCCCTCATTTTAAAGTAATTCGCTGCAACATGTTGTTATCCTTCTGGAAATTTCTTGTGTTCGAGGTTTCTACGTATTGTTAAACTTACATAACATAAATAAATAAATCGCGCGGTTGTATACGTGGTCAGAATTTCCCAGCTCGCACCAACAAACAAGGAGGAATGCGCCCTATTTAATATACTAAAATATACTTGGAACACAGAACGAAACTATTGAACATATATCACGACATGAACAAAGCATCCGCAGATCGAAAAAATGCCACACTGTAGAAAAACAAAGCACCCAACCGCTGTGAATGCATCGAACATGCTGTTCAATATGTCCAGAACAAGAATATGAGTAAATTACATAATGTAGAGGCTGTGCATTCAACTGATTCTCTTCGTAAAAAATACCAGATACCATTTTACCAGATTACCAAAGATATTATTTTTATATCCGTATATTTAAATGCTCATGCAATTACTTTGTGGAAATGTACATAGTGATGTATGTATATAGTGATCAAACATTTCCCTATTTTATCGCCATTGTAACATTTTTTCTGCAATCCCTTCAGTTAATGTTCTGTTTGGCTATAGGTGATGCAATTAATGAAAATCTTAAGCTGTCCGGCAAATTTTCTACGTTTTATAGAGTAATTGAATTTGCTTATGCTGCGGCAAACCAAACTTTTATTTTTGCCTCTAGAAATTAATACCTTGTTGAGGCATATTTGATGAATGAGCAACTCTTTATAGTAGTCGCAATACTACAGCAATACAATTTAATTACAATTAAATACAATTAAAACTGAAGTAATTCGGATATCCCTAGGGAAAACCGTTTGATGTGTTTGAATCTGACTGGACTTCATGAATCTTTCTGCCCTCTGTTCTTGTATTAAATTTATCGTGTGCCTCGCATTTTTTAGCCATATTTTGGCTCTGACGACCAATGTCCATTTATTAATTCTTGGTTGCGTTAGTGTTGTGTCATAGCCTTTTAAATCTAAGCGTCTAACAATCGCGGTTTTGAATACCGTTTGGATGAGTACTAACGAGTAATGTCGTGTGTGTAGGTACATTAATTTTGTGAGGAAGGAGGTCTTTGACGTATAGGCTTACGATGAGATGGATAAGTTAAATGACCTTTGGTGTGAGAATTTGAATAAAATATCCTTTCCAAAGGTCCAGCATAAGACAATGTACTGCTGACAATTTATTTGATTTCTATGGCGCGGAATGCCATTCCCGCTAACAATTACCAAGGGTGTTCATATAATGATCATAACTCCGACATCGCGAACTGGGCCCCCTTAAAAGTCTTGTGAAGCATTCCATATTTGATTGAGTTGATGTTTCCATTAGTTGGTTGGTCTCCAGTGTAGGGTAAGTTTTCCTGCATATTACATCAGATCAATTAATTTGGAGTAATTTCAATATCTAGTGTTTGCGTATTTTGTTGAAATTCCTTGAGAGCCAAGTCTGTAACTTTTGTCGACCGTCAACAAACGTTAAATGCCTCCCTTGTGGCTCCTTAGACATTTCCGAGCCTTTGAGCGTTGACAATAAGGCGATCACTGTCTTGTTTATATTTTCTTGTCACCGATATATACCTCGAGTATGAGAGGAATAACCAGAAGAAATATCGTAGTCCTCAGGAGAAAATTAACGCTGTATTAGCCAAATAATTTTCTGTGCTCTTATGCGCAAATGCCCCACTTTATCTGCGGTCGGCAACTTTGACTATATTCACTATAGTATAAGCAATTTTGGACTCCTACTTTACGTACTATCGCATAACCCGGTTGTAAGTCATCGACCGTCGATAACAATGGGTAAAAGTACAAGTTAGGTGCACACAGACTCCTTACTCCAGCAACGCTTGGATTCACTTGAGGTTCGCATAATTTTTTATGATCAATCTCTAACAAAATATGCACAATTTTGAAATAATAAAATTTGCAGCATTTCAATTATCACTCCACAAAAAAGTTGCAGAAATGTGAGGTGAGTACAGTGTCCACACCATATTGGCAAAGTGAGGTCCTTTACTGGCCAATCTTCATTCAGGGTGCATTGAAGACAATTTATGGGTAACGGCACTCGGCAGAAGTTATAGACACCCCCAGAAATGTGATGCTTAAGACACAATACGGCCATATAGGTGATGAAAGGCCACGAGATTTCTTGAGTTCTGACCTTTGGGTCTGTTTCTGTGGGAAAATGGTAAATATATTGGTTCTAAAAATTGCAGTAAAAATTGTTAGATATTAGATTGATAGCGTGTATACTTGTTACGAGGACTAAATTATCCTAATAATTCATCACTTGTATTCAATTCAAGATGTGCGCGCCGCAATTTAACTTTTCCCTCCTCTATCTTTAAAAAAACTACTCCGAGCAACCTGAGTGTGCTGCACATCGGATGGAAGGACAAAATTAGGAAATGTATAGGCAACACCCTAGGCTTAGAACGTACGACAAAAGTCAGGCCTGGCGTGTTTCAGTAGGACAGGGAGGACATTAATTGGATACCGCCCTCTATCTCTAGAAGTAATGGAGACAACTATATATGAGAGATACACTGCCGAACTGATCGGTAAAAACAGTCCTCATTTCACTGCTTCATTGGTTATAGTAAATAAAACAGAGTGTGTTTATAAGACACTTTGTTGGCTTACAATTCACCCCATCCATCTTCCTCTATCTTTTCACTACTCCCTCTTCTTTCTTGACTGGTGTCCTGGCGCCACCAGCCACCCCCCCTGCAGTGACATGCATAATAGTTTGCTGGAGTATTTTAATTTTGGACTCATTTTCACTCTTACAACATTGCAGCTCTCCTTGAGCATCAACAGCGTAGAATGTTTCCTCTTGAGTCCACATTCCATCAAAAAATTGCTGTTGGCTCCCTGCTCAAGGTTACCTGTGCTTATAGCTGAAACTTCCGTCTTGAACAGTAAAATTGCGAGACTGTTGCATCGCATTTCAAAGATAAACTGATTTTTGCCAACAGATCAAAGTAATTTGTAAGTCGGAACGACTGTCGTATTATTGGTTTTTGCTAAAGAGGGAGTTAAATTGTAATTTGCTAACGCTTTGCTAGCAGTTGCCGAAAGTTATTGTAATTGCTGCTTGGTGTGTCGTAGCGGTGTCCCCAGGGCAAGGCTCCCTGCACCTCGGGGACCTGCGGGCTGGCGTTTAGCCAAGTGGAGGAAATTTCCCATCACCCTCCATGGTTCCCTGGGGGGTTTCTCGAGTACTGCAAGCTATTAACCGCCTAAAGAGACTGCAAAATGTATTAATGGAATTATACTTGTGACTTTAATCTCAAATCTTGAACAATAATTTGATAAAGGCGTTACACCTGCCGCTTAATAATATTCTCTTTCTTCTACACTAATCCCAATTATCTGCTCACGGTCAAAATCATCTGATGTGATCGGGATATCAGGCATTTTCCTAATGAAACCACTGATCCAGTTCTTGGGAAATCTATCCTATACTAATGCGTTATTTTAGTCAGAAGCTGACGTCATAGTTCATTGAATAAACTCCAACCTTCTCAAGATTGTCTAGTATATATCTAGGATTAAATACATGGCCCCGGAATCTCAACTTGGTTACCTCATTCTAGAGTGTTGATCTTTCTCTTCAGTTGGCATATCTCTCTTTATTTGACCTCTCTCATTAGTGGGAGAATATCTGCCTCCCCCTCTACAACCTTGTTTGTACATTCTTCCTTCATCCATTTTTCAATGAATTCCCTCCATTTATTTTTTAAGTCTTATATTATGTATCTAATGAATTTTACTTATAAACTAGCAAGGTTTTTTTAAGCATCTTAGTGGAGCAGATCATAACGAACTGAGGGAATTACATTGAGTTCCCTGCTTGAGAGTAAAGTATCCAATCTGTGAAGAATATTCTTCCACGAACTACCTTCCAAACTGCATACGCTGACAACTACAGATGATTGTTTTGTTGTTTTATTGGAAGCCAACAGGCAGTTGAGCGCGTTCATTTCATTTAGGATCGGTGGTTGACAATACAATTTTAGTAAGGCATGTAGCGAGTGAGACACTGGTATTCACTGGTGAAGCCGGGATTCAAACGTGAATTCTTGTAATACCAAATTCTATGCCCCCTTACCACCCACTATCAAGAGTTCTTAGTGACTAGATTAAACCTTTGGCATGTTTTGCGGCTTTCCTCATTCCAAAATATTAAGTCTTTCAAGTTTTCACAATGACTGACTAATAACTTCTTGCACTATGCCTGGGACTCTCAGCAACTGCGGGTTCCCCTGTCATGGTGAGAGAATTAATGAGGGTGTCTATTGGAGAACCGGGACGCAACTATACAGCAAAATGTGATGCTCCGTCGACTTTGTGAAATTAGAGTGAGTTTAATTGTTTGTGGCATTCATTTAAGGTTATTGAAGACCGCTTAAAAATCTGTGCTAAATATGCGCTAGCTTAAGCTTGCAAAATTTTTAGTTAGTCTATTTTGGGTACTGAGCCACGGTGAATGAGGGGAGTGGTTTAGAAAGAGGTGGAAAACTTCTGCATGCAGAACTTCCCTTCTGGCTTCTTAGTACAATGTTTAACTTAAGAGTTCATTACCATAAATATTCATTGAAGATCAATTCACCCTATCGTGAGATGTGAGAAGTCTCATCTTTACGCTGGTGGAAATTAGGAAAAATCTCTAAGCTGTACTTTCATATGTCATGTTAGCATTTTGGATTGGTATCAGCTGTTCTAGAATCCTTACTCCAATCAATATAATACATTAGAATGGAATAAATAGAATAGAATGGAATTAAATCGAATAGAATAGAATGGAATAGAATAGAATGGAATGGAATAGAATTGATGGAACGGAATGGAATAGAATGGAATAGAATGGAATAGAATGGAATAGAATGGAATAGAATGGAATAGAATGGAAAAGAATGGAATAGAATGGAATAGAATGGGATAGAATGGGATAGAATGGGATAGAATGGGATAGAATGGAATTGAATGGAATGGAATTGAATTGAATATAATTGAATGGAATGGAATGGAATTGAATATAATTGAATAGAATGGAATGGAATGGTCTAGAATGGAATAGATTGGAATAGAATAGAATTGAATTGAATATAGTTGAATAGAATGGAATGGAATGGTATAGAATGGAATTGAATATAATTGAATAGAATGGAATGGAATGGTATAGAATGGATTAGAATGGAATAGAATGGAATGGAATGGAATAGAATGGAATAGAATGGAATGGAACGGTATAGAATGGAATAGAATGGAATAGAATGGAATAGAATGGAATAGAATGGAATAGAATGGAATAGAATGGAATAGAATGGAATAGGATGGAATAGGATGGAATAGGATGGAATAGGATGGAATAGGATGGAATAGGATGGAATAGGATGGAATAGGATGGAATAGGATGGAATAGGATGGAATAGGATGGAATAGGATGGAATAGGATGGAATAGGATGGAATAGGATGGAATATGATGGAATATGATGGAATAGAGTGGAATAGAGTGGAATAGAGTGGAATAGAATGGAATAGAAGTGGGTGGTAAGGGAGCATGAAATGTAATAAAATAGAACAGAAATTTTATTGTTCTGGGTTCATACCCCTTAAGAACAAAAAAATAATACATATCGTAATGCGAGTTCGTGAAAAAATGAAGTATAAATAGCATAGACGAAATGGTACAAGGCTTTACGAAGCATTACATTATTACATATAAATTATAATATGCAAATGATAAACAGTTTACGAGTATGGAAGGTAAATTGCGAAATATTTCATATAGTGAAGTTAGAAATTCAGCAAAGAATTTATATGATATACAGATACAACTACTACATTAAGAATCAGAAAGCTTTTTTTTTTGCTTTGCTGAAAAAAAGTTAATGCTTATAATGCGGAGATTACTTACTCCATGTGCCTGAAACTAAAATATTTGCCCGTCAGTTTGATACAGCTGCCCGAGGATTACAAACAGGTGGCCGCAATTATCCGGGGCAGTAAGTCGATTTTCGAAAACAATATTGAAACGAATTTGTGGCATAAATTCAATTCAACAATACCGTGAATTACGAGTGGTGATAATTATCAGAAGGCAGTTTTTCAGTTTTAAAACACATTGTTCATGTATCATGGTGGGTTATCGATATGAATTATGGGACTGTGGTTAACGAGTGGTAGCGATTGCACTCTGAAATCCTTTTGTCGTTGAACGTAATATTCAGGGGTTGTCGAGAAAAACTATTTCGAATTATTCACTTTTGAATGTTCATTCAATTCTCCTTTTGTAGCATTAATGCACCGATATGGTTGACGAGTGTATGTTGATTATTCCAGAGATTTTCTCTTTCACAATTGAAATGTTTTACGCTAACAATCGATTTAGCGTTGGTATGCTTTTTTAAAGGGAAAAAAAGCACTTACCTAGAATTTTTGTGTAACATATATTTGTAATAATAACATTAATCGGATTTTTATTTACTAAAACTTACGTTGTATAACGACGAAGAGCTCTCCTCGTGTTAACTCCACGTATTTTAAGTGCCTAGTTAAATACATGCTTTGTGTCGCAAAGCCTACTGTTCCATATTAAACGTTTTGTAGCAGAAAGAATTTGGCAATGTTCGGATTAATTCTTGCCAATATTTTCCATCAACGCTCTGATAAATACGAATAAAATTAGCAGATAATGAATGATCCGTTAAAGCATCTGGTAGATATATACAAGTATAGTACACATATAAATGAATTTATGATGTGGTATACCTTTAGCACTCTGCCATTTTATGCCTCCAACTCAACGTTTTTTCTACTCGGAAGATGTTAAGCCATTTGATTTTACTCCGTTTACATACATGGAAAAAATGTTGGATATTTTGGTCTCATATTTTATTACCAACTATCTACAGAACATTTTTATTGCTAAGCTGAGAAGCGAATTATACTGAATTATGTGAACAAATATGGCGACTATGTGTGATCTGAGATGCAGTCGTGCTTTTTTACATATGTGACTAATAAGGTGAGATTTATCTAAGACGTATCTCAAAAAACTTTTCTACGGATGATAGGCTTTGGCAAAGAACAAATTTTCTCTTGAAGTTATTAATTTGTCGCATATTGCAAAAGATGAATATTACGAGAATGGGGGAAACCATCTTTCTGCCCAGAAAGATGGTTTAGAATTTGCGTCAAATCGGAAATTTTCGAATATCAGTTACCTGCCACCGCATAACCAAAAGATTCTCCCAAGAAGCTTAGACAGAAAATCTAAGCTTGAAATTGGCTGTATGAATACAATATAATTCTTTTGACCTTACAAGGGAAAAAATGCGTTCTGTGCGGTTGACCATTTGTTATGCAATTACAGTGAACCCGAAAAGTTGAATCAATTCAGGGAAGGAAGCACTTTCCTCACATTTCCTAGGGCAAGCAGGAGCAAATTTATGTTGAATTGCTTGAAATTTATTAAATATTAATAGGAATTCCACATTTAAAATAAAAGAAAAATTCTTGCTACTTTGTTATAATAACTTATATTAATTATATTAAAATTTATAATTAAGACTTACATTTTGTTGTTATTTTATTCTTTAAATTAGACTTTATTAGAAAATATTGGGTACCTAAAAGTGATAGAGCGGGTGAGGACGGATTGCAACGATTTATCTGACGTCTACGTAGAAGGTGTTGACTATAACATATTATCTTTACAATCTCTAGTTAATTCCTTCAACTTATTCAGTGAGCAGTAATTTTTTAAGGGCATGATGTACTGTGATCGAATCATTGTGTGATACTCACTTATGTTTTCTCTTGTGAATTAGGAAGCTTGTGAAATATTACGCCCAGGTCTTCTTCAAGAAGTCGGTAAGGATAAGTTAATTATTTCTCTTTACCCTTTTCATAACTTTATGAGATGATTAACTATTGGCTTTTAATAATATGAGAAGCGTTATTTACCTTATAGGCAATTTTTGCGTATGATATAGATCTACTGATACGAGTAGCTACACTGTATTTAACGTGTGTAGCTGTTATGAGTAACTATACACGTGAATTATCTTTCATTTTAATTCCATTTTCCAAGATTATCGTCCTAAATCGCGCGTTATAAGAAATAATTAAAAATAATTAAGACGTGTAATCTATGGTGAAATAAAATTCTGTTTTCTGTAAAAAACAGCGAAATTAAAGGCGCTAATCAACGAAACAAAAGATGAATGAGTTTAAAAAAATTGGATTATTTTTTTACTTGGAATTCGACCGTGCACCGACTCCCCAGGAAATAACTTCGATTGTTGTGCCTTTTAAACGTTTGGGGAGGTCATTTGCTCTTCTTCCCGCAGGCATTGTCCTACTTCGGAATGAAAAACTGCAGTTGACCTCGCGACCTTTTTATTTCCACGGGCGAGATACGGAGAGAGGAGAAAAAGCAAGGACGAGACTACCTCTGGTTAATAAACCAGTGGCCCTAATTTCCTCCACTTTGGCGTGCGTGAAAAGGCAAGGTTTTTAGCGGAACCGACTCGTGCGGTGCCCTTGGAGTTTAAATGACTGAAATATTTCGGGAGACCGAGAATATTTTTTCCTTTTCCTGCCTCTCCTGGGGGTTCGTATCTCCTGGCCCTCAGAAAGCTACGCGGGACCAAAACAAAGAAAAGAAGCGACTGCCGAGCCCGCTAGAACAGACCAGACTTACCTCTTCCGTTATTACGTCAGACCTGCTTGTCACCTGGGTGATGTGGCGTGCGTGCTAGCGGCCTTTTTTAACCTGCTAGAGAGGCGCGATGCCTCGAGGGAGATAATATCTCTGAAGGCGAAAGAGTTGGAAGAATAGTCCCAAATGGTTGGTGGTGGGAGGCTACGTTTCTATCTTTCGTCTGCATCAACGGCCTATTTTTTTATCTCTACTCTGTGGCACCTCGGTCTTTGCAGTGAGGTCGATCCTTTGGTGAAGTGAAGGTGGATGTCGTTTTGGGGTGGATAAGTTTCTCCCCAAGTGCAATAGCAAAATTTCTAATAATTCATCAATGCACAAGTACCGTCACACATGGCCTGAGTGTGTGGTGCATTTAGGCTTGTAGGCTATAAATATTGGTTGTGCAAAACGTGGGCGGAACCAAGGAGTAGGTTATCACTTTACACAGAACTAATGATCAATTTTGAAATCACCATTTAAAAAGTATTATTTGTATTCGAATCCACATTGAAAATAAGCCTTGTACTTTTCCACGATTGTTGATGGTTGACCTGAAGATGCAGCATGCTGCAAAATGCGTTGTACGTTTACAATAAATAATTGAGGAAAATTACAAGGCGTATTTTCAATATGGATTTGAATATAAAATCCTTTCACGAAGTGACGCCTGAAGGTGTAATGTATTAGCTGTCTTATAACTTAAATATTGTAATTAAATTACTTTTCTTTTGGTTAAGGATTTGGTATCAATTGTCTTGCCATCCCTACACCCTTTCTCTGGCTCCTCCTCAGATTTGGCTGCAATTGGTCTCTTACACACCACATTCTTCTCACTAACTGCCCCAGTCCAACTTACAACACCTTAAATTTTCTTATATATTCCTTTTCATCATGCACTTTCTACTCCTTTATTCCTTTCAAACTCTCCCACACATCAATTAAGTTTGTTTGGTTGCTATTGATTTCCACTCTTCTTTGCGGAGTTGACCAAAATATGACGAATGATCCCTAGTACATAAAAACATTAATACGCGATATTGGAAATGATATAGTGCCTCATATAATGGCCATATAAACCGAATTTTCCTTCCATAAGAATGAATTTAACTCAGATTTTTAATTACTGACTCTAATGATATACTAAATCATAAATGTTTTGTATTGTATGACTGGAGATATAAACTTTTCAATCTTTTCATTCAGTATTTTTATACAATTTGTTTACACTTAAGATTTGGTCCAGTTTCGTCAATTTTTACTTTGTTTAAAAAAAATAAATATTTAGTTATGTAGCACGTTAACATAAGTTGTAAAAACATTAGAGCTCTGTTCTCAGGAACCTTTGAATTGTTTTAAACAAGACGCGGAACAGAATAAGTAGTAGTGTTTATTTAAAAGGGTGCGTCGACGACATAGGCATTTTGCACCACTACAAGTAATTTTTATAAAACTATACATTTTGAACTTGGGAATGTAATGTGATAAAATAACTAATTTACTCCTTAAGTTAAAGCTAAAAGAGCATTTACATCCTTAAAATACTATTAAAAAGGCCAGTTTCATTTAAAAATATTAACTCGCGGTTAAGAGCGTCGGAGTCATCGCCTGAGATGGACTAAGTCTCCCGCTAACTGTAACCTGTTCCGCACGAATCGGTATTTGTCACACTCCGTCAGAATATGCCGCACGCTGAGAGAGCAATCACAGTCATCACAACGAGGTGGCATAACAGAATAACTCCCAAATTTTATTTGAGATACGTTTCTCCCCCAGCCTTTCCATGCATAACTAATGACCGCAAATAGCAAATTTATTTAGAATGCCAAATAGAGAGATACTTAAAATCATATCCTGCGATTTCTGCTTCCTCCTGCAAAAATTCAACGATATACTTTTTGTATTTTTACAAAAAAAAACAAAATTTTGACCAACTAATTTTTTCAAAGTTACTCATGGGAAAAAGGAAGCTAAAAAACTTCGCACACGGCGCATATTCGGAATATGTGGATACAAATCCCATCTCATACTAATGACATTTCATTTGCGTTTGCGTTTGCGAGCCTTGCACATTCATGGATCTATTGAATGAGTGACTCTCATAAAAGTCACAAAGCTTTGAATTCTTCAAAATGCCGCCTGACACTAAAATATATCATGTAAATACAATAATATTGTCAAGATTTTTTTAATCAAGAGGAGCGGGTGAAAATTATTTAAATTTAGAGAAATTTATATGTTTAGGCTATTGAGAGTGTAATCATTATTGAGGTATAACAGTTGACTTCAGGATTTGAACTCTGCAAAAATCTGAAATTACATATAAAATATATTTTTAATGTATGTAATACTTATTACATGGATAGCTTCTTAAAAATTGCTCAAAATGAGGAATATATAAATCTAAAATTCTTGGTTAATGATACGGCTTTTGACTTCATTGCCACATAAATTGAAGAAACTAAATATTTTGAGGGGAAATCCGGATCCTACGGGCTACGTCATTGCTTTATGCCTGACTGATCATCTAACAAGTTTGGCTTTAAATATTTTGTCTCTTAAACTGTCGTATCCATCACCTTTATGGTTTTACGTAGCAACTTATTTGTACTACAGAGCGCCATCAGGTAATACCTAACACCACTTTTTCGTCACTTTATTTTTTATCTAATTTTATAGTGTTATTTGTTGCAATTGCAGGTTTTACAAATTCCTGAAGGAGAAAAATGTATAGAGAAAAGAAAAAAACCCTACGTTGTGGTAGCTACACTCAGATAATCATTAACGCCTCTTACTAAAATGCGCGTTGGCGGAATGGAACTTATTGCTGCTTCTTGGAAAGACTAATCCATTTCCTCCTCCCTTTGTAATCTTTCTTTGTGCTTATTTCATCCCATTTGTCCACGGCTTAGCCTGGAAAGCGCTTATATTTGCGACCTTGCCTTATCAAAGAGGTTCACGGAAAAGTATAATTCTTTCTGTAACGAAAATTTCCAATAACTCTTATTTTCAGAAGATAATTACGAGATATTCTGCTTAGCTTGCAGAGAGATTTCTAAGAAACCTTGATAGAAATACAAGTGTGATACCTACTATGGAAGTATTCACCAATATTTCGCCAACCTTAAGAGTCGATTAATCATCCTGGTCGTCATTAGGTTATTTTTAGCTCACTGGAAAAACTTAATTATAAGTTAAAATTTAATACTTCATGGTATTAATATTTACTTTGAATGTAATTTCTTACATTAAAGATAATATTTAGGAAAAATAATTGAGAAGAGAGGCACTAAAATAGTCTAAAATTACCTTCCGGTTGAAAACTTTGTCAGTCATCATTATTACACACATCCTATCCTCGATCAATTCTTGTTATTCTAGGAGCTAATTTTTGTCACAAAAGGATATTTAAATTATACATGAACGTATTTTAGATCTTATTTTTGATTCTCCCGGAAAAAAAACCTTTTTCTTAGGCCTGAGGATTGAAAAGGCTTTTTCTATTTTTTTCACTGTCTTGTAAGTAGGTTGGTATAATACAGTGATTAAAGCCTCTAATATTATTTTATTCTCAATTAAACTTATCTCAAGCGCTAAACCATTAATCTGGTTTGATCAACACATTTTTGAGGCGTAAAATGTTTGTATGATGCATTCACTATCGATTATATTATTCATTATTAGATCTTTGGATGTGACATGGATGATTTTAGGGGCATTTGTTAAGCTTCTCGTATGATCGCATCTTTATCATTTATCTCATTCGTTGTTTTGAGAATTATAAATAATTTTAATCAATATAATTTTAGTTGAATATTTACCCTGGAGAAATTTTATTTTGCAATTCGACAACGCTCGTGGACGCAAGAGGCTGCGTTATTAGCGTGGGTGTGACCGCTCCTTTCCCTGCGGTACCTGCGGTTTCTCAGACAGCCGCAGCACTCAGGCTTTGCTGATTTTGTCCTGAGGAAACGAAATGGAATCCGAGACTTCCTTGTTAACTCCCGAGTAGGTCGCTTTGTTGAAAACCTCTGCTATCCTCTTTTTTTTAGTTTGTGATCAATTAATGGGAAGACAATTGAATGTGGTGGAAAACTCTGAAGTTGGGGCATTTGAAAGAGTCTTTAGAACGAGGTAACGTAAATGAAGCAATGCATTAAAGCAATTAAAGTAATTAAAGCAATAGAGGTATTCATGGCTAGGGATTTATTGGAAAAATTATTAAAAGAGAGCCCGTTCTCTAGGCCTAACTGAAATAATATATTTGATTAACTTTGACCTCCCCAAAAGGGAATGACGTAACAGGTATGTCCTTGTGTGTACAGAATTTATTCTTTTAAATATTTGACACAGTAATCTTTTATTGTTTAACCCTTCCTCTCCTTTTCCAAAGATATATTACGAATGACTCAACTGGACTTTTCGTAATATTAAATCTTCATAAATATTTGATCTTGAATCTGAAGACATAATTACTAGTGATATGATTCATAGTAACGTTTACACTTATTCATTTGTATTTTTATCTCTCTGGAAGTAGTGAGCTCAATTAGAGTGCTAAAAGCGATGAATTTGAGTTTTTGTAGCTCATTTAAGATCTTATTTTTGCCCATTTGGTTATCATGTCTAAGTAAAAAATTCAAATTTCGTTGCGCGTGATTTTTTGGATCTTATACTTCTCGTTCGCTATCCTTAGGTCATCGGGTGACGAGTAAAATAGTGGTGAGAATAACTTTCCTGAATTTTATAACCACTCCAAAACTACTTTTCAAAATTTTGATTGCCGATTTTTAAATCTACATTTATAATAAATGAGTGTTCTCGAAGACCCTTTAAATTTATCGAACCAGATGCCATTGAGCGCCCTATTAAAACAAGTTACCCGGACTGCCCTTGTTCTTTCACACCATATACACCACCCCTTCCGTGATTCTTCTCTCCTTCGTCAAACGATTAGCTTTCCCCAATTCGTCCTTTTTAAGGCTGTACTTGGCCTTCTTCCTCGCATCCCATTTCGCACTCCTTCCCATGTCCGACACTCGCCTCCCCACCGCTAAGAGTTTCCCGTGTCCTGCCTGACCTTTTTGGACGAATCCCTCCCACCCGAACCCTAGCACCCCCTTAACCCTTTTCTTGCCCCTATCTGGAGTGGTCCGTCCCTCTTCCCGAAATGTGTGTGCATTTTGCCTCTTCGAGTGGGCGTGAAATGGTGAGAGAGAGAGGAAAAAAAGGAGCCTCCAGGTGTGTTTGCCCGTCAGAGAGTGAATGTGTGTCGCACGTAGTTTTACGTCCGTCCTTGGCTGTTTGCCTGAGTTCCCCGTGTTTGCCAGCGATCCTGAATTATGCACGCGCGGGCGGGGTGCGGGATATCCGTTCTTTCCCAGGGTTAATACGCGGACGACCCGGCGCTGCAACGAAAAAAAAAACAACGGAGAACCCCTTTCATTTCGGAAAATGCGAGATGCCCAATCACGCGGTATAACGGTCGCCCTCTTTATACGGGCTTCGGCACGCCTCCCCGTTATATTCATTACGGCTTTTAATTCGTTATTGATTCCTCCCGTGCTAATGGGTTCGAATGGGTGACGGCAGCGGAGGGGAGGGGATTGAAATTTTGCTCAATCCTCCTTGGTACACATTAACGCTTCGGCCTCGTAGAAAAACAATCAATACGGCGTTGTGGTAAACAACTGAAACGTAAGACGACCTACGCTGGTCGCTAATGGCAGCTTCCCCTTTTAAAAATAACATCAGCTTGGGTAAAATGAATATTTTTCCTTAAGCCTTGATATGTTTACAAATTTTCATGCTTTCATTCCATACAACAGATGTTTTTGCTCTTCTGGAGTGTTGTTGTACCACATTCTCCTACGGTGAGTAGTAATTGAGTTTACGTCCAGCAAAATTCGACGGTAGAATATCGCAAGGGGAATGGTTAATAACCTTTTCCCTCAAGTCCTTCGTCTCACCATATTTTATAATATCATTTCTCTATTCCTGATAATCTTAAATATTTAAATAATAAAATTGTGTGGCATATCAATATACTACTCAGGTTTTATGAAACTTTTTAGTAATTGCCTCCCCTGAATGTTATCAAACCCAAAACTGTTAATTAAAACAAGCTACTATTTTCCAGCATTACATCGAAATAATTCAAATTATTCAGGTGATACGCTAAAATAAAATGCATGGTAGCAAAGACTGGATGGCGAAGAGCGTTAACGAAGGAAGCGTTTTATATCAAAAGGGAGCTGATGACGGGGACCCTGAGAAAGGATATAACGAAATGGCTGGTAGACAGCTTGATATGAAGTGTAGCGTTGTATGTAGTAGAAACTTGGAATCTGAGAAATAAGGGCGAAAATAAACTGCTAGACGTTCAGGATGAGCGTGCAGACAAGGATAGGGAAAAAGCGGCGGACGGAAAGGAAGACAAACAAGGAAGTGTTTAGCATTGTAGGCAAGGAGGGAGAACTTTTGAACAATGTCTGGAATAGGCAGGGTAGGTGGCTAAAGTCAGTTATTTAGAAGATAGGTTGCTCAGGTTTGTGAGAGGGAAGGATGTTGGGCAAGAGGTCCAGGATAAGGAATGGAAGGGGATTTGGAAATAACTGAAAAAGGATAAACCGTACGCTGACACAAAGAAGGTAAAGCTTGGGGTAGAAAGAGCACTACATTGGTGGAAAATCTGGAGAATATTCTCCGACTTTCAACAAAACCTACCTTTAACCGGTAAAATAATTTAGTGTATGAAATATTTTGTAAAACATAAGAACTTGTTGAACAATTGTACATATTTTTAATTTCGTAGAGTACAACTTAATATGTTGAATAATTTTCCCTATATTCCTTTGGAATCTCTCAATCCCCATTCAAATTCCCCTTAGGTTGATACCATATCAGAGCAATGTTAATGCCTTTTTTTGGTTATTTGAGGTGGACGGTATAATCATAATATGTACCCTTTTCATCATCATTAACAAAAGGTGGGAAATTTCAATGGAAAATGTGGACTAAAGAATTAGAAAGGATTGCAGTTATATCCAGGGTCAGAATTGACTGAATCGCAACGAAAGGGGCATGGTTGTTCACAATTAAAAGAAATTTTGACGATTAGATTACTAAACTTGAATAAACCAAGGTATCACTTTGTAAATGTCACATTTATATTTTTCAATCGTGGCTTCGATATCTTCTTTCTCATGAACTTTCGACCTAATGACAATTTGTCCGAACTATAGTCAGCGACGATATAAAATTGCAATTAGTAAAGAGATAATTCATTTCCAAGTGAACCCTAAAACATTACCTTGAACTAAACTTGAAAAGGTCGTGGACTGATGCCCAATGAGGAATCAGAACTCTGGTGAGAAACATCCTCTAATGCGGAAAATCCACCTCGGACCACTATGCTGGGATGGCTAGAACTCCACCTGCCAGTCTGAAATCTGTCAGCCGAACTTGTTTGTCATGTTGTCGTTAATCGAATAATGACAAATATTTGACGCTAACAAAATACAAGGGTTCAATTCCTGAGCCAACCTTTAATAAACAAAAAGATATAGCCCCATTTACCTATCCTCGGGTGGTAAAAATATGGTCAAAAAAGGATGTGACATTTAATGTCGCATTTACTTGAAAAAGGTAATTAAATGGCATTACCTGCAAAATTACAGTTTTACAGCGTTCATAAAGTTTGTTTAACGGCCCCATCTCTGGTAACATCAATTCTTATGGCATCCATTTTGTGGTTACCGCCGTATGCACAATAAAAATATGTCACACGCACAAGTTTAGAGTAAATAGCAAGTGCCACATTTTCTAAGGCGATACAGTAAAATTTAATAGCATGGTGCAAATGAAGCTCTCACGGGGACCTTTATGCACATTTGCTCTTCAAAGGCCATTAAATATTTTATGGGTCCGTAAACATCCCATTAATGAGAGAAGGATTTATAAGAGCGTTGTCTCTGGAAAAAATACAGTTTATGATAGCTATAAAGAAAATCCAGTCAGTCAATTTCACCTGGGTAGAGCACTTATTTTGCTCCCATACTTGGCTTTTTTCCCCGCAGGTATACGATTGACGCTAACTAGAAAAATGACGTGCACTCCATCAGAGATCACTCTGCGCTAAATATCCATGCGCGGTGGTTTAATGTATGCATTCCTTCAGTCACTTTATGGTAATAAAAATGTACGCTTGAAGTTAATCTGTAATACTACGGATTTGTAACCCCCTATAAGCCTCCTTTGGAAAACATTAATTTACCTTTTTTATAAAGTTATTCTTTGTTCCTTCGAGTTAAGCGAGAGGTCATGGAGGGAAAAACGAGAATTTTTAACAACCAAGAATTCAAATCGAACGAATTATATGGTTCGTTCACATGGTATCCAATTATGCGCTAATATCGCTCGATTAACTCGATCGCATTTCTGCCCCTTAGCCTTTGCTACTCCGGAAGTGACCTGTTACGAGACGATAAATATAGTTAAGAGCCTATAATAGCCACCCGCTGATGACGAATAAATGTTGGGTGAGCTCATCCCATGACTGCATCGTATCCCAGCTAAATCTCTCGTTCATGCCTTGTATCTTTCACGGAAGACTACTCCTGTGCATTTTCCTCGCTCAATGGCTCCGAACAAATGGCCACTCTTCTCGTGACGTTCTTTTTTGATTCTCCTTTGTTAAAAAGAGGTTCTTTTCCGATTCAACGAGCACCGGTGTGCTTTTGCGGCGCAGTTTCCCAGAATGGGCGTTGCATGATGAGCGGGCGTAGAGGGAGAACAGAGAGAATGCCGTCTTTTCTTCAATAACCGCAGCGTTCCTTCCTTCGCGCTTTTACTGGGGGAACCCGCTAAATTTCTCCCCCAGTGCGATAGGGAACTATGCGGGGAGGGTCAGTTTATAAAAAATAGGCGGACAGCGCAACGCTCTCAAACACAAGGTCCTTGTGCAAGGAGTTCAGGCACCAACAACCCACGTATCCAACCGTCGTGTGTTCCTGTGTTACGGCTTCATTCTCTTCCCAACGGGTCGAGGGCACTGACTGACTGGAGCGAAGGATGCTGGGGGGAATGAACCCTCTTCTCAACCACTCTGGACCATGTCTAGTTTCTCCTTCCTCACATATTCCGCACCCTCTCAAACCCTGCCCACTTCTTGCATTTTGAATGCCCGCTGACCAACCTTGTTTGGGGCCCTGATTCTCCCTGAAGATAAACACCACTTCTAAACCGCGCTGGACCTTACGCTCCCCATTTTTGCCTCCTCTGTCTCCTTTTCTCTTCTCCCCTCTCCGTTTTCCCCTGTTCTTTAGTTAACGTCTTTGTCCTGTTCCCCTTATCTTCGCTATTGCAATGAGTTCTCCCAACCCTCAGTTCCAAAGCAACATTTGAACACCTTGTGAGCTTTAATTATGAAAAAATCCTGATTTTTGATACTTTTCTGTCTTCCACACCATATCTATACTGCCTAAAAATCCACTTTTTAACGACAGAAATCTGGTAATTTTTCGTGTTAACGGGTTAAGTTATTACCCTTTAATTAATTCTAACAACTATGTGTCACAGGTAGTCAAGTCTATCCTAGTTTGGTCCAATGATCTGCCTTAATTCGTGTTGCAGTTACGACATTGCATCCGAAGTACTCTTTTTCCGTGAAATATTTTTTTCATTTTCTTCTCCTTTAATGTTTGTTCAATGCTGAAAAAATGAAAACGCAACTGAGAAGCCTGGGATCGATCAAGTTTGCCATGGCCGGTTCGTCCAATTAGGATACAAAGAGAAAATACTAACATTAATAATATAAAGAAAAAACCTACTAACTCTTAACACGTGTATATCCTTCATTCATTCAATAGGTTACTTCATCATAGTATTACTTAAAAATTCTGCTTATAGCATCCTAGTGTAGGGGCAAAACTCAACATTGGTGACGTAAGATGGCTCCTCTAGCGTAGAGGCAGAACTCAAAATCGGTGACGTAAGTTGATGACTGTAGTGCGTGTGACATTTAATCCCCCTACTCGTAAGTTACTTAACGTTATATTTAATATTACAGCGAAGAAATATGAAAATTTTTTTAATAGTAAGAGAGGAGGAATTTCCCCCTGCCACACGCCTTTGAGGTGGCTTGAACTGTATCACGTAGGTCTGAATCAGTTTGACATTTTACCCTAGGTGAGAATTTGGTAGAGATCATTTTTACAGCATAGCACACCTTCCCCGTTCATCTGTAAGTTGTCTACTTTTGAACTTATGAAGTTAGGTATTCCCGTGGAAGAATATTTTCTTAACTTGGGCAGTAAAAACCTTCCTTGTCAGTTATACATGCTTCGACAGCGAGAAGAATACGAAACAAATAAAGTAAGTACAAATTTAATTTGATGGAACCAGTCGCGATTGAGAAGAATCAAAGCTGCGGCATTAAAATTGAAATTTAAAAACTTGGTTCCTTTCTTGGATTGCAAGGAAATATATCATTTTTGAACTTGATAGAATTTCCTCTACTGACCTTAAAGAGTGTCGGTTCGAATTTCCATGGATGTAATAGGGAGAGCATTTCAATCACAGACGTTCGGGTTGTAAAAACCGTGGATTCATAGCATCTGATGGTAATATAAATCCTTTGCCAACAATGCCAATTCCCTATATGTTTTTATTGACCACAAACTCTTCCCTTAACAAGCAACGATACCTACCTGTCCTCGAAATGCAAATAATTTGGCTTGGAGGAAAATAAAAGTAGAATGGCAACTAAGCAGTGGGGATCTTTTTGGAGTTCTGGCATGAGAGTATTGGTGTCCGTTCTCGACGGTCAAAGAGTGGAGTTCTGATTTTTCATTAATATCCTGATTCCTCTCGGGTGCTAACCGGACAGTATTTTAAGTGCATTACTCTGTTCTCCGGATGTGATGTAAAATACGTGCTTAGTGGCAAATTTCATGAGGATAAGGCCAATGATGGCCTCTGTGTATCTCCACTCAACGTCTATTCCCATATTATCCTACCCTCAACCAACCATGAAGTCCTCAGTTACCAGTCATCCCACCAGGTAATCAACCAACATAAGCTCCATTGGGTTATTTATCTATGTTATCACTGTTGGTTTATCTCCAGGTCTCCTTGGTGGGGGTTTAGAGCCTCCATAGACTTTAAAGGATTAACTAGCTACAAAAGTTGAATTGTTACGATGGAACCTGACACGGAGGTGGATTTTATCCACACCACATAATATTTTTTGCTTAAGCATATTCTGTTAATGAAAGTTTAGGGCAAGATGGCCTTGACGCGTCCAAATTTTCAAACCCGCTACCAAGATCGATGACGTCCACACTCATAAAATAGAATGTAGAATCTCAGAGTAAGGATGAACTTGAAGTAAATATATTTCGTGATTGTTAATCCTTAAATTTCAGAGAGCAATTTTTGATAAGATAAGCCAAAGCATTTGCGTCTCATCCTAACTATTCAAATTGGTAATTGGTCAGTCTTTTGGAAAGACGACCAATAGTTGAGGTCATTTCCGCCCTTCATGACAGGAGGGTGAGTTTTTGAAGGGGTGGATTACAAAAGAACTGGAGGACTAGTTGAGAGAAACCCGACAACAATATTTGACTGCTCTAAATTAAGGTGGATTTGGCTTGACGATGCGCGTGGAGATATATACTAAGTAACACATTTTTATATATTAAGTATTAAAAATCCTGCTTCCTCTGATGAAATGGGATACCTATCGAAAACCAAAATTAAGACACAAAATATGCTGACTTAACATGAATATATTGTTATTGACCACATTAGTTCAACCATAGGATCCGACTGCAGCGCTACTTGTGTGGAACTACCACGAACTCCAATTACGGTAATAATTCGCCGATAACTAAAAAAATGTTATGGGGTTAGATGCCAATATATTATCTCAATTCAAAATTCCTGGACTTACCGATTCTTATTGGGAGTGTTAATTAAAAGCTTGAGAATACTTTCTCGTTTAAATTAGAATTTTTGTGCTGTAATCTGAGCAATCTCTATAAGTCACGTGTCAAAATCTCTTTCTTCAAGGCTATAAGTAAACCTCAGGCCAGAACTATCTTAACGAAAAATGCCATGTGAACCATGGTGAAGTTTATCACCCTATTCGACGGACGGAAAATTTGCTAAACTGGAAGAGCCCTCTTATGTCCTAAACAAATGGATAGGGATTTCATTGAAAGATCCGCCAATGCCGAGATCCGAATCTAAGTTCAGGAAATGGGAAAGGGGCTGTCCATAATCCAAGTAGACACCAAATAGGGGTAGGGGGCACGAGGGTTTTCAACGAAGGTCCACGTTCGGGGATGGGGGTTTGGAGGAATGTCTACGTAAACAATGGTCGAGATTACCATGGCTAAAATAGTAATTACTCTTTTACTTACCTTTCCTTGAAATCAGCCTTAAATTAAAAATTGTCCATAACAATCAATTAGTAACCCGTTTGACAGCTTTTTCCGAAAGAAAAATATCTAAGTGGACGACAGGGGGAACGAGGAGGTCCGGATTAAGTTCACGATAGGGGGTGGAAGGGGTCAAAAAGTGGCCTATTTTTGTCTACGTGGATTATGGACAGCCCAAAATCAGTATTATAAACACACTACTAACCTAATATCTACATCTACGAAATATCGTGCAAGCCACCACTAGGGTGTGTGGCACGGGGTGATTCCACACCAGGCATACAGCACTCATCCCAGTTCAAATCAGAACCGCGCATGTCTCCCGGATTTCAGGCGCAGACCAAAAGCAGTCAGTGCAACGGTACGCAGTCAGACCAGAAACCAGGAGAGTGCTACGTGGGAGAACATGCTACGATGCAATACACTACTCAAGATATAACTACTGGGTAGTATTATTAATGCGACAAATAAATCGCACTACAAGGTACTAAGACAGGCAGGAGTATATCATGCCGGAGATTTCATGCGAAGTTAGTATCTACAATTCATGTTAAGACACTTAGTACTACTGAAAAAGCCTATTTAACCTAGTCAGTATCCTAGAACTGATCTATCAAAACTATAATGGTCTCTTATTGTACGTGGAAAAAATGACACCTTAAATCTATCGGTTCTGCAGTCTATTTTCTTAATCTTATTCCTGTGATTGTCCCGAGCATAATAGTTTGGCTCTAGCCTAAAATGTTGAACGTCCGGAAAAAAATAGTCTACATCAAAATTTTGAACAGATTTAACCTATATTTCTCCCTTCATTCAGATAGAGGTTCCCACCCTAATTCCCTCAACAATTTTGTAACACTACTATTTTTAACATAACAATTGTTTACAAATCTAGCTGCCCACAAAATATCGTTATATTCTATTGGTGGTCGGGGTGTTTTCTTCTGTATCCAGATTTGCGTATAACGCTACATTCGCGTACTCATTAGTAATATATACTGATACAGTAAAAAAATTGTGTGTTACCGATTTGGTTCCTTGGCAATTTAGCACTAATATTAAGCGTAGCCTTATGGAATTTCGTATATCTTTCAAAATAATTCGATTACCCGTGCACAGGTTTTTCTCCTAAACTTGTAAACAAATCATTCATATTATTGGTTGGTTGGTTCCTTTTAAATATCAAGGTAGTATGCCAAATCAAAAACACGTATTTAGTCGGTTACTTAAATTTCGTATTCCGTGCTGGAAACTCAAATCCTGACAATACTTAAATTGAGAAAAAAATTTTAAAATATAATTTTCACATTACTTATATCACAATATTTGTGGTTGATTTCAAAATGTAAAATGATGAATTTCCAAACATTGCATGTAAAAATGATATGGTACAAAGTCACTCGCAAGGGTGCATGAACACTAAGGGTTGAAAGCTGCCTTGAAAAAATCATTTGACTTGACCGGGATTCGAACTCGGATATCAATTGCCGGTCAGTTGGGTTAGCCAGTTATACTTAGCCAGTGTAACTGGCTATCACACACTGGCAATTGGGAGGTCCGAGTTCGAATGTCGGTTAAGTGAAATGATTTTTTAAACGTAAATTTCAAAAATGGATTTATTGAAATAACTTTTACAAACCTCAAAAAAAAAGTTGTAAAAGTTATTTCAATAAACCCATTTTAGAAATGAATTACCTCAAAGTTACCCGAGAGAGTGTAAATTTCAACTCTTGATATAAATTGATGTACTTGAGTGAAGAGAGATTCAGGAAGTTTTTTCGCCTTGCTTGAAAAGTTAATAAAATGTTCACTCAACGACTCGCGATTCGCATTCCAACCACCCTAATCTCATTTTGGGCGAGACTTGTCTTTCTCGTCGATTCCTCCTCACTAAGCTCAAGGAACTGCTCCCCTTTCTGCTGCTTATCATCTTCCCACTCCCTTCGTCTTTCGCCGCAGGATGACTGGATATTTCCGCGGATCATCCCCCTGGTTCCCGCCCGGCCGCACTTCCATCTTGTCTGGGCGAGCGTGCACGTGCATTCCTAGGTCACGTTTTCCCGCAGCATTTTCCCTCCGAGGGTGTCGTTTTACTGCCTCCCCTCGCTTTGCTCAAGGATGGGGGTCATGTTTCTCGGAACCTCGTGGGTTTGATTTAATCCCGAGACTTGCGCACTGGTTGTAATGACGTTTTCTCTCTCGCTGAAATGTCATATTTGTTCACATTGTGTGTTTTATTGTTCTTTTTGCGACTGATTTAGGTCTTATTTCGGAAAGTTATCCATTATAACCACGTGAATTATGTTTTTTCTCCTTTATAAAAGTTTGAGGCTATTATTATGATCATTTTCTACTTTGTAAAATATATTTTAAAGTAGAATGACATATTTGAAGTTAGCCTTAATGCAGGATAAGGCTCCAGTAAGTTATGGATAGTGTTCTAAATTGTTACGACAATCAGATTTCGTTTGTTATGTTGCGGATGTTAAGTCTGTGTTCTCTATTCTGAACTACAAAGCCTACTTCAACAATATTTCCCATTTCCAATTAACCCCAATATGGGTACAAAATGTTTTTGGGAGAATGTACCTCTGTTTTACACTACTATAGTCTAAGTGGCATTTTCAGCCGTTTGCCGTTTGGTCTCGCCGGATGCCTCTTGCAAACATATTGCAAGGTCGGGCTATTATTGGAGAAAATTTTTGAATTTGTTAGCAAATTTTACTAATATAAGATAGTATTTAAAATTTCAATTTTGTGGAAATGTTTTGAAATATATTTCTGCCTAATGGGTACTTACGCCATCTGCTGATCTGATCGTTAACTCAAATCCCACTACGGTTAGATTAAAGCTAATGACCGATACCATTAATTCTTGTGGCACAAGTGCAGATTTCCCAGGGCCCATTAAATGTGACCTATCATCGATCAGCTCTCTCTGGATGTTGACTGTGTAAAAGACATAAATGACCACTTAGGCCGAGTATCATTGATGTTGCATTTAGTACTTCCGCTTCTCTTAGTAATGGGGCTGATTTATTACTTAGTTTTATACCCTCTTAGCTGATAGATTTTACTCGATAAATAAGGGTAGCGTTTGAAGTGTATTGAATGTAACTGTCAATCCATTATTTTATTTTCGTGAAAAATATTTCTTCTTGTGATGTATGAGGCACACTTGAACCACGATATTTACCTCGCAAACCATTAGTGGCAGTAATTCGGCTCAGCGGAGATGAATTTACCTTCCCTCTAGCAGCATGCACAGCCGCTGTGGGCTACGATATGTTCGATTAATAGAGGTTGTATTATTTCCAAACCCCAATGAATCCACTCACCATAGAATTTAATCGGTTAGATAATTAAACGGCCGTTGAGAGTTTTGGTTCTGAGTAAATTTTAAACGATTTCAGAGGGAAAATTTAGTACTTCATACCTTAAATAAAGTCCGAATGCTTATTTCTGTTTTACCACATTGGGGAAATTAAACCTCCGTATTTGCTGATCGGTGGACATCTATTGTAACATTAATTAAAGGGCCGGTTGTGCAAACCAGTCAGTTTTCCATTGTTTGAACACGGTGCAGTGCCCAGCATTTAGATATTTTACCCTTTGTTTTCAAGAATTTAAATTGAACTGTGCACGATTCCATTTTAATGGTGCTCCAGAGCCAGTCTATCTGATATAGAGTTGTTCAACTTTATTTACTCGGATGTCGACTTCGACGATTTCGTAGGGCACGTGTTTCCGCTTTAACAGCAAGTACAAAATTAATTGGTAAATTTATTTCGCAGAACTTAATCAGATCTACACTTCTCCATGAGGGATTCCGAGGAACAATCGAAAAAACTTTGTAATTGTCGTTTAAGTTGACTGAACCTATTGATGTATTCCTCCTCACATTTTCTTTTAATAAGCTACACTCATGGTCACTTTATTTCTTTCAAATATCATACGCAAACATATACAATAAAATGAAGTGAGCGTAAATTTGGTGCAATTGTATGCGCTAATTTTGCTCTTGAAAGCAATATATTTCTTCGTTACCTTAAAATATGTACATATCCAGTTTTTTGTTAAAATACGACAAAAGAGTACTAACACTGAAAATTTTCAAATCGGAAAAAGATATGACTTTCTTATTTGCTCGTTTCAACCGCGTAGTCTTTCGTCAGTACCACTCCATAATGGCAATGAAAATTCGCAATGGTTTAATGGCAATGATTTACAATTCTGTTATTAATTTTAGCTTTAGTATTTGATGAAAAAGTTGTAAATATGAGATAGAAAAATTATCTTATTATCACGTAAAGCGGAACCTATTATGCTCAGTTGTTTTAGTAAAATTAGGCAATCCGTGCTTTACACAGGAGGGAATAAGCCACATTTTTGGACTTTATTGATTTTTTCCTACTGCTATAGAAAGGTAAAAATACTTCTTTATCCAGACTGTTGAATAACTCATTCATTAATATAAATATTCTCACATAATCATATCTTCTTATTTTGTTTCTTTCATTATTTTTCGAACTTAAGAGAAAAGGGAGTTCAACATGCAAAATCATCGAGCCATAAATATACTATAGAAATACTAACACTAACCACTTTCCGTGGCCAAGCCGGTCAGTTATTTACGCTTTGGTTGTTACATACTTTTTGATTATTTTTCGCGATTTGTGCAGCATCGGCTGCGCTATTGACTCCACTCAGGAAGGACGAAGAGAACTGAACCCATCACTGGCTCCGTGCTCGGATTCTTTTTCAGTGGAACCATAGCGTCACTCTTCATTGAACTCAATAATCTCGGAAAAAATGAAAGTTTTTCATTCACCAATTTGCATAACTCTGAATCGGGTGTAACTGTGTGACTACCACTGAAATTCCAAATCCTTTTTTCCGAGGGAAATCTCTTTCGAAAGCGATGGATTCATGAAGCCACAAAACCCCATCACCTCGCTGATACTGATGTTCCGCGCAGTTCCTTCCCTCGCCCTCTCCCCCCATTTCACCCTCCCCCTACCACCCGACACCCCCCCTCCCCGTGCGCTATTTTACGCGGGAGAGAGCTTGCGTATTTGACCAAACGCTTACGGCCCGTTTTTCGCTTTAAACCCCTTTACCCGTCCGTCATCACTCATTTCAGAACCCCGGTCTCTCCCTCTGTACCTCCCTCCCCTGTTAGTAACCTTTCCACTCTTCTCATACTCCCCTCCCCCCCAACACCTCCCTTCCCTTGCCTCTTCCCTCGCGCAACCCTGCGGGGCTTTTTGTTTGAGTCAACTCGCTTGTTTGCCTTTAACGACGGCAGCAGTGAAAGAGAGGATGAGGCGCAGGGGAAGTGATAGAGGGGGATAGAGGGAAGCCGAGTTTGAGTGCCTTTTCCACTAGGGGCGGTTTTGTCGGAGCCACGGGACATTCCCATACACCACCTCCCGTTCACTGGCTCTCTGATTGAGGGGGCGGGGGTGGGTGCCGCAGAGCACAGTCGCGGGATCACTGGCTTTGCTCCTCCGTGCTCCCGTACGCCGTTCACTAAATTTCGCAGCGTGACTCCCTCTCATAAAGAGTGGGCCGACAGTTGGAGTAAACGCGTTGATCGTTACGTCCCGCTGTACACCTTTCCCCTCCCCCCTCAATACCCTCCCAGTCGCTCATTGAACCCACCTCGAGGCAATACCCCTTCCCCCCCCTCTCCCCTGCAAAATTCACTAAATAAAAACAAGCGAGCATGCAGTCGGGGTCAGCGCGATTTTCGATAACCGGGCGCATGTCAGCCTTTCACTTTAAACGCCTCGAGCTACCCAAAATTTCGGATCGCGTCGAGTGTAGCGCTTTTGGCTTGACCAATCGGTTCGAAAATATTAAAGTGTGAGAGGGGTGGAAAGATACCGGAGTCGGCGCAAGTGGGTATCTATCTGTATTCGGGGATACGAATGGGATTTGATTTCGATAGTGGGTGATATTATTGAATGCATTCCGAACTCGTATCAAGACCGTCTATTCATAGTTTAAGAAATTCTGCACTGCAGCATTGGCGATACTAAGGTAGACAAGATGTGCACTTATAACTTTTTGTTAGGCCAAGAGCGGTGAATATTTAGCTGCTGATCATTGAATCAACTTTCTAACTCATAAAAATTTCCAAAGTCTCTTTGAATCCCAAAATTATTTTGACCAAAAGTAGTCTAACCCTATGACCTAAAAGTAGTCTTTTACTACTTGAAAATACCTATTAACTTTGTGTTTCAATATCTATTTTCATTGAAGCAAACTTACGAATTACACTCAGCATTGCTAGTTTGTTGATGGCGCTAATCGCTTATATTTATTGAGACCCTAAAGACGAATAAAATTTGTATCCCATATGAAGGATTACCTTCTGACAGCGCCTGCGATATGATAGTTCCTTTCAATATTGCAGTATTTGAGATATAATTTCCAAAACTTGGCGAAGTTCCAGTGTTGAGGCAAAACTCGGTCATGGGAAGTTTGTCCTGATTTTAAATTTACGACTTATCAATTATGCATGGAGAGACACGGAGGAATTTGGGGCTAAAAGGAGAAAAGGAAGCATTTTGAAGTAACTTGTTGAGCGACCATGTTCGTTGAAGCAAATTAGATCCGGAGCCATGGCTATCACATCCGCAAACTCTACAATTTGAATCCAAGATAAAGCTTTATCTGACAAAAAAATATTACTAAAAGCTGGTTGAGTTAATAACATAATTCTTTACCCATCATGCCACTAAAAATAAAAGCGTTGCCAGCTATTTGATTTATTACCGTCTTCATTTATGTGCAATTTTATTAAAAATGTATGCGTACCTTACGTTAAAGTATTTTTCGAAACGGAAGTGCACAGATAGCTATTTTGTAAATTTTGCTGATGCTGCTAAAATTGTTTATTTGTGATCTATTTGAACATCTATACGAGAAATGAGACGGAAAAATAAGTATATGATAAAATAATGCTTTTTTCCTGTATTTAAACACCTAAGTCTATTGTTGATCTCAGGAAAGAGTCAAAGAGAGAGATGAGCTGATCTCATCTGTATACATATTCAAATGTTTCCTCAGTTCATTTATAATGGAGTAAATATCATCAGCTCTCGACGCCGTCGCCATCCAATAGTGCGTTTATAACAAACCGTCAAGTGCACACCACTCTTTATGGTTTGAAATGCACTTGGAACCCTTTTCCCGATTTTACTCTGTTCTCACTCTCTCCTCCCATCCATTTATGTCCTCCCCACCTTTCACTCCCCACCATTCTCAAAACTCATACCTCACATAGCCTCCCTAGCAAGAAAATACCGATTTATTCTAGCATCAAAGTGAATTAGAAAATATTCAAGCTATTTATAGTGAAAATGGATGGATTTGAAAATTAATTCAGCGCAAATCCGTTAAACAATGTGCTCACTTCAATGTTATTTCTCACATACAGATTTCATTGCAGGACTGCATTAGATTGCGACCACGAGAACCACAGTGGTTGCAGATATGAAACTCACTTAAAGACACCGCGAAGACAACTGATATTTATATAATTTAAAGATTCGGCATATCACTTCATATCCCAATTACCTTTCACAGTGTATCCCTGAGAAATCAAATCCACCATGATAAAAATTATTTGACTTGCAAACCAGGAAACACCAATCGCCGGTCAGATTTGTTTGTCAATTAACAAGTTGCAGTCCAAGTTGAATTTCGGTGGGCTTTCACATGACCTAAATTTTTGTAAATATGGGTTCAAATCCTGGACTAGTCACATTTTTTTGGGTAATTTCACTCCTTTGGAGTATTAAATTGCACCCGTGCCTGCCACTGCATTTCTGGTCATTGGCGTATTTCGCATTTCTGAGGTAAGATTTCCCTTGCAACAGGATTTGGAATTGGATTGAACATGATTGGGCCTCATTTGCAAATATGAGAAAATATAGGAGTAATAGTTCCAGAGCTGTAATTGATAGCAAGCCAGTTACGCCGTCATTTTTGCTCCTTTGAGCGTGACTGCGTACAATATCATTTGTGTGTAGTTCCGTGGCTAGGCAAATGTCTTTCATTATAATTTTTGGTCTAGTAGTAAATGATAAAAAATAACGTGGTCACTTGGCTACATAATCATTTTTCTCTATATCGACTGACTAGTCCCTGTACTCTTATTCCCGATCACATGTTTCTTTTAGGTAGGCCACGGCTAGGGTTACTGGTACTCTCCTATATCTTCCCAGGGGCTACCATAATTGAGCAATAATTTTTAAAATATCCCATCCCATAGGATAAGGGGATTTCCATTTAGTTTTAAGTTTAAAGGAAAATTTGTTATTTCTACCTCCCTAAACTATTGAACTGTTTTCGTTTGTTGCGATGAAATTCTTGTTCATATGCCTTTCAATCAAGCCTTGTTCAATTGCCTTTACTATTATGTGATCATTCTCCGTCGTGCCTCCCTTGGCATTTCGTGCTTTAAATTTTTGGCACATGGCACAAAAACTGATCACTTATGGCTTAGCTCTTGGGAGAGATAATTGAATTTCCATGAAATTGTAGACTTAAGACCACACATTTATTTGAATTGAGCAGTCAACAGTAAATATTCATAAATATGCTTTTTACTAACATAAGTCGGAATAACCTGCAATTTCTAATTCTTTTTTCCTGGAATTAACTTTTCAAGATTCTTCAGTTTCCGTTCGTGGCATTTTCGCTTTAATGTGTGCTCGCAGGCGACATCTTAAAGGTAACACCGCCGCTAGTTCGCAGAATCTTCATGAATTGTAAAAAGCAAACTCCTTAGTTTTCAAAATTTTCCTCTAACCTCGCGGATCGTGGCTTGGTGCCCACGTGTTGAAAATTTTCTGGAACACCCGGTAGTTGGGAAACTCTTCCAAAAGTGGCCCACCGACCCACAGCGATTTATTTCAGAATCCTGTAATTATTCCCAACTCCATTTTTCATTCCCCTCTGTTTGAAATAGTCTTCTTCGACTTGCATGTTTGGGTAAACTAGAGTTCTTCTTTGCTTATTGTTTGACTGCATTTACTCCCATACAGTGGCTCACAGGGTACTATGTTGTTGTAGATTGTGTTTCATAATGCAAAGGATAGAAAATGCCGATATAGTAAAAGGTAATGCTATGCTGTGGTTTTTTTGGATTAATACTATACTATTGAACAATCTGCCCTATTAGCTAAATCAAATTTGATCTAAGTTGAGTTCTTTGGGATTGAAGGCTTTTTTAACCCAATTAATGGAATAATATATTTATTTTCTAATTATGATGGCTTCTTTTTGTCTTAATGTAGGTTTGTTATGCATATAAAGTGGCTACCTACTATCGAGGAAAAAAGTATAGACAGTCGAGTTTAGATGTCAATATAAAGTTTACCCATTAACGTACGCTAAAGCAAACTACACCAAAATTTATCTTATTTTATTCTGCCTTCAATGATATGACACAATAATTTTTATTGTTTCTCTGTAAAATTTTATCGTAGGTTGAACAAAAAAGGAGCCGGTTTTTTGCTATTTCCACCCGAGCGCCAACTTAGAAAAACCTAATGTTCCCAAACTATTGACTGGGTCGTAACGAAACTTTAACACCTATTACAAGAACGTATTGTTCATGAGTGTACTAATTTTAACCTGATGCAATTATTTGTTTATACGCTGTTGTACATTTTATGAAACAACTTTTTCTCAGTGCTGGGTGGTCGTAGCGGTATGGCATTTGATTTGTTATGAAGCTCTCGGAGATATTAGGCTAAACGTAAAACAACGTTTTGTTACCCGATTGAATATAAATTGATATAAAATCAACAACTGCAAGTAGGCAAAACGTTGTTTTACGTTTAGCCTAATATCTTCGTGAGCTTTATAACAAACCAAATGCCATACCACTACGACCACCCAGCACTGAGAAAAAGTTGTTTCAAAAAATTTACAATAGCGTATAAACAAATGATTGCATCAGGTTAAAAATTACTGAGCATTGTGTGATTTTTTACTTTACTGGTTACGTTTTCATTGCTCCTTCTCTCAATATCTTTTGATGGCACCTTTTTTTTCACGGCTATTAAATCATGCGCTCTCAATTATCCTCGAAGAAAATACGATGGTTGATTTAAAATACATTTTATGGGAAATTATTTCAGGTTTGCTATTTTTATGAGATACATTGCTCATTTTAGCCTACTTGTTGTGATAGACGATTATTTCGATTGAAGTTCCTCATGGCGTTCTATTAGGCGATGTAATTTTAATGCTGAGATAGGAAAGGATAACGTTTTTGACTCTGACTTTACCAAGATTACGGTTCAATGGAAGGTTAGCTTGTACGATGATTTCGTTAAACTGTAATTTCATGATGGATACAAGAGACTGAACTTCCTTGTTGATCAGATAGTTCTATTGTCTCTTGCAATATTTTCTCGACAGCTGCTATGCCTTCTGCACCTTTGCTACTGCTTTATTACCTAAAATCTCTCAAAGCACTAACTGACTATATTTGTGACACATAAGAGGCTAGGAAGGACCAGGACGGGCATGGAGGCTGGTGCACTAACTTCTCTCTTTCTGAGTTCGATAATCGTAAGTGCGAAGGTTTGTTTTTGACGTATCAGCATCCCCACTTGGCCGCTGCGTGAATACCGCGAAAGTAGTGCTCTCCAGACCGCCATGCGGGGCGTTATTGGTTTTCTCTCGTCAAGTGCTACCCGGCGATCTTCTTCCGCTGGCTTATTGCTCTGCGCTCCAGAAAAGCGGTCGTCTTCAGAAATGAATCCTGCTACCGGTCTGCTTTGAATGCGAATAGTCGACTGCTCTTCAAATAATGTGGAAATGAAGGCTAGAGTGACAAACCCACGGCCATGAAGAAGTGAAAATTTGCTCAAATGAATATATATACTTGAATCGTAGCACAAGGGCATACACCAAAATAAAGAGTCATTAAGCAAGGGAATATGCACATGTTGTAAATCCACATAAAAATCTATCCATGGGTCATGTTTCTATGTTATACCTTTTTTTATAATATTTAGGCTTTGAGATAACGCATGTTGCGTTCACTTTTTTCGATTGGCAATTTGCTTTAATATTCATTATGATACAAAACCAATGGTACCTATCCTCCTTGAATCGATTAATACCATTTTATATGGCATTTCTTCCGGGTAATATAGTTATTCTGTGGAAAATTCACGTGTATATTGGTATTGGAAGCAGGAATAACGCTTTGATTCGGAATAATCTCTCAGATAAATTTGTTGGTTGGCCGTGTTTATTTCAACTAAAGTTATATCTGAAAATTCAAACCGTTCACAGTACTGAAAGTTAAAAATTATTTAATTTATTGGCAAATAATACAACGCCGCGTAACAAAATTGGCCGTGAGAAATTGCCCAGCTAATCTTGGACAGGTGTTATTTCATTTATTTTATTTTCATTGATGAGAGCCATTTCTGAAATTTAAGTTTTTGTAAAGCCTGTTTAATCCATCAAATTAGGCTTGGAGACTCCTCGTGAATTTATGAGTACAGAAATATTAATTGAAAGTGTATTGTGCTGGATTTTCCTCATTTTACCTTCAATTTACATTCATCATCATTCTCTGAAGGCGATGCCTTGTCGCAGTAGCCATGCCTCTCTTCATTGCTGTTTTATTCACATTTCCATATGACTGGAGGTCCAATCCCGTGAATATCTTCTTAAAGTAAGAAGTTTTGGGACGCCCTCTTGGATTTTTCCCAAGTACTTTTCCCTCAGAAATATTGGTCAGAAAACGGTTGTGCCGTGACATAAGTCCCACTTGCTTTGCTCCCCTCCCCTTAGTTGTATTTAAGGACCTCTCCTCTTTAACTAAAGCAAGTACTTTGCTATTAGTTTTTCTCTTTATCCAGCTCGTCTTTGTAAGTCTCCTCCATATCCACATTTCTGCTGCTTCTAGTTTCTTATACTCTGCTTTTCCGATTGGCCATGTCTCACACTCGTAAGTTAATATACTCCATACAAATGTTATAGCAAATTTTGTTCTCACTTCTATACTTAAGTGGCCATTTGTTAATAAATCCCTTTTATTTTTAAATGGTTTTTTTGCGAGGCTTATTCTTCTCCTAATTTCTGTTTCACATTTATAATAAGTCACATTAAATTGTTAATTTTTCGTAACCAATGATTGTTTCAGGAATAAGTATTATTCTGTAAATAGATATAAATTTTAATATGTGCTTATACTCTCCAGGATCTTTTAATTTTTTTCTCAGAAGAATGAAGAAAAAGGATACATGCCGTGATGATTGTTTTTTCCCATCCTTATTGGGAATATATGGAATCAACACATCGATGAACTGTACCGAGAGTCGAACCTAGGCCGCTGGAGGAAAACCTAATGCAAGATGAGAGCAAAAAGACGGCGAATACAGGGCCCACGCCTACTGAGGAGTGAATTCAACTGAGCTGTAGAAGACCTAAAGAAAAACGAAGCATCTGGAGCAGACAACACCAACGGAAAAATCATCGAAGTGCTCGGAAGTATGGCCAAGTGAAAGCAAAAAAGAAAGAAAGAAAGAAAAATACAAAGTAATCAAAGATAGCTACCAAAGCGGAAGACTTCCAGAGGACTTTCAAAAAAGTATAATAGTTGCAATACCGAAATAGACTAGTACCGAGAGATATGAGGAGCATCGGATCTTGACTCAAGTGCCACATGCATAGAAAATACATACACGAATAATAAGCTGAAAAATGGAGTAAAAAATTGAAGACAACCTCTCGGAACCAATTTGAATGTACAAAAATCAGAGATTTCAGGGAGGCCATACACTTCTTGATAGGAATGACCGAGAAAACAAAACATATAAACAAGCCACCATATGTAGCATTCGTGAACTTGAAGAAAGCCTTCAAAACCGTTGAAGGGGACAAAATATTCGGTCTGCTGGGAAAACTCAGAATGCATAACAACGATAGAAGAATAATCCACAAACTATACGAAAGCCAGTCATCACAATGCAAATAAGAAATGAAAGACAAATAAGGGCTAAAATTAGCAGAAGGGCTAGATAAGGACGCTAGTTCTCACCAGAACTGTTCAAATCACACCATAAGAGAAGCACAAGAAGTTTGATTAAACGGAATTAAGATTAACGGGGAAGAAATTGGTATTATTCGCTTAACAAGCTGTATTTATGTCATAGCAGGAAATTATGATGATTTTCAAAGGTCACTAAACACAATGAACCAATTTCTCCAATAATACAACATGAAAATCACAAGACGAAGACTAAATCGTAACATGCGGAAGAGAGAAGCTGATTATCACGTGGAACGGAAGAAGTACAACGAAAATCAACCAAAGAATAGCCCAAGTTAAGCAACCATTCATATAAAAGCCCACTGCTATGTTCAAAGAGGCTATGACTATAAAAGAGGAATCATTATGTGAAAGCAGTCGTGCGGAGCGCGGAAAACTATGGTTCGGAAGCTTGGGCCATTGGAAAAGTAGGCCTGAAGAAAACTAGAAGCTTTCGAAGCCTAGTTTTGGAGGGTAATATACAGACTTAAGAGTTAGAGTTGCTACGAAGCATCATCTTCATTGGTCGTTCAATCCAAAGATTGGTTATCTGCAGCCCTTCCTCTCTTCCATCTAATGCTAGTTTGTTTACTTCATGGTAGCTTTTCATATATACTTTCTTCTTAATTTATCCTATGAATTTATCCCTTATCCTTCCTTTTGGAACTTTCACTATATTTCTGTATAGGACCCGAACCGAATCAATTTACAGTATTTGAGGCCAGGTAAACAGAAAAAATTATTAGGATTCTTTCGGAATTTCTAAGTTTGGATTCACTGACGCCTGCGTTAGCGTTAAAAATAGCTGTTCCATGATGCTCTATTAGGTCCCAGGATAACAGTTAAGTGGAGAAGGTAGCATGTAGAGGAATGGCCTTACGCGATGGTAATACCAGTTCCCGCTCGATCATTGCAGATAAGCATATTTGGGATCGCTTTAAGTTGGGATGGATCATCGTTTATTCATCCCAAATATTATTGCTCCATTCTGCTAGCTGCCCAGTGCAAGTTTGATTGTTTGATTTGAAGTTACATGATAGATTATTTAAATCAGTTCTGTAGCGTATGTATTATACCGATAAGGTGGTGCTTGTTCAGTGAAAGTAAATTTCTTCACTGTAGTTTATGCTGGTGATAAGTCACCCCCTGTCAAACACCCTTGGCTTGCAGGGTAATTAGTTCATATAGATGAAGATGTAGAAGTATAAAATGACCGCAGCTATCGGACTTAAAACTGAATTTATACGACTGATACCGAGAGAGATGGAGAATTATATTGATCTGGTGGTCATGGTGCCGGATTCTCATTCAGATATCATTTCGTGTTCCAATCCTAATGATGATTTAAAATGTCTTCCCAATCTCTACTAGGTTGCTACATCGGAAGCATTTATAGTATAGAATTGACGTAAAAAAACGTGAAACTGTGAATCCTCTGGCGTCTTTCGTTGAGTGTCAGTTAATGCCGACGCAAGATTTCTCTAGAACTCTCAAACCTTTCTTCCCGCTTATCTTAAGTGTAACCATAGTTGATGCTCACCTCCTTAGAGAACAAGCAAGCAAATTGAAATTATGATGTTTGTTGCCATAAAGTTGTATCCTACAATTACTTCATCATCATCTAGTGTTTCGCGCAATGCTGTGCCCTCCTATCGGAGGGTTTAAGCGTCGGCTGGATTGAATAGGTTAAGCGCTATCTCCACCAATCGATCCCCCCTTGACCGTTCATTCACTCCACGATCTCGAGGCCGGCTCTTCGCATCTTGATCCCGCCCTTGACTCTGCACCAATCCTCTTCCACGTAGGTGGCCACTCCGTTAAGGGGTTACTTCGTCTCCACTCCATTCAAACTCCAATCACACTCGAAATAAAACTGAAAGAATGAGAACAGTTCCATTTGTGGTCCATCTCGCCTAGTTTTCTCTCTCTCTCGAATCGTTTCTTTTTCTTTCTCCCCCCACTTCGTGGCCTCTCCATCCCTCCCTACTCCTCTTCCCCCACCAGTGGTGGTTTCCGATGTAGTAGCCTTGGGAATTGGCAATGGGATTTTTGGAGAGTGCAGAATAGAGAGTTGGAGAGAAATTGCCAGTGTATGTGGAGTGGGGGAGGGTAAAGAGTTGAGGGCGGTCCGGGGAGACTTTGGTGGAGGATTGAGTGGGGGGGAGAGGAGAAAGAGGCTGGTATATTCGGGAATGTGGCTTGCTTCCTTATCCTTTTCTTCGAGATAAGCGGCGGAAGGTTGGGACGGCTGGGGCCACTTACCGGCAGCGGCGCCAGCGACTTCGGATGGGGTATTCTCCGACGTCTATGCCATTTTCGATACGTGTCCTGAAAATTCGAGAGCCTTTTCATCCCATACCTTCTTCTTCCCGCGAATTCTTAGCCTCCTTCTTTCTCTCTGTCTCTCTGCCACTTCTCAGTATTTCCCTCTCGGCTTTCCTCGCTTCCTCAACAGAAAGTGTGGCTGTGTGGTGCTGTTTGCTTATCTTGGGGTGGGAGAATGTGCCCAGGACGGCATGCCCCCCTTTTTTTGAGAACGTGGGGATGTCTTGAGTTCGGTTTCTGGGGATTTTTATCGTTTTGCTCGGCAAAGCGGGTCCTCCGCGTGGAATATAGAGCGCTATTTTTGCGTTATCTTAAATCTAAATAAAAAGAGGAGTCCCTTCTCCTTTTTTACCGGGCTCTTGTCACGCGGTCTATGGATTTGGATTTCTCACTGCGGAGGTCGCGAGTGCACATCCGGGTGGCGTAGGACCATCGAAGTGTGTGCGGATTTCGGTGAAAGGATCCATTATGCCATTGTGAACCTGCGATGAAAGGACTCGAATTTGATTCACTTGAAGACGCCGTAAGGAATCCTCAATTTGGTGTATTTCTCTTCGAACTATGTACTTCCATCCTCCTTCCATTGACAAAGTTGTAAGTGTACGAATTATGAGGAAACCTCTCCTTGCCATTGAGTTTCTATAATATTACGTTCTTCACAAAGTTGTTTTCTGATAAACATATTAGTTTATTTCACATTAAATGTGCTTCGAGAGATAATTCTTTATATACACGAGATGGAATTTCATCAGGACCCGAGAACTTGTTCGGGCCAATGTTACTTAGTAAGGATACGATTCCGCAACAAGATATATCAATCGGGGGCATTGGTTGTTGAAATCGGTCTGGTATGGTTTCGCGGAAACTATGCATAGATTGCTTTTTAAAAAAACTCTGAAAAAAGTAATTAAAAAAATTAGCCTTATCTAAACTGGAAGTTACTATTTCGCCTCTATCGTTTTTCAAGGAATTAACCGTTGATTTTTTAGTTCCCTGTACTTCCCTAACATATGACCAAAATGCTTTCGGATTTCCCTCTAGTTGTTCTCCAAGTACTTTTCTCTTCAATTCTAAGGGCTGTTTTTGCGGCTGCTTTACAAATTTTATAATGTTCGATAGTATTTTTTAGGTCGCTATTAGCCACATTTTTCTTCATTTTTCTTAGTTTCGCGTGGCTAACTCGTTGGCGTTTTAAACATTTTCTAACCTCTGCGTTGTACCAACTTGGTTCCCTATTCTCACTCTTTTACTTATGAGGTATATATCTGTTGACAAGTGACCGCGAAATATGGAGGAACTCTTTCCATGTATTGTCTGTATCACTATTTTTGCTAATGTTCACGAATTTTTCAAAAGAAGTCTTTAAGTCCCGCCTAAATCCGTTAAAATCTGCTTTACTAAAAAGGTAAATCTTTCTTTTTAATTTAAAATTTTTTCAGTATTAAGGGAAATTTTACGTATACTACCTTGTGGTCGCTTATTCCATCGACATTTTCAACTTTAATAACTTTTTCTGGCTAACATCACTCATATTTTTAATACTCAGCGCTATCGCCACCAAACTTCTCAGGGATCGTTGAACAGAAGATAGAGAGGAGGACAATGGAGAAATTTGAGGGAAAACCAAATTGGCCAAGTCAATGTTGTAGTTAGGGGATGGCGGAAGGAGATATCAGCTCCAGGCAGAATTTTAGGCATTAAAAAAGTTCCCCTATTTAAATGCATTTATTGCATATAGGAACTCTTGGTCCTTCTAAGGCACAAGGCTTGTCAGAAGGTTCCATAATATTCTTACAAAGCGGCATGTTACAAGCACAGTAGAATAGTATATTATAATTTATACATGTTTAAATGTAAGACAAAAAAAAAATAATATAATGACATTGGAAATTACCCAACTTGTAAAGAAAACTAAGGAAAAAAGGAAAAATAATAGAAAAAATCTATTTAAAACTAAAAGAGTATATGTAAAAGTAAAAATAAAAATTATCCCGAGAGTAAAAAATTGCAATGATTTACGAATTTCCGTCAACGATAAAAGTATCTTTCCCCTTTATAATACCAAAATAATAACTAATAAACGAAAGAGTTTTTTTGTGTCATAATTTATTTTACGGTATAAAACTGGGAGAAGGATATTTACCTTTTTTACATTAAAAATGAAAGATACAAGCATTTAAAAAAAATCAATTTTCAATTCATTTTTACAGGAATTTGATAGGCATTTGACGCTCAGCCCGGGGCAGCTCAAGTTGTGTCTGCGTTACTGTGAGAAAATTGGAAATTTCATTTGGGGTGTACTGGGTTAGTTTGTTTAAGAGCAGGGTATATTGGATTAGGAGCTCGCATGAGCCAATCAGTTTGTTACCCGCCATCTTGCGCAGCCAAATTTATTCCAAAAATGTGAATACTCCAGCTCAACGCTAAATATTTATAATTTTTGTCAGTTTTAACCAGATTTAAAGTTTGACGCCCATTTTTTAATAACTACAATTCTTAGGATTGAAACTTTGAGAGAAGTAAAGAGCGTTTATGTCTCTCCAATATCCGTCAATTTAACGAAATTTTACGTTCAATTTAAATTAGTCAAATTCCTCTCTGGAAAAGCAGAAAATATTTTTTACCATTACATCAGGCCTTAAAAAATCGCAATTATACGTTCCCAGTCGCTGCAATATCAGGATTAAATTATGTACAATTCAAGCGCAAGGGTTAAGTCACATGATTGCACGCTTTACATGGTACGCACTAGACATCAAGGCTAAACACTCTACAAGTAGAGAAATGGTATACTTTTATACGCATTGTAAATGTATTCAAATATTTGCTTGCACTCAAAAATGTATTTTAGTAGAAATAAAATAATTAGTGAGCATAAACCATTCGAATTTTTCCTCCACTTTCTGAAGAGTAAGAAAGGCTCTGGAAGCAATCAGTGAACGATTTTTATATACACACCAGAGCAGAAAAGAGAGTTTAGAGGCACGGATATCTGAAAAGGGTAGTTTGCCAATGTGGGAGTGTTGACTATTGTAAACTATATTGGCCCCAAGACATGGAATAGTTGGGAAGGGTGGGATAAAGGATTTTGAACCTTGGTGCTGGAGGTGGTTGTTGAAGATTGCTGGTGTTGATCAAATGTAGGGATTGTTGGTGGTTGTTGATCAAATGTTGGGATAAGATCTGAAACATAGTCAATGGGCTAAAAAAAAGATGAGAAAAATACCTTAGTACTATCAGGTATGAAAATATCTTGATGTATGTGCGTCATTTTTAATGACAGCAAGTTAATAAGGATCATTTGAGAAGGATAGTCCCTCGCAGAAGATCAAGGGCCAAATAATATAGGCCTGGTAAAAATAAATATGAAACAGAAGAGCTACAGGGCACTAAAGAAACAGAAATTGCAGAGGACAGGGCACATTTGAGGGGTACAATCAACCTATCTTAGGAATTGAAGGCTATTGATAGTACTTTAGCCATCAATCGTAGCTTGTATTGTAAACAAAACTGTAAATAACAGTGGAAAAGCACGTCTATTTGAATCGTGGTTTGGTATCTCTACTCTCCCTTAGGTAAGTTCAGGAATGTGCTGAAAACAGAATGGTCGCACAAGGGGAAATGTAACCACGTTATCATTAGGGTGAAGGGGTGGAAGGCCACTGCCAAAAAAAGGAACGAATTCCTCGCCCCAACGCGCGCCTCACCAGGGGAGCCTCGACCACTGCCTCCCATGGGAGACCACCGGAACATCCCCCAGGGCACGCCCCCAAGCCCCACCACCCCCTGTTTACGTCCCCTCCATGTACACATGGGACATGGTATCAGCGAGATGTGTCAAGTCAAAAGGTGTTTATTTCTCCTCCCAAGGTTGACGAAGCGGCAAAACTTCATAGGCTATCGGAATACATATTTTAATATATAACTGAATCAATGACTCATGCACATAAAAATCCAACATTTTACATGCAAAATGAGCTTAGAATCTTAAAAATCCCTCACTTTGCCTCATATGATAAAATGGTTAAAAACTCCCTAGCAAAAAGTCGGCATTGTTCTCTGCAATTTTTATGCTATGTTAATTCACCTTTCGAAAAAGAATCAATCCGTTTTAAGTTGGTCTGTAAAATGTTTCTTGACGGCATTGAAAAATTAATGGGTGAGTTTCTTTGAAACTGATTAACTTCAATATCGTTCCAGCATAACTTTCATCGTTTTAACCGTTAGTTGCCATCATGAACTCATCTAAAGTTGGATAAGTTGTATGTGAATTTAGTTCCTTCATTTTAACAGTGAAGGGATGGGTGGTGAATTTAAACGTGGTTGTGCACCTCTTGAAGATAATTTACTCGAAGAATGGCCATATACTGCGATTAAGGAAGGAAACTTAGAGATGGTGCAAAATATGATGTTTGCTGATCTAGAATTGAAGGTGTATTACATACCTGAGAAAACAGATGTGTTGGAAGAAAGAAATAGTTCATTTTACATTTAAAATAATACAAAACACATTACATAACAAAAACTGTGCAAGAGTTGAGTCATTTTTTTGGTGTAGCCAAAAATCGATAGCTAACTCTTAATTAGTGTTTTGATCGTATAAATTACAATCCAGCCAATCTTGTGCCCCGGTTTGCTACTATAGATGATACCTGGGTCCTTCACTGATCACCAGATACAAAACTGTCATAGTCTCTTTTATTATAACTGGAATTTTAATCTTGATTATGGCTGCAGGTTATAAGTATTGCTACAGGAATTATATTCCACTGCGTATCGGTCACTGGATATTGTCGGGTTTACCTTGTGTCCTTACTCTTTTATGCCTTATTGATCATAGGTGGGCATCCGATAAATTATAGTAAGTGTGTTAGCAAGGCATCTTCCATTGGAGGTGGCTGTGTGAATTATTTCAGCATATTGTTATTCTAGCTGACCCGTGCGAATATTTCGCACAGTATGCAGCTTCTTCCCGTTTCTTCCTTCTTTCATTCTGTTCTTCTACCTGTTTCTTCCCATGGACAATTAGATATTATTTATGTTTGTGATAAAGATACATACGTAAACGTAAACGGTAAACGGTCACACTGATTGCATGTGAAATGTGAACAATCTAACTAAACGATGAGTTAATAGATGGCGCCTCCTACAGTCTTTTAAGCGCACAACCACAGCCAACATATTAGTTGATTATATTGTCAACAGGTGGCACTGTATCATTTTTTAACAAAAACTTTAATTTAACATTTTTTAACAAAAACTTTAATTTTAAACAACTTGTCTATTTTTCGTCAATAGCGGGGAACGTAAGCTTGAAAACGATGTTTGAATCATTAACTTTGGTGAAGAATTATGGGAATTATGGCGTTGCGACGAAAAACACCTTTGAGAAATAATATATATGATATCACAATGCTGGACTCTCACAAGTAATTATATACGGGATTATCTTCGTATATTAACTCAACCATCCGAGTGTCTATTCTGGTTACTGAGAAAAATAACCATAAAATGCATGTTCGCTATCATCCCTTTGTATTCCAACCTACGTAGCGATCCTATGAGGATGCAAAAAGCCGATGGTCCACGGCAAAGTTGCATACCACGAATGGGCGCCCAAGATGAATATTGAAATGCGAGGGGCACGACCGCTTGTTGACGTATTGAGCTAATATTCTAAAAAAAGGCGTTATATAATTATTTAGTGTCATAAATGCGGGTGGCGTGAAAAAATTTAAGACTCGATTGTTTTTGGACCATCCTACTGTACCCTTGGTTGTCGCAGTAGATGTGGAAGGTATACCGGATGAGGCGCGGAGACCAGTCAAGACTTGAACGTGGACGACGGAAACAAGCGAGGTTTACGTATATGGTTTTGGTACCCATTATTCCTTTATCGCCCGACACGAAGTTGATATCGTTTTGTTTTGTTTCCGAATTTTCACTCGTTTCTCTCCGTTATTCTGTGTCCCTGTCACTCTTCCACCTTCCTTGTCCACCGGGCACAGACTGTGGGTGGTTGTCCTTCGGTCAATCGCGCAATGCCGTCAAAAGTGCATGCGATACGTGTGCGGGGGTACTGCGGGGGATTGAGGAGTGAAGAGGGGGTATACTGATGGAAAATGGAAAGCTTTTGAAATTCATGAGCGACGTTTTGGTAAGCCTGCAACATCGCCTTTGTTTTCCACCGTTTATTGTTTGGTTTTCATTATTTTCCTTTCTGGCTTGCGTACCCCGCTCCACTCGCGTCTGCCTCTCACTCCATCTATCCCAATGATTTCTCCCTTCTCTTCCATCCCTAGGCCTCCCTCCTCCTAGCTCGGTCGCCTCCTCTCCGCTGCATCCCGTGACGTCCGCCCCATTCGTTTGAAGACAAACACGCGCAAGTCCCCAAACAGCTGCGATCCGAACAGGAATTCGTCACGGCCATCGGTCACACGCGTCGCCGCTGTCCGTTTGGTCCGAGTCGACACATTATGGACGTGTTTCCGCATGGGATGAACGAGCGGGTCCGGGAGACTTGGAAAAACATGCCAACATCATTTTAACAGTGGGCTTCAAATTGTCAGTGGTGAAGCCTCGCCCACCAAATTAACCTCGAAGGCAAATAAATGTCCCTAACCCTTCCCTCCCAACTCACCCACCGTAGAGAGTGATTGGCGTGGGTTACCAATGAATTTTGCAAAAGTATGGATGGCTTTGAAATAAAATGAATTTTGACGAACTTTGATTCCAATTAAGGGTGGAAAATATGTCTCATTGATGTGTGGGAAATAAACTCAAATCGTTGCCGTTCAATCAGTATATTGTATTTATAAAATCATCGAGGGATGTGCTTCTTACGATAGTATTTTTAGACCTTAACGTCATTATGATTAGAAGAAAACTTAGGACTTTGCTATTGACATCATCGGAATAGAGTACATGGAAACTATTGCCGCGAGGTTAAACTTATTTGAAGAACCCTTCAGAGGAAAACTGCAGTTGATAAAAATGCTGTTTTTTTGTCCTAAATCGGTAGTACGTGCTTCATATATATTTCAACTTTTTTGAACGATTTATAGTCGCAAGTTTATTGAAAACTTGTCAAATTTTATCGACAATAAATAATTTGCACTTTTTTGCAAGTAAGTAATTCATTTTAGCAAAAAAACCTATTGAAAAACCCGACAAGTTATTGGATTTGGCGCATGTACTTTGTGTAACTATCCAAATTTTATTCTTATAACGTTAAAATGAAATCAAAAAGATTACAATAAATTCGAGAAATAATGGATTTAGTGACAATGTTTTCGATGAATACATCCTGGTAATATTTTTTCCTGTCCATATTATTACGAACTAATACGGTTAAAAGAACTTATGTGTGAATTCCTGATTACCCGTGTTACTCTGTATTTGTGACAAATAAACGAATGAAATCCTTAATTTATCGGCATTTTTATTAATATTAAATAATTTTCTTTTTTCTTTTTTAAACTATTTGTACTGAGAAAAGGACGAATTTTAATCAGTAATTCACCCGCAGGACTCAAAATAGCCCTTCATTCCTTCATCCTCTTAACTACCGGTGTAAGAAGAGATAGTTTTCTGGTTCATATGCCGTATAAAATGGAAACATTGCACTCTACACACAATGTTCTCTCTTTTATAGTGGTTGTATTCGTTTCTATTAGATGTATGACTGATAAAATCAAAGTTAATGTAGGCTCTTCTAACGCTCAGACAAGTCTGACAAACGTAGAAACTAGCGAATCTCCAAGGACTCGATCTTTGTAGCACATATGCTTTTCCCTTTCATCTTGGTTTCTTACTCTGTTTATTTCCAATATTAGAAGATGGCGTTGGGAACTCACTCATGGGACTGGAAGTGCGTGATATTTACGCATCATAGAGACCTCTGTAATCACTAGCCTTCACTTCCTTCTTTGTCTTCTTTCACTCCACTTATATACATTCCTTCTTACGGCCTAGAGTTGGATAGAATCTATTCTGTAGCTGTTAGTCTCTGAAATCATATTCAGATCACTTTTGATATCGAGTGCTTGACCCAATGATGTACTAAAGTTTAAGATGATAAAGGAGGCTGTTTCAAGAGCTTCCTAGTTGTAGCTGCAATAGCTGATTGACATTAAACACTTTAAATAAGAGGCTCGAGGAGTTGCCTTATACGCTTCAACATTTCTATTGCTAACTCTGATTAATCTTTAGAAATCCTCGACCCAACTCGACAATTTCATTATTTTGAACATTTGACCAGTCGTCCTCGAGAGACTTTTTCTTTATTTTATTTTAAATCCAAGCGTGATTCAAAACCATGTGTCTGAATGTACTTCTTCACCCAAATCTACTCATGCACAAGAAGAGATTGCCTTTTTACGATCCACCATATTCATTTGGTTTTTTATATTACACGCCACGATTATTACTATCATCTTGATGTATCAAGTTGCTTGCTTTTGATACTTTTTCGTTGCCACTGGAACACTCGTGGCCGGTATTTTGACTGATTTCCGATTTTGTTTGACCGTTACTCTTTTCCCAATGATTTGCGTGTCTGCATCAGTAAAAATATAAATTTAAAATTTCTTACCTTACACATTTTTTTGGGAATAAATCAATACGTTACGGAAAAAACGAATGTGTGGTGGTCGTTATAACCCATTAAAGAACCTCGGCCCGGTTTTAAAATACTTAGTTAACGTAAACCATAAGATGACTGAAGGTAACTGAGGATTTAGGTTTTGTATGCTACGTCAGAGTGTCGGTTACTTGAGTGCTGTTTAAGTTGGAGAATGATTTTGCATTGGTTTACATATCGGTGAAATATTTATTTAGATATCATAAAATCGGAACCAGAGGCGATTGAGTATCCTTGATACATTTTGGTATTGAAATAATAGTTGGTCATGGTTTCAACGCAAGAGCGTCATTATTTAAACGTGCGGTCCCTTGTAGTCTTGATAGTGACGTCCTTCGGTTAACTAGGAACCAACAAGGGTTTTTAAGTATTTCTACATGATAATGATGTATCTCAGAGGTAAAGATTTTGGCAAAAACTCTCCCATCTGCCCATGTCTTTTCAAATAACATGGTATTTTAACTTTTCTTACATTACTGAATTATAAACGAAGGAAATAATTCATTTACAATCATAAGAGTGAAATTAGTAACCAGCCAGTCCTAGGGGTGAGAAAAGATGTAGAAGGGATGGAGTAACTTGAGTCATTATGCCGGAAAATAAAACTAAATTTATAAGATTGACGCGAAACTTTGAGCGTTTCTAGAAGAAGGAAAAGAAAATAGGAAATAATGCCTGGGCGATGGAGAGGATGAGGAAGCAATGCGAAATTGTTGGAAGTGATCATTGGAAAGCAAGAAAAGAAGCGGAAAATGCCAAACGAAAATGAATGTACTGAGTTATTTTACGTGGCTCTTAGATGGCCAGAGTCGGGAAAAGGAATGGGAACACATGATAAGTCAATTGACTACCTTTATGGGGACTGTGAGGACTAAGATAATTCAGGGGTTGCAGTGCAAACGACTCTGCCTACACGTTTATTACCGTTGTACTCACTTCCGTCTTGTGGAGGAAGCGGCGAGGGCGATGCACTGCCTACCGGGTGAATGGGCGCGTCTCGTCTGCGGACGATCCGCTCCGGCCTCCCGACTCTTAATTCAATTAGCACCCACGCAGATGTGACTTCGTCCTCTCCGATGGGAAGCAGGGAGGGATCGGTGGGCTGGGCAAGTATTTGGCGGATCATCCGCGCGACCGGTGCCGAGCGGTGATTAACGACTGCATCGGACATGGGGGAGGAGAAGGGTTGAGGGGGAGGATACAAAGGGACGAGAGCTCACTCCCCCTTACGGTTGTATTTTATTTTTCGACGTATTTCACGGGAGTTCCCCACGGCCGACGGACTCGGTTCCGACCGACCAGTCGGTACGGATCCGAGAATTAAAAATTTAGTTAACCCCGCGGACTGCTATACATGTGTGTATGTATAGCCGACCGTGTATATATTCCTGCCTGAATGTAGAAACCGTCAATTTGTTCACGTAAAAACGATTTCCCCTCCCGTCCGTTTTTATATATTTTTTCTTCAAATACGCCTTTCCCTTTTAACTCTCGATTTTATTTTATTTCCGCAACGACTGTGAATTGAACTTAAAAGGCCGTTAAAAGCATATGTCAAATGCCACATCCTCTTACGGATGAAATATAAAAAAAGGACTGAGATCTCTTTCGGGTGTTGGTACTTGTCAGCATGTGTTTTTAATCACGGTCTCCGGTTTCAATGCGTTGTGAACAGTGGACGCACTACTGTAATGCACTTATTCTTGCGAGCGAGGTTATTTTCGTGTGATCATATTGAAGTCATATTTAGTTTAACGACAATGTGCTTTGACTCGTTTTTTCTATAAATAAATACCGATGAATTTTAAACCAGTAAACTCGCTGTTGAAAGGTGGAGAAATATGCTTAACGTGCATAGGGAATGCTTCATCGGATAGCTGACCTGTAACACTGTAATATTCAAAGCTAAGTTCAGCAATCCCATAAATGTGTCTCTCGTAAAAATAAATTCATCTGGAATGATGCAGTTGTAACCACACAGGTTAGACCCACAATTTCTTAAAGATCCCGAAGCTTAAATTTATCTAAGCATGACAATAATTGGAATTTACTCTAATTCTGCAGATGCGTATTGAAAAAGTTAGTGGTTTAAGATGAAGGAGTAGGATAAGAAATTTATGGGCAAATATTGACGAAAAAATTCAAGCGATAACTCATATTATAGGTCTGAACGACTAGAGGATACGAATCACAAAACCTATGAATGTAGCAGAGGCCGTATAATACTTACAATTTTGTAGGCTGAATTTTTACCGGTGTTTTCATGAAATGCATTACGTTTAGTACCTGTTAAAAGGACTAGAAAACGCTATTGTCAAAATTACCTTATTGGGCATGCGGGTTTTGGTTAATATTCTTTTACGAATAGATAATACAATTAACGTAATATTCGTGCTGGGAAAATGCTATGTAGCTCAGGGCTTTTCTAATGTTAATTGGTCTATTATGCTCTGCGTGCGGTGATGTTTCTCTCTTACCTCCGTGAATTGGTGTGTTCATATTTTCTGGAAAATCACCGATCCGTTCCCCTTGATAAAAGGTATTTAATTTTTGTAATTTACTAGGAAAACATTGGACCAAAGACCTTAGGGCAGGGCAGACCTTAGGGCCAGGTAACCTGAGCCATGGCTATTGACGGAAAATTTCCCCCAGGCGTCTTATGGCTTATCTTACCTTACCAAATGAGCAAGATTTGATTGCATATATATACACATTGGTCATTTCCGTACAATCATGATTAAAAACAGTGTGAGTAACTATTGCTGTATAGTTTGCTGCAAATAGAGCACCTTGGGCTGCGTGCGCTATTTGAAACTATACCACACTCGCTGCATGGTATAGGTACAGTGGAAGCGCAGGTATTGTATCCTCATGTTAGCCTCTTTGACCCAAATATCTCACCTGAACATGCTTTCGTGTTTCTCTCTCTCTCTCTCTCTCCCTCTCTCTCCCTCTCTCTCTCCCTCTCTCTCTCCCCCTCTCCCTCCTCTCTCGCTCCCTCTCTCTCTCTCTCTCCACTTTCCCTCCCTCCCTCTCTCACTAACTCTCTCTCTCTCTCTCTCCAATTTCCCTCCCTCCCTCTCTCACTAACTCTCTCTCTCTCTATCCTTTTCCCTTTACTAAACTTCCGGTTGGAACATCCTTCCATGAACCAATCCAATGAACTATCTTGTATGATTTACTGTACTTGACCTTTCGTACGTAAAGAAGTAATCATTATGGTTATTAGAGAGATGCAACTATGCAATCAAACGTGGAGTTTTTACTATGAGTATCGTTTTATAGTATTCTTCTTTTCCTTCGCGTAGTCTGCTTGCCGTCATCTGAGACACAGCAATAAAAACGACCCAGGATTTATTTTTACTTGCGTTCCTGGACCGTGCAATCAATTTAGATGACAAAATTAGGACTGATAATATCTAAACTAGGGCATCAGGATGATTGCTGGAAGTCTCTTGGCTTAATGTAACGCTCATTTCATGACAACTTTGATTTAAAGCTCGGTTGAAATGAACTTTCATTTCTAACTTGAGGCTTTTCGTGGGCCGCTAAATTTTGATTTGAGTCCAGAATGAAGATGTTTTCTTTCAGCCGCCTTGTTTAAGAGCCATGCACACATATTGCCCTCCTATCAATTTGATTTTTTTACCCTCTTCTCTAAATGAACATTGCACTTAAGGTCTGGGTATTGTTGTAAGTAAGACAGATACAGTTTATATTCAATTTCAGTTATTATATTGGTAGATTAACACATTTTAGTAACATTATATGTCATAAATATATATCATAAAAAATAATATTACATATATATCATTAAAAAGTGATTAAGTATTTGGTAATTTAGTGATAATAAGACCATTTAAGAATGGATCGATAGACAAAAAGTGAAATTCTTGGAGATAAATCCTGTATAAATTTGAATATAGTAGAAAAAATCAATAATATTCACTTCAGGAAAAATTTCCCAGTAAATATTAGGCCTACAAACCTCTCTAATTTACAGCTTGAATTCCAATTCAGTTAGTGAAATTGTAGTGGTTTGATGAGAGGTTTATGGAATAGGATAAATAATTACTAACCTATGTCCTTTAGTTTTGTTTCCTTAATAGGAATTTAGAGGGTTAACATAGAGCGAGAGTAAATAATTTAGAGTATAATAGTATTGGTTTAAGGTTCAATATTGGTTAAAATTTGCTGCATGCAGACAAGACCAGTATTGGAATTTTGCTAAAGGAGTGTCCTCTGAAATTCCTATTATGTAGTGCTGATTGTTATATTCTTTTAGTAACGTTCTGAGAGATGTATGGTGGAATAAGTGTTAAAATTTTGAATTTTTTGTTATGTTGGATTTATTTCAGTATATGCGGCCATGAATCAACATTTTTATTGAATATTGCCTAATGCAGATAAATTTATTGCATTCTTCTTTGTTTGCATTTCAAAGTTATGCCGTCAAAAATATTTTCATAGCTTAGAGAGAATATCCTATTATAGTAAATATACCTCATTGATCATCATTAAGTGGTATAATCTGAGATCACAGCGATAGAAGCGTAGTTGAAAAAATTTCGTATAAAAGTAACGTCCTATTCGACTTCCATAGAATTTCCTCTTGATCGAGACAGGTACTAAAATTTTTTTGTGTGAACGAATCACCAAACAAAGATGCCGCTTGAACCAGCTGGTGAAATTGGGGACAGTGAAAAAATTGCTGGAGAGGGAGATTCTCGTAACATCGCAAATATTTGTTACATGAAGTTTGACAAATAGTCACGTGTCAACACTTATGGATAATAAAAGTCATTCTGACGAACGGTGAACATTAAAGCTCTTGTTATCCATTTCCGAGAGGAAGATGAAAAAATATTAAATTGTACGAAGCGAAATATATTCCATGCTTGCAATTATCAGCTTTGGGCGTCCATTATATGCTCTTCTGTGCTCTTTCATCTCACCCCCTTAGTCCTTGATCATTCACGTGAGGCGTATGTGGCAAGTAGTGTTTATGATTATCTCCGCCGCGGTGTAACTGTTAAGATCCCGCGCAAGTGCGGTGACGACCTCATTCATCGGCAAGCCTCAGACGCTGTTCGGGGAAAGTCAGTGCTTGTTTTCAAATTGTACTGTGTATTTATCATATTTAAAACAAGCGACTGGCCTTCTGGCGCTAAACACGCCCGTCATACGTTTGTTGAGTGTAAATATTGTAAATCGGCTCACATTCACCGCAGAACAACAAACCCTGGACCATGTAATGAGACAGCAGATTATGAGTCCCACGATCCAGAACAAAAGGCTGGCTGTGTTCATTCGTGGAGTTGTGTTGCTTCGTAGCAGTTCACGGTTGCACTCAGATGCTAAAACTTGAGGTCTCATCAATTCATTTGGATGGGAACAAATCAGTTACCTTCAATGTCGTCCAGATTCAGCCCCTTGTGGTTTACATCTGTTATATCTTCCTGAACATGTTCCTTGTTGACCAGCGTTCCGGAGGGGATGACATCATTAAACGAACTACGTTGAAGGGACCTTACTCACTTGACGCATGGTTCCCATTAAGACAGAGGGCCTTTGTTCATAAACTGGTATCTCGTCACGAAAAATATAAAATTACAGCTAATCGAATGCTTGAGAGGATAGTGATGAAATCTAACGAAAATAAATGTTCACTTTCGTTCAATAAATAAAATTTTGATGCACTTTCTAAAAACACCTCGTATATCATGATACTCGATGCATTCCTTACACCCCCTACTTCCAAGCAGTGATAATAGTAGAAATGATGCACCTTATTTTAATCTCTTGACCACACCTCATTCCTCCGGTTCTTATACTTCTCTACGCTGATCATTTGCATATATTTTATCTCCAGATAACTGCTACAATTTCAACTAATAAATTTATTTTGCCCCTCTTTTTCATTCAACATTATTTACTTCTTTTATACCTGTGTGGAACTTATCCTCATTAACGATTTGCTTCTAATGTGACTCAAAGTTACTAAATATTATCTATGTCATTTCGTTTATTAACGATCATATCCTTAACTGTAGTTCATTAAAATCTATTGAAGCCGAGCAAATAATGAGTGCCGTATCCAATCAGCACTTTGTGAAAATGTTATTCACGCTCGTGTAAAAAAAATTGAAATTAAAAGCATAGTTGCGTCGATTTTCCGGGAGCAAGATAAGAAAATTAAATAATGATGAAAAAATTATGTGGCGACAGATATTCCACTGAAAACCTGGTATCTGCCAATATGCAGACACTTCGTTATCCCCGAGGGCTTGCGGAAAAGAGGGTGAGAAGATAAACAGAGAGGGTTCTACGTTGCGTAGGAGGTGGTAGGGCTGGAATGATGGGGAAAGAAAAAACTCACATGGATCGGGAAGGCATGAAGAGACCACAAGTCTGATTCCTGAAGAAAAAAGACACTAAAAGGCAAAGAGGGAGAGGTTCGGTTGTGGAGTAACCTGCTGAACGTAAGGGCAAAAGAGAGAAATACGAAATTAGGAAGAGGGACGGGGAAAGCCATGGCGGCAGGAAAGGATATATTCAGGGTGAGCGAGTTAAAAAGTAAAACTTGGCTGCTCACTCACTGCACCGAGTTGAGTTCTTGCATTGTTTGTAACATTCGTTCGCCGTGGCACTTCTATAGGGATATGCGCGATAATACAGTCTTTTATTTTATTTTTTAATTCAATTTATTTCAGGACGTTTGGGCTTTTTTAAAGGTGTTTTTTTATTGCATGAATCAACCGATTCTTTCCCCGCAGCGGGCGCGACTCGAGAGTTTTGTTGTTGTTCGCTTTCTAAAAGGCGGAAATGGAAACAGCCCAATAAAAAAATCAAAATAAGTTTGGAAAGTGGCTTTAAATTGAGCTAATTTTAATTCATCTTCTGCAATTTTCAACTCAGGGATTTGGTTTGGAACTCTCCAGTTCTCATTACATTCGATTCTTAATCGTTCTTGCTGGTCTCCCGTAGTAAACCGTGCATACTTTGCAGTCTTTTACTTTCCTTTCCCCCTGTTATACATTTTGTCTTTCATTTTTATCGTTGTACGGTTCTTTTGCTTAAGAACGTATTGAGAAATCCTTATTTCATGGCTTTTTTGCTGGGTTAATAACTTTCTTGCTAATGAAAACATTTCTACAGTACAAATCCTCTACCATATTATTCAATAAACAATTGCCCTATGCCATTGGGGTGAAATAATAAGCCATTAGTAATGAAATCAGAGCCATTTAATCTTTAATTATAGGCGTATTATATTTTGTACATATTACTACGAATTAAGACTAAAAATATGAAGACCCTCGAGTGTTAGCCTTCTTAATTTCGTTATTTTATATGAAAAGATTGTAAAGCCTCCACGTTTTTTGTCTATCATTTGTTTTGACCTTCTCCTTGCCTTTTTTCCAGCCCTGCCTTTTTTCTTGAACGAAGTGTAACTTCATGTCTAGTTATTAACGTCTCTCTCCTAATCTTAATAAACTTTAATTTTTCCAGGATTTTGTACTTAATTCATCACAGTACTCAGGACAACCTCTTATCTTCTCTGTATACCTACCACAAAGCATACATCAATTTATCTTCTTCAACTGTTAAATTAATTTCTCATTATTTTCATCTCATAAAGCTTACTATGGTTCCGTGAACTTTTTTCTCCTACTTTGAAGTTTAATATTTTCCTACTTAGTTTTTTTCAAAAGAATTTGTGTTATGAAAGCCTCAGAAGTGTTATCATAGTCATAATTAATTAGCCGTAGCTATAGTTAGTTAACCGTAGAGTCAATCTCATAAGTAAGCTATAATTGTAATTACTAAGAAATATACGAATGAATATGCCAGTCATTATTTCTATGAATAAAACGGCTGTTTCATTCATGGGAATCCCTAACCTCCAACTTTCACTGTAACTCATAGTGTTTACGCTTCTTTAACAACCTAATGCAACGCTATGCAGACAGTGACTTTAACTTCGGTTTTCTTTTGAAACATAGAAAAGGTTTAGGTTGAAATAAGGACCTGAAGAGGAAACTTATTTTCCACACATAACTACAGCCTATTGCTGGGCAATTACCGTCTTGTTGACGTCGAAGTACTCGCAAATATGGTCGTTTTAATCGGTAGCTTTTATTTTTTCTCTTCCATTTTAATTTAAAATACTGTTAACGAATAATGAACTGGGACCTTGACACGATGTTCAATATTTACTGTTGGCATCTAATACGGATCAGTTTTGTTTTCCCAGATATATGCTTAACCTCTTAGTTGTGTACACCCTCTAATTTCACACATCAGCTTGTTTTCCACAACAAGTGGTCACTTTTTAGTCGTTTCGAGTCGAGTTTTTTATTTTCCTAATATAATATTATTTATTTATTTACCAGTATTCTGCCATTAATGAAGGATACGGTACATAAATGAACCAAATACATGAGATAATTCCAACTTTTCTGGCTTTCTGGTGCGTATCATGTCAGAATTCAGAATAGTGTAGCTTTGTATAATCAGAAAGTATATTGTTGAATTAAGTATTGCATGGTGTCATATTTTTTCTGATCATAATCTAAATTGATTACGGTTAGTTGTATACAAGCCTCTAAGAATGTTTTAGCAGTGCGATATAACACTTGTCCGTGTTACTTATATCAAATATCTATTTACCCAAACCCTTCGGAAAAAAAATTGGATAGCAATTTCATCTAAGTTTTTTATCCAATGTGTGGCGTGAAGTTCAAAAGCGACCATTTGTATTATTCTTATGATATTTATCAACCTTTGGTCAAATGTTACGGTCGTGAATAACAGAAAACTTGAAAATAAGGAAAAAATATAAATAAAACTTGGTCTTGAGTCACTAGGTTGTATTCCATGATTAACAAATTTATTTTCCCATGTTTTATGACACCACAGAATATAATAGAGACAGGAATTTGATATGAACTAATGGTCGTCGTCTTTAGGTGATTTTAAATGCCAGCAGGGTAGGGGTGGGGAGAAAATGGAGGGGAGGGTGTATGGGGGAGTATGCTGATTTGTGAAAGGAAGGGAAGTTGGGTGCTTGCTGGTTCTTAAACAGTAACCATTTCAAACTTTGTCTTAGATGTGAGTTGGACTTGGAACGCAGTCTTAATTACTTGGACTTGTCATTTACTTTAAAAAAGAGTAGACATGTATTTATCATTACAGAATACCAAATTACACCGATCGTACCATTTTGTTTTTTTTTCTAGGCTCTGCTTTACTCAAAATTGAATGCCATTCCACTCGTTTTTCAACCATTTTGTACATTTTCCATTGTTGAACGCAGAAAACAGTAAAGAAATAGAAATTACTTTACAGGTTGTCATTATTAACGGCTATCCTATTAACTAAGTTAATAAACTCATTGCCAAAAACAGAAAAAAGTTGGCGATCAGTTTAATCCACCCACCAGAAAGTTTCTAAAAGGCTGCATACTGAGCAATTCTGTGCAATGCTCAAACCCCAAATGAGCGTCCAAAATCTTTTTTTTGAAATGCAATGACCCTGAAGCTACAAGTGTTTGGACTGTAAATGAGTCTTCGTGGGACAGACGGCTAGAAACTAAAATACCAGGACCAAAGAAAAAGTTATAGCTTTTTTTAAAAATTACGAGAGTAATTAATAATTTGCTCAGGCATATATTAGAGGTTGATTAAGGGGTGACTTAATAATGTTGATATTTTATTTAGGTGTGACAATAGTTGGGACCTCAACTCACATGTGCAATTAAAGATTTTAAAAAAGAGTGTTGAACTCTGAGGTCACCCATATAAATGGGTATTTGTTCTTTGCCTCCTCCCAAATTTTAAACGAAGTTTTCTCCATTTCCCATTCACCTTCACCATCCCTCCTCTTTATAACCCATCTCATGGCCCTCGAAAAAGCACTGTCCCTCTGCTGCCTTGCTCAAATCACCATGCTCCTCAATACTCCCTCCTCCCCTCCGTTTTGTACCCTGATTCTATACAACCGGCTGTAAAAGGACTATGTATATAGGTATGTTCCACCAAAAAATCATTTAATGATGGCTATCATTCATTAAAACCCGGGTTGTGACTCTTTTATATCTTGAATTTCTGTTGTATTGTTTGGAATTGAAAATAAATTTGGAAAAAAAATATTTTTCGGTACAAATATGGGCGCACTTGGAGGGATATTATGTTAATCAATATTTTATTTTAAATCTAACTTTCGATTTCGGAGGGATTCTCAAATGACTTGGAAGCTCAGCTCTTTTGTCGCAGAGTAGGTGTAAAAATAGGCGTTTGGCATCTGCCTTCAGCCACATAATATATCTTTGTGTAAGATGATATTTTTTATATAAGATTGTTTATTGGTGTGATAGATTGATTAATGTGTAAATATTCCATGAATTACAATTTCAGTAGCGCTCTTTATTTTATTTTCATAATTGAAATATAACTACGCTTTATTCCCCATTGCTTTTCTCCTTTGCGGATTGATAATTTCAACTCTATATTGTAATACTTGTGTCCCAGTGGAGCTTGTTGGAATAAGCCCCCTCTACCTCATACGTGCTTGGTAAATTTTGTCTTACGTTTAATGCAAGAAATCAATAATGTAATCTTGAAGGAGTAAAAATGAAAAACTATACCATACTACAATAAGATGTGAAATCCAAATAGACGAGGCCAGAACAGTATCAGGTGTCTTGAAAAATGTATGTGTATAAATAAAAAATAGCTATAATACATATAAAATAATTTATTATCAGAGCGATAAATACGTTACTGTAAAGATAAAGCAAATAAATCACACGCATTTTACTTGAAAAACGATATGAACATTCTTATAAAAATACGTGGAAGAACATAAAACGATCGAATTAGTAATAAGAAGATGAATTCGAGACAACATAAAAAAACAGGAGCAAAGAAAGGTGTGAAATGACCATTTTTGGCGGTGCAATAGATGACATACTTGTGAAGATTCCCAAAGAACAGCACCCAGGAGGAAATTGAGGAGTAAAACGCCCCGGAAAGTGATGGGAAAAAAATGATGAAGAAAAAAATGTTAAAATGAGGATAATAAATTAGTAAAAAGCAGACCAAAAGCTTGCAAGGAGATGAAGTGCATTTTTGCTTTCCACTCATTTCCAGTGATTGCTCGTACTCTGAAAGATCTGTTCTCTCTCAGTTTGTAATTAAGCGTGTTGAATGTATTTATCTCGAACGATGCAGTCAGCATTTGTGACAAATTTCCTCCACCCGGTGAGACAACAGCGGCAATAAATCTCTTCTTTCAGCAGAAATAAGCATTGCATGGTGGATCATTTTGCGCTTTAGTTAATAATTAATTTAATGACAACTTATGTAGAAATACTTTTTGCCGCTAATGGTAGCAAACTTGATTTAGTACTACTCTCACGGTGCTCTATTCATTATGACGAAACCACTATGGACGAACTTTGAACGCGTATATTTCAGACGAGGAAATATAATGTCAATTAAAAGTAAAAACTTTACCTCAAATTTTCATTAATTAAAATATCCATAAAAACTCTGGGGTAGTTAAATTCATGGATAACGTTAAATATTGTTCTAACTACAGCACATGAATGTACTCATTGTTTATTGATAGCAATAATGATCTCTGAATGTTTTCTTGATACTAGAATGAGCTGAAAGAGAGACGTGTTACGATAAATTTTGGATTTTAAACGGATATCATTTTTCTTTTATAATCCGGAAAGGTAATATAAGATAAGGATAGGTCATGTGCTCATTGTATGCCCTTTTGCGAGTTATAGGATTTTAGTCGTATTCTACACCCGAGCTTGTACCGTTACATTGTGATAAAATAATGCTAATTGCAATCTTGTCTTGCGAGGAAGGGGCTAAAAATGTGTACAAGTCAATGTTAAAAAATGTCCAATCCCGCGACGTTTTCTTTTATTCAGCCGACACTGTCGTTTGCAAGCGGGGAGAATAAAAAGAGACACACGACGGGCCAAGGACGGCAAGAACAAACAGAAGAGACAAACTACGAAGGTGCTGATTGCATTGCGACAAAAATGAAAAAAAAACAAATGAAAAAAGTTGAAAAGACCGTATTGGGATATCGATAGGAATGAATAGAAGTTTAATAAAACGGCTGACTGAAGAAAAGCGAAGATCTAGGAAGTTCGTTTTGGGCGTCAGTGAGGATCTATTGACAACAACTCATTCCTCCGGTTCTTATACTACTCTACGCTGATCATTTGCATATACTTTATCTCCACATAATTGCTACAATTTCAACTAATAAATTTATTTTGCCTCTTTTTCAGCCAACAATATTTTACTTCTTTTATACCTGTGTGGAACTTATCCTTATTAACGATTTACTTCTAATGTGACTCAAAGTTACTAAATATTATCTATGTCATTTCGTTTATTTACGATCATATCCTTAACTGTAGTTCATTAAAATCTATTGAAGTCGAGCAAATAATGAGTGCCGTATCCAATCAGCACTTTGTGAAAATGTTATTCACGTTTGTGTAAAATAAATTGAAATTAAAAGCATAGTTGCGTCGATTTTCCGGGAGAAAGATAAGAAAATTAAATAATGATGAAAAAATTATGTGGCGACAGATATTCCGCTAAAAACCTGGTATCTGCCAATATGCAGACACTTCGTTATTCCCAAGGGCTTGCGGTAAAGAGGATGAGAAGATAAACAGAGAAAATAATTGAAAAAAATTGAAAAGACGATAAAAGTGATTGGGAAAAAGTATTGGGATGGCGATAGGAACGAATGGAAGTTTAATAAAACGGCTGACTGAAGAAAAGCAAAGATCTAGGACGTTCGTTTAGGTCGTCAGTGAGGATTTACTAATGGGAAATGGAAAGTTTTGGGACTGAACGAGGAGAAAGCCCATGAAATAAAACTCCGTGCGTGAAATTTGTTGCCGTTATATAAAAGGAAGATAAAATATTCACGGAATCGTCTACATTCCATTTTGAACCCTACCGTTTAGTTGGTGAATCAAAACTTTAAGTAACTTTATTTTCATAATTGAGAAACGACACCTGTCGGGTATTTTTACGGGATATATGATTTGTAAGTCATCAGATCTCTACACCCATTGTTATAATTCTTTCTTAACTTCATTTAGCTGCAGATCTTCCGGGAATTGCCTCGGTCAACGGACAGAAGTAAAATAATTAAAGTGAGTACAACGAACCGCTGCGATTTTTTCTTGCTAGTGGAGTTACAAGTATCTACTTATAGCAATGACTTATTTATACTGGTGTTAATATTCGGTAAATTATTATTATTAAGTTTTAAATGTGGTGGTATTTGTCGTGTATTATGTTTCTTTTGCAGAGATTATCGTGCTTCCTCTTTTACTCATACGCATGAAATTAGAAGAATCGTGACTTTACTCCACTCTTCGTTATTTCACAAAAGTACAACTTTATCTAATCATTCTCATGTGTATTCAGGCTATTATTCTCCCCTTTTCTCAGGAATATTTCCTTCAATTAGCAGATTATCGATTCATACATCTATCTTTTTCAAGCGAAACCTGAAAACTCCAGCCGAACCTGTGCTAATTTTTATGGATGCCTAGTGTTTCAATACGAGAGAATTTAAGGAATATTGTACGCAAACATGAAGCGTTGCCATTAAATCGTCCATTAATAATTTTTAATGAATTTGAATGGACAAATAAATATTTTTCTTAGTCTTCCAAAGTATTTTGGAACAACAAATGGTTATCAAAGGTTAATATGGAATAAAACTGAAACAGAATTTTATGATGTCTTTAAAAATGACACTGGTCTTTTACTTCACTGTTTATTTAATATATAGCTTTTAGCTCCAGTGATGGGAATTTTCCGACCCGCGGATGATGAATTCTCTTTACACACATTGGTATATTACTTTTTCTGAGAGATTTTTTTTTATGAGTACAGCAGAATTTCTCCCAGACTAAACGTTAAGGAATAAATCATTTTTGGTAAAATTCTCGTAGCAGATCTAAATCCATTTTTTTCACACTTCTCAATGAATCTCTACCCTTTTTAGAGTAACATCAACGATTTAAACAGCGTTGAAGTGTTGGGTTAGAGTACAAAATATTGCTTTAATACTTCTAGCTTCCGAAACTTTTCCATTCTTTCCAAATGTTTAATTTGTAGTTTATTATAAGGGTCCAAAATTTGAGGTTTTGCTCTACACTTACTTCTAAGTAAATTTATTTAAATTTACAAAATCGTAAAATTTCTATTGTTAGTATACATTTCTTCGCGGTCCATGGCGGGATGATTGATTGCTAAATTAATGGTAAGTGTACTGTTCAACAGACCTACACGAGTTCCAGAAAATACCAAGTTCTAAAAACAACATACTTTCTATTTTCAGACCAATTCACGTGGCGGAACTATGTCCTTAGGTTTCATGAAAAGGGGTAGTATATCATCTTTGATAAAATTAAAAATTAACTACCCTGGGGCTGTTTACGAAAGTCACCACTTCCTCCAACGCCGAAAATAGTCGACCCAATGATTTATACGGGACATGGGACTTGAACACGCCCACGCCACCGCGTAAGAGTTCAGAAAAGGATGAGAATAGACACAGGAAACTTACGGGGACCAGTAGCGCCATCAAAAATTGGGCGGGGCTGCTCTGTCTATCTGTGGAATTTTTAGGATGAAAGGACATGCAACCGCAAAAGGAAGACGGTGTTGGAACCTCTAGAGGAAAAATAGAATCTATATAAAAATAATATGAACCCATAAATCGTAGAGTCTAAAAACTTCATCCGTTATATCAAAAAATCATCCAAAAGTTAACGATAATTCTCACCTAACGACCAGGTTATGCCAAAACATGCACAGAGAAAAATTAGATACGAGGCACTTCGATCTGTAGACGCCTCCTGTAGCGGAGAAGAAACTGTTGTCAATGAACTTTTACCAACGCAGCTGCTCCAGAGGATGATGATCCAGCATGTTTACAAGCCACTGCGGAAGCCTACACTACAGCTATATTGAAACTGGTTGGAATACTTGAAATATGTAATAATACCAACTTTATGCTTGTACCTTGCTTAAGTAACCAAAGTTGGTCATCCATAAGCAAAAGAAATAATTTCATTCATAAATTCATTTGGAATCCCGAAATTTGCCGTTTTTTCTTTGCCGGTGCCGGGCACATACTCCAAATCATCTATCTATGGTTTAAAATACATGCTTGCCGAATGAACGATTTTAGAGCAGATTGTAAATGCAGTTATTTAGGTTAACAGGCATATGTATGTAATGAAGTAGCTTCGTAAAAATTTAGGCTTATAATTATGAAAACCTCAATAAATACAAATGATCTTGTGTAGACTTGGGGAATATTTGGTGCTCACACAAATGTCCTTAAATTTTAATAATTTATATTTAATATTCAATTATGCTGTTTTGAATGTATTTCACTTATAAAAAGATAATACGTTTCAGTGGTAAGTACTTGTTCTTTATTATCACCATGAATTTGCTCGCAGTCACACCTGAACTTACCGTGTAATTAGTTTCCTTAAACCGTGCCTTCTCTGTGGTTACAACTTAAATTTTCCCGTCGATACTGGACTAATAAGGAAATAGAATTTTTAATTTTCTCCCACTGCAAGTACCTTCCATTTGTTGAATTCGGTTTTGTCACCAATTTCGACACTTTGCTAAAACATATGAGTTTAGCTGGTCGGCAAACCTGCGACCTAAACTTTTCCGAACTTCTTGAGTGAATTATCTGCCAGGATAACCCAACAGTCGAGGCATAACACATACCAATCCTGGCACGTAAACGACGTCTCGTCCTCCCCTCCCCAGGGCTTTCGATCGATTCTAAACCAATAAGAGTAGTGGGAAAAAAGAGAACCGATTGGAAAAGCGGTGGGTTGAAAGACGAGAACAGGGTGAGGAAGAGAGAGATAGGAGTCGAAGGAAACAGCATCCATCGTGAAAGAATCGAGAAAAAGTGGCAAATAATTGGATAGTTGAAAAGATAGGCCAGGGGAGGCTTGGTTTGAGGGCGGGGGGGGGGGAGGAACAGGAGGAGGGGTTTTGAGGTCTTGATTCTTTGCGGGCGCAGGGGATGAAGAGATGTGGAAGGGGTAGCGAGAGGGTGATGGGGGGAAAAAAAGAAGGAGAAGAAGGATGACGATCGGTTAGAGGGGGTTTTCAGGGGTGATTGGGAAGAGTTGTGGTCGGGGAGAGATTGATGAGCAGGGAAGTAGTTAGGGAGCACGAGTGAGAGCGGGAGGATTAAAGGGATGGCATTGAGGTAGAAGGGGAGAGAAAAGTGAACGCGATGTCTGTGGGGGTGGGATGGCGGTCGGGAATAATTGAGATCAGGGGTCATTTACGGTTAGGGGTGACGGAAGATGGAACGCAGAGTCGGGAGATGTAGACGTTAAGGCTGATGGTTGGAGAGGCACGGTTTCCCCGCCGCTAACTTAATGAGGCCAAGGTAGTTTGAGTGATATATTTCTCTTAATCATCATAGATACGATATGTTTATGTTATTATAAATTTTAATCAGCTGTAGAGCCATGAAGTAATTAAATTGGTACTTGTTGTCCATGCCCCTTTTCTGTCCCCTCGCGCCGCTTGTTCCACCACCACTCATGCCAAGAAAAAAAGATTATTTCTAAATATCATTCTTAGCATTATCTAATGACTCCTTCCTCTCAAACACCCGCAAATCCGTTAATATATATTCATAAGTAAATAGAATTTATGAGGCCATTCTTAAAAATTTGTTTTTGTAAAAGACAGTCAGCGGGTGATAAAAAATAGTTTTCTCCATTAATTAGCTCAGGGCGATCTTCCACGTGTGTACAACTTTCCTCAATGTCTAAAAATGAAACTTTGACTAATTTCCTTTTTTATGACTTTTACCTCTAGTTTTAAGAATTTTTACTGGGACTGTTCCAATTAGGTGTAAAAACAAACAAATTTTGATGAATTATTGAGTGATAGATAGATGTGATATTTTCAAAAATGTATATTTACCCTTCAAATAATTCCCAACATTAAATCAGTGCATTAAAATAGTCATTGTAAGACGCATTTCCAAAGAAATTAACCTTGAAACCCCGTCTTACAAACTAGTGAAGTCAACAATAACCTTGAAAGTGCTATATAAGAATATACAAAACAATCAATGCAATAAAAATTAATACAAGTTCAGCAACCTTTAATACACTGTTTTTAAAGATGTTTTCAATATTTTGCTGAGTGAATAATCATGATTGCGCAGAACAAAGAAATATTTGGGGATTTCTCTCGAAAGACGCAAAAGAATGTTAATTGCTTCGTAATTTCCCTTCTTTTCATCTCCATTTTGAGTGATGACAATTGGTACTTTATAAAGACACATATTGGACGTCGAGGAGATGATTTGCGTAGCAAAAAGCTGGTTCCATATCCAGAGCGAGGAATGATGCCAACAGCATTCACGCCCCAGTGAGTCACTGGAGAAAGTCAATTGAACTTGAAGGACATTATTAGGGAAAATATATTGAGAGGATAAAACAAACAAATAAATGTTTCGTGAAAACAATGTGGCGCATTACTTTTTCAGCAACTCTCGTAATTAGAATTTAATTATTACCTTTTACAGGAGACAACTTACAGCATGCAAGCAACTAGCAGACTTGTGAATGTTTCGTGTTTTCGTGTTTGCATATCGTCCCAAAAATTGTCGTTTCAGTGTGTAGATTTGTTTCAAATTTTACTAACTACGGCACTTAAAATAGAAAGCTTCCTTATGATAGTTGGAGCGCGATTTTTCCCTTGACATAAAAGAGACCATCATATTTTTTATTTCTATAACAGTGAAAAGCATGGAGTAAATATTTCAATATTTATTGCGCAAAAATGTGGGCTATTTACCAAAAATATTCTCTTATTCATTTGATATACATATACAATATAAATTATAGAAAATCACTTGCGCCAAATACACGTCAGCGCAGATTCAGACCCTGTCTCCCCGGCTATAGCTGAATTCATGCAGCAACTAAGAACGAAATCCACGTTTAATTTCCGAAGATAATATTGCAATTTCGGTCGAAATTGAATAAACAAATTTAAATATTCAACATGCGGGCGTGGTGCTGTGGTCTATTTTGGTGCTTAACACATTTTGATTGTAATTTGCTGGTTACTCGTTCGTACCATGTCAGGAAAGCTTGATGAGAGGAGAGAGTTATGTCTTATAGCCATTCATCTAACGCAAATACCCGAATTTTGGGCACAATGCGATGAACTAATCACATGATACTGAACAAAATTCATCATTCATTAATAAAAGACGAACGGATGACGCATAGTCTTCATTTATTTTTATCGAGAATGGATATCTAAGCGTTACACCAATTGTGCATTAAGTGCTGAATTTAATTCAGCATTAATTTTTCTGTATTTCAACTTTCAGAAACATGGATTGACAGCTATGTAAAAGGTACGAGACAGAGATACCCAACGTATCGATAAGAGATCCCCAATCCGACGGCTGTATATTGGTTGCGCATTCGCGTCGCTCTCGAAGAGCACTCCATCTTCAGCGAGGGTATCATTGATCAATTTTATTGACATATGAAATCGACATTTATTTCAAAATTTTAGCCTCCTTCAAATTGTACCAATTTCAGCGATAAGTTCTTTGTAAGGGCAAGGTGGTCAACCTTTGAAATGAAAAGCAATGAGTTACGGAAGGGATATCCATCATTGTAAAAAAAATCTGTGGAGATTTTAAAAGCCATTTTATGTGATTTCTGGCAATTATGGCATGAATTCATATGTCGTTGTTACTTTGATGTTATCCATTCCTTTTACGGCTTTGGAGCTATTTATCGACGAGAGGAAAACAAGGTGAAAGGCAATCCAATGCATCTTTGTTGCATACTATGTTATTATTAATGTTAGTAGAATGTTATTATTACTGTATTATTTTTCTTTTTCGTGACATCTAGAATATCCATTTGAATTCGGATTATATTGAAGAATTTAGTCAACTACAGTAATAAGTACAATGTTCCGAAGATATTATTTTTTCAAGCGCTTGAGTTTCATTTTTCGTACCTACATTTTCTCTCAACTTTGTGGCACTTCCTATTATTTTGGCATCCACACTTCAGCGCTCAACTTAGCATCAGCATTTGTCAATGTACGGTATCGTAATGCGACTTCGTAAGTTATTCCGCACTCCACTACGCCATTTTAGAAATTCGATTTTTTAATATCAGTAATTGAAAAAATACAGATTTATATTAAAAAATTCAATGAACTGGACGTTTATTTAAAACATAAATATTTCTTCGATGAGATTATTTGCGTTCTGTACTATTTCTACTTAGTCGAAAACCGCGAGTAATGGCGAAGATTAACCCATAAAAAACTTATTATATGGTAGTTTCTAAGTAAGTTGTCGTTATTTGTAATGTTAAAGACTTGTGCATATGACAAGCAATTTGTATTGCCGAATGTAATGAAAATGGGCCAAACCGATATTTTTCGCTTGGTCATTCATCCAAAGTAGGTAGTTGTACGATATAGGGTAACGTAAATTAAGAAGTACATACATATTTTTAAACCCTCTAAGGCCGACCTATACTGAAGTTTCAATTAATCAAACCAAGCAACATAGGTATCTTTAGATATAACGTACCATAATTCTGATCCAAATGTTTGTACATATACATACATTTACGGGTGAAGCAAGAAAAAGGTAAATATTTCCTGATAGAGTCGATGTATACAATATTCCTCATAAAATATTTAGATATTTGTTCATTTTCCACATATTATTACAAAATACATGCACACTCATCATCATTGTCTATTACAGCGTTTAGCCACTGGCCATTCTGTCCTATCCGTGTATATCTCTTTTGCATCATTCGTAGCCGTACTTAAATCTTCATATCCGCTGTCTTATGACTGCTAATATTGATTCTTAACTGTACCACATCCATCTGAGGCTCATTCGGTCTATCTCTTCGTTCAACACCATTTGCTGTTATATACCTGACTATAAGCATGCATAAGATGAGTGCAACAGTAATAGGAAAATTGTCTGAAAATGATGTTTTCTCATAGAAATTTTACTGATTTAATCTTCCGGTAGATAAACTTTCGTTGGTTTCCATTCACATTATTAAAATGCATGAGAATCTAAAGTAATGTGTCAACATAGGTTTTTATGGCTAAATCCAATGGGAGATACTCTCTGGGTGATATTTGCTCTTAGCATTTGATTAGAGAGCGCCGCGTTTGCAGCTAGGGATGCTTGTAACACTCGCAGGTGTGGCGTGGCTAAAAGAAATATGTAGTATGGTGAGAAGAGAGTAGACAGGAAGGAGTCGGTGCCCTACAGAGAGTGAAAATTCAAGCTCACTGGCTGCGCCTTGTTTTAATGAGTATATATGCATTTAATTATGGAAAAACAAGAATTTTTGTTGTAGTATGAGCACTTAGTTCCCGAGATTGACATCTGCCGTAGAGTATTTTTTCTGCATACCGGGCACAAGGACTGCTTCTGTAAAACGTGTTGAAAGTCCCGCGTCCAAACGCTGCGTTAATCCTGCGGAGAACTATCGTAATCCACTATTTTCAGAGAATGCCGACCTGAAGGCGTTGGGATGGTTGAAAAAAACACGTTGACTGGACAAAAGCGGATTTTTACGTTCGGAAATGGACGCTCGCGGATTGAAGTGCGTGCACGTCTATGCTAATTAGATGAGCCGAGGCTGAAAAATTAAACGGTGACGCGGCGCGGCTGTTTAATGCGGCATACCTGGAGGCGGGAAAAGGCTGAAAAGAAAACCTCGTCGGGAATTCGTGAAATGAAAGGGGTCGACGCCCCGCTTACTTTTTCGTACGGCCCCAATTCTTTCCTTCCATCCCCTAACCTTTTTTTCCGTGTGAGGACGGACGTGCGAAGGTGGAGGTGCACGACAAACACGCGCCCTTGTTCATTCTTCCTCCTTCAGATGGAGAGAGCAAGGGAGAAGGGGTGGAAGGAGGTAGAAAGAAAGAGGGGAGAGCAACATTTGAATTTTTCCAGATATACAATTGACGATGAGGGTGGAGAAGAACTGGGAGTACTCGTCATGTCCTTACCCAGCAAAAATCTCCTTACTCTCTATCGAACTAAAATCTAGACTAATTGCGAAGATTCAAGCCTGCCACAAATACGGCGGTAAAATACTTCAAAATTGCCGTTGAAGAAATCGGCTTGGACTTGGAATCGAACTCACCGACCTTTGAATTTTCGGGTCAATTCGCTGCCCAAACGTCCTAATTCTCATGGAAATTCTGAAATATACATAAGCACTAAATCTAGTATTAATATATTATATAAAAAAGAAACTTTCATTTGTTGGGAGATTCGTAAAGTTTGTGACTTCCACAATTTATTTAAAAGCTACCGACCGGTTTTGGCTGTCCAGACATCTTTAAGTACCAAACCTCTGGTGACAGTCATTTATATATATTTCCGAGGACCATGGGAAACACTCAGTTTGAAGGGGGAGGTGATCGGGTGGAGGGTTCCACAATTGTTGGTGGAACAAGGTAAAGGTAAGCTGTGGGATGAATCATGCGGTACTAAGGTAACTTCGAAGGTACTGGGAGGGTGTTTATGAGACTACCCTGTATCCCCACTAGTTTCTTTAGATTTTGTACCTGAAGATGGCTTGACAGCCGAAACCAGTTGGCGCTTTTAAATAAATTGGGGAAATCAAAAACCTTAACTCAAACATTATGACTATATCTAATTCTAGGCCACGGATCTGGGTAGCTGAGTTGTCCTCACATTGGCCAGGAAAGATAAAGGTTCGTGGTTCGATTCCCGGTCCAGGCTGATTTTCTCTCATCATGATTTCGACCTAGTCTACTTAGATTAAGAAGTTATACCTAATGAGAATGTCTGCTAGGGATATAAAGAATAGGCTGGATAAGACATTGAGTGAAAGAGAACTCACTTTGTACTTTACACACTTTTATTTTTTCCGACAAAGGTTTCGACAATATCCGTCATTATCAAGGTGTCATTATTTCATTGATGATGACAGGTATTGCCATGATCGAAAAAAACAAAACAGTATGGAATGTATATAGTGAGTTCTCTTTTCATGTGTCTCTTTTCCGCAAAGTAATGCCTGAAACTTTTAACTTGTAAGACATGGAGTGTTGCATTTTACGGGGCAGAAACTTTGACTTTGAGATAGGAAGTCGAGAAGGATCCGGGGGAGTTTGAGATATGGATGAGGAGAAGGATGTAGAAGGTGCGATGGAAAAATAGGGAGACTCTCGAGGAAGTGCTTGGTACGGTTGGTGTGGGAAGGAAGCCTGTGTGAGATTGGGAAGATGCTAAATAGATGGTTGGAAGAGGTAATGAGGGGTGACGGATTTCTTAAGGCCGCGATTTAGGGAAGGATATTGGGCTAGAGGGAATGAGGAGGAAAGGGAATAGGTTTATTGGGTGGAATGTAGATGGGTTGGACGTTTTCTGTGATGAAGAAAGAAATATTATTGATAGACAGGATTCGGAACCAGTAATATCAAGAGGATTTTAAATCGCCTCCAATTTTACCTTTCTTAACCTGTAGACTACTCATCAAAAATTCTTTAGGTGAGCCAACTGAATGTAATGAAATAAATGCAATAAAGCAAAATATTGCATCAAACTAAATTCATATGCGTTTAGATGACCATCCTAATGATTTTCTTTGTTGTACTTTGACTATATTTATTTTTTTAAGTCTATGCCTAAAAGTTGAATGCCTAAAATTCATTCGCCAAATTTAACTTATTGTAGCTCAATAAATTTAAGCATGTATGTTATGTAGGTGAAAAGCCAAATGTTTGTCTAAGATTTTATGAAGAAGAGTTGTCAATGCCCAAGACTTTTTTTTCACCAGGGACAAAGTTGTAAACCTCTAATACATTCGAAACAAACCATTCGATTGAAATTCAAATTCTACCTTTATCTCAGTTAGGATTTCAGAAATACAAATTTGCGTCGGAAAATTAAATTAGTGAAATATACCAGTATCATCATTGTTGGTTGTTACTATATTCCCAATCCATGCCCCCAAAATTTGCTGAACAGCAAATTATTACGTGGGTGGAAGAGGTGAAGGGATGCAGATCTATTCCTCCTCCACACACCCACCCACGCCCTCACGCGCTCTCGCTGCGAGAAAGGGCAATACATAACTCGATTTCGCAAGGGCTTTAAGCTACGCCGGAGAATGAACCACGCTCACACCCTGTGCGTGTACATGACCTGGTGAGTGTGTGGGTTGCGGCCTTTGGGGTGTTCCCGCGTCCCATGCTTGTGGGCTTGAAGTTGGCGCCGCCCGTTGCTCCCTTCATCCTTCTCGTCGTTCTCTCCTCCACACAGCGCAAGCTTCCATAAGGCAGCTTTACACATAGAAGTTACTTCTATGACTGTAGCACTCTTGCCAGTCACTTGCAAGTGGCACGTCGATATGTACATACGGGCGTCCTGGGCAGTGGGTATCGAAATGGCTAGTGATTGACCGCGTTTTGCACTTAATTGGAAACTAGAATGGCTTCTATTTTTCCGAAAGATGGCATTTCGAATTTGCGTTAAATTAGCATTCGCTAGTATCCTTGTCACCTGCATTCAGGAGGGGATAAAAAATCACAATAGTGCATAGAATAGCAGGAAGGATGGCTATATATGTTATAATTTCCTTTTAACTTAGAATTTTTTCAATTCATAATGCAAAGACCTCAATTTATGAGTGTGATAGCATTGATTAATGAGACATACAACGATTATCAAACTTAAAATGCTTTAACGATGCATAAATATATTTCATTTTATTCATGCAACTTTATTAAATCCACAAATGCCTGTGTAAATCGAGAAATAAGTATGAATATAACTATTTCAAAATTTTCGTGATTTATAGTTTTGAATGCTCCTTGTATACTTCTGCCGTTTACGTCTTTGGGGTAAACCGGGAGTGATATAAGTAAATAGAACGACTCCCCACTCTAAGAGAATAAAAAATAAAACCGAGACTTCAATACACTTACTACTGTGAAAAAAGTATCCATGTTTGCAAAAAAGTTCCTTGTGTAAAGCAGTGACAACCCTCCCCCTTTTTTCCAGCCTTTTTCCCAGTCGAAGTGGGCGGGGGGGGGGGGGGTAGGATACCCGCTGTTACCGACCTTCTTCTGCTTCCCTTGCTCAGCTTAAATCGCACGTCCCTCCGGCGGGTGTGCATCGTCTCTTTCCTCCTCTGCTGACCGCTGGACCAAAACTCTCTTCCCACCCCCTCAGGGCATCCTTTCTCCACTTAGCATTCTTCCGGTGAGTGTATCCTCCCCCCCTGTGTGTCACACCATCCTTAAATCCTCTCTTCTCACCTCGCCGCTCCCCTTCTTCGACGAACACACCTCCACATTACCTCCGTCTCCTATTTTCACCCTTCTCGTTTCTTCTTCTCCTCCTGTGTTTCTTTATCTTTTACGCTCTCTTCTTATCCTTTCCTTCTTCTCCACCTTCGGGATGCCCAGAGCTCTCGTACAATCCATCAATGCAAAACCGTAATCCTCGTTCTTTCTCAAGTATTCTCCGTTTATTCTCATCGTTGTTCTTGATGCCTTTCTACACCTGATGCGTTCTCGAATGCGTCAAAATGTTTTGAAGTGTATGAGAATATTACTCATTTGACATGTTGAATTACAGTTTGTTACCATCGTGAGGAAAAATTAAATTTTCTGTTAGAGAAAACTAAAAAAAAATTAGCTGAAATTGGTGGAAGAATTCGTCATTAAACTCTTTTAATAGTGATTCTCAGGAAGTAAAATGGTTTGGTTTATTAACTTAATCACTATACTTCTTGTTTATGATTAGTCTGTTTTAATGATAATATGTATTCCTCTTGGCTGTGTCAAAAGAACATTAGTATTAAGATGGAAGAATTGATTCTATACTCTTATGTACCTTAAGAGAACTAGAAAACAAATATGCCTTCGAAATCTGGTGCTGGAGGAGAATACTGCAGATAAAATGGGCGTACAAAATAAGAAATGATGAAGTATACAAAATAGTGGAAGAGGGAAGGACCATATGGAACACCATTCAGAAAAGAAGATCCAGATGGATTGGACACACCCTGAGACTCAAAGAGTTTGTCAAGAACATATTTGAAGGTAAAATGGAGGGAAATGTCCCCAGAGGGAGACTCAGGAATTAGTTCATGGAAAAAATGAAGAAGACAGTTCATAGGGAAAGATACCAGGAGGTAAGGAAACTAGCATTATATAGGGAAGGGTCAACAGCTGCAGTCAACCAATCATAGGATTGAACGACCGGGATTGAAATAATAAACTCTTACGTAGCGCGAATGATTTGGAGCGAAAATAGAATAATTCAGTTCTATATTTAGAATTGGCAGTTGAAGAAGGCAGTTTGGCAAGCATACATCAATAAAGAGGAAGGTAATATGTTAAAATGTCTTACGAAACATTAATCCCGTGTCCTTCTCCAAACTAATTGGAGTTTACGTTTAAAATCAATGGTCACACCTATTTTAAGATGCTTGTTTTCCGTATCAATTGGCTAATAAATAAAAATAGTGCTTAAAATGAAAATATATTCATATAATCATGCAACTAATGTCCTTAAAATTCCAACTTCAAAATTCCCACATTACTAATTATTTGCACTACATTGCGTAGAACGAGAGTGCATAGAAGTGACACATCATGCCTGAGGGGTTAGCATTCCGACACCAGGCAGTTCAAACCAATATTTTATTCACGCACGGGAATTCTACGTATAGTGGAATGAATATTTAAGTGAAATATTTAAATGTTGTTTCAGTTATTAACAGAATTCTCCGCTCAGCTGCAAATATCGTAATATAACTTAATATGATCACTGGTGGGAAATTTATATTCCTAGTATCTGTTGAAAAGGAAAGGAATCTTCCTGAAAAATCTGTGAATAATTTTAAAAAGAAAATGCGGTGCCTCAGATGCTCCGAAGAAAAATAAGATTTTGAAAGTAAAAGGATATACTCTTTTCTAATGAGATTCTTATAAACTCTAAATATTTCATGACGATGAAATCTACATAAGTAGTGTAATCTTTTTCCTAAATTCCTACTCAACGCTTTTTACCCTTCATTTTTCACTGAAATGTTTCATCGGAACAAGGCGTTGAAATTTAAATCCCTGCTATTTCGCTAAGTTATTTTAACCTTTCTTTAAAAATTTTTTTCTGCACGCATCACTACTCTACAAATTTTGTGGAATTCTTTCGCTAGCGCGCTCATTGATTGCTCTTAAATAAAAGTAAATGCCATTTGGAGAATGGAAAAATCATTCCTGCGCTGGCATGCTGTTTTATTTTGTGAAATTGCAATGGCGATATTCGTAAGAGAGGAAAAATCTTCCATATTCCACTCGGGAATCATGTATATTTTTTTCCAGACCAAGACCTTAATCCTCTCCAAATCTTTCCTTATATTTCTGTTTTTCCTCTCCTTTCCGTGCCTAATTTTGTCTACCTCCCACCCGAAGCAATTAGGACTATTTCTTTGCCTTCACTCCCTCCTCCTTCTGTTCTGGTGTGACGTCTATCTCTTTATCCTTTTCTCTCTCCTTTTTTTCTCCTCAGAGACTCTCCGCTCTCTGCTATCCGAGGACGGTCTTAAATTCCCTTCCCGACATCCCTTCCCCATTTCTTTCTTAGCACGCGGGCTTGCGGGTGTTTTCCTAGGAAACGAACAGGAGGGGAAGGTCAAAATCTAATCCACCCCAAAGTCTCAGGGAGTTCTCAGAGGATTAGCATATTAGGGCATGTTTACTTTTTGAGTTATGTTCCTCCCCTACTGATCTCAAGATTTGTTGCTTTTGCCTCCGCTGAATTTTTCGAATCTGCGCCCGATGTTGTATTTGATCTGTACTTCAGAAATGCAGTCCCCTTCTAGTAACGCTTTTATTTTTCTCCTTATTTTGGGCATTACAGATGTGCAAGAATAGTATGACATTAAAGTGGGCTTCCCGAGGATTCTAAAGTTGTATTGCTAAATATAGCTAGTAGTGTAAGTCTTGAGCAAATGGCATCCAAGATATTTGTTTTTTTTCACTTCTAAGTTACTCAATAACTTCATATTGAAAAATTAACCTTTTCGTCCTAACAGCATTGTTACCGTATTGTTACCGTACTTTGCTACCGTATTTTTAGTATAGCCGTAACTTCTGCATTGAAAATCCCTTGAAAGCTTACCTATTCGTTCCTTGCCGATGTTCAAAATTTAATAACTTCATATTTAGGGCCCAAAATATAATTTTGAATGTGAACACAATTGTATCAAAGACTATTGCCCGTAGTAAAATGTGTTTTTAGCTCTAGTGATGATGTCATTAAATTTATAGCCTCAGCATGAATTATCTTTTATTTATTTTCCACTTATCATCAAAATACTAGTACTGTTGGATACTCGAGGTCAAGATGCATGATTCCTAATTGTTATTTAATCTTTTGCTTACATGTTTAGCATGGAAATCAAACGGGTCAGTGTCTTGCTACCAAATGGTAAGTTTCTGGTTCAAACTAGATATAAATTTACCGGATATCTATGCTCAATTCAAATAGTTAAGTTTTTATTTAACTACATCCCTTGGAAAAATCTTAAATGGTTTGTTTATAAGAGGCTGGTCTGCCTATCCTGAGTCTGTTAGTAATGCTCCAAGTAATTTAAAATCATTGGGTTAGCATCTAAATTCAAACCTCGAGAAACCAAAAAAATATTGATGGCCACTAATAACTTAGCCTACTCCATCATTAATTGTAGTCTTTGGGTTATGAATAAGAGTTAGACTTATTAACTATATTTTGAAAGCTTGGGAGACATTTTAGGGCTTGAGCTTTCATAAATTCTTCATTCAAAACCATCTGTGACTTAGTTGACTTAGTAAATGCGGAATTAATGGGTATTTTATTTGAATGATTATCATTAAACCTCTCCTAAGTTGCTGTGGTACTCGTTATTACATCATGCGTGATGCATGCCTAGACTGGGAAGGTGATATTCTCGCATTGGACATGGACGAATTCAAGTCATAAAAATTCCCCAGGGTGTCCGGCGACCCGACCAATGGTCAAGCAACCACCTGGGGCCGAGTCCTGTGGGAAGGTCCCCTCACCCCTTTTCCTCTACTCTCCTTCTCTCTATAACATTAAAACCGCCCCTTCAGCGCCAGAATCAAGCCATTTGTCTGTGCACACTGTTTCCTCACGGCCGTTCTTCGGAACACTCACGTCGCCCCAACTCCCTCGCGTCATTCCACTTCCCCCACCCTATGCCACTTCCCTCACACTCTCTCCCACGCTTCGTCTTTTTTTTCACCTAAAACCCTCTCTCTTTTCACCCCTTCCACCTTTCTCCAAACACAACACCCTCTTTCACCATTTTTTTTGGAAGCGAAGCTCTCAAATCTCTCTCTCTCAGTCTCCCTCATTTTTTCACTCCCCCGGATAATTCCCTCTTGAAATCCTCAATATATCCCCACGGTAGGACTTTTACACTTTTAGTATTTCCCCCCTCCCTCCCGCCTCTCCCAACTTGGCACTCCCTTCCCACAATCCCTTCCCCTCCCCTCTGTTTTCCATGCCTGACCTCCCTCCTCTGAGTGATCTTTGCTTTTCTTCCGCCCACATCCGCATTCCCAGCTTCGCCACACCCTCCATCCATACTCTCTCTCCGTCCCGACAATCCAATTTTCCCGCCGTACTCTCGTGTCCTCTCCCTTGCTCTGCCTTACACTTCTTACTAATTGCAATGATTCTCTGTTGCTGCTTCCATTGTAGGGAAATAAGATCCTTTGTTTACCTATTTGTTTTTAATTTCCGTGTTGCATACTAATATTATTTTTTTGCAAAAGTCATCACACAAATTTCACATCTACAGTGTGGGTGAAATAAACATTAAGTCTGAAAGGAAGACCTTAAATTTCATCTTGAAGGAAGATGGCTTGGTGGTGTAAGTGGCTAACACACCAGACCTGCAATTGTGAGAACTGGGTTCGAATCTCGGTCAAGTCAAATGACTATTTCATGGAAAATTTCAACCCTTGGTGCATAATATCTTCATATAAAGCCAAATATCTTAGAATTATCTTTATACATATTGTGTGGATCTCTCATGTAGAACAAATATGGCACAGTATTTAAGAAACAAGGATATATCAAGCTTATAATTGGAATGTCCTCGGATGAAAAAGTTTAGTGAAGTGCTACTTCGCTTTGGTTAGTCCACACCTAGAATACGCTGCAAGCGTTTGAAACCTGGGACAGACAGATTTAAACATAAAGTAATAAAAATAAATAAAATAAAAAAGAAAATTGCTGCAAATGAACAGTGTTTCTCATCTTTATGATGGATTTTGTTGGGGGCCGCTAAACTCGGTGGCTGCGTGCCAGGCTTAGTTTGCTGGAGATATTCAGAACTGGTGTCTTTCATAGCAACACACAGAGTATAATTTCGACGCCACACTAAATTTTCATGCCCGACAGAAGCAATTAAATAAAATAGATACATTTTCGGACAGATTGGTAAAAAAATTCGTTCTTTCCACGCATAATAAGCGACCCTTATAAAATCAAGGCTCTACTTAAAATGCTCCCAGAATACACAACACCATTTCACCTGCAAAAACCTTATCCGGAACACTTTCATACAGCTGATGTTTTAACATTCCCTGCCACATGTCCTTTTGGTGGCTAGCCGGGTATAATGCAGTTGTATCTATTGAAGAATGTTTCTTAGATTTTATTGTAATTTTACAAGTTATTCATTTTTATGAGACTGAACTATGTAGCATATGGTCATTATAAAGTTAATTTATTTAAAGCTATATTTTGAGTGTATCCTTATATGGCATTGAAGCAAGGACAGAAACATCTGCAGAGCAGAAGAGATTAGATGCATAGTAGTTGTAGTGTTATTGACGAATTATGAATATCAAAGTGGCGGAGAGAATCGTCAAATAAGAAGTCCGAGGATTAGAATAAATAGTCTCAGGCTGAACTATGTGTAATATTTTCATTTTCATTAGAAACAAAATAATTTTATTTGATGAAAGATGTGGTATTTTTCCAGTGAATATGTTGGATGAAGAATTCTCGGGTCTCTGTCCGGGTGAGTTGGTCCATTTTCTTCGACGTTTTGCGATGCGACTCGGTCCTCGTTATTGGGTTAATTTTCATAGTTACGCTGGCTTTTCGCTAATTCTTTTGAAAACTGGAGTCAGTAAAATAAAAAAGTGTGGTTGAATACAAGTGATAGGTAATTTTTCTCTCCTATGAAGGTATGGAGAAAAAATATGAGTGATGAAAACTCTGATAAGAATATATAAAAACATCGGATGTATTTTGCGACAAGACAGCCCAATGAAAATAATATTGGAAGGAGATTAGAATATGGGAAGAATGAAGAAGAAAGATCAAGAGTGGTATACTTCAAGCAAAAATGATTGAAGTCCAAGTAAATACTTATTAAAGAATGGACTGGTTGGCCGGCAGGATTGCCAATAGGAGGATGCAGAAAACCAATCTTCGATTGAGGACTGCGGTTGATGATGATCACATGAGTTATACCCCGCCATTCAGCACGGGTAGAATCAGGTTAAGAAGCGGAAATCCATGTGAAATCGTTAACGTACGTTACTTAACATGATAAGCGGTAAAATATTTAGTAATTGTTTGATATAATGCTTGAAGGATAGTGTAAACATGATTTGAAGTCACCCCCTGTCACATGTCCTTGAAGTTGTGCGTCGTCAATGTCGATTCAAAAGTTACCAACTCTCATACATTTCCTCCTGGGTTATATTCATTGCTCTGGACGGCCTCCTCAATGGTTACTCAAATGGATGAGTGAAAATCAAGTTAATAATTTCAAACGAATTCAGATCCCCGAATTATTAAGACCTTTTGAAATGCTCGTAATGGTTGAAATAGTAAATAGCACTCCGCTGTTTATCAAGCAGAACAATAGTAATAAAAATTGCCGTCTATAAAACTGTTATATACCACGTAAATACCCTTCTCCATTTCATTTGATATATTTTATCATCATACTTAGTCATTTTTGTTTCCACACTCCTCTGTGACACCACTCCCCTGCCCACTTCCTTCCCACTGCTAACGGGAGTCGTTATGAACTATCAGTTGCGCGCATACATAAGTGCAATCCCGTAGTAATTTCGGCTTAGTAGCGTAAATGTACGTTGGTTAAAGAATATTTTCTTTCTCTCAACTAAACCCTTTTCACTTCCCTCTTTTTCTCGACTTTTCCTTGGTATATGTTTGTATTATTCTGTACGGAATGCTTTTTACTCAGACGCCCGAAGCCACCATGTAACATTTGACGTTTCAGCTTCTGGGGAGAGGATCTAAATCATTGATATTGACATTATCATACGGTGACATCTATTAGAAGCATATATTTACCGGTCAAGCTTTTCCCTGGCCTTGTTTTCAATTTAGAAACTTCCTATATATATTCTGTAATATTATGTACACATTCTCATTTTTCTATGTAATATTATGTATACATTTATTCAGGATCGTTGAGTTGTATTCTTTGTAGTTGTTTATTCATCAATGTCTAAAGGACCAATTGGTCCACGACAATAAATGTTTATTATTATTATTATATTATTTCATTTGGCATGTTTGGCAACCTAAAGCCCACTGCCTCACGCTCCCGCGGTGGCTCGCTGGTCAGTTTGTCAAGTACTGTCGTGGCATGAAGGTGAGACAGTGTCGCTAAAGACTCGACTTTGTACTTGTGTTAATTACCATTATTAATAAAACTTCATCCCACTTATAGTATTCTGCTTGATTTTGGTTTCTGCTTGAAATAGAATCTCGTTATATGCTAGCAATGATATATCCAAATAGAAATAATGCCCTGGCCCTGGCTCTGTATACTCACCTACGTATCACCATCCTAGTATCTACTTTCGGTTTGCGCATAGCGGGCAGGGGAGCGTACAGGGTTCAACCTTGAACTGGGACTAATGTTGCGTTCATGGCGTGGACGCTCCCCATGCCATACACCCTAGAGGTGACACGGTAATTTATAAACGCAGTTGTAGATCACCTCCATCCTATCTGTCTTTTCCCCATGGTGTTACTTCTTCCCATGCCACTCACCCTAGAGGTTGCATGTACAGTATTTCATGGATACAGTCGAAGAACACTTTTACTCTATTCTTGCCTACCTCTCTTTTTCACTGGTGTAAACAATTCTCAAGCCTTACATTCTAGATGTGGCAATTGTGGCATTTCATATTTACAGTTGTAGAACACTTTTACTCTAGTGCAAAATTTCACAGAGGAAAAATCATCTACCTTAACCGGGACTCGAACCCAGATCCCTCAAATTCCGGCTGAGTGCTTTAATCAGTTAACGTCTTAGAGATAGCATTTACGGTATTTCGTAGATGAAAGTGTAGAACACTCTACTCAATCATGCCTACCTCTCTATTTTCCCTCTCCTCCCACGTCACATTTTCCCCCCTTTCACTTGTCCCTTACCCCTCCGAACGCCCCCTCCTCTCCCAATCCTTTCATTCTCATTCCCCCCACCACTCCCCTCCCTTGTCTCTCTCCCTCTCTCTCTTTGCATTCTCTCGTCCCAATCCACCCGACCCCTCTCTCTCTCTCTCCCTCCCCCCAGGGCCCACCATCCCCCTCGCCGCCCCACTCACCCACTCTGGAACTCCATTCACTCCCGAACAGTGACAAATAGCGAGCGATACACATCTGAATGGCAAATGGTTCGCGTGCGGGGAGTGGCCAAAGTGGCGAGGAAGGAATTAGGACGAAAAAGAACTGGAGTCATTTTCTGTTCGAAAATGGTAATGGGGGAGGGAGGCATGGGGATGGGGGGTGAGTTTTGGATGGGATTTTGTAGTGTGGGGGGGGCAGGTATGTGTGTAACGGCGGGACTCAGGGGGGGTCGACGTGGGGTGGGTGAGTTGGGGGGGGGGGGCTGAAGGAGAAGGACGGAAAGAATAAAGGAGAAAAGGTGAGACTCTCGTGCATATATACCTATAGAATTAAGCGCAAAGTGTAAGCGGGAGGTCACGTGTGTGTTTATCGGATGTGCGGCCATGGCTCGAATGCAAACGGGCCTGCCGTGTGCTGAATAAGCGCCGGTATCGGCGCCCCCGCACTCACAACACCGACCCCTGCTGCATCAATCGTCCGAGCGAGGTGAAGCGGAAGGTGCTCTATTTATCAAACAGATGCGATACCTTTGGCTGAGAGAGTTGTTTTTTCCCCCGCGAAACTATTAGTCAGGCCTCACGTTTTTCCGCTATCGGGAACTCTATAGAGCGACCCGCTTGACAACATCTAGATACCTGCGATGTGTGTATATCTGATGTGGTTGCGGCGTCGAGCCTCTTATCTATGTCGTCCACAGTGTAGGAGATGTATCTTGTGGACTAAAAACTGATAGGCAGAAAAAAAATTCCCATTTCGCAAGCACTATTGGTGGCCACCACAAAAAAGAAAGGAAACTCTAAAACACACCGTTGGGATAAAATTCACTTTCGCCATTTTTCTCTTTCCATTCCCATTCCCTATTCACTCCAATTTAAGTTGTGACTCCCTCAGCCACACGATCCATCCGCGGTTAGAACGGTACTATGTAGATGAAAAGGCATATCGTAGGTGAGAGGTTAACGACATTTTTTTACTTCTGCTAATGAGGCATTTGTTTGTAGCGTGATCCTAAAGTACAATCCTCAACACGCAGCTGCTCCCGAAATTGCAAAATGAAAGATATCATTTAATTTGCATGGAAATGCGACGCAAACCTTTTTGACACGAACAGGAAGATTCAGAAAACAATTGAAACTCCTTTCGCTGAATGAAGTCCACTGTAATCAAATACAAAGGGAATCACGCAAAGGGAATTCAAAGTCGACTCTGAAACAATATTACCGTTGAGTCTGATGAATATAGTAAATCTGCCATCAATTAAACACACTAAGGCTCAGTTTTTTATACATGGTGAGGGTTGAAACAGACAAGCACTCTGATTATAGTCTTAGAAATCAATAAAATTGTAGAGTCAACTTCAAAATATAAAGATATTACCAGGAGCGAAAACATTGAGTCGATGTTGACTTTCTCCGCCATTTATATATTTAACATGGAGATTCTTGAGATTTTGTCAGGGATTATATTTCTTAATGCCAATATTTCGCCAAAATTTTCGGCATCATATGTGCATTGAAATCAGCGACATGTAACCGTCAAACGAAGTAAATGTAAACTCTAAGCAGTAAAGAAATATTAAATTCTTAATTATGATGGTGCCAATAAATTTAGCAAAATATTGGCATTGAGTTGTATATTTAGTGACCAAAACGCAAATATTTTGCTGCTAGAAAATGTTGATTATTGAATAGTTTTGCTGTAAGTAGGAACTTACAAAAATAACAGATGTGTATTTATTATATGTACATTGATTGTCCACATATGTATTACCTTTTAATGAAACATATACCAAGGCAATAACAGATACATGCCATATTCTGAATGTTAAGAATGACACCAATGATTCCGTATCTACTGGTTAGCAGTCAAAGCTTTTTTCCGCTGTCACAGAAATCGGCAAATTACTTCAAATGACCACGAAAATAAAATGCTTTCACAAATAAATTTGAAAGATAGGATAATACGAATGCCGGCGACCCGAGCGCAAGACAGCTTTAAGTCGCGGGTGAAACTGGAGTGGGTAGGAATTGCCGTTAAAGTTTATCGAGTATTCTCAGAGCCAGGTGCTGCTTGTTGAAGAGCTTAGCAGCAGTCGCCTTGAGAGAGCGCTGGAAAGTGTGTTAACTGTCTTCGTATTGATAGAATTGGCGCGATTGGAAAAATTGACGTCATGGAATCGAGAAAATGAACGGGTTTCTGTGAAATCCATAAGCGAGAGCGATTCGTATGAGGGGAGATAGTTGAAAATTGAGTTGGGGAGAGATTAAATGAAGGGTAAGCGGTGATTGTAATGGGTCAGTTCAGGTCGTGCAAAAGGGACGTGAGAGTTGAAATGGTTTGGGACACACGGATACTTCGAATGGAAAGAAAATGGGAAAGTAGAAGTGATATCCCTTCATAAACATTACCCACTTTCCTGTCGTTCGGGCACAGGGTACCCATTATGTCTCTTCATCACCTCCAAAACCATTAAAAGCGAGACCCTACGCCTTCTCCACGTCTTATTATGTGATTTCCAATGGCATTCACCTCATTTACATCGGAATCAATCACGGGCTCGCGAGAAAATAACAGCTCGTTAACGAAAACTGCTACAGCGGTCTATCGTTCGCATTTAGTGGCAATATTTCTCCCTTCTTTTGGAAGCTATAAACGGAATTTCATCTCAAAACACTCGATATTTATGGACCTCGGGATGTGTGCCGTGGCGTGTATTATGACAGTGACGTTTCATTTGTCTGTGGGGGTAGAAAATGCGAAGAGCTAACAAATGAACCGAATCCCCTCTCTCAGTTTGGCGTGAAGGTTATCATGGGCGCTGTGTCCATCATTCATCGGTGATGCGCGCGGAACAAATTCGGCCTCGTAATTTATGTTTACGGTGTCGCGTACGCTGCGCAAAGCTGCTCTTTGGGAAGTAAGTCAAACATAACAGCGACATTCGAGGCTGCAAACACTGTCAGTGGAAGTCTAATTAAGGGGGCAAGCATGTCAGTTGGTCGTAAAGTTCTCTCTTACTGGGCGAAGGAGTTGGACCGCTTGTCCAATTAAGCTAAATACACATTTCTTTAAGCTGAGAACAGTCCATTGAGAAGAAAATCGGCCAAATAAAAATGGCCTGGTCAAATTTTGGATTAATCTATCTGCATTTCAAATCTAAATTTAGTTCATGGCAATAATTTAGGGGTCCTTCATTCATTCCGCATCAGTTGCAGTCACCAGTCGGTAGAGTGGTTTGTGGCAGCTCTCCGCTATGTTCAGTTTCAACCGAGAAGCTGTATTCCTTTCTTATTCACCATAGCCAATTGAGACTCAGAGGCTACACCCTAGGCTCCGTTTGCTTGAGATATTCAGAACATGCGTGTTTCAAAGCAACAGAGAGAATATCTTTTTGACTCCACACTACATTTCTAGACCCGACAGAAGCGAATAAATCAGAGAGATGCATTGCCAAACAGATAACTCCAAAAAATCGTTCTTTTCTTATACAATAAGTGACCATGATAAAAATTGATCTCTACTCAAAACGCTCACTTCAAAAACACTTCACCATCTCACCTCAAAAATCCTTATTTTGTACACGACTAGTGCCCTAACATCACCTGCAAAACGCCCATGCGACAGCCCGCATAGTAGTGCAGATGCAGATGTAGATCATTTTAACATCCTTAATAATGTAGTGCATGTCCAATTTTTACCGATCCGGCGCTTATTTTTTGCACGCCATAACAATTCTCCTTCGCAACTTCATAGGATTTTTAGTTCATAAACGTATTTTTCTCTATGTATATCTTGCCGGAACTACCCGTCCGTTATCCCATCGGTCATGTTTTTAACTAATCGATTTTGCCCAGAATTATGCTAAGAATGTGTTGTGAAATGAACGTACTTGGTTGTTATTGAATCCCTAAAAACGTTTGATGACATTCATTTGTCAACTCAAGACAATGCTCTTATTTCTGATCAGACTTATCGAAGGAAATTTGAAGGTCATTTCAGGCCAACGAAAAATATTCCTAACCTCTAGAGAAAGAAAATCATTATACACTCACTCATTTCACGGTTAAATGCATTTTGGAATTCATTCCTGAGTTCAAAATAAAGGTGGGTCCTGTGTTGGGTAATGAAATTACGCGCGCGGGATCTAATTAATGGAATGGCGTTTAAGCAGAAAGAAGAAAGGACGGCTGGAATAACGTGCACAAATTGCCCCTTTCTGCTTCGACTGCTGCTCTATGCTTCAATTTAACCGAATCTCCATACTTCTCCCCTAAAAGGAAAATTGAGCGATGAATTGATAATAGCCGCAGTGCAGGTCGAGTGGGGAGTATGGCAGAGTATTGAATCGTTCCCCGCTTGCTCAGGGGGACTGCCTACGCGTTTGGCTTGGCTTCCTTCCTTCACGGTCCGTGGGGAATTCGAGTGCTCGGCCCTCGGCCACCCCCCTCTGTCGATCGAAGGAGGGAACTGCGTGGGTCGAGACCTCCAGTGGGTAAAGACGTAAACGCGGACATTTCCTCAGAGAACCTCCCGTCTGACCCGCGTGGCCCGTTGCAGAGTTCAAAATCAATGCACTCAATCAACCCGATACACAAGCGTCTCAAATGTTCCACCCCGCTAAGCCGTCCGCCTTGGGGATGGGGGAGGTTGGTGAATTTGCCGCATCCCCGGAATCACGTGAGCCGAAACAACTTATTACGGGAGGGTGGTTGGGTGGTCGCGTAGTGGGAGAGTGGGAGGCGGCGTAGACCTTCAAATTAGCATATTAATAGGACTCGCGAGGCAACGATGGGGCGGGGTGGGTGGCACGGGGGGGACGTGTAGCGGGGGGAGAATGGAGTCTCCTCCTCCTCTCCTGCCTCCCGTGTGGAGAATAATAGACCTCTTTCGGTTCGTTTCTCGTCGCGTTCCCGAATGGCGGCTGTCTCTCTCTCTCGAAGGGCCTTCCGAGGCCACGTTCAGGGAAAAGAAGGGATTGGAATGTTGAAGTGCAGACGGTGGATAGGGATTTAAACCGGAGACCGCGTGAGAGAAGTACGGAGTGTGAGGTGGAGCCAGCGGAAATTGGGTTGGTCTAAATTGGGAAGATGAGAGTTTTATTTAACGAAAAGAACACAATTAAAATATATTACATTTTAAACGGATAAAACCCGGGGAAAATAAACTTAAATAGCAAAAGCATTGTTAGGCGATTTGTTGGATAATATCTGGATTTTTATGTAATATTGACGCAAATCATCATTTGTTATCAGTGTGAAGACTATTATGCAGTAGCTCTCTGTTCTACTCTCCAATCAGCTAGATGTTTTATGCCAACGAAAATCCACCTTCTGTGGCCTTTTCTATTTGATCATTGATGTGTCAAATCATTATCTTCCTCGATAATTCTTACATTTCATTTCTTTTGATATAATTTTTTCACGAGGATGCTGTGCCTCAAATAGTTTGAAGGAAATTTGTCTCTTATTTTCATCGTGTAGCATGTCACTTTACTAGTTAGCGCACCCTCTTAATGAACTGCTACACCATCCCGTCATCGGTGGTGCATTGGTGTTTCAGGATTCGTAAGTTTATTTTTAAACTTTCAGGAAAGTTTACGAATATATTTTTGATGCTCTCCGTAAGTTAATTTTACAGCCGTTAATTACAAGATTGTTTCAGCATTAATTATCTGTCTGGAGTCAAGTTTCCTTGCTGCGAGGGCCTACACTATTTCTTTCTGTTTTTTTTGTAAACTCTGCCCTGATACCTACACGCATTGGAAGAATTCAAAACCTTACATTTGATACTAAAGACCATCACCATAGTCTTTGATGAGATCTGAGAGATTCAGGGCATCCAAAAATAGTAAGTGACTCCCCTGGATACCCCGAATATTTGCTGGAGCTGCACTCTTATGGTGTAAGCCTTGAAAGAGAAATATACAATTAGGGAGTAGAGGAGCAGACCGGTGGAAATAAATGAAAGAACTGGCGGGAATGAAGTGATTGAAAAAAGGCTGAAATTATTGAGAGTCAGGCTGTACAGAGGGAGCGAGAGCTGGTAACTCGATAAATACAAAGAGGCCGGCGGTTAGCAGCGAAACACGAAAGGGCCCGGAGGGTGAGCGGGAGATTGGTGGAGAGGGCGGCAGAAGAGGAAGATGGTGGAGAGGAAATCGAATCAAGGATGGGGGAAAGAAAGGGAAGTGAGGGAAAATGGATGAAAGTTTTAGGTATAGGGTTTTAGAGGAGAGATGGTGACTGTTGTGTGAGCAGAAAAGGTAAGGGGTATTGTGAATAGGTGCAGTTTTTGAGCAGAGAAGGGTGGAAGTGAGAGAGAGAGGAGAAAGGGGGGGGGCAGATATAGCCTATCCGGTGGAAAATGACGGATTGCGAGCACACACGATCCCTTTAACCTCGACTCACGCCTTTCGAGCCTTTGCCACCACGTCCAAACAATCCCCCCACTCTCCCACTTCCTCCCCCATTCTCCCCAGCCCTTCACCACTGCGAACTAACCCAGCGTTACCATCGACCTTCCCCTCCAACTCGCACCCTTAAACCGGCCGCTACCTTTCCCATTTCTCTGACCTCCCCCACCTCCACATATCACTCCCTCAAGCCCTCTGACCTCCTCCTATACCTCCTCCTTTTTTGAACCTCGTCCCTACCACCCAACCGTGCTTTTGCGTTCTCTCCTTCCCCATTCTCAACCAGCCGTTTCTCTTAATACGTTCGTAGGTGTTAAACCACCATCGATACAGGATCTCAACGGACTTTGGGTCGGTCATTATGTCTTCCTAATGCCTTCGTGGGCCTTTTGTCCACCGTCGATTCTCATCTACCCAACTTATCTGTCCTTTCCCGCTATCGTCGACCCGTTTTCAAGTCATTCGGTAGGAAAAAAGCCCTATCTCCCATTCACAAAAACGTTCTCAGTTCTCTCGATTTTCTCTGAAATTTGCGTTTTTTATTCATTCTTGTCAGATGATACGGATTTTTTCGGCCCCCGTGCACGCACAAAACTGCGTTATTTTTAAGAAGCAGGTCCAAGCTCTAACCCTCGTGGCAATCCTGTCGCGAACGCCGTGATGTCGATAGCCGTCTCGAAAAGGATTGCGATTTGATTCTGTTCGACGAGATCATTTGTGATCTCTGTCACGTCGCAACTCCGCGACGGGCCGTACAAGGCCGTTTTCTCTTGTTAGCTTCCCTCTCCAAATGTCAGACGCGATCGCTTCGTTGCGATTTTGACGGCGTTCTGCAATCGGCACATCCGGGATTGCTCGTGTTCTCGACAATCGCCGAGCAACGACGATTGCTCCTTTGCGATAGCGACGGATATCGTTACACGCACATCCGGGGTGCCCTCTTTTCATGTCAATAGTAAAGATGGATGCGTTACGATTGTAATGGAATTTCGTGGCAAGGAAGCATATCGAGAATTCCATGCACTCACTGTAATTCTAAAAGTATCTATGTAAATTAAGAATCGCATCAATGATTTCTTTGCGTATACAAGATTCGGCCCGGGTGTTTTTAAATGAATAACTCGCGTCTGTTTCACATGTTGATAACAGGTTGATCTAGCCATCACAGGCGGCTACATTCATAACTTTGTTTAGCCACGACCAAGGGAGTGGTCTGAATTTTCTTTCAAACCTATATCGTGAAACCAATAAGTTATTAAGTTCCACTCGCATCATCACCTGAAGCAAGATCGTAAACAACCTCCTCAACCCGGGTTTAACTGACTGATAAAATCTGCTCAATACCTGAAATATCTACAAAAACACGATATATCGTAGTAATTGCTTTCAATACAGGGCTCAAACGAGTTTAATTGGAATTTTTGCAGTAACTGATGGACACATTAATATTTATGAGAACTTTTGTTCCTATTAAGGTATTTTATTTGCAAGAAATGAAGTGAATATTTCAACTACAATATTTATACAATGACACTTGGAGCGCTTGTTTTCTGTCCTTTTGATGCACATATTATGAGAACTTGTAAAAAAGTTATTTATTGACATAAAGTAAAATATTACACCTTGAACATAATTATTTACCTCAACATATTCTGTTGCTTGCCGTTAGAACTGAAGTTGCATACAGCCACTGCTTTAATTTGCATTTTGCTGAAGCGCCGGTTCAGCTTCTAGGGTGTTATCTTATTACTAGTTAGAGGGCTTGAATGCGATCATGCGCCCGAAAAAAATCTCAATTTGCCAGGAAATGATGGCAGTTTTTGCTCCGTCTCCATTTGTTTTGTTTTCATCGCCCACCCTCTCTCTCTCTTGTGCTTTTTCTGTCCCTCCATCCCATTCCTGTCGTGGAAGCGCTTTATCTCTCTTCCCGACCTCACCACCCCCTTCTCTTTCCTCCTTCCTAGCATAACTGCCCCTTCTCCACAACATCACCATCACATGCACACATGCGTATGTGTGAAAGTATATATATATAGATACACACATATTCGTCCCCCTTTTCCTCCCAGTTCACTCGACGTCATTAAACGAATATTTCCCTGTTTCGGACTCGGCGAGCACACGATAAAAAAAATGAAGCGGGACTCACGCACCAACCCTTGTCCTCGAACGTCCTTCTATCTCGAAACTGGAGAGGAGTGTGGGGAGGAAGGGTCGAGAGAGGGAGGTGAAAAAACATTCAAACTGCACGTTAAATAAAGGATAACAAAAAATATATATACATGAGAGATATAAGGGCAAAATAGAATTTGATATGGATCTCGTTTGACGGATGAGGGTGCGAAATAGTTTTCGTTTATTTTTTGTGTACCTCCTCCCACCACCCACCTCCCCCTCCTTTGCTTCGTGGAATAAGAGGGGAGAAAGGGAAGGTGTGGGAAAGGGATGGAATGGGTATCCCTTATAGGGTAAAGGACGGAGAAGGGGGGGTGTATAAATTGTGGGTGTGCTGGTGTGGCTGCCTTGCCTACCCCCCTCTTATCGTTCTCGACCCTCTACTTTTTTTTACGGTGGGGTGAGTTTTTTTTAGGTTGGTAGGGAAAAGAGTTGAAGGATATAAGAGGGAGGAAGGGGGGATGAGGAAGACGTGTGACAAATCAGTTGAACGTTTCCGTCAGGGAATCAGTCAGACATGCCAACCTTCACGTGTTTTTGTGTGATCGAGCCGGGTAGTGGCTACGGGGACGGATGTATATCTACACCTATCAATATATGTATATATATATATATATATACATATATATATATATATATATATATATATATATATATATATATATATATATATATATATATATATATATATATATATATATATATATATATATATATGAAAGATATTTTTTAACAATTCTTTTCGTTTTTATTTTCCAAACCGTCGTTATGCGATTAATGGTCGCGTGTGTCCCCGCTTTTATGAATTGATTCCTTTTTCGTGGCGCATTCCGATAAGCGATTCGAATTAAATAAATTTGCTTCCGCTTACAAAATTTTTCGAAATGACCGGCGGACGTGATCGACGTGTGGGAAACCCCTCATCCCTCTAAGACGTCACTTAAATGGTTTATTACTCCAGTTTCTTTCCGAAAAATACGGTTATTATCGAAGCGAAGAAGATGACGGAGTCGATCCGAAGCGCATTATGACATTTCCTGACAGAAATTACCCTTTCCTTTAGCATACATTATTTTCATGGTTTGTCAACTTTTTTGAAGATCGTAAATATAAATTTTCACTAATCGGTGTATGTATTCAAAGTTTAGAGACACGCGCGTTTATTGACCTATTTGGGAAGTTCACTCACTAGATGTTTTCTAGATATCTGCGTCTAAGGTGTCAGTGCGAAGTCATGCTGACACTGTAATTCGCTCCTAACAAAGTAATGAATCGTACTTTAATCTCCACATATGCGGTTCATTTCTTCATCTTTTTATTATATGATCTAATTGGAGGACTTTTTTAAAGGTAATGTGTAAAATGATGGATAAAAAATTGTTTTATCAGTCATAAGACGAACTGCTAGGAATATTTATTGAGTTGGTAGCTCATAATATCTCAGAAAAATATTTCTCTCAAACCTGAGGTATTACTTACATATTAGAAAGTATATTAAAGACCTTATGAGAGCGGAAGGAAGAAATCCGTTATATGAAATAGAAAATGGGTCAGCAGATCGAAAAAAATTTTAAGACCGATAATCTAGGTTGTAAGGTACCTAGTATCTTGTTGAGATTATTGAGTAATGGAGGGAAAAATTTCAGCCGAAAAAATTCTTTACAAAACGCAAAGTTTTCACTATTTATTAAAGGCCATTACTTTTAGCATATTTTTATGATATCTGGTGGATATTTGGTCTTAAATAATAATATTTTTAAGGTTTGCAGTGGAAGACATTCCGCCCTCTCTACGGGGTACTGTACTTTTACTTCTCTATGCCAGTAGGATTAGTAAGCGTACATGATATACTAGGGTTGCTCAACGCTCGTCAGAGGTACTAAATCAATCATATAGCAACCGCTGAGAAGAATTCGTAGAAGGGACATAAAGCAAGGTTGACCGCAACGATGCGGAAGTAATTTGCGGATAATTAATGTGTCGTTTAGTGTGTACATCAGTATTTGAAAATTCTTCTCAAGGATATGTAACAACGGGCCCTAAGACATTAGTTATTATTATCGGGTGCATGCCAATGAGAGTACATTCGTGAATATGGAGTAGATGCATTCTAAGTTGAAGGAAGTTACTCTTTAGCTTATCATATGGTTGAAGAATATGAATAGGAAATCTTTCCAGCTGGAAATTCTGAGTACCATTTTATCTAGAATAATTCTTCCCGGGACAGTAAAACAAGAATGAGGAGATATCCTCTTCGCAACACGAGGCGCTTTCTTTACTTGACGGCTTTAACATGGTGAACAAGAACAAAGACCGGTTTAATTTCCAATTTTATTTTATTTCTAACACCCTGGTTTCGGAATTGTATTCCATTATCATGAATATCGTGGCTATTTTTACACTTTTAATGCCTAGCCAACTATGGAATTGTCAAAGTATATTTGGACGAAATGATATTCGGCTGGATATAAAAAATGTGGAAATAACTCGAGTATTTTATCTCATTTGCCACGTTGAACGTTCAACATTTCAACCACCCTCCTTCATGAACGGGTTCTTCCGCTATGATCATCTTCTCTCCTGTTTTTCGCTCCGTATCTCAGGCCGAACAACTCGTAATTTGAGTCTGCTAAATCCAATTATTCCTAATAATACCTAAATTCCGGCTCTCCACTTCACAACTAACTCTATCCTACCGCCTTACTTCATTATTCAATGCCCTTGCTGACAGTCATCCTGACCTTGACCTTTTCTTATCTCACATCATCTTTTACGACTAAATGAATCCCACTGTAGCATTCATTTTTCCCACCTCACACCTGCCTGATTGTAGTCCATAATTCAGTAATGGTAGAGCTAGTTTTTAAATGTTTTATTTTATTCCATTAAGTATGTAATAAAAGTACTTTAATCTGTAATAAATTCAGTTTGTCGCTGTTTTCTAACACAATAATATGCCTGTTATAATTGAATATCGTCATTCATTGTGAATTTTGGAACGTTTGCCCACAAGGTGGAAATATCTGGAAAACATTTTACTGCTATTTTTAATGCATGCTGTTTATGAATGCATAACCCATTGTGAAGGCCATATCCACTGTTTGTGGTATTTCAATAAATAAATAAACTTGGTGACGCTTGAAATTCTCTTGAAGTCGTTCGAGATAAAATTGCATAGATATGTGTTGCAATTCCAAGCACATGTAATTCCCAGTCACATTCTTTACATGCATGTCCAAGCCTTCAGTGTCGTTTCATCGGGAATGCATCCATGAGAGTAGGAGGGCATATGGGGAAGGAGAGGACGGGGAAGAAGGGGGTGCTGGTTTGAGCGGGAGGAGAGGAGGGAATAAAGGATACAGGGCACGGAAAAGGGGTCTGGCGTGGGTGGCGGCGTTGTTTTGGCGGTGGTGGGAGAGAGACTAGGGAAAATGACCGCGGTTAAGAAACACGACAGCGTAACACGAAAGGTCCACCTCTCCCTCCCGAGAATGGGGAAATGAGAGGGAAGAGGAAGGTGTGTGTGTTTTGGCTGAACGCGGCCAGGGACCGTCCAAGCGAAAGATACGCAAGTGGGAAAGAAGCAAAGACGGCGAGAGGGAGAGAGGACTATGGAGAGTAAATCGAACTCCACGACCAACCCAACTCATGAAACGGAATTTTTTCTCACGTTTTTGCAAAATAGAACGTTATAACCACATTGTACATTTAAACATGAACAAGGAAATTCTTTTAGTATTTTCCACACTTAAAACATTTATTCCTGACGCAGGTTTCGATTGCCTTGCAATCATTTTCAAAGGGGAAAAAAAGGTGGTTTCCTTTGAAAATGATTGCAAGTCAATCGAAATCTGGATCAGGAATAAAAGTTTTTAGTGTGGAAAATACTAAGAGACTTTTCTTTTCGTCATGTCTGTAGTGTCATTACACAAAGTTACGCCTTCAACCATTAAGTATATTGTACATTTTCCCTTTTTCAGCTCTTTTCCATCTACCACCGTTGTTCTTGTTACACTCACGTACACTTTCCATTTTGTAAGTTCTCTCTCCATCTCATGTGATTTTTTCTTTGGCATCTGACAGGATGAGGTTCTAGATCTCGCAGTTTCGATGAAAGACTTCGATTCGAATCTAAAGATTCGAGATAGTAAAGTGTTGTTGTTCGACGAAGGAAACGTCCTCCAACGAAAGAACGACAAAATTGAAGAACCTAACCCGATTGAAATTCTTTTGAAAATAACTTTAACCATTCACTGTGAAAGCAAAAGTATTTCTCCATTTTCCAGAATAATTCAAGTACAGTACTCCGTCTTTTGGATAAGACGTTGACCTGTTGTTCTCCTCACACCTTTTGTTTAGAGCGTGAATATACCGAGGCTAGGCTTCACTCAATCCTTCCTCCCATGCAAAGTCTGCTGAATATCTCCTTTAGTTCCTTCTTTCTTCAAAGAACTACTTTACAACGAATTACTTCCTCATAATTCCTTTTTTTGGCATCCTTCATCATTTTATTCTCGTACGTATTCAATTATTGATCTTCCTTGATTTTTCCTCCCGTGTGGCGTTTCTTTTCAATTGGTATTGTTTTCAAGAACGTATGCTCTTCGAGTGATCTCTACTTCAAACCGTAGAGAGGTGTATTTATATGACGTGTTTCATTTTTTTCTTACATCTGCATAGTGCCCCGAAAGTCATCATGTGGGCTTCGGGTGGAGGCGACTTTTTATTATAATCTGAGTGATGTTACTTGCAACGAAATGTTTGAGATGTACTTGTTTCATTGGATTTTGCGCTTTCATGCCTATATGGAGTTAAAAGAAATAGAATATACGCAGGTATGCACGGCTATTTTTTTGCTAATAGTGGTTGACATTAGTGGTGGCAGGATATTGTTCTTGATTGATAATCTACAGATCTAGAGTTCCAATTTCATTTGAAAGAGTCTTCGCTTTCATAAAAGCATAATTATATCCATGCTATTTATCTTATTATAATCCGTTATAAAGGCAAATAACGTGGTTTTCGGTGCTGATCATCATCATCATCAGTCATTCAATCCTATGGTTTTGTGAATGTAGTCTTTCATTTTATTCTTTCCCCTGCTAATCCCTTAATGCCAGAGTGGCAATTCTGTTTCATAATCCGTTTTAGTTGGCCTATGTCGTTGTCCTTCGTTCTTCTTAGTAAGGCTCTACCTTCTATTTTTCCTTCCATTAGGTATTTCTCTCAAAAATGCGTTGGATTTTTTAAGAATGGCTTGTCCATCTAGACCATGCCTCGATGATAGTGATCCACTCGCTTTTGTCACACCTTGAATTCCGATGCCATCAGTTCATTTAATCTTTAGCACTGCCTCGAGGACCATATTAAAAAAGCCTCCATTTTCTTATACTGTTGCTTTACAACCGTCCATGTCTTTAAGTAGTATAGCGTAACGCTCCACGAAAATGTTTTTAGGCACCCCTTCCTTTTCGGTGCTCCTTTTTTATTTGAATGTGCTCGTTATAGATAAGTTATCATTACCAATAAAATATTTTATCATATTAAAAAGGTCGGCATCCTAACAATGCGATATTTAACCTCCCCAAATGCCTATTTTCACGATCCGTAATTTCTCGCGGAAATAAATGACATGTTAAACCCGTTCATTTTCCAGGCCACTTTACTTCCTTAGGTCCAAACATGCTTCACTTTTCACCATTCTTTTTCTATTATAGGCGCTCACGGTTTTCTGATCTCTTTCCTTTTTATATTTTTGTTTCTTTCCCTTTCCCTCCTGCCCCTTTCCCTCCCCTTCTCTTTCTCTCTCCCTCTGATATTCACTTAGACCTTTCGCATGAAAGAGAGTGAAACCCCGAACACGGTGCACCGGTCCACGAAGCGACCAACCCCTCGAGGCCCAAAGCGTCGGCGGCGGCGGCGACGTCACGCGATCCCAGCGCCCGCCACGCGACACGCGATCCACGGCGATCGGTTTAAAACCGCCGATACGGCCGAGCCCTCTCTCTCCCTCTCTCTTTCACTCCACACCTCTTTCCTTGCGTACCGATATACTCACTCTCCTCTCGTATTCCGCTCCTAATACTCATGCTTACAAGTATACCCTTGCATTACACATTTCCACGCATTAACCTCTCGTCTACGCAGTGCCAGCCCACGGCGTTGGGGGATCAGGTTGGTGTGGTGGCTGGAGTTCTGGATAACCATACGGGCGGCCAAGGTTCAAATATCCGAACAGGAGGAGGTTTTTCAGAGGAAACCCAATCCCTACTTGAGTGTCTAGTGGAGAACACTTCATGTTCAGTATTCCGTCTGTCGGATGAGATGTTAAACCGTGGTCCTCATGACGCCTTTCGTTAAGAGCAGACTGAAGCCGACGCCGGATTTATATCCAATCTTCCTCCCTTAAATATCCCCTACGGCGCAAGTAACCTTAGCTGACGGTCGCCACCCCAAAATCATACCCAATCCCACGGCGTGAGCAACGTTTACAAAAGTGTAGCCGGCCGCTCGTAGGGACAGCTAGTGTGCGATGCATTGATGAGCGTGAGTATGGGACGGGAAGTATGAGTATTGAAAAGTGCTGCTTACTTATTGCATGTATTTTTTATTTGAAATTACCTTCAGTATTCGATGACGTAACTGGCACTCATGTCTGACTCAAAGAACTCGGTGAAATCTAGACTCAGTTTCTATCATTATAATTCTTGTAACAACCTATTTGAAAGAAACTGGATTTGATATTGCACTACAATTCACAGTTGGAATTACACCCACACTCAAGAGGTGTACACAATGCAAATTATCTCTGCTAACACTTTCACTCATAATACTCGAAAATTTTAGATAATATTTAGATTAAAAATTAAGTTCCCTGTGGAAAATACTCTGCGGAGAGGATTGTTTTGAAGAAAAAGAGTGTCCCTTAAATTAACGCGAGGTTCAAGATATTGCAGTTGGCTTACTAATTCTCCACTGCGTAGACCTCGATTGTCAAGCAGCTCTAAATCGCATTCATTTTTGGTATGGCTGCAAGTCAAAAAAATCATCGCAGAGATGTATTTTCTTCTTATGAGGCCACGTTTGCCTCTCAATGTCAGCAGTCTTGAGAGTAGGTGCAAAGTAAATTTTGTATTCGAGTGTTCTGTGAATAGAGCAAAGTAATATTGCGTGGTAAGTTGTTAAGCTATGCCTATTTAGTACCAGTGTTTATTTAAGATCCCCAGTGAGTTGAATGAGCATAATTCTTTTATTCAGTTTTACTGATTATATTGTCACCAAGCGCATTTATATTTTATTTATTGGTCATTATGTACTGTTTTCACATTCAGAGTTGCTGGTAATAGTTCATGGAAGGGAAAAAAGTCGTCGCAAATCCAAATAAATTTTATTGCATGGAATAACCTACCGTTAAATTCATGTGATGAGGATATATTCGCGTCAGTGAAACCAAAATTATTGGACCATATTTAAACCTTTTATTTTTCTTTCTTCCCTTCTTTGTCCTTTTATCTTTCTATGCGTCCTGAATCTGTACCATTAATACGATTATCATGCATCATGAAACGTAAAAGCTCAAAATTAACTATAAAATCATCTGCAGAATTGTAAATTAGATAGCTTTATTTAGCATTGAAGTCTCTTCTAGGAATAATGCATGGGTCTCATGGTGGTCAATGCTATTTTTGCTACTTTGAAGTCCATTATGGACTCCACACATAAGTTAGCTCACTCAAATGTACCCACATCTCTATATAAGAAATATATGAATGATGCATTATTAGGATGGTTATGGTATCATTCGCATTGAACCTTAATTTCAAGTCAAAATATTGCCAATATGTAAACATAAAACCTCTTCTTTGTCCATTTTCAAAAAGGTCCAACAGCGGTGCAATTTAATACAATTGAGATCCTTGATTTGCGCATAATTTTTGTTTTCACTTCAAATGACCCAGAATATCATACTTGGGAGTTTTTTTGTGTTTTTTTCTCATGTAGCCGTGACATAGAATAGAGCTCGCCGCGGCCATTTGTCCAGGTCAAGTGTCTTTAGAAATAAGGCAACTCAGCGGTGACTAATCTGCATCCGGTCTGGTAATCTACATGCCTATCGAACGGCGTGTGCTGTGCAAAGCAGGATAGGAGTGGTTAATAATAGGAGAAATGTGTTTTAAAATACATTTAATTGATGCAAAATTTTTAAAGTGTGTATAAAATAGTAATAAAATATCAATATTCCACTCCAAAAAACAAATTTATGTAGGCATCTAAGAGGAGATATTGTTTTCGGGTTAACAAGTAGTCAAAGGTAAAAAGTACAAACTAAGGAAACTGGTTCATGTGGATATGGCATCGATGAAAAATTTTTGGTATGCTTGTGATTATATCTTAGTCATTTTTACGGATATAACAATATGGCCATTAGTATGAGTTGGAGTTTTTGTTATTAACAAATACGTTTTAATATGTACATATGAGGTGGTCCAAATATTTTAAAAGGACCTATTATGAAGTCTTTGACTTTTTCTTTGATGATGAGTCTCTGTTTTGTGCTTTGCAAAAAACTGGAACGACGGAGCCTATGTTTGCCGGCCTAAATGGAAGCAAAAGTGAGAGTTTTTGACTAAGTAACTTTATTGAATATTGTTAAACTGCTATAGCTTTCATAAAGGAAATTTGAATATTTCGATTGACCTCGGCGTTTTGTGCTTTAAATGTGCTCTAATGCAATAAATCAAATTTTTCTTCTTGCACTTCGTGCAAGGTTTTCATATTTATTTTATACTTTGGAAATTTTCCCCATAGAAATAAACGCTTCTTAAACGGTCATTTTATGATATGTACTCTAAGTGAAGAAACAAAACAAAAATACATCTTTAACAAGTGGCTGCCAGGTATCTTTCAAAATTCTGGCACTGTTATTAGATACTTTGGGCATTTTATCAATGATTTATAGCATATTGTAGCACTGTCACCATTAATGCAGGACCTTACTCCTCAGTTGAAGTGCAAAGCATCTACGCTGCCCACTATGTGCCCTTTTTATCAATATTTTATCATTTACCTTTCCTCTGTTTGTAAAATACTCATAACTTCGAAAAAATAAATTCCGACTTTTGTTATATATAAGGTATATGATATATTCTATGATATTAGTAGTAAACAATAAAATCTCAATCAGTCCTTAAAAATTAATTTATTCATAGGTGGTGAGTTGGAAGAATTTATTGTTCCTTTCCAATTTACGTATCATCTTCGTCTACGAGAATTATCGAATGTATTTGTTTCCGCAAGGTACATGATACAACAATTCACCTAAGTAAATGCTATTAGCATAAGTTTCCCGTTCATTCATCATATATGCCAAATTACAGTAATTTAGAAGTACTTATTTTATTGTGTAATATATGGTGAATTTTCACGTTTGTCTTTTGAGATGAGGTTGTATTTCATTTGCCTAAAGGGTAGTTTTAGTTAGTGAGAAAAGTTTAGCACAAATAAAAAAAAATAACACAGTGAATATGAGTAAATGTGATGATGAAATATAAATTATTATTCCTTAAGCGACAGTGGAAGTGCTACGCTTCACTGGTAAATTATTTTTTATTAGGATGAAATATATTCCGTTTTAAACGTTTGACAAAACGGCTTATATTCAAAGCAAGCAGATTGCTCGGACTTAGGACTATTATGAGGCTATTTTAAATTACATAAACTTCAATAACAATATATTGTCATAGCAGACTTTGTGTCTGGAGTTACTCTTGGCTAACTGCATGTGAATGATAACAAACTCCCATTACGTGATGCGTCTCATTTCAGTTACCTTTTTTGATTCCCCGTTAAATTTTAATAAAAGTTTTAAAATAATAAGCTGTAGATGGATTTACCTCAGCTGTTAATTCTAAATTATTAACATTCTATAAACATCTCTTGTAAATATTTTTAGTGGAGATTTCTTTGATTCTGCTCAACTCATAAGTTATTTTTTAATTTCAGAAGTGGTGGAGGGCAGCTCACTCTTCAAAATGCAGTGTTTTCAAATCTCTGGTATCAGCTTTCGTAAGTCATCAATCATCAAAAAGTTTAAATATTTTTATTTATTTATATATATTATTATTCTATTTGCATAAATTTACATCCTAAACATTGACGTTTTATTGACAATTTGTCCCAGATTTAAGTTTGGCGTGAAAAATCTAAGATTTATGATGCGTCCTCCGAGCTGCCTTACGATCTCATGATTGGTCGACATATTTTCAGCGATATCATTTGATGCATGACTCACACACTCAGTAAACTTTCCGACGAGCTAATGAATGCTAGAGACACATGTCCCGCCTATTATTGTGTGCACACCTAAAATATTATATTGAAAATTAGTATTCGAACAACAATAATAGCAGCGAAATCTCTGCGTGAAACATTCTGCTGATCCTTGACATCTTGATAAACCTCAACCAGAAATAAGATGGCGTGATTCCTGATATTGATACTTTAGCTGATAATGTTAATGGTGGAGGTAAAAGTGAATTATCGTATCAACAGCCCTCGTCGAGAGCTATCCAGGTTAATCGCGATGTCTAAAAATTTGCGATATCCCTCGTTGCGAGGTAGCCTACGATGTAAGTTTTAGATAACCGTGGCTTGACATATTTGACTCCATATTTATTATGAAATTCCTTCAAAAATATATGCTATGGTATAATATTTATGAAAATAAAACGAAATTTATCACTATATGAGGGATTTTACAACTATGGGAGGTCCACAAAACGTTCGTAGTAAAATCTCAATCCTACGGACAGGAATGGTTCATAATAAATGTGTTCTTATATAAGACATGCCCATGAGTATGAAGCAAAAATTTAACACTTCCATGTGTTCATCGCCGTATGTAAGAAGATGGTTTATAAATATATACGAAAAAATTATGAATTCCCAAAAGGTTTTTCTTGTGTCTATAATTGAAGACGGATATGCCAATTGAAAATTCTCAAAAAAATATTTATGTCATTGTAAGAGACTACATTTGCGAAAAGGGTGTTGTGGATTTCTTTAAATCCACAAAAATATGACCAATTTGAAAAGAGAATATTCTCTGAAGGTGCTTGTGAATTTTCTTCAAAGTGTCTATGAGTAAAATGGTTTCTAAGTAAAGTGAAGTTTCATAAAAATAGACCCGGAATTTGAATAAAGCCCGTATATTTGATATCACTCTGCAAATAAAACTTCTTCAACGTAGCGTAGAAGTTTTGTTACGTAGATGATGTACATAATTCAGATGATGGTAAAAATATGGATTCCAGGACTCGATGGCACTCGACAGTGGAGTGTTTGAAGTTGGGGAGGGTGCGTCAAGCACGAATGACCAGAAAGAAGAAATTAGTATCTCTTTAAGAAACTTCTGCAACGCAAATCCATCCTTTTCCCTCGCCACTCTCGTGTGTTTTCCTCTTCCTAATATCGTGTAATTTTACAAAAAACAAAGGGAAGTTTAGCTACCCCGATACTTCTGATGGTCATACTTCAACTTGAATGGGCTCATTTCCTATCTACATGCCCTTTCTTCCTCGGACTATCCATGTACTTCAATGAATGAACAATTCTCTTAAAAATCTTTCGAGTGGGTGGGTGATGATAATTGTACAAAATCAGCTTTGGATTATTCAACTGAATACAGCTTCCCTAGATATGTGCTTAATCGGATTTGGAGTACCATGATGATTGGAGAGTATAAAATCCTTTTTAAGTCATATATCGTACATGCATTCATGAAATATTATGTGTGGGATATGATAGCTTTTGCGAGCCCATGCACGACGCGTGCTTTAAGCTTCCGCACCCGGCCATGCATGAAACGTGTGGCTTCCAGGGTTGCAAATACGCCTGATTTATCTAATCCTCATAGTGAGTCATGTGGTCAATTTTTTCAAAATAGCAGACATCAAGGGTGGCTGACTTGGGACAAAATGCCTCATGGAGGTTCTTACATATAACAGTATACAGTGTGAGATTTAGATGGCACTTTTTCTCATTTTATGTGCTTGAATAAAGCATGCCAGCTATGCTACTCAGTGGCCATTAATACTTCATTACACTAGAAATTTATATTTTCTTTGGATATCTGAGTGAATAATTTTGCCAATTTCAATTTCTTGCTGAATATTTCAAATATATATCATCCGGTCCCGTAAGCCCAAAAATATTTTAATTGAAGAAGAAAGATTTTCATTAAATTGGGAACCTACTCATTTCATAGATGTTATGAAAACTTGACATCTGTAAATACTTGAGTAAATATTTATCAAAACGAATCGTCTAGAGATGGTTGTTAAATTTATTGAAGTATACGACTATATGGTGTTACTATCTCTGAATGAATGAGCTGGTTCTGTAAGATGGTCCTTCATCTGTTGCAAAATGTGACTTGCTAGAAGGGATGTCAAAAACGAATATGCCCTTCGAATAATTTATCCCTTATATTTCATTTTTCTTCTTGAATCCTTATTCAATACGTTCACTAGCTAAAATTTATAGTGTCTTAAGGATATAACTAATCATTACAAATGTATAAGTTTTCTAGCGAATTAACTCCGCAGAAACATAGCTAAAATAGAACATGCCAATATAATTCCTCTTATATTCCTCTTTTCATTCAATTTGAATTAATATAAACATCAGTAAAACTACGTACACTGTCATTTACTTGAAGACGTAGTCTTTCATTGTATTCCGTTAAATTCAGCCTAAATATTCCATATTCCTTGAAGTTGGCTCATTAATTCAGTCTAAATCACTCCCGCGTTCTGATAAGACAATATAAAATGCTTGACCATCCATTCAACCTGTTTGTAAGGACATACTGAAGAGTTGCAGAAAGCTGAAAAAAATTGCCCTCAGACAGGTGGAAATTTCCTTATGAGATATTTACTCACTTGTGAGTTTTGTCAAAAGGCCCTTGGGTAGAGTGCCAATATGCCTCGGTCACAAACATCTCATTTATTAATTATTGAAAATTAACAGTCACATTCACTCTGAGTTTAATACGTGCCCAAAGAAGCAGCATGGAAAGATACCTAAAGAAACATTGAGTCCTATTACCTTGAAATCGTCGATCATTGTGTTCACCTTCTCTCATACATAAATGAATGCGGTGGTGTACGCCATTTAAATCTCTTCTTAATGATAGCCTGATATTGTCTTACAGTGAACTTTTACCAACCAAAGTTTTCTGTCAACTATATTTATTCAATTGACCAAATATCTATATCGGTGGCAATTTTCGGATTCCCTTAATTGAAAGATCATTTAACTTCGGTCTGATACTAGTGTGCTCTTAAAACTGGAGATATATTACGAAATCTTTACCTAAAGTAGATAATTGAACATAAATAATGCATTGAAATATTAAAGTAGGCTTTTACCTGTTGAATGTAAAATATTCCAGTATGTTTGTGTCTTGTAATGAAACAACTTTTCTGCTCTACCTGTGAAATGGGACCATTGTAAATGGAATGGGAAACTCAAGCCGTTATTTTAACATTGGATACATTATTGATTTCAATTCAATTCAAAATATTGGTATTTTATGGGAAAGTAATGTTTCAGTCAAAGGGGAATAGAGCGTAAATATCTTCCCTCTGTTTTCGATGCTAACCGTCCGTACTCGTGTAACATCGCCAATAATTGACTGACCTGCCATAACAATAGCCTTGTCAGTGGTCTGTTTACGAAAGTTGCCTTAATAATTGGATGAAAAAAGTTCATACTGTTTCGTGGTATAATGTAAGCTCTTTAATCTTAGACTAATATTGATTGAATTTTTATTTTAGGATATTTCAGCTGTCATATTTGGCCTTCTGCGAATCTCCGCCTCCGATGGACTTCATCGCTAATTTTTAGTTTTATTTTATTCTAGTAACCTAGTCCGTTAGTTTATCTCTCCACGATGGAAGAGGAATTTGTTTTTCGGTTCAGCTAAAAAAATGTTTCTGAACATCAGAGAACTTTACATTTATTTTTTTCTGAATTACATCAGACCTCAGCTTTATTTTCTGTTTTGCTGTGAGTCCGTTGAAGATTATGGCTCAGTTGAAATGTACTGATTTAGCCTAGAAAAATATGAAGAATAAACAATTTTTTACTATAGTATTATTTACACAAAGGCCATCGTCATGGAACCTTTGGTCACGAGGTTCCCTCCCTCTACAGCATTGAACGTGTTTATTGATTGGCTACGTTTCTTTCAACTTAGTTTTTAACTCTGACCTTGGACGGGAGTGTAATTACCTTTTTTATTAATTAACAACTATACGCCTGGATGATGGGGCCATGGGTGCAATTTCCAGCTTAGGGAAAATGTACCTAACATTCGTTTACTAGTCAATATGCTTTTCGTCTACTCTGTGGTTAAACAGGAAAAAAACACGAAAGTTGAATTACCAAAATGGGCCAAGAATGCGGGTTGAACATTGTGCCACTTGTTTCACACTGGAAGGGAACCGCCTTTAAAATTCTGAAAACTTTGTACGGTGGATGAGGTTTGAAAGTTTTTGGAGTCGAATTTCCCAATATCCTTGTCGCGACCGAGCGTCTTGGGAATATACTACTATGGCATGGATGACATGAGCTTGTTTACCAAAATTTCGCGCACATCGTATTATAAAGAATTAAATAGGATCTTGGATGATTCCAATACCTCGGTAGCCTAGAAAGACTTACCATATTCCCCTGCCCTCAGGAGCATGGCGTAGGTATTGTCGGAGAACATGCTTAAAATTTACATATTTAGTGGACTCGTGGAGTGATTTTGAGTTGAATAAGGAAGACATGGTAATAAGTTTTTAGGAAAGATATAGGATGAAAAATGGATATGGCGCGCGACACTAATTTTGTACTCTTCCCTCTGGATGCATAATACGCCTCCCTTTGTCACAAAAAATGGAATTATGTCAAAACTAGTTTTACTTTTTAATTTCCATGTCAATTTTCAAGACAGATTTACAATTTTAAGGTAGCCGTATCTGCTACTTTATTATTTTTTATGACTTGAGATCTGTATAGATGCATTAAGAAAGTGGAAACTTTTTCAGAAATTTTAATTTTTTAGGAATAATATAACCAGTGAATCCATTTTAAGGCCTTTTAAACTGATATTCTCTTCTCCAATCTCAGGAATTGACATTAAAATATTTCTCTAATATACTACTGTTATACTATTAAAAATAGCATAAAGCAAGTTTAAATCGCTATTAATGCGTGCCAAATGAAACCAAGTCTCAAGGTGATAATTGTTGAACTAGGGAGTAAACGCTTCTCACAGGAGATCAATCCCTGTTCAGACGCGAGATATCTTTCTGACGTCCTTTTGAGAATCCTGCGTTCACCCAGCGCTGTATAAATTCCCCTTTGCTTAGTATACTCACACTTTTTTCGTCACCATTAGCCTAATTGTTTCTTTCTCGCATACTGGAGAGTTCCAGCCCTTGGTCAGGTTTCTCATACTGCCTTTTCCAATTGACTTTGGTCGGAGTGAGACCTCTTTTTGAGTTCCATTTTTTTCATCTCACGTTTTCAGCGTACAAAGAGCGCAATGCGTCTTTGACGTCTCGAAAGACCAGATGAAGCGGAGGCCTGCAACGGAGAAGCAGTGCTCGACTGTCAAAACACTGCTACAGGCGCCAGCGTTTAATTTAAATAGTCCTCGGAATGAAATGTAGGGTACACCTACGGTACTTAAATTTAAACTTTACCCAGACTCAAGTATCTATTTTTAAAGGGCTAAGATCTATGTTCCCTCTATCCAAGTGAAGTCCATCAGTTGGGATCTTGCAATGGAACGCAGCATCAATGACCTACTATTAAAATGCCGCCGTCGTCCTTTCAGTATCTAGAGGACAATTGTAACATAAAATAAAGAGAGATAGGGTTTATTTTTATAACATTTAAAAGGGAGATAGAGGATATTTTGATATCCTTTATCTTATTTTTCATTTAAGCAGCAATCATGCTATGTATCAGTTGTGTTTTCCTCTATTTAAGGTAGTTTGTGCGAGACTTTTCTCTTGTTGTATTAGATGCCGCATTCGCAATCTACAAAAGGCGACTAAAGAAATCATTCATTCATTAATTTAATACAGGGTTTTCAAAATGAATATCGGGGTTTCAAGGCTTTGTAGTACTTTTTCTTTTGAAGTCCATCGCACGTAGCCCCAAGAAATCTGTTCGGAGGGCTAGTCCTGAATTAGCAATTCCAGTGACGTCTGTATGGAGAGTTTTAAGGAAACGCTTACAACTATGCACTTATCATTTACAGCCATCAACACAGTTTTTTTTAAATACTACAAAGCCTTAAAACCCCGATATTGATTTTGAAACACCCGGTATAATAATTGACTCAAACTGAAAAAAAGGGTTATATAACCTTGAGATTGGCAACATAAGCCAAATGACGTCACTCACTACAACAGAAGCGATATCAATAGCCCAATAAATATGAATGCAACATAAAATTGACTAATTTACTAATTTTACATAATCATAAAAATATTGAGGCAATAATAACGGCAGCAGCGGGTAAAAACACACGACCACGTTCGGGGAGCACACTCAACCATAATCTCGCATGTGTATATATTTTTATTTCCTAATTTATTTAGATACTCCTGAGGATTTCAGTTTCTCTAGGCCTCTAACTTCTACCAAAATTACAATTTTAAAATTAAAATTTGATTTCTATAATGATTGAAGAACAGCCTCATATAAACTCTCGACTCTTATCGCAACAGTTTAATCTAGGCGATGCTGATGCAGTGAAGGAATAGACGCGGACGGGGCCTGGGCGGTGGAAAAAGAGGTTGAGAGTCAAGTCCGTCTTCATCGCACGCTTGTGCTTGTGAGTGTGTTGCCGAGAGAGACAGAGGCTGCATGCGGGAGAGACGAGAACCGGGAGAGGAGAGAAACGGGCGCAAAGGCAGTAAGACGCGGCTTATTATATATGAACGACTATTTGCGATAGGGATTCCGGGAGCGAGGGCAAATATTATCTCAATGCGCGGGAATGTTGGGAAAGACATGTTGCGTGTCCGGGCGTGTTTGTGTCTGCTCTGGAAATGGTGTAGGTCGTGGGGGGGAGAAGAAGCAGGGTGTTGGGAGTGAAGAGGGAGCGCGGGAAATGAGAAGCAAGTGAGGGAATGGGGCATTCAATTCAAAGGATGAGGGGTTGGAGGAAGAAGAAAACAGCTATTTTGAAGAAACGGAGCCTGGGGAGTTACAATTGAGCGTAATGGCCGCTCAAGTCCCGATGGATGAGGCGAGACGGGTTGGTGGCGGTCGTTGGCTGGGGCTATTGGGACAGAAGGGTTGGGATATTAATTTTATATTTATTTTTAGTTTAACCAGGGAATATTATATAAATGTAAATAATATTCACTTTAATTGACTGAAGGTTAATAGTGATCCGATAAAGTCCCATGTAAGACTTTTTTTCTTTCTCTACCCTTTTATTACACCCCTGTCAAGTTTTCCTTATGCAGAAAGACTTCTCGAGATTCCATCCGGGTTGGAAGGTCCATGACCTTTCTATTCACCGGGAAAGCCTGAAATCTTTTATCAAGTTTTCCTTATGTTTTATATACATAAAATTCGTCACAGAGTGACAAAAAAAAACCACAGAACACAGGCAAAAGAACTCTGGCATAGATTTTTGAACCTTCATCAGAAATATATTTATACACACATGCTTGGATTGGATTTCGGGGAGGCAACCGACAGTCATTTGTTCCACAAATACATACATATATACATATACATATATATTTATATATATACACAAAGACGTGGGTAGAGAGTGGGAAAGGGTAGGGGCAGCAAAAGGAGGATTGTTCCAGGAAATTAGAAATTAAGTGGAGGGCGGAGTCAGGGTTAAGGACAAGTGCGTGGCTGTGTAAGAACTTGAGAAGACAAACCCTAGGGTTTTGAGAAATAAGAGGTCGGAATATTAGAGCAAATACGTTGAGAAGTGGAATAAAAGTTTATGGATGTGTAATTAGAAAGGGTGTGGGGTGAGGTGAGGAGGAAAGGGGAGCTTTCTCTAGTAATGTTTTTAGTGCCACTCGGGATATAATGAAGATACTTGCTCTCTGTTTCTCGTCTTTTGTTATTATACCTAGATTCAGGCTGATTTTTTAAAAACTTGGATTAGCATAATAGATGTTGCAGTTTGTTAGTTGGCTATTTTTGTCAGGTGATCGGAAACTGATAAAATTGATTGGGTTGGTGTGGGATATTTTCGTGGGGAATGCAGAGAGAGTGGAGAGAAACCCGTCCGAAAGTGTCGAAACCCTTTACAAAAGTGTCCAAAGGGCATTGTTTAACTTCCTATCCGTCAGATGGAGTACTGTTCTTGAAGTACTCTCCACGAACCTCCATCCAAGTAATAATCGGAATTCTGCTGAATAAATCCACCACCGTCTGGATTCGCATCCGGGCCCTCGGGGTGGGAAGCCAGTGCTCGAGCCACCGCACCAATCTCATCCCCATATGCGTCACTGTAACTTACTTGCTGCTGAAGCATCTTCAAATTTTATCATTATTTATTTTAATACGAACTAGGAATGTGTTTCGGGGTGCTTTGAAAAATTCCGTTTCTTGCCTGTTGATTTATGAGACCTTTCTATTCACCGAGAAAGCCTGAAATCTTTTATCAAGTTTTCCTTATGTTTTATATGCATAAAATTCGTCACAGAGTGACAAAAAAACCACAGAACACAGACAAAAGAACTCTGGCATAGATTTTTGAACCTTCATCAGAAATATATTTATACACACATACTTGGATTGGATTTCGGGGAGGCAACCGACAGTCATTTGTTCCACAAATACATACATATAGACATATACATATATATTTATATATATACACAAAGACGTGGGTAGAGAGTGGGAAAGAGTAGGGTCAGCAAAAGGAGGATTGTTCCAGGGTTTTGCTTGATGTCAAAAGGAAATTAGAAATTAAGTGGAGGGCGGAGTCAGGGTTAAGGACAAGTGCGTGGCTGTCTAATTGATCTAAAATCTAATTGATTTTCTTTAACGCTGTTTTCTCGTCTTTCAGTTTGTTATGTTATTCAATACTCATTAACCCGCTTCTTTACGAATAGGGAAGTGAACCGTTTGATTTAAACTTTCTGACTCGCTGGTTGATTTGCCTACCTCATCATGAAATTACTCCATTTGATCGCTGGCTCCGATACATTTTGGCGAGGTCGCGTTCCAGGAACAGAAGCAAGAGACGCAGATACATCATCAAGTTTGCTGGACTGAGAAATGATCCACAAAGGATAAAGGATCGCCCTTCATTTACAGAACTATGTCATGTTTACAGGTTTTCGTCCTGTTATTATCCTTTGTGTGCGTAAAACACGATGCGGGGAAATTATAGCCCCTGGGAGCGTTCGTTGGATGTTACTGGTCCGTGTCTTGATTTTCCCTCGCGTTAGCAGTCAACATCTCCATTTGAAAATTAACTTATCTGAATCATTTTAAATTGTATTGCATTGTCGAAATAAAGTACGAGGATTTATGAAAAGGGCCAACATGTACTGTCACGGAAATTCAATGGCACGAAATCTCTTGTGATGAATTCGTTGCCTTTGAGCATACCACATTACAAATTTATGCCGCATTTTTTGAACCTGTGGCAAAGGTACTAAATCAACTTAGGTAAACAAAAATATATATCCATCAAAACTGGTTATTTTCATACCATTCAAACATAAGCTTAAGTAATTCCAGGAAAATGTTACCTATGAAGCAGATTAAATATACTTTGTAATTATTTGAAAATAAGTAGCATGATGAAGGATCCAAAATTTTCGTTACTTCGTACGTACTTGGTGAATTAGGAGAATCATTGCCGGCAAAATCAGCTTTTTGGAGTTAAATGGTCCTTTATTTAACGTTTTGGATTATTAATTGCATAGGAAATAAAATTGGTGGTTACTCAGCATCTTTTGTGCCTTACTAAGTCTACTTGTCGGTATTTTTATTTCCGAAGTTTCAAATCCGTATATTGAAGTTACGTAGATCATACATTACGAAAAATAGATCAATGATGCGTAATTACATACCTGCTACGTTTTTTATGGGAGCCCTTGAAGCATTGTTAAAGAATCATGGATACAGGATTGCAGCTCCTATATTATTAATCGCCTTTTTCCATGTAGTACATACATTACGAGCAGAGAGTTGAATAAAAGGGCAAAGAAGGGGATTCTAAAGAGAAAGTTCGGATTCCACAAGAAAAGGATTGCTTGGTTTGCTTTATTCTTTGGAACGCAGCCTAAATTTAAATGTTTGATCGGCTTAATTGGCCGGAAAACTGATTCGGAGAGCCCCAAAGGAACCCAAATGCCCCAATGCACGTATCACTTACGGGGAGGTTGCCGCGCGCGCACGTGGTATACATATTCTTGAAATTCACATAACGCTGCCTGTTTGCTTATTTTTTTCCCCACATACACGCACATTTTCTCTCTTCATTCAATTTCATCCCGCGGCAAGTTTGGCCAATTAATTTGCCCCGTCCCAATTTCCCCTCACCCTACCCTCCTCCCCCCCCCCGCTTTCCTCCCACCCCCATCGCCACAAAAGCCAAAAGGCGCGCGGGCTGCAACACGAGAAGTGCTTGAGAGAGCAGAAAGTGGCTCTCTTCCTCTCTCTTCGGCCCGAAAACTGCCCGAAACACGGCGTTTCCCTAACTCATCCCGGTTTCATCATGCCTCATGCTCCGTCCTCCCACGCCTCCCCCTCCTCCTACCCTTCCCTCATTTCCTCCTCCTCCCCGCTCTGCTCCTTTTTTATCATTATTATATTTTACTCTCCGCTATTTATCTCACTTGCGCTGGAGTTTCCATCCCCTTTTGGCTTTGGGCCCTCGCAGCCGTAGAGCGCGAGTAGGACGCCCCCAACTTCCCCAACCGCTGAACCCCCTCTCTTCTCTCAACGTTCTCCATCCCAATCTCCGCCACTCACCCTTTACCCGATCGTAATAACTTCCTTTTTCAACCGCGTGTGTTTTCATCCTCGCTTCCACATCGTTCTCCCTCTCCCTTCTTTCTCTTCGCCCTTCAATGTGTTTGCCTTTTTCCTTCATCCTTCGTGTAACTTGCATACCTATCTCTGTCCAAGCCTTGCGTTATTTAAGCAATTATTTTCAGAAGGCCTAAGGAGTACGATCCGCTGCACGGTCCTTGCTGTGACTAAAACATGATTATTCTTTGTATTCTGTATTTGTGTATTCTGTATTCTGAACTTCGAACTGAGGTAAATCTACAAGAATATCTTGATAAAACTATGTGAAATATAACTTTATTATTAATTTTATGTACGGATATTTTTAGCAATTTTCTAAACATATTTATTTGCACTGTATGTTTAACAGTCATAAATCATAACCAATGACCGTTTAGCTCGTTTTACACGGGGCAAAATATTGCACAATGGAACATTGCAAATTTTTTTCAATCTGACGAGCAGTAGTAACTGAATTAGAATAGGAGCTATTTTTTCCCCTTGTGTTTCTTACATTATAGAGTACGTTCTTACAAGTCACCGTATTGCACGACGACGCAATTAGAATTGCACGAACGTACATACATATGATAATGCAATTACGTTCCCTGTGTAAAACGGGCTTTAGACTGTACCCTTTACGCAGGTTCTCCTTCAACGCTACCTAAATTTACTCTCAAACTGTTCAATATATAGTTAAGTATTATTGCTGTTGGAGTAATCAAGATAACTTATTGTTATTATAAGTATAATATCTCTTGCTGCTTTGCTATCTCTTTATTTCCAAATTTTTCTCTTCCCCCGAACGCATCCCTTCTTTGTGAGCGTCCCTTTTCATCAACTAGTTTTATTTTTCTCTCTTCCCTTTTTCATCATCAATATCGTCGTTCCCCTTCCTCTGCCTCTTCTCTCTTCAATCTGTTCCTCACCGCTTGGGATTTTTATTCCCTCTTTCCTCTTCCCTTTCGGATTTGCCCATCTCCATTCATCGCCATCTCGCCTTCGTGTTGGGTGAGGCCTCATAAAAATCCTCTTCTGAAACAACATCTCGTGCTCCTTTTGTTTCGTAAATCATGAGATAAACTCGCTAAGACTGCAGATGCTTCCGTATCATTCCTGAGATTTTTCTAGTGCCTATAAGTACCACTAACACCTCATTCCGAATTAATATCTCATCGTATCTATGAATTGTTGTTATTATTAATACGACGCTATGAAAGTATGCTAACCCGTGTACTTGACACCTTCGAGTCTATGAACGGAGAACTTTCCTAGCTTCAGGTTGGCTCCACATTGTTCTTCGAGATGCTTTTTGGTTCTTAACTAGTGGCCAAGGGAACGAGTAATGTTTGTCCTTGAATTGAGGCGAGTATTTTATGCCTTTTTTGGAATCACCCCATGCCTCACACTCTGGAGGTAGCTCGCAAAAGAAAACAGTAATGAAAGTTTCTGAAGCGTTGCATATCACCTTTTGCTGAATTCAGTACTATATAAATATCTTACCTCATCTACAAATGGGACGTGCATAAAGAGTTATAGACGAGGAGTGATGAGTGTTTACAAATCTCCCAGGAGAGCAGCCAAGTTGTAAGGGAGTCTGCAATATTTTCTGCTCCCTCGCATAAAATGTTACTTCGATTTGATCTGACGGTAAATTATTAGATTTAAAGCAATGTGTACCTGCTCCTTTAGTGATTTGCTCTCCTAAGCATGTGAATAGCACCATAATTTCGTATTGTTTTATGAATTTCGCGTAGTATAAAAGAGACTTCTGAATGGTTATTTTATGTACTTTATACTGCCTCTATTTGTTAAAGAATCATCCGTTTACATCATCCGTAGCGATCAATCCAAAGATTGGTTTGCAGTCACTCAGGACTCCACTCTTCTCTCCACCAACTGCTTCATCCCGACCAGCCCAGTGCAACTTCCCCACCTCGGCAACGCTAGCGGATGTCGCCGTTATTGTCGTCCAGCGATAATTCCAAGGGGTAGGTGGCAGCACTGAAGCTCGCCCTTGTGCCCTTAGTGTGTACTAGGTGAAAACGTTGTCTAAGAGGCTTTAAATGGAAAGTTAGAGCTTTTTAATTTAGAATCAATGAATGAAGCAATATGTGATCAATTTCCCAATTATTTTCTGTGACTGGAATGCGTGGAAAAATAAAGTGTTGATCTACAAACTTCAAAACAACTGACACATCATGAGTCATCTGCCAGGATTTCAGTTGATCAATCAGCAATGTAAATTTAGTAAAAGAAAAACGGAACTCAATCATATATCCTGCGGATTACTTCATTCAGCGGTATATCGTTCAAAGAGTAATAATTTTGTTATTATTTCAATAATGTTTCAACACTTTATATATATATATATATTCAATATTATATAATTCAAATATTTCAACACTTTTATTACTAAAGTGTTATAACTTCATATTGGCGGAATTCAGTTCACACGAGTTGTAAACACCTTGAACTCTAATTGAAAAGAGAAGTTTTCAATACAATTAAACTTAAAGTTAGACTATAACCAATAGCGTTTCATGAAATACAATTACGGGAGTCAAAGAAGCCGGATATTGCACTTTAAACCCCTCTGGTTTCAACTATCTGACGGCTACGTACCTATATGTAAAATAAAATGTGACGTTTACAAGCGATGCCGCAGCGGCAGTAAAATTGTTTTAGAGGATACATTTTGGAAACCGATTAACTTGCAATGAAAGCAAATGATTCCCTAAAATTTCATCCTTTCTCGAATTCGGTAAAATATTTCCCAGCGGACGACGCAAATCGTATTAACGACTTAAGTGCATGACCAATCATTTCTTCACCGTTTATCCGGATGATTTCTTTCAATTCTGTCTTAAATGAAAGCACAAATATCACAATAATTGGAATTAAATTAGTATACACAAATATACCTCAATTCCTTTGATTATATTTATATTTTTCTATACTAAGGAGAGCTTAGAGCGCAAATGACCTTTGCCGTCGGTGGCCTCCCCAAATATCCAATCCGAGAGCTTAGATAATTTCCTCTTTCTCCTATTCTCCTTATCCGCCTCTTTGTTTTTAAAGGCAGGGAATTGCCTCATTCTCATGCGAGTATGATAGTGTACTACATAAGTTACTACAACATTCCCATGTTCAAAAGTGGAAACTTAATTGTGGACCATTCCCACAATTCTGAAATGAATCTTTAACATAACATGTAATGTCCTGCACTGTTTCTTGAAGAGCTCCTCCAACTAGACGTGAAATTTGTAGAGGTTAACATTAGGTGAGTTAATTCCCCCGAGTTTTCATATTCAGCAAAAGATCCCCTGGTTGGCAATAAATTGTACTTGGATTCACAAAGGCAGTCCTACAAATTTCGCACTGCGTGCGCATCAGCATTTGCCGGCTCAAGTACCCTGCAACGTAGTACGACACACATGTTAGTGTTCCAAAAAGCACCAATAAAGTACGCCCTTATTTTCCCCAGCCGAAAATGTTGCTGGCCCGTGGATTAAAAACAATCACGGGCCCAAAATGCCCATTGTAAACAACGAATATGGCGTTTTTAAGATTTAAGAAGGCTTATTTCTTGATGTTTTAGGAAATTAAAGGCGAGAACTAGACCATTTTTGAGTAAGCTCTATGTTTTCATGTTTTTTCAGTAAAATATCCCTCGACTAATTTGATGATTGCAAGCGTTAATGTTGTAGCCGTAGCAAGGTAAAAACATACATTTCTCAGAAAAAAATCACTCGAGTAAGTTAATTATTACAAGCCAATTTGTTTTACCGATGGCAATATAGGAATGTACATTTTTAGAAAAAGAATAATTTGGTGATTACAAGCGTAAATTATGTACTGACGACCGTGTAGGAAAGTGTACGGTTGTATAATGGCGGCCACTACATTTTAGATTCTAATGACCAAATTACTCGATGTATACGAGTTGAAATTGTTAATAAAATGTATGAAGATGACAGAGTTGGATTAATCATAGTTGTGAAATGCTAAGAAAAGAGGAAAAGTGACTTCAATGTTTGGTGTAAAACACTGAGTTCTGAGAAAAAGTGCCTTCAAAGTGTATCGAAATTAATGTTCAAACGTGGAAGTGTTTACGTTGGAATGAAGGGTGTTTTGCAGGATATCGTAGATACGCCAATGGTCCATCGCAGCGACACGTCGGGGGCAGAAGAGGATAAGTTGTAATCGCAGACCGGGAAAAACGCACTTCTCAGGTTTGAATGCTTCTTATTTCTGGTAAAATTTAGATATCAGCGCAGTAAATTTATTTTACAAATGCGCAAGGTTTGCTTATAATGTGACGTAAAAGTCGTGGCGGTGAAACAATTAAAAGTGGGCGTGAAGTTTTTTTCGCTGGTGTGCAGGAAGACGCACTTTACCTAAAGCCAAATATTTCTCGTCTGGTGTGGTATTTTCAGGGATGAACATTTCCTTCATCTTCTTCAAGATGACCGGAGATAAACCTCGCTCTCGTGATTGTTTTCCCTTATTATTTGGGGTACCTGAAAAATGGTTGGGGCAATTTGGAAATTGTGATGGCTCAGGATCCGCCGGTAGTTGTAGCTGCTAATATAATTCCTGAAAAATCATACGTCAAACGTTGGTTGGCTTAACATACTGATGAACAAGGTAAATTTTACGATTTCCAAGCATTCAATCTATCCGAGCCAATGATATAAAATAAAAACTTTGAATAATTTCGCATCAGTTATTAATTTCATGATAATAGGACAGAGAATTATCAAATAGTAAACGGGGGAACTGCTATGAAAGAATATTGAAACGGTACGAACCTCAGATATCACTTTCCTATTCTAATCGTATTAGGGCTTCTTCCATATAATGTCTTCGGGCAAAAAATGCTTCTGGTATACCCTCTGCCCTGGCTACACATCCGAGCGGGGAGTGTCCAGTCCTGATCCCGACATAATTCTTCATTTCGTCTTCATCACATTCAACAATTCATCATTTACCTGCTGTATTCCTTTTCTGTCTTTCTCTGTAAATACTTCGAAATCATTCCTCCTTGCAATCGAGTTTTCAGTAGGCTATCGTGTTGTAAAATATGGCCATTGAGTTGGTCTCTCCTTTTTGAAGTGTTTTTATTATGCTTCAAAAAAATTAAATTCGTAGGAATAAAACGGTCTATAAATCCCTACCAAAACGTGTGCTATATAATGTCATCTACGTACTGATTGATGTTAATCTAAATGAAATCCTTCAGCTTTTTCACTCAACATATAAATTAAGAGTGAACTACTGAAGCTAATTCAATACAGTTTAGTGTTCTTTGTTATCTCTAGAGCTCTTTAATTTAAATCGTTTGCCGCATCATTTCCTTTTGTTTGAACTAGTTGTTATTCAGTTAAGATGTGGATCCCTTTACAGTGATCTGTTATAGCATAGAATATTCTTGAATCCTGACATAAATGTACTTGCAGAGGTTTAGTTGTGAGTACTGACCGGTAATATGTAACCTCAGCACTCCTCATGCTTCGACCACTTAAATTGTGAGTACAACTGGTATTCTAGTTGAACATTTTGGTATAATTTAATGTGCTCCATTACGCGCTCGTTTTCGGCATCAAATTTTTGAAGTTCTCTTCTATTTTTTATTTGGGATAAAATTTCAAATGTGAATTGCTGTATTAAATCGTATGTTATTTATTTTTTGGTCAAAGATGGCATTACATCTAATAACTGCTGGACCACCACTGGAAATATGCACCTTAAAATTTAAACTTGGATGCTGAGTGCTTTAGCATGGTTACGCAGGAAAAACATTAATTATTCTGGAACGAAACATCTCTTGGCGATTCGTACCGCAGGATGGTGGCTTAAAATTTGCAGTCGTAAAAGTACAATAAGCTTTACTGGCACGCACTGAGTTCATTACCGTGAGCATTGGCAATCTTTTTTCGGTCATCTTTGCATCATCAGATTGAAATAATTTTATAACCTTGCAAATAATGTACATGAATGTTCTCTCCTCACTGCCATACTCTTAATGGACATTATTGTGTTACCGTTTTGGTAGTGAGAACCCCAAGTCATTCCGTTTCGTATTGCGCTCTACTCTTTTATTTTCTATTTCCCTAGGAACACATTTTGTTCTTCTTTATCCTCCAAAATATGTTTCGGTATTTTAAGGGCTCAGTTTTGAGACAAAATATAACGACGCATGAACTCGTCTCCAGGTCAAAATCCTGCGATAAATTTTTTCACGCCCATAGTTTGGTTTCATGTTTCATTTCACTTTATTATTATTTTAGGTATCTCTTTTGCGATCCTAAGGGTATGGGTACGAATCTCGACACTAGTGGAGATTTTACAGTGGAATCCCATTCCCATTCCATTGACCACTGTTTGGAGAGCACTTTAAAAGTAGTACAGATGGGACATTGAACTGTGGCTAATTTTTAGGAAACTGGGACTAGCCAAAGTATTACGTCAGTGGTGGTGTAGTTTCCGGAATTGGCAGCATATCGAGCATTTTTTGCGCAACGATTTACCCGCGTCGCAACGATCGTCTTCAGGAGTGAAGTAATGATGAAAGTTTATGGATCCAGCCGCAAGGGCTCGTGAGTGTGTAAATTCTACCATGTGGTATTTTACCATGTATACCGCTTTCGTTAAACTGTGAACCTCTTGGCGCCTTTGGTTGGGTGCAAACTAATTCTGACGCCGAGTTTCTCTCCACCCTTACTTCATGTCCATACCCTCAAACTCACATTCGTATTTTATTGTTGCAAACAACCTTGGCTCTCAGCAGTCTCCCCAGAGAACAAACCAATCTTTTTCGAGATGTCGTACAGGGTGTCTTCACTCCCTCCCAAATTAGGCTCTACTCCGTAAATTGCTCGGTGTTCTTTTACATTCCTTTGTATGTAATTTTGATCAAATCCTTTGCTCTGTTCTAGCTTTGTCTCTTATTCATCGTTTTTATCGTAGGTATCTCTTGCCTCTCACCTTGATTCTACTATGCTGACCGCCACTGAATGGTAGGGAAAAGAAAAACCCGTTGACAAGCATGATTATGAGTCTTATCTTAGACCACTGCTGTTGTTTTGTCATGTTAAATAGTTCCCAAAAAAGATTACTAGGTTTAAAATTGAAAAAATCAAATTCTTTATTTTGTCACCGTGTAGGTATTTAAATATCGTTTTTCCTTTTACACTCCATGATATTCTAAATGAAAGTAATTATTTGGTTATTACCTCTGAGCTTGTTACTGGCGGCCACGAGGAATTAAATATTGCATTTGAAATGAAGATCGAGGGAATGACCTTAGCATTTATGGTGCCAAAGCGCGGGAATACCTCCGCCAAGAAAAATCTGCAGTTTTAATCGCGATGGTGGTTTTTCTCGGGCCATCCTTGACACTGCGGTTAAAGACTCCGTTTGACTCGGACAACGGCTAGTCTTTTTCAAGAGAGACTTTCGATCGAGGACAAATCCAGTTTGCCCTCACGTTTCCGTGAGCCTTGGTAACTCCTCCAATTCGCGTGTCGATAACTCTAACAAGAACCTTCCTTCCCCCTCTCTCCCCTTCCCCATGTCCACTCCGAATCCTTACTCTCCCTTCCCTATCCCTCACCCCACGTGAAGCCTTGGGCATTATACGACAATCGCCGGGTTACGGGCGTTGTTCTCCCAGTCGCTCGTTTAAATCAATCTGCCTTCCACATTGATACGTATCTGTTCGGGTCTTTTTAAACTAGCCTCTCGGAAACAAGGGAGGAAAAATGTCGACTTGCGCCGAATAGGCTTAATCGCGATCCAGAAACAAAATGCCCTCCCTCGTAGGCTGTAATAATATTCCGCGCAAAATGTTTATATCTGGGAGTTTATGGAAAGCCCAGTTGGTATTTTTACATCCCATGATCGTTGCTAATGTAAGAGCGCAGTCTCTCTTTTTTATAATCGGACGTATTCCGCCCAAGTTCTCAGGTCGATGGACTTCTCATAATTGACCGCTGGCGGTGGATACTAGGATTTTAGTGTTCGGCTGACATCATTAACACGTTCTTTTTGTGATAAACTCTGCAATGGAACGGCATAACAATCTTTATGATTAGTGAGGAGGTTCCTGCGTGACTGAGTAATAACTGATAATATTTTCTGTCTCGTTTAAAACGATTACCCACCCTGGTCATGATTTTGAAGGTTTAATATGGAGGTCTTTTATTGGCCTTGAGCGTGCCAATTATCGCGTTTTTAAATTACATTTTTATTAACTTTCCTCCGTGGAGAATACAGAGCAAAAATTCGGTTGTACAATAATGTGACTGGTTTGTCAAACTGAGTGAACTGAAAGATGAAAATGTTTTCACTCGTAGAATAAGTAAATCCTTCAAGTGTTTCAATCTGTTAAATTCTGTCGTTATTGGGTGTGAGGTATATTTCTTCTTTTAACATTGTCGTTTTACGGATTCTTTGTGCATATCCATTATGAAAAAAAGCCGTGTTCATTGCAAGAATTATATTTGCTGCTGATGACTTATGTTTAGGAATAAATAATTATTACAGAGAATATTTTGAGCGACTGGTATGTTTTGAAAAAGCTTGATTGCATGTTTAATTGCTCGTTTAAGTTAATGTGTACATTTTAAAAAGGACATGCGGAATGTATCTAGTGTCACATGGTAGAATATTGTTAAGCCAAGCATTTTAAATGAGAAAGTTAGATTTTATTACACAGTTATAATATTTTATATCTAAAAATCAACCAGTGGTTTGGGACCACCTAGAATATGGTACATAGTGCCGAAAGCATCGCCGGCGTTAAAAAATTGAAATATGGAATGTAACATAAATATTTGAGCAGGTAATTTTCTCCATTCATACATTTGTCGTTCAATCCTAAGATTGGCTGATAGCAATCCTCCATCCGTCCCAGTCTAATGCTAGTTTGTTTACATCCTCGTTGCTCTTTTTATGTACTTTTTTACTTTATATGCCACACCTATCTATTGGCTTCCCTCCTATCTGTTGTACCTATCTGTTGGCTTCCCTCATGAAAATTTATCTCTAAATTTCCTTTAATTACATTTTTTACCAACCCATCAACCTCATGATGTGAACAATTCATCTGTATTGAATTCTATCTGGAGTATACTTCTTTATTTCTCATTAATCCGTCTATTTGATCTTCAGCATCCTTCTCCAACACCAGGTTAGGAAAGCTTGTAGTCTTTTCTGGCCAACTTTTCCCATAGTCCATGCTTCCGATTCATAGATTGCCACGTTCTACACGAATAATTTCGCATGCTATTTCAATACTTCTTCCCATTCGATTGTATTTAGCGCTAAAAATTATAAAGCGTGATGAATAGAAATCAAATTTGGGTCTTGTGAAATAGTTACTCAAGGAGTCACCCATTTTCAAAAGACGGCCCTTGGAGATGGGACGGGTTTTCCGAATCTTTTAGGCTGACTACTAAAATTTGTTGTCTCAGGGAATGAGAATAGTGATTGGGAAAAACTGTGGACGGAAAGGTGTAGATTTTAGGTCTCCTAGAAAAAGAGAACCTATCAGGCAATCGCGTTTCGTTATATATTCATAATGATTCCACCCCGGGGTAGTTCTAAAGTGATCCAATTTAGCTAATATCTGCATTTTCTCATATTTTGGATCGAATCTAAAAGAAGTTTCCACCTTGGGGACACAATTCAACCACTTGAGCTACCAAGGTCTTTTCCATCGCTTTTCGCTTTTCAAATAATTTTCTTGGGCTTCAATCTTTCAAAATGCGCTTTTAGATATCATCGACGGTTCAGAAAATAGCTTGAATTTGACCACATAATATTATTTCATCGAATACTATGCGACATGATTGTAAAATATCCAGTTATTGGTTTTTAAATGAGCCCTGCTAACACACTACTATGAAGATAACTATTTTGCCGAACAAAGGAATTGTGTCACATAATAAGCAAGCGTTTGGCTACGAGCATTTTCCATAACTCTTTACACAAATTTGGCAGTTGTGAAACCTTTGTGAAACAACCCTTGTGATGTTTTTACTGTGCACTATTTTACATATTTTGTACGGCTAAATTATTCTACATTTCTTAGTGGACAACTAGTATTTTCTTATCCTGTACGCCACCTTCATCCTCTGTTGAATTTTTTCAATTTCATGGGCTCTATAAGAAAAATTCTTCCCGATGTTTCTGTTTTTCCGGCTTTATTAATTTGAGTGAAAACTGACAACCAGTTGACAAGTTGTACTGATTATTTTTATGCCAGATGGTTGTGACAAAGTTACATAAATACTTAAAACAGCAAGAAGGCTGCAGGGTTTAGTGAGGCTTTTAATCAAAGGAATTGCTATTCGTGGATTGTTACTTGTTATTATGGAGTTCCTTAAAATTGTAATGAACGACCAACAAATCCGATTCGAATCGAGTTTAGTTAGGCTTTGATGCATAGTTATAAAAATACAATGCTTAGCGAGATTTTTAATAAAAATACGATATACTAATCGTGAGTTGAATACCCTTTTCACTTTTGTTGCTTTCAGTAGGCTTTATCAATGGCAAAAATTGAAATATCTCTTGCTGATAATGTATGAAGTTGCATCTGTTTCAGGCTCTTGGTGTAGCCCATAAGAACTAATATGTGTGCAATGACAAGATGCCGAGAAATTGTTCCCAAGGATTACAATTTTTGTAATTTCTGACTCGCTGTGTTAGATTAATGCTCATATTTAGCTTCTGTGATCTGGTAGAGAGAGTGTACTCACTTCAATTACTCCAAAAATTCTCTTCAAAAGAAAAATGCACCCAATTTTATTTTTTTATACTTATTCCAAAGGAAGGTAGTGATTATTTTACTCTGTACTCCTCCTGCTAAATTTCTTTCTGATATTTTTAAATCTTAATTAAGATTACTTTTATATTAAAAGTTGGTGCGTTTTTGTTCCGTGGCTAATGGGTCTTTGCCGATTCCATTGGATCTGTCTGAATTGTTATGTTGGTGCACGTTCAACCACTAATTTTATAGTATTTATACCCCCATCATCGTCAATGTAGTGCATATGTGTTTCCCAATATGTAAACAAGGTTACCCAAATTTCTTAGTTACCATAATTTAACTGGTAAGGAAAAATATACCCTCGTTGGACGATGTAATGAAGTGCACAGGATTTCCATTCACTTGTCTTACGGCCATTTTCAGTCGACTCGACAATTTGACCGAACTACTCCCGGAATAAGTGGTCAGCTTGTTTTCAGCCGGATGTATATGAGACTGCCGGCTCGAATAGCGTCATTTTTTCCCTTTTAAATTAGTTCGAGAACTACAAACTAGAAAATCGAAGTATTATTTCCTTAGAAAATTATTCTTGAACCTTTTTCTTAAGCCAATGAAGTCGACGGGCTTTAATGGTAAACCCTTCCCGACGCAATTTGTGATTCCTTGGACGAAACCTCCACCTCCGCTTGCTCCGTGTATGTGTAGCCGACGGGACCGGATGTGGGAAGGGAGAAAACCTTTTTCTGCCTCATTATAATACGCAGCCATATACATTCGAAGGCATTCGTGTTCCTCCGGAAAGAGGCAATTTTACGGAAACATCGCCATGAATACCCGAGCCAGGGTCCCATGCAAAGGCATAAACAGAAACTATAAAGCATTCCGAACACATGGCATCTAAAAAAAAGTAAATAAATAAAATTCCATCTATTTTACATGGCCTACGAGATTTCTCGGAAACCTCAGGATTTTCACGAAGTAATGCCTTGAGCGTGTCTTGTCTGCCTACTTGTTCGTCTTATTTTTTTTCCTGCCGAGAGATCCGACAGTATACCCATTTTTGCTCCCCATGACTCAGTCCTCCGGGCCATCTCCTCTCGAGTAGTGTTCGATTTCGCTTTAGCCCTTGCCTCCGCCACCAATCCGACAATATATCCCACTCCTTCCTCCGCATCCCTGCCCAACGCCATCACGTTCCTCGGAAATCCTATCCCCGATTTTACCCTCGTTTCATGCTGCATTGTATTCTCGCCAATACTTTATGTTACCTGTTCCCTCGTCCAGGGATAAACGGCGTGAAATTTCTCGAATGTAGTAAAGAGGTCACCTCGTAAAAATTCTCTGAAATGTCTACTTGATTTATGATTGACTTAATTTCTAATCTCTATAATATAATGATTAAAAGCCGAGTGCTCTAACTCGTAGTCAATGCTAGGGTTCCTTTGTGGCAAAGAAAAAGGAGTTCCTCATCACTCCTCGAAAAAATTGGAGCCTTCGGGAGACGCGTAACACATAATTCATTCATTGGTTGTTCAATCCCAAGATTGGATGACTGCAGCCCTACACCCATCTCTATAATGCTAGTTTTCTTACCTTCTGGTATCTCTATCTATGTACATTCCTCATTTGGTCCATTAACTTATTCCTGAGTCTTCCTGTAGGGATTTATCCCTCTATTAATCCTTCATTTATGTTTTTCACAAACCCATTGTGTCTCAGATAAATGTCCAATCCATCTTGCTTCTCCTCTCTGTATAGTGTTCTCTATAGATCTCTTCTCTTCTACTCTTCTTTACACTTCAACATTTCTTATTTCTTCCGTCCATTTTATCGTCAGCATTCTCCCTCAGCACCAGGTTTTGAAGTCTTCGAGTCTTTGCTGGTCAGCCCTACCAGCGGAGCACATAATCAACGACTCATCTAAATTCAATAGTTTCTGTCTTAACTTTGTAAAAGCTTTTCCATTATGCTCAGGAATTAACAAACATTTGTAAATTTTACGTAAAATATTTATCGGACGACCGGTTTCTTTGAATGGTCGAAAAACATATTTACGTGGTATTCCCCCTCCTAGATGTCATTTTAAAAACATTGTCCTCCACCTGCCGTTTCCCGCCTTCCTTAAGAAATTTTCCAATGCTTTTCCACCATCAACCCCCCTCGGATAACCGCCGTCCCACCTGAAAAATCCTTAATCTTCCTCCCCTCAACCCACAGATTATCCATTGAAAGGAGCAATGACTAAGGCCGTTTTCGAACTTGGCAAATCTAGCATCTTGCCTTGAAACCTAGTACGCATCGAAAGCTATGACGTCATGGACAAGTCATCACCAAGCGCTTGTTCACTAGCTATCGAGGAAAGATACCAAGTCAACGAAAAAGGAGACTTGCTATGCTTGCTAGGTTTTAAGTTCGAACTAGGGGTGTGAAAATACGGGCTTGTACGGAAGATAGAAGTGAAGAAACTTTAAAATGGATACTATTTTATCATTACTACGTATAATTGTGTGATATTTATTATTTTTTTGCTGAAAAATTGATGAATTCGTTATATTTGAAGGCTTTTCAAATGTGAATATACTGATAAAAGGTAGTTGTTTATGTGTGTTGTAGTAAGGCCTAATAGTTGTGTGAATAATTCCATACATTGTAAATGTACCGTCCTTGTTTACTTCATTGAACCTACAAAATCTATCTTCCTTACTGTGGAAGGAAAAGAAATGAAATAATGATGAAAGAAATTATATGAAAGAATTATGGTCCGATGGAAAGTACTCTAAGGTAGCCATAATTTCATTGGCAGCATTATTGTTAGCTAACGAACATAATAATTGTTAATAACGTTAACATTGGAGAGGTTTTCACAGCATTCATCAAAGAAGTGGGACAATAAACCTTTAGAGTAAATGTAATTTGTTTTCAGCTTAATTATTTTAGTTACAACGCGCGTATTTATCAGTCAACAGTCAGAGATCATAGGTAGTTAGTTCGGAGTGTAATGCATTAATATATTGTTACGTGTTTTTTCATACAGGCAAAAAATATTATGATGCCTTTTTTTGCATAAAGACGTTGATTGTGGTGAAATACAGTGAGAGATATGTCGTCCACTTTCGCAGCCCCAAGTAATCGAAGCATATTAGTTAATCACCATATCATGGTATATGAGAATTCTTTTATTCATAAGCAATAAGATTTTAAAAATAATATTCTCTGTTACTTTGCCGTATAAGGTTGGGAAGCATTTTAAAGAAGTAATCCACTTAAATCACCCACAATAATTATGGACACGGATAGCGCTTTTCGTATGTTTTACGAAATGAAGGCCGCATGGTGTCTCTTCCACCGTAAAAGGGCTACGAAAGAGTCAAGTCAAGATCCTACCCGGTCGGTCTTGAGATCAAGTTAACTTGATATCAAGTTAACTAGGCGTTTGCCAAGTTCGAAAACGGCCTAACCTTCAAACCCCCCTCCTTACCCATCCCTTTCTCCCTCCCCAGCGTCACACACTGAACTCATCCCAATCCCCATTCCCCTTACTCGTCTAACTGTCCAATACTTCCCCCTCCCCCCTACCTACCACCTTTAAATATATACTAGCAGGCAGCTAGCCTACTCCCTCCGTGAGCAGGGGTGTGTACCCGCAGGGGGTAAGTGTCCTAGTCTAAAAATAGCTCCTCGGTGAAAATGTTTTTTTTCATTCACTGTTCTCCTTTGTTGTTTTTAAAGCCATTTAAATATGATAGCACTGTGGGTTTCTTTTGTTTCAACCTTTACACTCTTCCACTCTCCCTTTTGGCCTTTCCCCCTTCTGGTTGTTGCAACCACAACCCAAAAATATAACTTACACCATTGCACGGATGGTAACCTAACACCTACTGCCACACGCCCAAGCAGCCGCTCGTTTGGATCTTATTTAAACTAACTAAATACATTCCTTTTAATTCATTCATTCGCGAATATCTTACACCTTTGCTCGGATGGTGACCTAACACCCCCTGCCACACGCCCAAGGTATAAAGATCCAAAACTACTACCAAATCATGAATACAGAGATTCCACATTCAACGCACCGAACCTTACTCTTTTAGCTCAAAAATTGACAGAGAAAGAAACAAAATGGATACAGAATGACTGACACGCTACAAAATTAATATATATTGATGACTGACAGCTCTGTGTAATGTACTGATTATGTCGACTATTCAACGAAAATGGTCATCCAATAAATATTCTACGTAAAACTTACGAAGTTTTTGTTAATTCCTGCTTACTATCGTACTAATAAATGAATGATGAAGTTATAAGCCTAGAAATCACTGTAACTTCAGTGCTGTAATGGAGAAACATATACGCAAAATTGATGGCGCTGCATTAAAGAGACATGATTTTATTATGTGAACAGTTGGAAGTTTCCCTAGTGACAAAGTTAGAAAGAAATGCTAGTTATCTCTGGTTAGAACTCATCTTGATTAAGCTTTGAGCATCTGGGACACTCCACGTAGATATTTAATTCTTAAAGTAAACTAAATACGAAAGAAAGCCGTATTCTTTGTCAAAAACTGATTCAAGCAAACAGAAAAAAAATCACTAAGCTGATTGGAGGAGTATGTTGGGAACCATTTGAGACTGGGTGGCAACAAGATAGGCATATATTACTCGATAAATCTTTCTGGCAAGTTTCTGTGGGGCGCGAACGATATTATCACGACCCCCTGCATTATCTCCAGAACTAATAGAAGTGACAATATGAGAGAGATGCTCTGTCAAACTAACAGGTACAATAAACTGTTCTTCGCTCGCACTTTTAGTGATTTTAGCAAAAATGGCGTGACACTAACGGAATGCACATCGTGAGAATTTAATCGCCCTCTATCCCTTTCTCTATAACCTCCCCTTTGTGGCTGGTGGCCTAATATTTCCCTCCACATATTTATTGAGACTCCAACGGTATAATGTGGATGTGGAAGTGTATCAATACTTAGTGGAACTCCCTATTCAAGAGTATGGCATCAAGAAGAGTGAGATATTCGAGGGTGACGTACAAAGAGACCGAAGAGTACTCCAGAAGTCCCGGCAAAGCCCTTCGGCACCCCTGTTGGCTCATCCGCGCTATATTCGGATGAATCTTTGTTGCTGAATGCCATTAAGTTTAACTATGAATGTCGCATCAATAAAAAAAAAATATACCTCTTCCTCCGCAGACAAAAACCTTAGTGAACTGAAACCGGTATGTCAGTGATTGACCGTTGGTTACTTTTTAGACTTTTCTTGCGGAGTATATTTTCTTCTCGGCAGGAACGATCTTTTAGAGGCACATATATATATATATATATATATATTTACTTAAAAGCCTGTCCATCGGTAATATTGACTAGCCATCGGGTCTCGTAAAAATGGCGGCTCATGCACTTAAAGTCAAGCGTGGAGACAGCGGTAACTCAAGAAAATATTTTTCTTCGAACTGGGTGGTGTGAGCCCCAAGAGATTTTTATAGACTCTTGGTATATTTATGCGCCGTAGGGGAGGAGCCAACTCACGGCCCGGAATGTTGTGCGCTCTAGTGGGTCGAGTAAGGTCTTTTTTTAGCTTTCCTGGTCACGGGTAACGATGGATCTGTCAACAGACTGATGGGGCATGATATCGGATGGGCTGCCTGCAACACTCACCTCTATTCGCCTGACTGCTTTCACCATCTCCTACTCGACTCTCCTCGAATGATGCTTATGGATTATCGCGGTCTGATACCCCAAATATCTCTCTCTCCCTGTGCCTTAGGTCTCATGCGTCCAAAGCCTATGTTTTTGTGCTCAGCACGGGAATACAGATGAGCGATTGAGCGTTGATGGTGAAGTGATTGGTTAAAGTGAATGGGGAAGTGATTGACCAAGGAGTTTTACTTCATAGTTTGGTCAAATATTTGCGTTTGATAATAGAATGATCAGGGTGATGGAAAAAGGAACCATTCACACGTAAGGAAGAATAATAATGTACAAACTTGTACCTACTTCTCCCCACTATTTTTATTGAGGTCAACTTGTAAATGTCCGGGTAAACTTAAGGGTCAAAATGCCTTGCGTGTGGACTATAGGGCATGAAAGGTGTGTATCCAGGTATCGCGAGATAAGTGGACTACTAAAGAATGTGGGTTTGGTATTATGAAAATAGATAATAATGAAAACTGTGAGCCTTGATTGTTACGTCATGTTGAGAAAATGGATGGGAGTCGAATATCCCTGCAACTTCATGAATATTAAGATATGAGAAGAAATAGAAGGCTTAGAACGTCATACCAGAATTTAATCGAATATTATTGGTAGAAATTACCTATACCAACTAAGTCCTATGAGCTGTGAATCTTGAAGACTTCATCTATACCTGTATCGTACCCTACAACCCACCTCTATGGTGCGTACCAGAGGATGAAAATTCACCAATATGCACTACTCTACGCCCTTCTAAAGTTCATGAAACGACGAGTTTGAAAGCAAGTAAAATCATGCTGCAGGTAAAATTTCACAAAATAGGCCACTCTATCGGTATTCTACCAATGTTATGAAAAGTATGAATATTAATGTTTTGCAGTAGCATATATACACAGAGATACTACATTTATATAAATGCCTTGCGGAATGTGTTCTTAGTGCCTCATAGTGGTTTTATGATTAAGCTTCTGGGTTAAATCAACTAAATAGCTGCACAATATATCTACCAGTGCAGTCATAAAGTAGTACTATTGGTACGGTATAATAGTTCCTTGGGTAAATGACATATTAAATTCGCCCGAAATATTAAACTGGTACAAACTAATGCCCCAGTTTTATTCTAACGGCCTAATCTAGAGTGGTTTGTTTGGATTTATTGTGAAACTTGCCCAAAGGATTAGTTTGATTAGTTTTAAGTTTTAAGCAAATGGTAATGCGTTAAGAAACGCATTTGAATGTAACGGAATCGTTAGGTGTATTCATGAAAGAAGGGTGGAAGGAAGTGAAAGCCGAACCAATTTTCCTAGCCATCCCACCAAATTATATTTTTTCGACATTCTTTGCCCGGAATGGTAACGGTTTAAAGAGTGTAGACGTATGCATGCGGTACCTGTCCACCGAAAAAATTTGAAAAGCAGCCCTCCAAATCGTTCCGGGCCTAAACCACTTCCTTCTCCCCGGATTTCCACTTCCAGCCTTCCCCGCCCCACGTAATTGCACCCGGGCGGCATTTGCATACCGCCCACCCATTACGCCGACGTAACTCTTGAGCCCTCCTCCTCCCTCGGACCCCTGCACGGTCATCCTCCCTCGAGAGATCTTGCGACGACCGTATTGCCTCAAAATGTTCCGCCCACCTCGTAAAATTCTTGCTAAATACACGTAATGCGGGAGGACCGGGAGGTGGGGAATGCCGAGAGGGGATGTTGAATAGGATCAAGCAAGTCCAAAAATTGGTCCGTACGATACGAAGATATATCGGCGCTTCGTCGATATATTTCTCAACAAAATCGGTTGAAATGAATGGTATCCAAACGATTGATGTTGTAATCAGTATTAAAGTGGTTGTTGGTAAATTATTCTTGGGGAGTATCAGCACAATCCAAGTAAAAGAATTTTACTCCGTATATACTATATTTTCTAGTAGATTGATAGTAGATTGAGGTTGTAATCGGCATTAAAGTGGTTGTTGGTGTATTTATCTAGTGGAGTATCAGTACCATCAAAGTAAACGAATTATTCTTCGTATATACTATCTGTTTTGGAAGTACTTCGAACCGCTTCGGCGTAATGCAGGGCGATAATGGCGGGGCATAGCATCGAAACTGGGAGAAGTACTAAAATAAAATATAGAATATGCAAAGTTCTCATCTTTTATTTGTTAATCTCTACGCTACCAACCACGACTTGCAGTTCTGCGGAAAATTGGCCACCTTGTATTTTGCTAGGTAGTTCTATTTGAATTCCGCATGAAATATTCATAGGATTTTGCCTAACCGTAATCGCATAAACTCTAACGGGCATTACAACTCTAAGCAAAATAATTTGCTGGAGAATAATTTTTATCTGAAATAGACCTCTACGTTTCTGTTTACAGAGAGATGTGTATTATACCTAACTTAAAATTGCTGCAAAGTAAGATTTGTGACTACTCTTGTCTCGAATGTCAAGGAATTAATTAGTTCTAAAACTTCATTCACCTTTAACAATTGAAGTACCTGTATATTCTATACCAAATATTTTTTGTCAATCCCAGCTAGTCGACGAAAGCCTGTAGAACAGTAAGAAGTGCGGCGTCAAAATGCATCGATTGTCGAAGTTCAACAATATTGGACATCACCATACTCATTTATGTCCTCCTTTATTCTGCTTTTTACAGAAGAAAAGGTGAATATGTCGAGTCTTGGTGGTTATTTTCGCTATGTGACATAAGCGAAATTCGGGACTACTGCAGCAATATTGCCGATAAAATGTGTCTAAATTAATGGAGGGAGGGTAAAATTTTAAAATTCTGCAATGTAATATATTGAAGATGCGAACAGGATTTTTAATGAGGCATTGATCATTTTTTAAAATATGAAGCATGAATAGAGTTACTGAATTTGAAAACCATGAGGTTATACAGTAGTAATGGTTGACATATATCTCAAGAAGCGATGAACCATCTCAAGAGCCGGAGCTGTCGTGGTATAAGATAAGGAAACAGTTGTTCTAATGTCTCACGATTCCTAGTGATGGAAAATTTTCTTCATTGACTTCCTTATATGTCTCGATAGAGCCATTGAGGTAAGTGAATGAGGCATTACGTCTTCAATCTGTAGCCTGACAACCGATAAAACAACCGTATTGGTTTTCCCTGTTCTTTTCTTGCTTTCCTTTGAATGGCACTAAAGAATGTATGAATTAACTGATACAAAGCAAGAATATTCACCATCTAGTTGAAATGTAAGGCAAGTAACTCATTGACTGTATATGAGTAACTTGGTGCCTTGGATTCCACTCTATCTTTATATATGTGGACCCCAGAAGTCAAGGGGTCTAAGTGACATTTTTGAAAAAAATAAGTTGGGTACAGGAATGGGATGTGAAAATATAAATTTTTTAGGTGTTAAAGGGATCCAAGTGATTTTCTTGACAGGTGGTGCTATCTAGGGTAATGTCTCTTAACTACTTAGTGGGTTGTACCAAACATTTTCAACTTTGACTTAAGTTTTCTCTAAACAATGGTTTTGTTACTTAGACCCCTTGACTTCTGGGGTCCTCATATATAATTCTTCTGTGCGTGTGTATGTCACTAAACTCCTCCTAAACGGCTGGACCTATGATGATTTTGATGACATTTTTAATGTGTATTTGAGTAGGACCCTGGATGGTTTAGATTCACAAATGGACCCGGTAGGTGGCGCTGCGATCGGGTTCTAGGAAATTTTTTTTGACGACATTTTTGTGGCGACCGTAAATGGTGCCATCATCTTCAATATTGTTGCCAAGGAGGCCTTGCTGATTTGTTGATGTTTATGTAACTAAGTCAGAGGACTGAGATTGTAGTGGACATTGATAAAGGCTCTAATAAATTGATTTGATAAACGTGGAGATCTCCTCACTAATCCATCTCCACATTGGTGACCCCGACAAGAAGAATGAATAGTCAACATTTGGTGAAAACGGTTTTGCCGCGCGACGACGAGCTTCAACGCTTACGTAAAGAAAACGCCCGGCTCCATCAGCAACTAAATGATTCTGATTCGACACGCAGCCACACAGACACCGAGAAGAACCCGCCTGCGGTTCGTCGCATCGCCGTGAAACTACCACCATTTTGGCCCGAGAAACTGACTCTTTGGTTTTCACTGGCGGAATCTCAGTTCGTGCTGTCGGAGATCACAAGCGAGGTAACGAAGTTCCATTACGTTGCCTCAAGTTTAGATTCTCGCGTGGCCTGTGAGATTGAGGACATAATCACGAATCGTCCGTCTCAGAATTCGACTCTTCGAAGCTTATAGAACGACTGTCAGCCTCTGAGGAGCAGCGCGTTCGCCAGTTACTGTCGAACGAGGACCTCAGCGATCGCAAGCCTTCCCAATCCTTGCGGCATCTTCGCTCCCTCGCCGGAACGACCGCTATTCCAGATAACCTCTTGCAGCAACTGTGGCTGAGGCGATTGCCCCCGCACGTCAAAGGAATCCTGACTGCCCAGGCGGAGTTACCCCTAGACAAGCTGTCTGAGCTCGCTGACAAGACCAACGAGGTGTCAACTCCTCCCTCATATGGCCTTCCATGCCGTTTCTCCCAACAGCATATCGACGAATGATAAGCTGTACCTAGCCATCGAGGGTTTGTCAAGAAGGTTCACGGAACTGTTGGTTTCACAAGGTTCCCGCGGTCGCGCCATCGTATCTGGTCAAAATCGAGGAACCCGTCGCCCTCTCAATGTGGTTGATGGTGTTGATACCATAACCCCAAAATTTCACCTCCCACCGTTTCCCCCACTATTTTTAAAAGGAAAAAAATCATAAGTTTATGAATAATTGACCGATAAACCTTCTGAGAAGTTAATGAATAATTGACCATCAGAGAATAATTTATAGTTATGTTTGTGTACCATAGGTGGCGCTGATATCGAATTCTGTGTTATTTGACGTACACATCAACACATGCGCAAGTCGTCGCACTTGCGTCGTAGCTTGGCGTTGTTTGGACCAAACGAAAAGATTGAAATGTCAAACTCAATGTCAAATGTCACTTAGTATGTAGTTTATCGAAAATTCGAATATCGAAAAAACGTTTGCTGAACCCGCTAATAGCTGGCAAGCCAACGTTTGGGCAGGACAACGTCTGTCGGGTACGCTAGTTTTATTATAGTTTTCTCTGGGAATAAGGATCATTATTGAAATAATAACATAAAAAATATATGCCAAAAGAATGCATATTAAAGAAGGAAATAAATGCTGATTTCTTGAAAAATATCGATAGAAAACGTATCAAAATTTCAAAATTAGTGCGTCAGCCCGTGAGAACTAAAGTAAAATTGGGTTTAAAAATATGCCGGACAGAACATACGTACGTTACACTCAGAATTTTCTTCCATTGCAAGCACCACCTAATGATAATAAAATCGAGAATAAACTCTGGATCAAACAGTTTTGGAATAAAATAGGTCGTCGCGGATTTTTCACCAGTTTAAGTAATTGCTGGAAAAATTGCAATGGCCTTATTATTATTATTATACGCCGGCTTAGAAACATCATACTCCAGGTAGGAATGAACATTTTCCAACAAATAATTAGAGACCAAAATATTTTGCCAAAATTCCTGTGCCACATAATTTGGTTTTTAGATGAAAAGAGGAGCTAATTTATCTGATTTTCTCCCTCATGTTTAATTATTCATTCGTTACGTAGCACTAATAGCATAACTAGTATGCTTCCTGTATCTCAGCGCATGTATTTGAATGAAAAATACATTAATACCAAAAGTTCTTACCTTGCGTTTAGACCATATTGTGGAATGCATGTTACCACACGCCTCGGAGGCTTTCTGGATATTAGGTAGATCCGGCTGACATTGCTCTATGTTACCAATGGTTTTGCTTACTTCGAGATGTTCTTTTGTATCGAGCCAAGACGATGGATTTTCGATGTTTTTAATCGCGTATCGCTCCGTCACAGACTTTCATGGGCACCCGCGATTGCTTCTCCCCACTCTCGCCATTTGGTCACTCGTAAATCGGTATAAGGGCTGCAAAGACGAAGGGGTCCGAGCCGGGCGTTTACGAGCGCCAGAGCTCCCCTAGTCCTCCTCCCCCCTCCCAGGTCCCACCTCGTACGAGCCACGGGGCTGTATGGTATGGGTGGGGCTGCTTCTCCCCCCCCCTCTCTCCTCGTGCTCGCCCGCGGCGGCTACGTGGATCCCTAATTGGGGCCTTAAATGTCCATCTGGCGAGCTAGTTCCTCCCTTCACATCCCGGGGGTTCCTTGTGTATCCACCCCCCTCCCCACCCCACCCTTACATGACCCCTACTCATCCGAGCTCTTCCACGTTCGGCTCCGCCAAATTGGATCTTTCATTGGATCCGTGGAGGCTTGGGTCGTCCCCGTCCCTCCCCCCCATTGCAACCTTCGCGCTCGGGGGAAAATAACCATCCCACCTGCTTCATCTCCGGAGAAAGAGCTATTTTTTCTGCGTTATGCCCGACAATATAATGAGCGCGAAGTGGGCTGAGAGAGATGAGAAAGGCTAGTTCTTCTTTATATCTTTTGAGGAGAGACTCTTTTTTATTTCTCATCGCTTCTCGTAGGTTGAAATATTCGCGTTATTTAGTGCTCAATTCCTATTAGATAAAGCGCCACCCCAAGTTTTTCCTTCCGAGAAGCGGGATACACCGCGGAAACGTGTTTCGGAAATTGTATTCCTAGACCCGTTCCCACATAGGTTTCAAGAGTTATGATAAATAGCTCGGGAGAATCTTCCGGGAAAGTGGTCTTAACGAGCTGAGATGAACACGGCGCAGGCGTGCGGTCAGCCTCCGCGTGAATAATTCCCGCAGACGACTGGAGATTATCATTTTATTGGAGGCGCTCAAAATGGTTAGGGAGGTGTAATGCCGTCGATTAATTGGGAGGTTTTGTACAAGGGATTTTCCCAGTTGGAAGAGGTGGCCCCTTATTTGCACTCCGTAACTGCCTTTGAGGATTTGACCTATGGGATATTTTATCTTGCGAGACATGCCGGTGATAAAGGCCCAAAATTCGAATGTAAATGCGTTTTGATGATCATGTATCCTAAGGATCATGACGAAAATCATTAAACTTGTACCAATTTTAAGCCTCCGTAATTTTTCGCTGGCCAAATCACCCAGGGGTTTCAATACTTTGACAACAAATTAAAATAGTCGCTGATAAGACTTAAAAATATCTCGAAAACTTTACTTATTTAATGCATCTGCGGAATTCAGTTTTGCATGAAGAAATTTGACTCAAAAGGGGGAAGCTTAGGATTCATGGAATTGTAATGAACTGCCTAGGAGTTTATTTAATGCTTATTTACAAATGTGCATGCAATTCATAATGTAAAAATATATATTAGAGGTTATAGCGGGTTAGAGATTAAGACCCGCCTTTATCTTAACTTTTTCCATACAAAATTGGCAGCGTAAAATGGAATTAAGTGATTTTAACCAAGTAAGTGTTATTTATTACTGTAAGTTCAAGCTGTTAAAAAAGTTAAAACTAATTTTAGTTCTGGTTGGAATACCACGACTTATCGCCTGAGTTATATACTCTCATTAATTAATAAGCAACATTTTTGCCTCTGTCAGGCATTCTTTACTTAGACGCAAGGAGTTGATTTAGTAATGAGTAAAGATAGTATACATTCAGCATCACATTTTAATATACTTATTTCGTTGTTCTGTTACCGCTTATATGCCAATTTTTTTCTGCTGGCTTGAGCTACGGTGGAAATTTTGTAGCAGATCGGCTCTCTATGAAAAACATAAACGTAGAAAATCTAAATATTTGTGAATTTTTATGTAAATTATTATTCTTATCTTTATTTCATTAAATATTACATGGAAGAGCAATAATAACTGCTCGCTGAAGGTCCATTTCAGCAAACAGAAATTTTCTCTTCCTCCTATTACTGAAAATGAGCTCGTTTTCAAATTCCCTGTTTGGTCCAAATCATGTGCCCTTTCATGTTCTGCTTCAGGTAATTTTAAAATAAAAATATATCTCCACATCTGGAAAAGAAAATTTTTTTTTTTCGCTTTTGATTCGAACATGAACGAGAAAAATGACATTTTGATATTCAAAACAGCGTATATGATGTCCACGTATTACTTCTGCGAGATACTTATATAACCGGAGGAAGAAACGGGTGATTCCGAGGTATTTCATTTCAGCTGAAAATCCACGCGATGGCTATCTGGAATATTAAACTTTGTCGTTTGCAAAAAAAGACATTCGGATATACGCGATTTTTCGGTTGCAACGATATTATCCCTCCACCCTACCAATATCGGATTTGTTGTTTATACTGGAGGGAGAGTAAACTAACTTGTTTGCATTTCATAGCGCCTGGGGAAATTTACTCGCAAATATTTAATGCACTCAGCTATTGACCTTGATTTTTCACCACGGTTGACCGTCATGTGGAGATTTGGTGGAGTGGAGAGTGTGCGTCGATAGCCATCGGTAGTCACCCTTTAAAAACCCGATCAAGATTGATTGCCTGAGGCATCTCTCCATTAAGGTGGCAACTCCCCATTCACCTATTCGACAGAACAAACAACAAGGCAATGCGGGGAAGGAAGGAAAAGATTATAAAGCGTTGTAGCCATGTTGTTTGTTGCAACTGCCCGCCTTTACTCCCTGAAATCTAATCTTCATTATCATAAATTCACCCCGAGGAGCAGCTCGACGTGTCGCAAACGCATCGTGTCCCGAGATTCTACGGCATCAAAAGCATCGTGCTCGTAACAGGCTTGGTGTATTAGACGATTTATCGCAGATTGGGCCACTTGAGCTCTCTGAAATGTGACCAAATTCCGATTATCTACGCCTGTCGCAGTTTGGACGATTTCACGGTAGGTCCATGTGATTTTTAGGCAATATTTGCCGCAATCGTTGGCAACTTGGAAACTTAAACAGCAGGGAAGAGGAATGAAGCGGCGGGTAGGGCAGGAGAAAGGCAGTGACGCATAAATTTACTTTTGGCTCCGTAAGAAAATGTTTACAATTAAAAAACAATTATACTTAGACTCAACAAAATATCATATTCAAATTTAGCTCTTTTCTAAAGGAAGTTGACCAGTTTTTTCAACGCCTCCCCCACAAACGACTTAAGCAGGTAACTATACCTTAGTTATCCTTGTGCGTACTGTGTGAATAAATAACTACATGGCGCTAATCTACAGCTCTCGTTTTTTTATCCTCAAGTGATAATCGATCATTTTGGTTCATCTGAGGACGAGCAGATGGGCAAAGAATCAATGTACGTCACAATAGCTGTCATGAAAACGAAAAAGTTTGAAACTTCATATTTTTACACGTGTATACAATACACCACTAGTTGCAATTTACGTGCTTATTTGGAAATACGCTGGTTGATGAAAAAAAGAGCCCTACTATTGTGGGATTCTAATGCACGGAAGAAGAGCTATTAAGCTGGAAATTTATTCCGCCGCTGCCCCACGGAGTCTGCAGGAAGACTTCAGTTGTCATCGATGAATTATTTATCTCTACTTTTCTGGAAAAGACATCCTTATTGAGGAAATTCTATACCATTTAATAAGTTTTTACTGCAATCCAGTAGCTTTTAGTCACTCTGGAAAATGTTAGGTTGATGATGAATACGTACTGTGAATACGTATTGTGGATATTTACCTCACGGTGTCGAAAGAAGTCTATTTGTTTTACTTGCTTTTTTTATTTTGTCGTAATTGAATCCTATGGTATCGGTGGAATGATATTTTTATTCATTTCAGTGATGAAACCTGATCAAATTTGGTGACCTTAAGTAAAATGTCGGCGTATATTTTAAAAATTAAAGGGATTAGTGATGAAATGCACATAGGTGGAAATACTGAATGTAATAGAAAATTCGTAGGGTAACCATGTATTGGTATATGGCAAGAAAAGAATTATGGTGGCAGTTAAAGAAAAGTTAGAAATAAGGAAAACAAAACGAGAATAATAACCTTGGAATTGAAATCACAAGCTGAATAGCCGGGCAAACCGTAGTCTAGCAAACCTACTCACGCGGATGAAATCCAGAAAAAAATGCAGAAAAAAAAGGCCGGGGAAGACACAAAAAGTGTTGTGTTTGAATAAATAGTGGAAATATTTCGAGTACAGAAGTATTACTGCATCTCTTTAAAATAATATCGGGCATGAAAAGTTGTAAACCGACCATCATAGTGATAGAATAGGCTCCTGAACACATTATATAAATAAGAAGTGAGAAGTGGAGGGCTCCTGCATACCTATCTTCAGATTTTACTGAATGTTAATGATGATGAAGCCGTTCTTGATCAAATATGAGTTTTTAGTTTTATTAACTTTCTATCAGGGATAAGATGGAAGAAAGGACTGCCTCAGTATCGATCTCGCACCTATAAATACGTATTATTAGTAAGTATTTGATAAGTTTCAATAGTACTTACATCGCTAATATTATTTTTTTGCAATGATGGGACAGCCATAAATCTCTGTTGGAGGCTTTTGCAGCGCTGTTGTGCAGACATTTGAATGGTTTCCGGGTTTCTCAGTGTTCTATTTTGGTGGCGAAGATTTTTTGTGCCAGTTTTAGGGTACATTTTCAGATCAAGTTCCAATATCACCCTCATGATCGCAGCGGAACCCAGAGACCATACAAATAAATTAAGGAGAGTCCTCGTTCAAGAATAACTGAGATGACACCATTCCTGTCACAGTGACATTTTCTTCATCATTTCCTTGAAAATACCTGAGTTGCAATCTTGATGTTTCGCTTTCTATGCTTTTATCTCAGGTTGTAATGATTTTCCGCAAATACTATTGGTTTTGCTTTTACATCAGGCTGACGTATGATTGAATGGGTCAAAATTACATTGTTTATTTCTTCCAGATCTATCTTATAATGTGAAAAACAGTAGTTTTGACCATAGTATTTTCATTATTTTATGGATGTATTCTGTTTAAAATTCTTATCAAATTCTCCGTTATATTTTTAGTTTTTTTTTTGTTATTTGAGGCACCCGGTGATAAAACATTTACTTCTAGTTCAGTAAATAATTTCAAACTTTTAAATCACAATACTCATCTCTGTATTATTCCCGAGGGTTTCAATGCAAAGCCTCATGATTTGCTCAAACTGAGCATTATTGGAAATTCGAGTGACTGTTAGTTGAATTCGTTAAAAAAAAATATTTGCGCGATTTCGGGCGACCAAAGCGCCACATCCCTGCGACTTACAACTTGGTTCATCTAGCAAGCCTGGCTCGTAATAGCCTTTCACCCTGCCTTTATTCCCTGACTCTACGTGGTGAGTTTCCAGGTTACGTTTTAGTCTTCCATTTGTGAATGGAAGAAGAGGGGTCTGAATAACAGCGAGGAAACTTTTGGGGGGGAGAGATGTGGGCAAATAAAAATGGAAGGATTTTTGCCGGCGATCATTTTTTCCCCCGACATGGAAAATAGCATGGGGTGGAATGTTCTCGAGTTTTGTTTACGCAAGAACGCATTACACTCATCAAGCAATGTTATTTATTTAACTCCATATCCTTACTGCCGGCCCCCTACCACCCTCGAACGTGGTTCGTCCGAGTGCCCCGCCCCCCAAACCACCACACTGTACCTCCACTGTCCACTCTCTCCCCTCACCCCCCTTGCGCCGCCCGGGATTCGTCGGAAAAGATTAAAGCTCTGTCGTCTCCCTCCTAAAACTCAAAAATACCCACCACCACCTGCCACACACCCTTCTCACTCCCCCCCTCCCCTACTCTTGACGTACCCTCATCTCAGTCATTCCCATAATCCCTTTCGTCGGGCGAGAGTATGAGGGGGAGGGGGATTTTCGCGTTTATGCTCCTGGGATGAATGATGTGAAAAAGCGAGGGAGGGGTGTATGAGCAAGTGTTGGAATGGGGGGCAGAATTTTTATTTCTGGGCATTAGGTGTGGTTGTCCGGCCGAGTGGAGACGTAAGATAGGAAAAGACAGCAATGGCGCACGTACAACCGGGTGGCGCGCAGTGCTTTGGCACACCAATAAAACCACTATTAAACATTTGGTTTGACGAATCCAAGCCTTAACTATGGAGTGGCACGCGCACATATATCAGTGGCTAAGCGATAGGCTAGGAGATTCATGTAAAAAATTTCCACCACAGTCTGCTATCGAATCTGGTCCGTCGAAATGGGAGCAACTAGCCAGCACACTGACGACCTCTAATGGGAGGAGAGGATAAGGGAATCGGAGAAGGTGTAACAGGCATTGGGATGTGGTGGGAGAAATTGGAAAGGGAGTGCTCTGGTTTCGGGGACCCTTGAGGTGGGAGAACGTTCCGTGGGGACAATGAGGGTGTATATGCTGGCCCACCTCGGGGCAGTTCCCAAGGATCGTGGGGATCGAAGCGGAAAGAGATGTCGGTCCCAGGGTGGCTTACGTGGATTGGAAACAGGTCAGGAATGGTAGGAGTCGATGGGGTTGAAGTCCGAAGATGTGGATGACGAGAGGGGGTGAGAAGGGATTCGGCAGAGGTTTTAGTGTAATGAGGATGTAGGGCTCGGGATAAAGGGTGTTAGCGAAAGGTTTGGCAGTGGTGCAAGCCACCTTGGCGAGATTAGCCTGAAGAACTCCACCGAACCGAATGCCAGCGCTAACATGAAAATCCGGAAATTATTGTCCTTGATCACGAGAGCAGTGGCTGTAATTTTTATTCCCCTAACGAGCCTAGCGGCGCAGAGTCATGTCTTCCTCTGTTTGTTCTCTTCTTTTTCTTTTTAATCGGTGGATTTATATTTGGCTGAAATATAGAGATGTGCCCTTATCTACCAAATGGCCTTGTGTAAGAACTTGTGTAGGAAACTGAAGAGTATCGATAAGTTATTTTTCATTTACAGTCATGATGAGCCAAATTATTTTAACGTGCAAACTAGAGGATGGTGTAAATAGGAAGGATAAAATTGAAGAAGTCGATCGGATTAAAGTCCAACGATGACAAGAGGGAGCAAAAGACGATTTGGCAGAGGTTTTAGTTCGATGAATTTTACTTTAGAACTGTCATTCCTAACCATGTAACAGGGAGAAATTTGCTGGAGTAAACATATGTAGTGTTTCATTGCGAGGAACAAGAAATGGTTAATTTTATTTTATCAGTGATCTCAATATGCAGTTTTTTCGTTGCGAAAGGTTCCTCTAAATTTTAAAATAATTATGAATCCAAAAATATCTGAAAATGGGCTTGGTATATTTCATACAAGCTTGTAGAGTGCTCGAATAACAATTTAGTTTGGTAGTTATTTGTAGCCGGGGAAGATGGAATATCATTTTCATTCTAACTAATTCGCCATTAACTTGCCTGTATTTTTGCATTTCGCTCAGCAATATCCTGGAAATTTTAATTCACTAGTTTCGCGTGATGAGACCCAGTGAGAGTTACAAGCAGAAATGCTCATATTTTGTGATCAAACTACGTGAAACTACTGTTTCTTATCGCTCTGATGCAATCTCCTACTTCCGTTATGAAGTGTGCTTCCTAGGAGCAATTTTACTCTCGTAATTTTGTTTGGGGTGGAAGGTTTCTTTTGAGGCAAATTGTATGTAACACGGAATTTTGCTTCTTCGGTAGGAGCACGCTACCTCTATAGACCTATTTCAATCATCGGAAACCTGCTTTTCCTCAATTATGAGTCAACGTTTGCACCTTGATCGGTTTTCGTGCATTCGAGACTGCAAAGCATCCACGAACTAGAATTTACGCCTTAAACCTGTCGCTTAATTGGCGCGAAAATCCATTAAATTCGGGTTAATTTAGGGGTGTTTATTTATTTCTCAAGCCTTAATACCGAGTTTTCCTTAAATATACCCCATTATAATCATCATTATTTTCTTAATTTTGAAAATCATTTAACTAACCTTTGTGTATATGGATTAATGCTCACAAAGAAAGTAAGGAAACAGATATGAAAGAGAAAATCAAATTTAATGCTTTAATGAATAGTACAAATAAATATGAAAATAGTAAAATTTTTATCGTTCATCATGAAAATAACAAATTTTCTAAAGTGACGCATAATGTTACTTCTAGTACAAGTGATTTCGTTCATTATGCCAAAATCAGGTACGCTCACCTATCCATGACCCCTTATTTCTTACCCTTTGCCCTACCATTTTTTCGCTGTTTGTTTTATTGAGAACTAATTTAAATATTGTTGCTCTCGGTGATCAAGTCTCCCTTGAATTCTCTCAACTTCACCTCGCTTCTCTTCTCCGTATGAAGAATATTTGAAACTTCACCCTGCATGCCTCTGTCCAATTTGATTCCAGCTCCCCCTGAACAATATTGCTGAAGATCAAGATATATCTACGATTGGTTAGTCATTATTTATAATAGGCCAAAAATGACTCATTCAACAGTTCACGCGTTCTCACTTTCCTTCTCTTTTCATGTGGGACTTTAAAAGTCTGAGAGGGGGAGGGAAGAGGTACCTCTGAGCACAGCGGCGGCGTTAGGTTGGAACCAGAAACAAAAACCGCCATGGATCGCATGTATGTACATCCCTACTACTCGCCAGGCTGAGGAGCGCAGCGTGAGCGCCCATCGGCGGAGTGCAGCGGTGTAAAGTGGTGCTCTCGCTACGGGGTCAAGAGGGCGTGCGCTTCTAAGTTCTGACGACGCGAGCGAAAATCCCGCACGAGAGTCGCGGGGGAGATGGGGGCGTCCCTCCTGGGGGGGGGGGGTGAGATTTGATAAATGCGTACATTTAGCGGGCAAGAGCATACGAGGGAAACGAGAGATGGTAAACGGAGACGCGAGCTGCGGCTGCACCCGGGGTCCTTTACGATCTGGGTGTGCTGTCGGATGGGTCAAGGACCCGCGTGCAAGATACGCAGATGCCCACTTTTGTCCTCCCCCCAGCCCCATGAGTGCTGAGCGCACACCCAACTCTTGGTTTGAGTCCCACCTCGTAGCTTTTCGAGGCGGTATGAAGAACTTCCTCCCATTTGGACCCGTCCACGCTCGCCGTGCGAACGTGTTTGAGTCAGAGGTGCAAGGAGGTAGAGGTTTAGGTGGGAGCAGGGTAGGAAGAAGGTAGGGCTGGGAGGATGGGAGTCAGAATCCGCCTTGATTTGAATATCCGAGTACCTCACCTTTTGATCCTCAACTACGCGACAGCTTTGACGCATGTTAATGAGCATTTTACTAGTTTCTCTTTCCTTTGAAGTCTCGGCTATCTCCTCCTGTCTTCTAGCCCTCCCCTACCTCCTCATATCCCTCCCTCCCTTCTCATTTTCCACCAGCTCTTTCCGTCTGGTCCTTCGTCCTCATTCGCTACTCACAATCATTCCTCTCCTCTCCGTCTCTTTCTCTTCGCTTTGGCGTACTTGAGGAATTTCCTGCTCCAGCGATAAAACCTTTGCTCCTTTCATCGGTCCCGAGGCCGCGTCATGTCATAATTCATGACGTCTGTGTGAACAAGGGAGTGGGGTAAGGTTGTGGGAACGGCAGTGGGAAGGTATTGGCCATGGGTTGGGAGTGTAAGGATGGTGGCGATGGAATACGCCCTCACGAGCACGCATACACCTCAAAGCACTTTGCGTCGAGTTTGCCATTTTGCTGGTTGGAATGCTCACTGCTCTGGGTTAAGTCCGTGAAGTCACACGTTTGACCCAACGTGGTACAATTAGACAATAGTGAAGGAAATTTGTATTCTCAAGTCTCTTGTTCCCGTGAACTTGCCGTATATCTATTTATCTAGAACGTGATTTGTGAAATTTTGTCTTCATTTACGTGTCCTGTTAAAAAAAATTATCGCGAAAATGACGGAAATGGATATTCTGAGTAGTATTTCTCTCGAGTGCAGGATAGTGATATTATATTTTCTTCGACTCTTATTTATCTGGAATTACTAAGCAATAAAAATTATTCGAAAGAATTGAGCCCCTCTGACGGTTGATTTTGTGTGGAATATTTCACTTTACGCTGAAACTTCACCTTGTACGATTTAATAAATCATAACTATTATCTGAAAATGAGACGTTAACTGATCCTGAAAAGTGGCTAAATAGTAAGACACTGTCTCTGGCAAACATCTGGTTATGATGCCACACTTTATGTGAAACAACCCGACCTAGGTTTCAGTTTCAGCATTAGCATCATCATAAACTAATGATTGCATGATATGCCGAAACCTAGTTCGTTTTGCTTCTAATAAAGTGTGGAACTATAACCTGGTGTTTTTTTATTCATTAAAAATAGTTTTGCTGGTGATGCATTATCTGAATTTTCCACGGAAGAGATGTTCGACTTTAGCTCTAAAAGCTGCCCATATGTGTGCGGGCTATATCGAATAGCTTGCGATTCACTATACTGTAAGTTCAATAATTTTTCATGTTATGCTATCAGAATTTTGCGTTAAACTTCATTTTGATGATATATTTGCAATCCTTTTTTTATTCTGGACACTGCAGCTAAGTTATCACCTTGAAATGCATTACCAGTTAAACCCATAGTTTGACTTTGGGTGAGCATTTTCGTAGCATTTAGCAACAGGAAGTGTTAACTATCTCGCTTAGTACGAGACTAAGATCAATGGATTCCGATTAGCGGAACGGAAAGGCAAGGAAGGGAGGTCCAATTGCTCAAGCATTGAAGCGTAGTTGTGAAAGGGGAGGAGTGTTGAAAGCGGCCAGAAAACTGCGTGACGTAATTAATGGACCGTGCCTAAATAAGATTTCGCCTGAATTTTTTTTATGATAAAAGGCGCTAAATGTCATTTGCATGGACTTTGTAATGACCATCATTAGTCTCCTTCATACCACAGATTGGTCAAAAGCAGTCCTCTTAAGGGCTTGCTTAGGTTGGCGGAATAGGGTGACGTGTTCTCCAAAAAAAAGTGTCCCTTATGAATAATAACATATAGTTTTTTTCAATTTTGTTCTCATTTTATCTTTTCTCTTTAAAATTGTCTGCAGTATGAAGTGGCATCATCATACGAGCAAAGTAATATTTGTGGTACAAGGATTTTAATAATATTGCTTGCACGAAAAGAGTTTGGAATAAGTAATTTTTGCCTAGAATTTGAGAGGTAGACGAGTTGAATTTTCTATCTCCTGGACAGGATTCAGAGGAGGCGACCGACTGCTCAGGCCATTTGCGCCATAGGGGATAGGTAAGGTAGGGTGGATAGATACCCGGCATCGGCATTAGCCTGCTCTTAACGAAAGGCGCCAAGGAGACCACGGTTTAACGTCTCATCGGAGGTGACAGACAGAGTACTGTACTTGAAGTGCCCTCCACATGACATTCAAGTAGGGATCGGGTTTCCTCTGAAAAATATCCTCTTCCACTGGAAATTAAATCCTGGCCGTCCGAATGGTAAGCTAGTACTCTATTCGTCAACCCGATCACCCTTTCTATCTCCTTCTCTAGCTCTTAGTCTGTGAATATAGTCTTTTCAGTGAAATTTTTATCGCTGCTAAGGTACCCTGTTTCATTCATATCGACCAGTATATGGGTGAAAGCGTAGTGAAACATAGTGAAAGTAGATTCATAAATAACGTATCATCTGCCAGTCAGCTGAGATTTTGAAGCAAATATTAAGTGGATGGGTAGAATGCATTTCTTGAAAAAAAAGCAAATCTAAAAAGAAAGATCAGTTGAGCGTTAAAATCAGTGGAGCTCTTTATGTTTCTCGTTAAGTTTCAGATAATAGGAAGGGTTAAGTTGGCTACCGAGGAACTTGCTAAGGTGATAAAACTGCGTGGGAGTGTGAGGAAGGACATGAAATCGAGGCTAGCTAAAGACCTTAAGTGAACATTGGTACCACTGTGTGTCGATACTGGGACTCTTGAAGGAAGAAGAGGAGATATCAAGGGGTCTACATTATCCTGCGGCCCGAGGGACGGAATCGTCGGACGGACGGGTAGGGAATCTTGAAAAAAAAGACTACGTGTTGAAAATTTGTTGAGGAAGTAAGGTACTGTTTGAAATATGGTGTTAATAAAACTAATACATGGAGGGGATAAGATTAAGCAACTGGGTATTAAAAACAAAGAGATGTGAGGGAGAATGCTCGGAAGGTGAAGAAGATATTGGAAAAGTGTATTTTTTGGCTGTGAGCAATTTCAAGAGGTAGAGTGGAATAATAGCGGCTGTCGTTAAGAAACTTAAATAGCAAAATGGTTCTTAAGAGTTCAGTCACATTCAACCCAACCGCTGAAGCAACCATAAAATCTAGGATACCGCCACTAATTGTCAAAACCACAAGTCCCTTTTCTGTTGACTATTAAATTGAGGTTGCATTCATGGATATGTAAAAGGGATTAGACGTGTTTGCCTCCTTGGTACTTTTGGATGGAGATTTAAAGTGAATATGATACGTCTATGCGTGAACCACCACCTGAGGACTGGGTGCGCGATTTCCCGTTTGCCATAAATCCTTGGGAGACCACGGTTGTGCACGGTCAGTTATGCCAATATTACCTCTGATAAGTAATTATATGTAACGTTAAGAGAGTGGAGAATTCTAATAATAATTGACCGCAAGAAATATTTTTACCCTTTTTATTATATAGATGCTTTATCATTTATTAAAAATTGTATACATAACACACATTTTAGTGAGATAATTAATATTTTAATATTCTTTCCAGTGTCCAAAATATTGGAATTATGTGTTTTTGTCCTTTGTATTTTATTATTCTATTATGATCATTTTTGCTTTTCCATCTTCTCTCCTGTTATAAGGGCCGCATTATTAATTTTATCTAGCGGTAATTTTAAATTATATCTTCTAAAATTATATTGTTATGTTTTTTGATGATTTAACTTACACCAAATAGGTTATTGAATTTTTTGAGATCAGAGTGACTGCCTTACTGAAAAAGCTACTTTCAAGTTTGGTAAATAATAGGATAGCTTCGAATTTCCACTTAAAATAGCTTAAAAAACTCTATGACTTATGTTGGGATTCGTGATTGCCTTTTCCCTAAGGGTAAACGCTTGTTTATTCTTGTGCTTATAATATCGACCGGCTAAAGCCCATCTCTATTCTGAGTGAATGAGCTGTTCTTAATGAACGTTGATGTTCTCCCCACTGAGGGCAAGATTCTCGTTTTTGCGTCGTCAGTAGAAAATTATCATTAGGGCCAAAATATTTCTCTAAAGGTTTATGTGTAGACATCAGTAACACGGTTGGTGATTTTTTTTAAGGATGCGACTGCACGAAAAATGTTATTTCATCTCATGTATCAGTCGCCAGCGAATAAAATAATCGTCATTATTTTACCTTTTTTTCTTACCGATAATGAGAAGTTTGGAGTTGTTCCATGCACGCTGAATTCTCTGCTATCTTTCTCTTGCAATTAAATGAGACGAGGAAAACACCGATTCTCATTTTTGATACAATGAATAATTTTATGTTGCATCCCCTGCATCGTAATTGCGACACCACTCTCTCAAATCTGTAATATTTTCCAAGTTCATTCCATCTTTTCTGTGATAACTTCCATCTATCGTTTCTTCTGACTTCCACCCTAGAGATCCCCCTGTCACCTTATCCCGCTAATTTATGCAATATTCTGCTCTTCTAAATAGTAATTGCTTAAAATAATTTCCTAAAAACGGGAATCTGTGCTGGCAAAACGGCTCGAATAAGCATGTCCTCCATAGCATGAATAACCAAGTACCTCCAGGTAAAACAATGTTTGCCTTTCTTTCGCTTCTCAAATAACCATCTTCTTGCATTTATTAATATTTCTCTAGTAAAAATTGGCTTGATTTATTTCCTGTAAACATTCTTTTCTAATTAATCGTTTGTTAGCGTTGGTTGAATTTCATCCAATATTTTGCAATAGTTGTCGATAATTTTAACGCATTTTTAGCCAATATTCACATCTGTCAGTTCATTTTTGCTGTATTTTACTTTCAAATAATTAAAAGGAAATGCAAAGGTTTTGAACACTTTTATGCCTATTCTTTTGTTTAATATCTAGATAAACTATGGTGGAAAATGTTTTTCTTTATTAATGGTTTTTACCAGACAAAAACTACATGGTCTCCGACTCACCGTTGAGCAATTTTATGATGTGGAATGGGGAATAAACTATTAGATAAAACTTTGCAAGTTCCTTAGAATTTTTATTTTATTACGATCATGTTTTGTCCGAAAGTTGACATCATCAGGTTGTGATGTCGAGTATTTCACGAAGCCTTGCTATAAAATTAAGATTTCTTGAGTTATAAGTTTTTTCTAGGTCTTCTTTCTCTATGCAATAGTGCTTTGTGGATTAACTCTTCTAGGATGTCGATTGTGTTTATATATGCTTTTACCTCGCATGTTTTTAATGTTATTATTTCAGCATTTACATTCCCGCTGGTAAGACTTCATCTTTCAAACAAGCCAATTTACTGCCTATGTAAATCCTGTTACACTATGGTATTCATCGTAATATTCCGACAAAATTCTCTTTCTAATGTGGTCTTTCTCGAATGCGGAAGTTACTGTAATTTTCCTAGATAATTGAGGGAAAATATGAGTGACCTCTTTGTAATGCTTTCTTTCCACGAGGGAATGCCTTGGAGATTTTTCTATTTCACCAAGGTCTTGTTTTTTATTAGTTTCTGTTCTCTCCCTTTTTCGAATTTTTGTCTATTTTCAAAGGATAGTTGTCTTGTCACCTCGGCGTGGAGTTTTCTTTCGTGTCGTTCTCATCAACGGCTACGAATGGCAAGGTATAAAGTCATTGCGAGAGCGAAACGCAAATATTTAATTTTTGCTCATTGGTCGCTCGGGAATATGGTCGAGGGACTACGAAAAACTGCTCTGGGGTGTAATCTCTTCCGTGAACACCGTAAGTGTTCAATTTCTTTTTTTGGACGATTTTTCTCGACTTCATTTTCCTCGTTCCTTCTCATTTTTGTCCTCATCTCCTTCCATATTGTTTTTCTTTCTCATTTCTTCATGTTTCGTCCTCTCCCTTCTCTTCTTGCTACTTATTCTATCCTCCCACCTCTTATAAAGCCTTCCCTTGTACACCTTGGAGGCTCCTCCTCCAGGATCCGATATATCCAACGAAGGCCTCAGGGGGACCGCCTCCAATTACCATCACCAGTGCTTGTGTGACAAGGTCGTCCCCCGATGGGCGCACCGGGGATCTCTGGGCCGCCGCACCGCGCCGCGCCGTGTCTTTTCCGTCTCCTCCTGCGCTCAAGTAACACCATTTCCCTCTCCTTTTTCTCCTCTTCCTGCTCTCTCTGCCCTGCTTCCCCTTCCATCCAGAGATGCCAACTTTTCCATACTCAGTGGAAACTCACAGAATGTGTCACACAGCTGATGGAAGGACTTGGTTGGGAGCCGTAAGAAAGTCGGTGGCCGTTCGCTAGGCTAAGATAACTGGAAAAATTCAGATCAGAAAAGTTTTAGTGCGACACGGAGGCTTTTGTTTAGACCCCACTTTATATCTGCACGCTTTCAAAGTAATAGAGGATACAAAATAAGGTAGCTACCTTGCCGAACTAATAGGTTCAAAAAATGCCTTCTTTCCGCATACCGTCAGTGAATGCAACACACACAGCCTGACACTGACATGAGACACTTTGTATAGACAATTTACCTCTGTCTACTCCCTCTCCCTTTTTTACCCCCTTCCATGGCGGGTGTCCTTTCCTGACACCTTTTTCTTGCGCGTCTGGGAGGGTAGTAGGTACATTTGAAATCAGATGAATGTGGAACAAGCTTGTCGTTAAATATAATTTGTATTTTAAGTATATTTACAAAGTAATCAAGGCAGTAGTGATATAGGAGTGCTATGCTACATTATTGAAACATATCTTCTCAAAATTTACGCGGCCTTTTCGGCGTACAGTAAAGTACGTAATTAGGAGCATAGTGAATAATGTCCCCGATTGGTCTTGCTCCCAGTGTATCAATTCATTGTGAAACTCTTTTTTTGAAAGTGTTTAGAAAAATGTTTTAGAAAGTATTTAGAAATTAGTTCGAATTATCCTGTTGACTATTGATGGAAGACAATAAACTGCCATACATGTAGATTAGTAAAACGATACTGTGTGGTGACGTCTAGCCTCTGAAATGGCGTTTTATATAACGTGTGTTTTTCAAAGTTTGTTTCTCTCGAATAGGTAATTATTGATGTGCAGTGACGCATACAGATGAAAGTTATATAATTATGCTCTTGCAAAAGTTTTTTGCCAAGTACCCATTATAGAATAAGCTTTACACCCTCAGGCGTCACTTCGTGGAAGTATTTCTTAATTAAATTCATATTAAAACAATTCTTGTACTTTTCCTAATATTAGTGGAAAAGTACGAGGATTGTTTTAATATGGATTCACTCATCACAGATGCAAGAAAATAGTATTTTGCATATCCGTCTTCTGATAATAACCCTATTAAATCTTCCGTCTTCCAGACTGATGTGTTTCCTTGACTCATTAATGCAACGGCAATTATATAAATATTGGTTTCATTTTTAAGGTTCATATGAATGATAAAATTAAGTCAAATTTTCGTTTGAAGCAACAAAAATTGTGTTTACTTCTGATTGTTGATGAAAACGATGTTTAAAGTGACATGGATTTAATATACATTTACAAATTCACGTTTTAATATTCGAGCAATCACGTGCCTCAGAAAAACATACGGGAACTGTCAGACTTTCAACGTGTTTACACAGTATGGCTAAGGCAAATTCTGATCTCCTATGCGCGAACTTTCAGCAAGTTATTCCTGCAGAAGTCTGCTGCTTCAGCTTTACCAAGAAATATATTCAACGGTATCCTGCGAGATATTGTGGAACATCATAGTGAATTGTAAAAGAAAAAAATCCTGTAATGTCCACTTGATTATTTAATCTGTACAACGCGTTTTGATACTTAATGCGTCATCATCAGGCATAATGACAAAGTAACGCAAATTCATTTTTCCAGGAAAATCTGAGTGTGGCAGTCTTTCTACAAATTCGCTATGCTTTGCTATCTGCGATATTTTTGCGCTTATGACTAAGCTTCACTTAGGCCAGTCGCAGGTCATCTAAGCCAAGTAATTATACGTGAATAATGAAAGTATTATAAAGACTTAAGACTTAAGCCACACTTGCATGCATAGGTCATCAATGCAGATTTCAAATATTAAGAGAAGGTTATAGACATTGTTTTTTTCATTAATCCCTAGGAATCTCGAACAACTGGAACACTTCAAGGGTTGGCAGCCCTACTTCCACACCCACCTCCCCCTCCTCAAGCAAAACAAACCTCCTCTCCCCACATCCCTCTTTCCGACCCTCCCCCTCCTCCTCTATACGACCTGCCTTCGTGCCTCACCGCGTCCTAACCCACCCTTTTGTTTCTCCGTGTCCCCAATCTGGATCCGTCCAATTAACCCCTCCACCCGGCTCTTATTAACCCCAACTTTGACGCTATTTTATAACGCCACGGGGATAGGGAGGGACCGAAAAGGGGAGTGGAAGAAGGGTGGGTTCTACTTAGGGGTGGGGGAGGATAGGATGGACAAGGGTGGGAGTCCTCAACACATACATACTCTACACACTGCCCTTTCTCCTGGCGTTCCTCTCACTCCCCACGTTGTTCCCCGGCTTCTCCTTCTTCGTGCGTCGCATTCCGTCGCTTTTAATTTAATTTCGTACACGCCCATGCTCATGTGTGTGTATAAGTAAAGGTGCTTGGATATATCCCTCTGCTGAGAAGTCTTTGAGGATTGGAAGGGATTCGGAAATGATGAAATGGGAATGGTAAGAGAGTAAAACGTTCAATGGAAAGATTTATGAATTTGTTTTATGCCGGTGGTTGAGTTAATTTTTCTAAAGAAGAAACTGCCTGTTCCATTAGGCAGGTTTCCGGAATTCATCCGCGGTGACATCTTGAAAGATGGCGACGTTTCGCCTACTCTGCTGCAGGCGAAACGTTGCCATCTTTCAAGATGTCAACGAGGAAAAATCCCGGAAACCTGCCTAATGGAATACTTAATCGCTGCGAAAACCTTCAACAAGGAACTGCCTGTGTTTTCAATGAACTTATGTGATCGTGGAATTGATGACTTTTCCTCTTATTTCCTCACAATGCCGTTAAGTGCGGAGAAGTTTTACATTGTGTGAACAACAGAAGACAATAGAATTTACACCTTCAGGTGTCACCTCTTGGAAGTACTTTATATTCGAATCCATATTGAAAATAAGTTTCGTACTTTTCCACAGTTATTAAATGTGGAAAAGTACAAAACTTATAGGTATTCATTATGAATTCGAACATGAGACATTATTTATTGGGAAAACCCTATCCGAATGTGGAGTTGCACCTACTATTTACTGAGAAAGTAAAATCGCCGAATTATGTTAAACCCTTGAACTTCAAGTACCGATTAGAATGGTGCCACTTAATACACTTTTTGACATTGAAATTACGAGCACGATAAATAATGCATCTTCTCCTCTGTACCTGGGTAATTATTTGCCTCTATGTTGTGTGGTTGCCTTAGGGGCAGTAGTCATTACGGGAGCTGATCAATTTACTATTCCTTGCACCTATATCCTTACTTTGTGTTTCCTACTTCCCAAAATACCAAGTATCATTTTCTTCATTAGCACTAACATTCGGCAATACGTTGTCCTATAATGTTGGAACATTTCTGACAGAGTGGTTGTAAGCTTGCCTCCCCAATAGTTTCTAGATCAAATAAAGCCACATTTGTATTCCCATCTTTTATTTCAGTCTACTTTTCAAATCTTAGATCTCATGAATCGTCAGAGCATACTATTTCTCTCTGAAGTAAAAGAGTAAATCATACTGAAGATATAATAAGCAGACACTTTTCTTTCCCAGATCGACAATTTTGGTATACTTTTAGGTTTGATTGGGAAATGATTATTCCACTTTTAGGACTGTGGACATTGTAGTGACCCTTAACACCAGTAGCTCTTCTACCGTGTATAGGCTGACTGTGGAGGATAGGATAGCCTGTCTCTTGGTTGATGAGGAAATTTATCAAAATAGAGGACTTTTGAGGATGAATTCGCTAAAATAAGGTCCATTCCTTGCGTCTTAGTATGTCCGACTAGGTGTCATTAAATAACTGGTGCCCACCATATATATTTACTTTTTGGCCCTTGGATATCCATGTATTCCGGTTATAAAATAACTCAATCTTTTACGGCATGATATCGCTATCCTAAGGTCTCTCATGTAAGGAAGAGAAGGATTCATGAACTTGCACAGGGTTTCAAAGCCTCCTCAATTGGGTTGTTAGGACGCAATGTTATCAATTTAACGCCTATCCACCAAGTGTGGCTGACGTGGCAAGGCTATTTCCCTGGTAATTTTGATATGTAGGAGTCAATTGCTAAGGGAAAAACGCCGGATATTCATTAATTTCTATCGGGAAATTAAGAATGGTGTGTAAATAATGAGAACATTTCTAAACAGGGAAACCAGGACGGTAGGCCCTAGCTGTGGCTCTTCCACGTTCTAATAGCCTCGAGATAGTAGACTTGACCCTTGTCACTGCGGAATGAGAGTCGGTGAAGTGTAGCTGTGTGAGGAGAAAGAGGTTGCGAAGGGTCGTAGATCCATCGCGGAGATTCCTAGACGCTCCACCAACTCCTCCCACCTTTTCCATTCCCCCGTTGAGATCGCCGAGAGCTGATACTAGGCGTCGTTCACGACCCGAAGGCTGGCGATGACATCTCAAGCCGCCTCTCTTGAAGGAGGCGAAGGCCTAAGGGCGGCGGCGGTGGTGATGGCGGAAGGATCAGATAAGGTAGAGCAGCAGCGCTAACAAAGGCAGGTCGTTTTTTTCTTCACCTGTCCCTCCCATCTCTCTTTCCTCGGCCGGGAATTTGTCTCCGGTCCGGTGATTGATAGATTGGTGGCATTTCTCCGGCGACGACGTGTTTCGGGGCCGTCCGATCGGTTTCGTGGGGGAAGAGTCACTTGATTCCCCCACAATTGGTAGCGGAGCTAGATATTTTTTTAACCTGGGCTCGGTGGCATCCATCAGAATCATGCATGCCGTATCAGGACGCGTAAGAGACAGGCGTGGAAGCGAGAGTGGACTTTCAATTATTTTTTTAACGGTGGCGTTTCACTAATCATTCGACCGAATGTCGAGTGTTATTCAGATGATTTCATGCGCGTCTACCCATGAAAATTTTTTTTGTCACCACATCCATTTTTATTTCATCACCTAAAACTGTATATGAACTATCTGCCGTAATGATAATGCTGAGGTTGATAATTTCTCCTATTATGTGCGTTACACGTAAACGAAAAGGAAGGAAGTAATGATGAACGAGAGTATATTTTAGTTTTGCTATTACATTATTATTATTTAATACGTTTCTTGAATGAACGGCTGTATTTAAGTGCCAACTAATACGGAAAGTATCACCTTCATCAGCAATTAATCTGCATGCTGTTTAGGTGCGGCACTTCAAATGAATTCTTCTCGAGCTTTCCATCATTTTATGCCTTCATCATGATGGAAGTATTCATAGAACATTTATATATCACATATAGAGCGATCATGTGTACTTATATGGTCTAAATACATTTAATTCGAGGAAAGAAGCTTCGACAAAAATGAAGCCAATTACCCAGTGGGAAGGCTAAAAAGAGTATACAAGAATAATTATTCGAGAAAACCTAAAAGATTTTAGCCGCATCTCTTCCATTTATTTTTTTTCTGAGCTAGTCTCCTCATTGTTTCATTATTTCTCATTTAATATTTAAAAAAATTATTTTCTCGTATTCCATACTTCCTCATTTTGGAAAATTTCTCCCATCCATTCATTGCATCATTGCTTTCAAGAGGTTCTTGTTCCGTAGTGTGTCCACATAGTTCATCTCTTCAAGGAAATAGGCCAAATGTTCATGAGGCGTAATGAAGAAAGCTACTTTTAAGAAGAGATACTGTTACCGGGGCAATATGCTTGTGCCTTTTCTCACGAAAATAAGTTATAACTCCTATATTGTTTGAGTTGGATTATTTCTTTGTACTCAGTAGGCTGTCGACTGGCGGCCAGTTCATCGCGAACAGATCATAGCTATGCAATCCAGATTTAAGCAGGCTTATTTATCTCTCATTGCTAGCTAAAGTTGAGACATATCTTTAAAAAAAATCCAAGTACAGAGCCTGCAGAACCATTTAAATTGATTAAAAACTTTTCCCGAGATTATTTGTTTCAGTTTGTCGTCCAATTTGATTAGTTTTACACATACTTGTGCTAGCTAAGGTCCGATGGTCCTGTAATTAATTCATGCAATTTTGAAAAGGCTTATCCCCAACCAGAGACCGAGAAACGGTGGATCATAGATTTGATACTAATCGTCTCCCGTGGAATTCAAATTTAGTGATGTTAGAATCCGTTCAATTCATCTAAGAATTTTATAGTCTACTTACGGCATTAATTCAAAATCGAATTTTTATATCACATTTTTTGTGAGTATTAATTGGTAAAGCGTCAAATTATCCTTGTATTACATTTCAAAACTTACCATTTGGTTAGATTTTCATTTGCATGCATATTTGTTGAAAGGGGTGAGGATGTAACCTCTCTTTGATCATTAGGTATTTCATTTAAGTTGTCACAGTCAACTGCCAGAGAAGGATTAAATGGTTAAATTTGTTAGATGAGTAGTAAAAACCAGGTTGAATTCGATAGCAGTAATAGCTCTGAGTTAAATGTTGCTTTAATTTTCAATGCGCATTTTTGCACATATAAGTTTAGCAATGGTAAAGCTTTTTTCTAATCTAAAAGATAGACTTCAATCCATCCAATTACTCCAGTGTTCTATGTTAATAAATTTCTGCCTACGTTAGCTAGTTTATGCATTACATCTGACAAACATATGTGACGTCATATGCTCCGTGCGAAGAAACCTACATTCTCGTGTTTCATCCACTATTTACATGCATTACTATAAAAAGAAGAATTACTACAAGAAGAAGAGCTAGTAACACATGCAAAGAATGAGGCCTACCATTGTTAAATCTCAATGCTTTTCTCTTCGACCAGGATAACATGCCCAAATACCAACTATTTTTGAAGCCAGGGTGGCCGACTATTCAACATCTGCCGTCAGGATGGGGTACAAGAAGTGAGTTCAAAATTACTTTCATCTAAATTTTCTCTTACTTGTGTAATGGATGATCTCTCTTTAAGTGACGAGATGGACGAATATCTATCATTTCCTCTTGAGATACATTGCCAAACAGAATAATGCAAAAATTTGTCCTTTTCACACACATTAAGTGACCATAATAAAAATAGAGCTCCACTCAATACGCTCTAATGATACACCTCACCATTTCATCTCCTTTTTTGTATCTTTACACGGTTGGTGTCCTAACTCCGCCTACCACACGCCCATTTGGTGGCTTGCATGGTAAAATATATATATATATATATATATATATATATATATATATATATATATATATATATATATATATATATATATATATATATATATATATATATAAATACGTTGATGGATTGGAGTCAGCCATGCGGCGATGAACACACGATGTGGATAGGATGGAGGAGATAGACACACAAAAAAAAGAGACGATCACACTTACATAGCTAGCTTTCGGAACTAGTCCGTCTTCAAGGCGTATCACGGAACAAATGTCGTGTGCGCTGGTGAGGATAGGGGTAGGAGGGGCGGTAGGTTAGGGGAGGGGGTAGGGGAAGGGGTTTTTCCCAGCGGTTGACGAACGGTTCTTGAAAAGGGGAAATTTTTACCAGCTCGTGTCTTGGCCGGAGAGAGCGGAAGGGGTCGCAGTGAGGGTGGGGGGGGAGAGGGAAGGGAAGGGGGTAAATGGAAAACAACGGGGAGCGTGCGATTAATGTATTTTATTTAATCCGGGCGCGGCGTACGATTTTAGCAACCAGATTATGGCCAGCTCCTTCTGGCGCACTTCAATTAACGGGGCGTCCGGGGGAAGGGAGATCAATATTGCCACCTCAAAGCACTTGTCAAAGGACAAGCCATGCTTCCGCACATGAGTAGGGACGGGGAAAGTGGAAGATGGGTCTTTACAGGTGCACCGATGGTTATTCATTCTCTATATATATATATATATATATATATATATATATATATATATATATATATATATATATATATATATATATATATATATATATATATATATACGTTGATGGATTGGAGTCAGCCATGCGGCGATGAACACACGATGTGGATAGGATGGAGGAGATAGACACACAAAAAAAGAGACGATCACACTTACATAGCTAGCTTTCGGAACTAGTCCGTCTTCAAGGCGTATCACGGAACAAATGTCGTGTGCGCTGGTGAGGATAGGGGTAGGAGGGGCGGTAGGTTAGGGGAGTGGGGATGGGGGAAGGGGAAGGGGTTTTTCCCAGCGGTTGACGAACGGTTCTTGAAAAGGGGAAATTTTTACCAGCTCGTGTCTTGGCCGGAGAGAGCGGAAGGGGTCGCAGTGAGGGTGGGGGGGGGGAGAGGGAAGGGAAGGGGGTAAATGGAAAACAACGGGGAGCGTGCGATTAATGTATTTTATTTAATCCGGGCGCGGCGTACGATTTTAGCAACCAGATTATGGCCAGCTCCTTCTGGCGCACTTCAATTAACGGGGCGTCCGGGGGAAGGGAGATCAATATTGCCACCTCAAAGCACTTGTCAAAGGACAAGCCATGCTTCCGCACATGAGTAGGGACGGGGAAAGTGGAAGATGGGTCTTTACAGGTGCACCGATGGTTATTCATTCTAATATTAAGGGGTGTAATACATTCGCCCACATAAAAACCGGGACATAGTTTACATTGTAACACATAAACTAAAGCGTCATCATGGCTACGGTGGATGTTACTTCATTGTACACCTCGATTCCTCACCATGAAGGTCTAGAGTCCATATCCCATTTCCTTTCGAGAAGAAATCACCCTAGCATTCCCTCCACCAACTTCCTTATCAAGTTAGTTGAATTCATTCTGAAACGCAACGCCTTCACTTTCAATGGGCGTTTCTTTCTTCAAGCCAAGGGAACGGCTATGGGCACAAGAATGGCCCCTTCTTATGCCAATCTCTTCATGGGAAAGCTCGAAAGTGATTTCCTCGCCACCCAGGAATTACAACCGGAGCTCTGGGTTAGATTCATTGATGATATTTTCATCATATGGACCCACGGCGAGGATACCCTAGCGAACTTCCTCAAATCTCTAAATCAGTTCTCATCCATTCGCTTCACATCGGCCACTTCTCCTTCTCAAATCACCTTTCTCGACGTAGACATTTCCATCACAAATAATAACACCTTTGAGACTTCGGTCCATATCAAGCCCTCCAACAAACAACTGTATTTGCATTACAACAGCTGCCATCCCAAACACACTAAGCACTCAATTCCTTATTCGCTGTCGATCCGTGGCCACCGGATTTGCAACTCCAAAGAAAAACTTCACGAATACCTTGATAAGCTTCACAATTCTTTATCCAACAGAAATTATCCCGAGCCACTTCTAAAAAAACGTATTTTACCCTCCTCTGCTAATTTCACCCCACGTAAAAAAGACACCCCCCTGGACGCCCTAAATCTTCACATCACATATTTTCCTGGCGTCCAAAAACTCAAGACCATCCTCAAAGACTTATTCCCAATTTTAGATACTAACAGATCGACAGCCAATCTCCTACCCAAATGCCCCACAGTATGTTTCAGACGTCCACCTAACTTAGCCAATCTTCTTCGCTCCAATTCTTCGCGAGAGGGTACATCGAATGACACTCCCCGTCCCACCACACAGAGATGCAACAAACCACGGTGCAAAACGTGCAACATGTTTCGCCCCCTATCCTCATTTCAGAGTCCTAACACAGAGACGCCGTTCGACATCAAAGCCTCCGGCTCTTGCGACTCCCACAACTTAGTTTATGTGTTACAATGTAAACTATGTCCCGGTTTTTATGTGGGCGAATGTATTACACCCCTTAATATTAGAATGAATAACCATCGGTGCACCTGTAAAGACCCATCTTCCACTTTCCCCGTCCCTACTCATGTGCGGAAGCATGGCTTGTCCTTTGACAAGTGCTTTGAGGTGGCAATATTGATCTCCCTTCCCCCGGACGCCCCGTTAATTGAAGTGCGCCAGAAGGAGCTGGCCATAATCTGGTTGCTAAAATCGTACGCCGCGCCCGGATTAAATAAAATACATTAATCGCACGCTCCCCGTTGTTTTCCATTTACCCCCTTCCCTTCCCTCTCCCCCCCCCCACCCTCACTGCGACCCCTTCCGCTCTCTCCGGCCAAGACACGAGCTGGTAAAAATTTCCCCTTTTCAAGAACCGTTCGTCAACCGCTGGGAAAAACCCCTTCCCCTTCCCCCATCCCCACTCCCCTAACCTACCGCCCCTCCTACCCCTATCCTCACCAGCGCACACGACATTTGTTCCGTGATACGCCTTGAAGACGGACTAGTTCCGAAAGCTACCTATGTAAGTGTGATCGTCTCTTTTTTTGTGTGTCTATCTCCTCCATCCTATCCACATCGTGTATATATATATATATATATATATATATATATATATATATATATATATATATATATATATATATATACACGATGTGGATAGGATGGAGGAGATAAACACACAAAAAAAGAGACGATCACACTTACATCGCTAGCTTTCGGGAACTAGTCCGTCTTCAAGGCGTATCACGGAACAAATGTCGTGTGCGCTGGTGAGGATAGGGGTAGGAGGGGCGGTAGGTTAGGGGAGGGGGTAGGGGAAGGGGTTTTTCCCAGCGGTTGACGAACGGTTCTTGAAAAGGGGAAATTTTTACCAGCTCGTGTCTTGGCCGGAGAGAGCGGAAGGGGTCGAAGTGAGGCAGGGGGGGGGGAGGGGGAGGGAAGCGGGTAAATGGAGAAGAACGGGAAGCGTTCCATTAATGTATTTTATTTAATCCGGGCGCGGCGTACGATTTTAGCAACCAGATTATGGCTTGCTCCTTCTGGCGCACTTCAATTAACGGGGCGTCCGGGGGAAGGGAGAGCAATATTGCCACCTCAAAGCACTTGTCAAAGGACAAGCCATGTTTCCGCACATGAGTAGGGACGGGGAATATATATATATATATGTATATATATATATATATATATATATATATATATATATATATATATATATATATATATATATATATATATATATATATATGTATATATAGAAAACTTTTTCTTATGTAGCCATACCTCCAGCACTCACTTATGGAAAATATAAAAACATAATCCAAATTTGAAAGAAATAAATCCAGATAAAATTTGAAGATATTGTGCAGCTAACTCCGCCGATGATATAAGTTTACTATATTTAATGCATACAATGCTACAAGCACACATACTCCAGCTTCTAGCATATCATTGGAGTACATTGTTGTATTCCCCTCGGAGTTTGATGATCCCTGGGAACTCTGATTTGTAGTAAAGTGTTAAAGGATCTTTCAAGTCGCTAGTTCCAACAGAGGAGACAATATGAGCTTGGCCTATTTTTGTGGCTGGAAAAACACTCCTCAGTCTAACGATTAAATAGATAATACTATCATAAGTTCTCAAATGAACTTTAGAAATGCTTTAAACTGCGGATTGATGGTATTCTTTCTCTTCCATTTATACATGGTATGTTAGTGAAAAACCCCATTACGTTAAGCAGTCGCTTTCTATGGATTAATTAAACCTAGGCCCTGAGTTGGAATCCTTCACCCACTGCTCATCAGAAAAGCTTCATCTCGGGGTAATTGAATCAAGTGCATTTCCTTACGTCTCATCAAAAACGTTATAATTCTACGATGTAGAGTCGCGCCTCCTTACTTAGCCAAATTAAAGAAAGATCTGTTCCCTCGACGATGGGTTCAGTGCAAACAATTCCGCGTATTACTACATTTTTTTTCAAACTTCCCGCACACGCAGCTAAAATTTTTCCGTCTCGTTGAATGCGGCCGTAATTAGCGCCAGGGCTTCGGCCGCGGGAGACATAATTGCAAATTCGGCGGCCAATTAACGGGTGGAGGTTGGTGGTGTGAGAAATGGGCTCGCGCGGGGATAAAACGGCGAGCGGCTAGGCGGTTTTGAGAGGCGGGTGGCTGAGGGTTAAAAGGGTATCGCGTGATGGATAGGCCCCCGCGGGGTGGTGGCGGTGTTGATGGTGGGATACGAAGAGCAAAGTGAATTGGGAGCAGGGGCCAAAAGGACCGTTTGAAGGGCAAGGACAGCATTTGCGGGAGAAGAGGACGAGAGAGAGAGAGAGAGAGAGAGAGCAATCAAATGAGCGGCGTTTGAATCGAGAAATCGATTCGAAATAGCGTGTTGCCTCGCTGCTCATGTGACCGCGGCCTACCAAAGCGCGGAAAATTATTTTACACCCAACGCCATAGAAATTGGCTATCTTATTTTCAAATGTATTTATTGCATGTAGATATGTCTTTGTGTCAGAGAAATGAAGATTGAAAGTAAATCCCCTTTGCATGCATGAACAAAAGACTGAAGTTTTCGATCATATTTTCTTTACTTAGACTTCCTTCCTGTCAACAAAGAATTTGTAAAAAAATTCATGAATCTAAAAAAAAGTATGAATAAAAAATATCATAGCTGATGAGTCAGGCTTCCGCGGGGTTTGGATGAAGGTTGATTCTTCCGTTTTCCGGGGTTTCCTCTGCGTTGTTTCATTTTGAGGACGATATTTCGCCGGCTATCCTGCAGGCTTTCTCAGGTCACTTGCACCTGATATATTTCGTCTTCAAGGTGAAAAAGCGCGGTGGAAGCCCCTGAAAACGGAATAATCAACTATCATAAATAGCAAGGTTTCAAGCCATTAGAAAAATCATTTGTTTAAATTTACGTTATCACATTCGCTTATTCGCTTCTATGCCTTTGTTTAAGTAGTAAAGCACATAAACTTTTGATAAGGCTCATTAATTTATTTAATAAGTTTATTGTTCACCGAACAAGATAAACACAATAATTGGGTAAACTCATACTTAGTTAATTCTTTATTATAGTACAACAGTCAAGGCTGGCTGATAATAAGAAATAACTGGATCCAGAGGTTTTTTATAAGGTTCTGTATGCTTCTCAACCGTGTACTTATGTCTAAGAAGTTGTATGTATCACTCTCTTTTAAACAGTGTAGAAGGAACAAATCCTTTATCTGTCCTGCCCATGAATGATTAGAGAGATCCAGTGCTGAAGAAATCAGATTGTTGGGTTTCGTAATGAATGTAGGAAGAAATCACCTGAATATGTACCTTTCAGCCGTGGTTCAGCCCTAATCTCATAAGTCCGCGACTCTAATGGTTGTGTAGGTAGTCTCATGAAAATATTGGGTTTCAACTCGGAGTTGGAAATAAGGAAGTATCAGAAAGATGTCTAAATATTTATCAAAGTTATTTAAGACTCAACTGTTCACAAGATTTAAATTCAATTTTGATTTCTAGGTCACTATTTATTTCCAATACTCAGCGATTCTAGGAGATTCAAGCCCAAGTACGGTGATTGGTACTCAATGTTCCAATACACGGTATTTATATCTAAAGATCTTAGTGCTATATGATGGCGGTCACTTAGTGATAAAGTTTGGCAATGTCCTGACAAAGGCCAAGATATAAACGAATTTGCCACGCTAGTAATGATTAAAATCGGTGAAGAAGACGCTTTTTAACCCTTGTAGTTTTATGTTTTAACTCCCTCTGGGGTGTCACAGTAATAATATTTTACTTAAATGAATTCTCAGGCATCCACTGTGCTATGCTAAGCCAAAAAGTTGAATTATCAATGATAGGCCTGCTAAATTGGCCATACTTAAATAATTTCATCCATATTGCCCCATCAATGCATTCATATTTTGCTTCAGTTACCCTCAAACTAACTCTCCCATTCTGTTTATCCTGCTTCGTCAGTACACTGCATGGTTGGTGGCGGACAAAAGTATGCTGCCTATGAAGGTTTTTCCATTCAGGAATAATTATATTCGAGTTGTGTGGTGAATACGAGCTTAGGGTGTTACAGTGCTTCGGCTTTTCTTGCGTCTTACTCGTAAAATCGTGCCAAAACTGGCTGATAAATTTCCAGCTGGGAAATCTGTGCGTGGTACGGGTGCTGTGTAGGATGATGAACTTGCATCCGCTTTTCCAGCTTTTAGCGAAATGTTCAGAAAGTATTTTATCACTAATAATATTTACCAGTATTTTCTTCAGTGGAATGTTATGTAATTGGTTAATTTGAAATATCCCCGGTTACCTATATCTAATAATAATACTGAGTATTTTTTTGTTAGTAGTATATATTTTATTCTTAAGGTTTTTGCAATAAAAAATAATTTTCATTTTATTAGTTCCGGGATCCATCGCATTTGTTAGCGTTTATCACCTCGTTTTGCCTCTCCTTCTGGAGGCATTGGGAAAGTCAGTGAGTCAGAAAAAGACAGACTTATACTGCTGTTGACACTTTCAGGAAGAGAGGCAAACCGTTATGATAAATGCATCAAACCTTATGTATACTGAAAATAAAAAATCTTAAGTTTATTTTAATCCTAGTACCTAGTACTAACTACCTAATTTTAAGATCTCGCTAGAATAGAAGTTGGAATTCAATAAGGAATATTTGTGTTTTATATCTATTTTTTACCCTAAGCTAAGACCCTCCTTTCGGATAGTTTGTATCTTCGATGATTCTCCGGTCCATGACGGATGCTACTGTAGTTCATGGGAGAATTTCGCGGAGAAAATAGAGTTTAGGAAGGCACTCCGTCAAGAAAGTGTGGAAGAGGGTATATATAGGGACCCGACGGAAAAGATGGAAGTTTTCTGGGCTTACGATGCTGCCGTCTTGAGGAGATGAAATTGAAGAGGGAGGAAGGGGGGGAGAAGGGAAAAAGGCTTAGGGGAAGTAAGGACGTAAATCGAGAGCAATCCTGAAGACGGCGAAAGCGCACGTGTTTAACGGTTTAAAGGCCTCCCCTTTGATACGATAGGAAGGCGGACTCATTACATCCCACGCAGATGTCGACGACATGGTATAAAAAATAGGCGTCCGTACTCCTCAGCCGGGAGATGGGGGTGAAACGTTGAGAGATAGAGAAGTGGATGGGGTTGGCTCGAGATAGAATGTAGGGACATCGATAGGGATGGAAATTTTGTTGATACTTACTCCTCCAGCATCTCCGGGGTAATGGAGCATCTTTGGCGAACTCACGTGCGGTAAATCAAACACGTACAAGGTTAGGCGCCTATTTTTTTTTCTTGAGCGCCGATCTGGTAAAAACATCGTAAACGAACCTAGATTACCGAGTTCAGTTTTGCGCGCAGCTGAGTTCCATTCTTCGAATATTGAACTACACGGGTGTGTCAAGGATATGTTCTATAAAATTAGATACACAACCCTGGTAATAGGCATACAGAAGTTGAAAAATTTTGCAAAACGCACAGTAACATGATAAACGAAGTACAGTGTGAAGCCATGAATATTGCAACACACCCACCTTTTTAAAAAAGAGTATACCTATGGAGACAGAAAACTCCAACTTTTTCCCTCTGATAATCTAATTACTTAATGCTCACAAGAAAATATAATTACATGTTCATAGACATATGTTATGCATAAAAGCACAAATTTGTTCAGTGATGCTCAGTTGTCAGTCTGCTTTCACTTGGATATTTTAAAACAAACCAATGCACGGAAACTCTCGTAATATATAGATGGATTTTGCATTTGTGATTCTGGTGTAAGATAACGTTCTATAATTCCGTATATATTAGGTTATATTTTAATAAAGGTTACCAGGAAATGTTTTACTCTTCAAATAATGTATCTAATTGATGTTCCCACAAATAATTAACTCTTGTGCTCTACATGAAGGTGTCTGAGATAAAGAATTAATGATTTTAATTTAATGGCAAATTGTACGTTTTAGATAATCCTTTTGCGCACTGGCTTCACTGGCTCGGTGATATGTCTCATTTCTCGAAAAGATGGTCATTATTGGATCCTGGACGGCATCTTGAAGTGAAATCTATCATTTGAACGTTGTATACAATGTAAATGAACCACTACAGTCATTGGCTAGGTTTATTGGTGTAATTTCTTGAGAGGAGGAACAATATTAGATCCTGAGGTGTCATACCCGAGGTATACTTTTTATTTTATGTTTTAGAACATTTACAAATCATCATAATAATTTACTATTGCATCTGTTTTCTATTGTAAATTAGTTCTTAAATTATTTGACCACCTGTAGTACGTGTTCGGATATTGGTTAGAGGGTCGATAAACTATATATAACTAGAGTTGACCATAGACCATTGAAAATACAAGTCCCGATTCATCGAGGCTCAGTATTATTCGATATACAGAACCTTACGTTGTACTTAAAATGCTTGTGCAAATGTAGTAAATCTCAAGTAAACGAGCATCAGAATTCAACAGTCAGTTTTATATCCAAAAAAGAGGCTATTCACGGATTTATTACATTCCGACAATGTCAAAAAAATTGAATACCGCTAAGCATTTGAATACAAAATATCTCCTCATCCAAGATTTTATCCTTAGGTCGTGGCCTCGGTCCACAATACCTCATATAATAGGGATTTCGCATTATGCATCTTAAAAAATAATTTTTATGGACGGCTATAGAGTTTCAGAGGACTGGTAGACATCTTGAATGTATTATCAAAATATTAACCTCCAATACTCGAAAATTTGTCTGCGTCATGCATTGGATAGGTATTTTCCTTGTTAGGGTTGATAAGTAGATATTTTGAAAGTCTAAAGTTTAAAATGCACGGGTACACTAATGGAGGAAGTTTATTATACATTGGGGGAATTACTTTGAAATGACCGGTAGGAATTTACGGCAACGTCACCACCAAATTTAGACGACACTAAAATTTTACATGACCCCACTCTTTTAAAAATCATTGGCTTTGCGTGCGTGCTCGTCAGCGGCGAAATATGCGATCACCTTGGGGGATATGATGGTGCCATATGTGAGGGAAGCGAGCCTCCTTCCTTGACCATAATTCAAAATAATCCTCCTCAGCTGTTCGCTCTCACACAGATGGAATCAACGAGCCTCGTGTCCCATTGTCGAAAACGTTGAAATCATCGGGAACGCGGACGTCCCGCTAATACGATACGATGAGTCGCATTCACGAAGATTGAATAGCAGCTCGTTTTGGACACCGCTGCTTTCAATTAGGAGCCGGTCATGAGCGATAAAAAGAAAAACGCGTTAAAGGTTTCACCCGAGCATTGCAAGGAGGAGGAGCCGCCAAGGCCGCGGCACACGGGAAGAGACAAGAAAGGAAGCCATGAGGAATGATAGCTAGGTGAGCGAGGGAGAGGGCGGATTAATACGAAGTCACGGCCGATGTGGGGGCGCGGGAGAGGAGGAGGAGGAGGAAGTACCATCGGGGAAATTCACGACCGAGAGAGCTCTTTTCAAATTATTATTTATCAGTGAATGCGGACGGATTGAAGGGAATGAATGTATTCTCGGGCCGATGAGATGAGAGAGCTTCTGAGGGATAATGAAGGGATCGATTCTATGGTTTGTTCGATCGGAGCGTGGTGGAATGGGTGAGAGGGGGAAAGTGGGGTGGTAGTGGGTCGGGAGAGGGGAGGGGTGGCCCAAGGACAAAAACCTGTTTCACTCCACGCTTTCGACTGGGGTGCATTCGAGGGGGAAGGTTTGAGTGGTTGGGGGGGGGGGGGTTAAAGGTGTGTTTCTGTTGCATTGAGAGGGGGGAAAGAGAGAGAGCGAGAGGGGGATTATAGGAACAACAACGTGAGGGGGGAGTGGGCGAGGGCAGAGGGTGTAGAGGGCACGAATTCTCCCTTCGACCCTCCTCCCACGTACCCTACCCACACCGCGCTCTCCGCTACGCTTTTGTTTCCTAACCACCTCCCTCTCCCTTTCTCTCTCACTCTCTCTCCTCTACATCTGCACTAAATCTCATGTGACTACTAAATGGCCCGGATCTCGATAATTACTCGGCACAATGGTGGGCATGTCCACTGGTGAGACCTCGGAGGCCGCAGCGAAAAGGGCAGTGTTGGCGTACGCACGAAGGGATGGGCGGGAAAAGGTGAAGATGGGTGGAAGGAGCATGAGGAAATGAACGACCAAGAATGGCAATTATCCTCAGTAAATTTGGAGTATATTACGTCTAATTTTTGATGATGCCAAATCATCTTAGGGTTCAACGTCAATGAGATCTCGGCGGAAATGGATTGGCAATGAAGTTTTTTTGCTGTGTAAAAGTACCATTCTTGAATGCCTTTAATGTTCTACTCCCGAATTTCCATGCTTAAATATTTGATATTTTTACTTTCCAAATGTAGATGTTAGATAAAGGATGATGGACATATAGGATGCACAAGAAATTCAGTAGAGGAGGGATATACTACATTTCCTCCAGGGGTTCTATTGTACTGAATCATCATGAGGTTCAGCTTTGTGAAACCTTGGGTAAAGTAAATTAATTTTTAATATTTGTTCAACACTTTAACAGTCCTCTGTATGATTTATAAGTGAATCAAGACGCGTTATTTAAGTTAATATTTTTCTTTAAGAAGTACAATTTGCTATTATGTTTCTGTAATTTGTATTTCATTTTATATATTTTCACTCTCAGACATACTATTTTTAGTTGTTACTGTTTGAGAATTCCCACTGTTAATCATTAACGCACTACTTTATTTTCTAGTTCCTCCATCATGCTTAAATCTTCACTTTTAGGGACGTTGAGTGTTGGAAGAAGAGGATATAGGAAGTTATTTTCGCGAGATATTTTTTATAAATAGCTGAAAGGCTTGTACTTTGGGTGTTTCATGTTTATGAGTCGGAAACTGTCTCTTTAATCGCTCAACTGTAGTTCATGGCGGTTTTCCTACTAGCGTGACTAATAAAATATGAATGCAACTGTAGCAAATAAACAATATCAACAAGTAGTAAGGTGTAAAATACACCTGAAAAGTAGAGAAAAAGGAGTTCTGATTGGGGAAAAGTTGATTAATTTATGCACGAATATCCTAGTGAAATAGTATAAACGAAAAATCACCCATTCAAAAATTATTTATTTGAAAAACTATCTAAGACCTTAACGGATACCATATCTAAAGATAAGGTAAGAAGATAAACTCGTACAAATTCTATTTTATGATGTTGATGCGTTTATTTTAAGAAATATTCAGAACAGGTGTGTTTCAGAGCGGCACAGAGAATATTATTTTGACGCCACACTACATCTCTATGTCCAACAGAAGCGATAAAATATAAGAGATACATTGCTGAACAGATAGGTACGAATTTTTTTCCTTGCACAACCATAATAGAAACTGAGCTCAACAAAATACACTCTCATAATATTCGTCACCATTTCAACTTGAACTTCCTATACATATTTACACGGATGGTGTCCTAACACTCCCTGCCACACGCCTATGCAGATTCTCGCAGGGTAGTATGTATATGTAGAATATTTACTGTTATAATTTACCCATACCAAAATTTTATAAATGATTCGGTGCTTGACATTTACAGCAATCTTTTAATACGAAGATGACCTTTAATGTTTGCCGTGAGAAATATTTGCAAGGGCAAGTATTATTTCCAATACGTTTTCTCCTAAATATAGTTTTATATAAACTCTCTGATCAAATAGATTATTTTATCGTACGTTGCAGAGAAATTATTTTAAGTCTTTTCAGTATTTTTGGTGATGCGACGGCTAGTCCTTCATTTCACTCACTTGGTAAATATTAATTGATCGTCTCCATTAAATGAGGCATAAGTAGTTTGTTGGTGTGACATAAGCAATCGTTGACCAAAATAAAAATATGAGCAAGAATGAATTCAGCGTCTGAAAACCATTTATAGTACAGATCCCATATTTGCAAAAGTAAAAAGTAGAGACATCAAGAATGGTTTTTGGCAGGAGAGAGAGAGAGAGAGGAGGGCTGGATAATATTACGAGGAGGGAGTTGGAGACTAGCGAATTGACGGATGGCACGAGGGCAAGAGAGGGTTTGTCCTCTGGGGACCTACCCCTCCGAGCGAACCCCGGGGTTTGAAGCGTCCCCTCCGTCAGCCACGGGTGATTTTGGAAGATGAGAGGGGAACGGTGTGAGGTGTATACCATTGGTGCGAGGCGAGAGATCTACTGTCCCGGTCGCTCTCCAACGGTCGCCATTTAAGAGGGAAGGGTAGCGAGAGAGGAGGGGTAGGGAGAGAGAGGGGTGAACATCGGGCGGGCGAATCATTTATGCGGCAATTATGGTCCGTGTATGGATGAAGGCATGAGCGATGGTAGTGAAAGAGAGAGGGAGGGTAGGAACAGAGTGAAACCAAGCGGCCGATGCGGGTGGGCAGCCTGTTTCGGGAGTGTCGCTGCCTAGAGGGACCAAAGCTGCTTGTCGTGGAAGGTGAGCTGGGCGTTTGCGCTAGCATTGGGTCAGTTTGCAGGCGTGTATTTGTTCCCGGGAAGGATTCTGTGGTCCGTGGGAACGCAGGAAGTTGAAAGTGAGAGCAAGAGAGGGGAGGATGACTGTGGCAACGGGACTGGCAGACGCCTTTCCCCTCGGACAAATGTCCGTTTCGGAGGGAAAATTGAGACCATATGGCTCGTATTTTCCGGCTCGCGTCACCTCCACCAGGAAATATCGTCTCGTGGTAGATGATTCCTCGGGAAACACTTCAGTTTTAATATACTTAAACCGCCGGGCGCGGGTGAAATGGGTGGGTTTATTATCTTTGACTGTCGGAAATTCACGGTACAAAGGGTTTTATTTGGAGCGGTGTGCGCTCTGCTCCCGACATTTTGGGGATGTGTCTGAGGATGCTTTCTGTTCATTGAACTAAGCTCTCTCCGGAAATTTTGGCAATGTTTTCCCCGTTCAGGTGAATGATTATATCTAGAGCTCTAAGTACGCAACGAATTTCGCGCTTCAAATACCTGATACAACTGGCTTTTAATATTTAACCCAGGTCCAGATCAAACTCGGATCCTAAGCATTAGTGGCTATCTGCGTGTATTGAGCAAATTAAGCTGAAATGACGGGCATTCTGAAAGGAAACAGTGTTTTTTTGTCCATTCACTTCCATTACGTGTGCCCATATCCATAATCGGAAGATTCACCGACACAAATCTACTCATTTCTTCCTTCACATTTAACAGGGGAACGCTATTTAACGTTTTCTTCTGGATGACGGAAAATTAGATCAAAGGAGAAAAAGGTGATTCCTATGAAACTCTCGTTAGAGATTTATATGCTTGATAAAAATTAAACACACGCATGAAATGTATCAATTGTTAAATTGTTGCTTAAATGCCGCATGATTACATTTTACTTTTTGTTTATTGGTGTGAAACAATGAAAGTAGTTTTCATAGATGAATTACATTTTATGACGCCTCAAGGGTATCTTTCTGGGTTTTCTGGCAAACTAGCTGTGAAAGAAAGGCTTGAAATAATTATAAAAATAAAAAGTAAAAGTTTCATGACGAATACTTTCTCAAACAATAATGTTCTAAAGTTTATGCGGTTATGTTGTTGTTGATTGTTCAAATTTTATGTATGTTGAAAAGTTGTTATATTGACAGTTAAAAATGTTAATGTTGAAAAGTGTTTTTGTCAATTAAAAGGTACTACTCTAGTCAATTTTATGCAAATTTTTCGCTCTTGTCTGACATATTATTAAATATGGGGTTAGAAAAATAAATGAATTCCCTGCCCTTTATATTCAATACTACCTAGTATGTATCAGCAAAGTCTGGCATTTAACTTTGCTCTCAGCTCCTAGCGTTCCGCATTAGCTTGCCTCAAACGGGAAGGAATTTTTCACCAATAAATCTCAACTCGATTGGGGTAAATATATTAAAGGTTGTTGAAAATGCTAATGAGAAAGGCCTGATAGGGTCGGGGAAGAGAGATTATTTTGGGAAGATGCGAGAACAATGGGGCACCATTAAGCTCGCATCCAATAGATCTCGTTCGAACATTAGACCCTACTCGACGCGACACCTAGGCCAGGAAAAAAGGAACAAGTTTCCCGCGGCGGAGCAAACTACAAGGCTAAAACACACGCACTCAGCACTAGAGTTAGTAAAGCTTCCTAGCCGTAGCGTCTTCTGCCAGAGAAACAACTCGGCGAAACCTACCCTCACTCCGCCCAAGGATCTCTTTGCAAGAGAAGGAGAAGTGGGATCGAGGCACATAATTGAGAGAAGAGGGGCTGAAAGCGTAGCGGAGGAGACGGACGAGGAAAAGGAGAAGGATGGCGAAAAAGGAAGAGGAAAATTGGCCTGAATGGGAAGCAAGGAAGGAGAGAGGAGTGGATTGTGTGGAAGAGAGAGAGAGAGAATTCGAGAAATTGGTGGCGGGTGGAAAGGAAAAGGGGGATGGTTTTGGATGGAGAGAATCGAGTCAAAAGGAAAATATGAATGGAAGAGATGCCATAGCTGGGTACAGAGAAAGGGAGAGTCAGGGGGGAAGACTCTTGGGTGAACGACTGTGTGGTTATATATTGAAAGAAGGGTGTAATGAGGAAAACGGGGTAAGGAATTCCGTTGGGAAGGATGTCAGGGCGGGCGGTGGTGGTGAACGCGGATCGAAATGCCACACAGTGTGGAAGGGAAACGGTAAAGTGGGGAACGAGAGAGGGAAGATGCGAAAAGAAACTGTAGAAGGAGTTAGTGGCAGAGGAGGAGGTCGCCCAAAAGAGAGGAAAAGGCAAGAGAATGGTGTAGGGGGATGGACATTAAAAGAAGTGGGAATTCATGAGCAATAGAAAAAAAGGAATGCCATGGTTTTGGATGGAGGTAATTATCCGACGGACACGCCAGAAGAGTAAGTTTTCCCGGTTACTTTAGACTTCCAAGAATCGGAGAAATAAATCTGCCGGAACTTTAAGGGTGTCAGTTTGGACACTGACATGAAATGGTAATCTTCCGATCATGAATAAAATGAATAAATAAATTTAGTCCTGAACTCTCTCTTTTTCTGGTGGGGTGAATATCTGTGTATTTGAGTTGTTGCGAAGCTTGAACTTTGTAATTTCCAGTTCTTCATTGATGGACGTACCGACCCATTGATGCTTTCATATCCATGTTCCGAAAATATCAATCTTTCCTCTGCCAAGAGTTCATGAATTTGTATTTTCAGTTTCTAATGATAAGTTACATAGTAAACGCAGCAATTTGCTATTAAATTTTATCCTTATAATATTTTTGCGTATTTTAACTGCTGATCTGGGTAGTGAAAGCCTTGGTATACCTTGTTTCAGCCCTAAAGTAACTGATTTTGTGGCAAGCATTTCTTGGAGGGTGCTTCAGATTGGAGTTTGACATTTTAAGGTAAGGTAAGATATTTTGTATTATATAATGCTTCCATCAAGCATTGACGCATTCACTTTATGGTTCGTTACAAGTTACCCAGTAATGTAATTAGCAGTTGCTTAGAAGTAGGGTCACTTAGGGAGGTCAAAATTAAGTGGTAACGTGAAACTTTGGGAGGCCCAGTTGCAACTTCGTTGGCCGAGGCAAATAAGGAATAACTATTTTACTATTTCAGTTACCGCACAGTAGTTGAAGCAAAGTCAGTGCCTACTTTTCAGTGGGTCTCCCCAAATTGTGGAGAATAACATGGTAAATAATTTTATGATCGGTACTTTCAAATACTCAAGGGTAACTTTACTATGCGTTTTCCTTGCTTTCAGATAAGCCATTGAAAATATTTTCTAACTAATTTTCTTTCCGTCTCATGTAATCAGCTTAACCTTGTTCCATTGATCTAACGCATTCATACTTCAATATTCGCAGTTATTTGATAGCAACCAAATACCAAGATCTGTAGTGACCCTTAAATTATTATAAATTAATTTGTTCAGTATAAGCTTTATTTGAATGTTTTTGCTATAATAACATCGGTAAAGGAGAGAAAAAATACTTAATTGTTAAGTAATCACCTCTAAGCCACACATTTTGTTTTAACTCAGAAAAAAATTATTTGGAATGATATGATGCATATTTGTCATTATCCAATGTAGACCACTTTTCAGTAGGTAGCACCAAATTGTAGAGGATAGCATGGGAGATAATTTTACGATCGGAATCTCCGCAACCCTCAAATACTCAAGGGAAACTAAACAATGCGTATTTCTTGCAGCATAATGTTTGAGAAAGGTCTTTCGTTGTTTCACCACTTCACACCGTGTAATTCCTTCGGCGCACACCATGTCACTATTCTCCCAGCATCGGGAGAGCCACGCATTCCGGGAACTTACATCTGTCTTTTGCATATTTCGTCTCCCCGGGGCTCCCCCTTTATTCCGAGAAGAGCAGTAAGAGAGGGGGATAGAGAGAGAGAGGGGGGGGAGAAGGAAGAAAAAGATGATGAAGTGAAGGGCGGGCGGACGGGGAAGAAAGGTGGATTGGAAGAGAAAGAGAGTGGAGGGAGGGAAGGCTTGGGGACCTCACCGGCTGACTGGGGGCGAAAAACAAGAAAAGACTATAAGAGAGACGAGAATGAGACACAGGGAGTGAGGCCTTCTTTCATTTAACATGTACTGATGATGAGGAGGGAGATGGTGGGCTGGGTCCCTACTGAGTGGGTAGAAGAGGGGAAGGTGAGCAGAGTAGAGGGCGGGAAGGGCTGAGGGTTTTTTGGAGAACGGCATGGACGGAAAGGGAGACGGGACGATAGGACTGGGGAATGAAAGAGCCGAGGCGAGCGTGAGAGTTGGAATGGTACGGCGGGAGGGACTGAGGTAGAGCAAGGCAGGTAGATGCGAGTGCGTGGAGGGGAGGATTGTGGGTGGGTTGGGGAGAGGTCCTGCGGAGGACAAGTCGGCAAAGGTTGGGACGGCATAGGAGTGTGGGGTGAATTTGAGGAAAAAGGAGGAGAGGGGGTTATATATATTATGAGAGGGGATTGAGGAAGGACATTCCTCATGAGAGTGGAGGAAAGGAAAAAATATATACATTTTTTTCTTTGCGTCTCCCTTCATTTTGTTATGGTTTCGAATTAATATCAAGATTGCTCGACGGGAATGTAATTGGCTTTCAACGTCTTGAGATCTCAGCTCGTCATGTTTTTTTCCTCCACACATTCTCCCGTCCTTGTGTGAGATGGGGTTCCCGAAGAGGATAAAAAAAGGAACCACTCCAAAACGAATAACCCTTGTCCGTTGGATCCACCGATCGAGTCGGGTGGGGTAAAAAAAAAGAAATATACCTACCAACCAGCCAACCTATCCGGCTTCTAAAACGAAAAAAAAAACAAAATAAAGGGAAGCCGACTCTTTCTCTTTCTCCCATTGCTTACGCGTGTGGGCATACATGTTTCTTTTATTTTATGAGGGAAGGTAGGAGGGGAGGAGGGTCGGGATTAGTTATTCATAACTCTTTAGTGAGGACCATTCGTTTTATTTCCCTCGCCTTGATCATGATGAGTTTAGAAAAGGCTTATTTCTCATTTGGGAAATGAGCCTGCTTTAATGAGTCATCGGATCCCTTGCGTCGTTTTGTCCGAAATGCTTTTGAAGTACTTCTCAGCGTTGTGCTTCGGTCGTGTGTGAGTATTTTCCCGGCTCTCCTTTCTCTCTGCTTTTTGGATGGGGCGGTCGTGATCAAGGCGTATTAGAGGATGAGACGAAGCGCACACTTTTAAGTCCGGTCAATGATCTAAAACTCTTTCTGCCCCATTGGTGATTTAAGTACCTATGCGTAAAATGAAGGAGGGTAAGTTTATTTCTTCTCTCATTCATGATTACATCACGTGGGATTTTAATGAGTTGGATTGGGAAAGCATACAGTAGAAGCTGGTTTTCTGGGTATGTTTTGATTTTATTAACTTGCGAAATAAAATTAAGTCCTCTTTGATTAAATTGATATATCTACAGCTCTCCGGAGTTTCCTTCCTGTTATCTTGTCTTTTGTGAGCTAAATTAAAAAATGTAATTTTTTAATATCTTCTTTTGATTAGCAAAAATTAAGCTATTTAACTTAGACTCTGTACAACACTCCACGTTCAAAACCTTGTTTTATAAATTGAAGGTTGTGAAATTTTTAGCGCATAAAGAGCAAGAACCCTCTTCTGATTGTTGTTACCACTACTTGAGTCTTATTAGCTAAAGAACTTAGGGCAATTAGCCGCTTGATTCTTTCATTAATCAACATTTAAATAGATTAGCGGTTCTTTATAGGAGAAATTCTTTTTGTAGGTGCATGACAGTTTTTCTATTTTTACACGAAATATTGCTTAACTTGGTTATATTAAGAATCAGTGAGAACTATGAATGTTAAATCGTAAGTAGATTAGCTTCTGAGCACTGAAAAAATGTCAATGGATCACAGAGAGACAATTAGTGTTGCACGAGAGCGATCAGAGACATTTCTCTGTAGAGGGAAGGCAAAAGAAAGTTTTGATACGTACACGTGAAAACTAGTGACACACTGGGTAATTCATTTGAACCATGACTTGGCACGCATCGTAATCAGGCAGTCAAACTACCAACTCATATTTGACCCAGATTACTCGACTGCAGAAAAATTAAGCTCTCTTGCCGGGGAGCTCGAGAGTGACATAAATTTTTGTCGGGCTTGAAAAATTGGGGCGTTTTGAGCACGTGAAAAGCATTGGGAAATATAAACGGTTGAGGAGATATTGAAGCCACTAGGCTGTTTGCCTAAATATTCTGGTAGGCGACAAGAAGGTGAAGCGATTAGCTCCATGATGGTTGAGTAGAAGTAGGGTATGTTACATAAGGTAGGATGCTATGGATGTAATACGATCCAGTCTCAACCAACAGAAGAGGTAGCACCCTTGATGTCTTGATGCATCTCGAGCTTTCAACCGGGTGATGGTCTTCATACATTCATGAATGAATATTTGCCGACCAGAAATAATAGGACACGCTCATGTAGAAACATCGGAAATCGTGCATACATTAATCCCGTGGTCGAGATGAGCTCACCAGAATAAGTATCCGGGAAAGCATCAAGTGTTTAATTATTACACCTTATATACTCAGCACATGGCACCCGAAACTCCTCCAAGAATAATCTCTTTCATAGCTGGGATTTGAATCCGGACTTTTGTGACTGAATAACAGTCCTCAAGGTAACACACCGAGCTGATCCTCTGCAAATAATTTACATATTTTTAGCCACTTTATATGTGTTTCGTTATTTATCACTTCAGTCTTCAGGAAAATATTGCTCACGTTGAAACCGAGAGGAAAAAAATGAGTTGGCAAATTTCCTCTCTTACTAATGTTTCCCTTCCAGTGGTCCCAACCCGGAGATCAGATTGAGGAGCTAATTATCTCCAGAATATAATATCAGAAGGGTTGCCATCTCGAAGTATATAATATATATTAGTGAAACGAGGGCTCCGTCTTCTTTGGGACCCAATGTGGTGGTTTACTGTTGTCTTCAAAATTTCAGAATTCCAGCCGAATCCGTGAAATTCACATTCTCCCAAAGCTGTAGTAATTGACACCGGACCGATCCTCTTGATCTGCGCCTTCAGTTGCTTCTGCTGAGACTAAGTACTACCGCTCAGCAGTGGAGCCGGGTAGTTTGGGTAGAATCTCAGGTGTTAAAAATTCTTGATGACATGTACCACAGAAATGGGGTGATTACTTTGCAGTAGTTAAGTTATCCAATATCAGAAAAAAGATTTGACTTCAGCTCCGACCCAAATATTATAAGTCATAAGCTACCCATGGCCCCCGGCATGGGCTATCCCGGTAAGGGTCGGTGCAGTAATGGATGTTTTCCTTTAACTACTAACCCTTGAATACCTGAGTGTGCCTTTTTCTGTAAGAAAACCAATGCTTTCATACATTTAAATAGTGAGTCGTTTCGCACAGCACTACGCCTTTTGTAAAGGAAAACTAACTCAGGCGGGATTGGAATCCGCGGTACCAGGGTTGGTATACGAAATACCACCGCACAAGACGCTAACCTTGGGAGATTTAGGATGCATTGCAGCACAGAAACTTTCCATTAGCAATTTTAATGGCGTTCATTTTTTTCAGCTTCAGAGCTTAAAATCTAATCAGGCGTGCCAAAAATATTAATTTACCGTCACAAATGTACGAATAATGAAACTAGTTTCCACTTAACAGCTCTTTGTGCGCTATTCAAAAGAGCCATTTGTCGGCATCCAACATCATCCGTTTTGCTTGTTTTGATAAACTGGAGCTTAGGAATCTGTCACCTTTAAATGCATATAACTTGTTGGATGAATAATGAATTATTTATTAGGTAGACTAAATTTAGGGGAAAATTTATGCATGGTATTTGAAAACTGTGTAAGGGAAAGTCGAAGGCCGCGCACATATTTGCTTTCACCCTGTTACCTCCCTCTCATTTCCTACCAGCATGTGGTATATTTTTCGAGCTCAGCAGGGATCAAAAATACTAATATTTGCGACGGGATGGTAAATTTTATCCGATTCCTTAATGAAGCGAGAATGAAGTATGTACCTAATTAATCCGCGGGCTCCGGCACGACCTACTCGACAATAAAATTTGAAGTGTTTGAAAGGGGATGGGATGAGCTGGATTTTGATTTAATAAAAAGAAAAACAGGAAAAGAAAAAATTTTCTTTTTTCGGCTCTGTTTTAGCGTGTTGCATAGAGAAAAAGATCTGGGGCATGATGTGATCAATACTACGGAAGGGCTCAGGTACGACACGCTACGTGCGATTGCACGAGGTTTAATGCATGGAGGGAGCCAGTGGGGAGAGAGGAAATTCATTGTATGATCTTCTCTTAAATTTGAGCAAAGGGTAGACTAATAAAAGAATAATATCCCTAGGTACGCGCGTATTATTTTCTGTTGTTTTTTTGCCATGAGATTTTTTTCCTCCTCACCCGAAGCGATCTTTTCACTCATTGTTTCCTTTGCTCCACGATCCCCTTCTTCCACACAAGAGTGGAGAGGTGAGGCCTCCCTTCCACCACCACGCATGGTTCAGGGAAAAAGTGGAACAACAAGGGATTCATAGAGGGAGAGAGTTGGTACGCAAAGGCACCACACGGCTCGCTTAAGACTTTAATGAACACAATAAGTGCAAATCAAACATTTTTCGAATGCGGGACCGAATGTGTGGCAACCGCTTGACTCGACCGCGTTACCTCTCGGTCTCTCGTCCTTTCTCTCCCTCGCTCTCCGGGTCGACTCCCGTGCACACCACCGCCGGCTTTATTCACCACATCCGCGGAATTGGAGCGATGAGTAGTGAATGAGGGAGGTGAGGTTGCGGACGTAGGGGAGGAGTAGGTTAGAATAGGACAAAGAAACCGCCTCGCTTGGAGTGCGAGTGATAGTAGAGATAAGTAGGAGAGACTGAGGTCATTTATAACTAATTGATATATAAATTCTTTTACTCAAACAATTGCAGGACGTGGATTCAGAGGTTTGAGTAGTAGGACTCTCCATAATTGTCTCGATGACGAGTTTTTAAACAATGACTTATTCGTAAATTTGTATTTGACATTTCTAAGCTTGCATACAAGTGTTCATTACCTATAATGTACAAATATTACCGCACTTCTGTAAGCCTGGTCCTTAACCCTTTACCCTTTTGTTCACTGTAAATGACACTATGTGTTGGAACCATGGCTGGAGCGCATTAAAAAGAGAGCGGAAATTTACGAGTTTTTTCTCTTACCGTTATGAAGATTAAACGTTTTCACCACATTTAGCGGAAAGCGATTTCGTGCGTCCAATTCCAATATCTATTCGATCTATCGCGAGTTTAATTAACGAAGCTCTCATAATATATATCTCAATCGATTCATATGCACGGTGAAATTATTTTTTTAACGAAGGTTCATGTTGAGGCAAGGAAGATGGAAATTTTAATCACATTGAGAGGGACAGAGGGATTGAGGAACTGAGATTTGGGGCTATGGTGAGCAAGTAATGTGCAGGAAAGTGAAAAGATCTACCATAAATTGAAAATTTATGAATGGAACCGTTCATGGAAATCATAAATGGAAAATTTCGGAATGGAACGTCTGCCAATCTGCTGGTAGAATACCAAACAGAAGAAAGATTGACCGAAAATGGGGAAATTAAGAGTAACCACTCCTCTTAAACCTTACTATCAGCCGGTTGAATACCAACTAATGAGAAAAATGCAAGTGAGAATATATATATATTGCTCGTAGCTGCGAGGCCACTTACGGTACATGACGGGAGAGCAGAATAAGTAGTAGCGGATAGTGTGAGAGGGTTCGGAGAGAGAGGACCTCAAAAGTTCCCCTCTCCCCCTCCCCTTGCTTACTACCCTATGCTTTGCCTCGCTAAGCGGAATCCTTCTCAGGAGCAAGAGAGAAGCTATTTAAACATACGCCAGGGATCCCTCGTTACCATGCCTCTCCATCTTCTGCCAACCAGGCAGCCAAGCTATTCCACCACCGCCCCTTACGGATCCTCTTGCTCTCCGCCACGCCTCCAGGTCCCGCACCGCCCCTCAACCTCCACCTCCTCGCCATACTCCACCCCTCACGCCCTCCCCCCACCTCCTCACGCAACCCCATAAAACCCCGCGCCCACTCCCTCTCGCCTTTATGTCCGTCGTGGGGGGGATCCATAACATTTACATCCACGTATACCTCTCGATGCCACCCGCCACCCTCTCTCTCCAAATTCGGCCTCTATCGCTTCATGCCCTCCCCTGACTCCATCAGCAGTCCCTGGACCGAACTGAATCCTGAATACGCTCGCTCCCCTTCACATCCACTCGCTCCGAACCCAGCCCAAAGGTTTTCAGCCCTCCGAGTCCGTCTTTCCTGCCCCTGATATACCCCTTTTTCACCACACCATTTCTCCGGGCATGAATGACCGCCTCTCCCCTTCGTGACCACTCTTTAGAAAGACGGAAGAAGAGCAAGCAGCCTCTTGTTGTTAGTCAACCATCCCTTCGCCCGAGCTGTAGGTTACAAAGGTTACAATGTCGCCGAGAATGTGGGTTGGTTAAATTGCAATGGCAGAGATGTACGTTCCTGGGGTAACGCTGCCGAGGAGAGTTTTTCTGGGCTTAGTTCTCAATGTCGAAAAAGATTTGTCATTTCCGAGATAATTGTGCCACTAGTAGTCGTGATTTTCTGAGACTACACTACTGCCATAGGTTACACTCTCCTTAGGTTCTTCATTAGTTGGTCAATCCAATGACTGGTTGCTTAGATTCTTCATTAGTTTTGTCAATCCTATGACTAATTGATTTCAGCCCTACGCCCTTCCTTATCTAATGCTAGTTCCCTTACCTCCTGGTATCTCTTTCTATGTAATTTCCTCTTTATATGGTCCATTAACTTATTCCTGGGTCTTCCCCTGGGGAGTTTTCCCGCAATTTTTCCTTCGATACTTTCTTCACAAACCCATTGATTCTCAGGGTGTGTCCAACCCATCTTGTTCATCTTTTCTGTATGGTGTTCCATGTGGTCCTATCTTTTCTACTCTCCTGTACACTTCATAATTTCTTACTTTTTCCTTCCATTTTATCTTCAGCATTTTCCTCCAGCACCAGATTTTGAAGACTTCTAGTCTTTTCTGGTCAGCATTTCCAATGGTCCATGCTGACCAAAAAATACTAAAGCCTTCAAAATCTGGCGCTGGAGGAGGATGCTAAATATAAAATGATTACCTCCTTAAATTATAATTCCTAACATACCCATGCATCGTTGAGATAACTAGACTATTAGGAGCTGTACATCGATTTGGTTAGAATTCCGGCAAAAATAATGCGACTCTAAACGTGCGTTGCCTGCGTAAGTTGTCCGTTACTTTGGTAACCATTCGGCCAGATATGTGAGTTACTTTGGTTACAATTCTTCCAATTGTTTGCGTATTTTAATTTACAATTTTCCCGTAGTTGCGTCATATAAATTACGTTGCCACCATAAGTCTGTGGTTTCCTTTGCTTCCTGTTGGCTTAGTCAACGCGAAGTGGCAGTGCAATAAATTAATTTTTCACTACCGGCTGGGGTTCTGTGTTACAGAAGTTACAACTTCGCTCATGTCTGTGCGTTACTTCGTGTTCGCGTTTGGAATTCTGAAAAGAGTTATGTATGCCAATTTTTTTACATCAACCTTATCATTGCATAGCAGCATCAACCTGCTGTCCCATTATCTGAATAACGTAGCCCCCTAACTCCGAATTTGGGGAGTCATTTCTTGAAAATTCGCGAAAATTAGAGATTATTTCACCATTTCGTTGAATTAATGCGTACCCCACCAACACTAAAAATTTTGTTTGCTATACACACCACATTTGGATAGAACTTGGTGATACATCAATATTGAATCGACGAATAAATGCGATGATCCTGTCAATTTTGCATACAATAATCATCACGGAGCTCGAGAATCGACCCCCTGACCTCTTTTAAGATGTCCCCAGTCTCTCTCAGCTTTCTTCTTGCATTCCACACCGCAGAGACCGCTCGCTCTGATATGTTTCCTCCTCGACTCCGCTGCGGACGATACTATGCACGATTCCTCAGCTCCTCCTTCCTGTCTCGCCCGCTCTCCCGCACCCCTCGGCTCCGAGACCACCGCCAACGCCGCCTCCACAGAGTCAGTAGTCCCCTTGTAGTCCCTCGCCCCCGCCCGCCCCACCGCCTCCCTCCCCACTACGGCCACCTCTTTAAGATACCATTCCCTTTCCTCCAGACACCAAAATACTCTCAGATCCCTCTTTCACTTCAATGCCACTCTTTGAGCCGTCGAGTACTTTTATTTCTGCCACTCTGGAGTTTCCCCATATCTTCCTCTCCCTCCTATCTCTTGTTCCTGTTTCCCCTCCCTCCCTGTAGCCGCCCTCCCTCCCTGTAGTCGCCCTCCCCTCACCCCCCTAAGGGCCTCATCCCCTAAGGCCCTCGACTCGTCCTCTCATCCTCAAACCCCCAATAAAGTCCGCTCTTCTTCAACCATCTTCCTCTTACTCCAGAGTCTTCCAATACACAAAACCTCTTCCTCTCTCCCATGTCTCCCTCTCTTCGCTCCAGCTCAATCGTTCCTCAACAGACATCACTATTCACTCATTCCATATCTGGATACCACTCAGGAAAACCCACTCGCAGCCGTCTCTCGATCCAAAGATTCAATCTGCTCTCCTGAGTTTTTTTTTGTTCAACCCTCACCAACGCGGCTATCTCTCGTCCCTCCTCTCTTCATCGTGCAGTCTAAACATTGACATTTCCGCTTGCATCTCTTGCATCCATGAGCTCACTTACTTACATTTCGAGTGTTTAATTACGCTTTTATCAGTAAAAATAATGAAAGCTTGGAGCTAATCGACTTTGTTCCGCCCGAATAATCTATAATCGTGCAATTTCAAAAAGATTCTCGAGCGTTTTTGTTTCTTCTTCTTGTTCACGTCCTCCGCTTCAGTGGTGAATGAGTTTTTGAATTACTAAATAGCCTGTGCAAATACGTGGAAGGAGCAGCCCTTTGTTACATAAATATTGTTTGGAGAGCTTAAGGAAGATTTTTGATTGCTCAAGTTCTTCAGTAAATGCCATGATTGAAAAAATGTCTAAGAAATTTACGTATTTTTTACAACAGCAAAAAAAGGAATTTTTAGTTGCGTGCGAAATTAATTTGAGGCAGAATGGAAGTAAATCTGAGCGCCCACTCAGCATATAGTTGGACATAATTTCGAGAAAATAGAATTATTTCGCGAAAATATATTTGCGTAATAAGACACTAAATGGTTAACTCGAAGCAGCAATTCACGTTTAAGATTTGGAGTCATACTTTTGGTAGTATCTATAACATTTGCCCTGATAGATTTTTGGGGTAGTATTCGCTAAATGCTGACATAGTATGTGATTTTCTGGATTTTTCCTTTGGTTTTTTATAATAGTTTTCAAACCACTTGCATACATTTGAAAAGGCGTAAATATCTTCCTCTTCTAATTTTAAGAGAAAATATTCACTCAAATCAATTGCATCTCTACCATGATTTCTTATTTTGTGGATTTGGATGATCTTTCTCTCAGATTTGTCTTAAAGAAAGTGTTCTGTGTTGAGTTGTAATTATATTTTGCATCCTGGCATCTCAAAAGTGGTACTTGGTGTGGCATAGTACTACAAAATGGTTCTATGTAATGCTTTCTTAATCTAGCATCAAATGATACATAAAAATTGGAATGAAGCTAATATGGTTTGAACTGTCATAGACTGCTTCATTTGGTCATTTAATTAGTACTTGCGAGGGAGCGGTATTTTCAGTCCTGTCGTTGCGCACGTTTGCTATAACTTTAAATTAAGTAATCTACGTGTGCAGACAAAAAAAATATTCTGTCAATTATAGATTGACAGTTATTTGATTCTAATGGGTGCGAATTTACAACTAATTCCTCATTAGTTATGAAATTAAGTAACCTCACAAACAGAATAGCTATCGTGTTTGATAGCCAACATGCTATTTCTGAGTCCCACGTTCTTGGGAAACAATCAAACTAGCGAATATCCTCTCACTCCATCTGCGCTTGATCAAGTCTTTCTAATCAAAACTTTTTCTCGGGTATGGGAGAGAGTGATTTCTATTTAATTCTACTCTTTCTATTATTACATTGTACAGTCACTTCAAAAAGTATCGCGACACACTACGCTTGCGGTTCGTATAGGTCGGTTGTTGAAGCCCGAAGTACATTGGCTATCCTGGGTCGTCATGGGAGACTATGAGAAACGTCTGGTACACTACGACATATATTCTAAGTCAAGTGGGACTAAACTCCGACAGTGCTATGGACTTCGTTCGCGTTGGAAGGCTAACACTGAAATGAATTCACAGCGGGGAGCAAGGGTATTCGCAACTCAGAGGCATCGTAATAATACTCAGCAGTTCTCTTACGAAGAGGAAAGTGAAAAGAGCGTGGATTAGTCAGTATTTGCCTCAATGATGGATTCTCCTTTGACGGTTGGTTGCATACCAACTCTTATAAGGGATTTAAGACTCGAGTGTAGTTAAAAACCAGTGCTTAATATATTTCACGAAGCAGCAGCCTTGCGACACTATCGTCTGGCCTGGAAGTCAACATTGACCGAGGACCAAAGGGCCGCACGTTTGGATTCTATCACAAAAAATATCACCAATGATTAATCCTTTCGGGACCTCACAATGTTCAGCGATGCAAAGTTTTTCCAAAGTAATGGAGACGGAAAAATTACCTGCGGCGTCCAAGAGGAACTCGATAATTAAAATCACTGATAATTTTAATCTCCTTTTACTTGTGGTTGTTTGACGTATGCATTGTCGCGTTTCTTTTTTTAACAATTACGCTATTAATTATTTGTAACTTAATAGCAATATGTGTTCAACAGGTGAGCTGCTGGTAATTAAAGGAGTAAAAACGGTACTTTATCCTTTTCAATTCTCTACCTCAAAGTTGTTATTATATTGCATTTTATAAAAAATCACGAAAATGGTTTCACAAATTTAGGATACTATACACTAAAAAATAATACTGTCCAATGGATTTAGACAATATATATCATAATTGTCCATTAGGCGGTCAACTAAAATATCAGCCTTTGATGCCCGAAAGGCTCTCTGGTTCGCTGAGCTTAGACGATAGCAGTCCCCATTCTCCTTCATACATAGGTTGGACCTCGTTTTCCCATGCATTCGTCTCTTCTTTGTTTTACCTCCGTGCGACTTCACTCGTATAATCACTCAATCATTTACTCCATTCAATATTGCCTTTTCACAACATTTCCCTTCTTACTTCTTTCACCGAATACGTCCTCGAGGCCGAGTCTAGGAGGAACTCTGTCCTCGCCTCTGAACAAGAGCGCTCCCATAATGCAGTCCCACTTAACCAGGCGCTTTGTCTGATTGAAAATGGAAAGTGTACCTGCAAATTCTCATTGCTACCTGAAACGACCCAGGATAGCCAACGTACTTCAAGCATCGGCAGCCGACATATACGAGCCGCTAGTCTAGCGTGTTGCGATACTTTTTGAAGTGACTGTACAGTTGTTACTCCATAAGTTGATTTTTTTCTCGTAAATGGAGTGCTTTCTGTGTGTTCTTCCCAAAAGGAAGTGATTTTAGTAATTACATGTCATCCATCTGCACCCCTAGTAGGCACCCCTAGGTTTTTGAACAAAAAACGAATAAAATAAATACCTTTATCTCATCATTCTACTAATGTTGCGTCAAGGCAGGTTTGTGTGGGTTCATCTGAATGTCGTCGACTTCGTTAAAAAAGTTTATTTTTACCGCTGAAAAGAACGCTTAAGCATCGTTCAAATAGTAGTTAAGTTATTTAGAGTATCATTATCTCAGCATTGAAAATGTTGATTATTTGCCTGTGAAAAAATTTAGATACTCTTACGGATTTTTTTTGGGACTTTGTTCCTTATTTTTCCATGCCATTTCCAACTTCCGGTTGCCTGAGTGACTTGTTATTGCTTTTAACTCGCTTATTGTTTAGTGGAATGCTATTCTTCTAATTCTTATAACAGCATGTGCCATTGCCCCCTCGTCATTTCAATGGAGTTGGGCATGTAGTACAGTTGGATGACAATATATTATAATACTTTTAAACTTTTCCATGCATAAGTAATTTTTAATACTTAAAGTCAACAGGGGAAATAGGAATGTTAGATAATGGCTACTGTCACGTGCGGAAATAACTCATCAATAAGGAGATCCTACACAATCATGCGCTAAAGGAAGATATAATGTCAGTAATAGACTCATGAAGATGTAAAATTGAAGAGAATGTAATTTGCAGCAAACTATGTTAATTATAGACGCTGGTGTATAAGATCAAATACAATTTATTGATAATATCTAATAAAAACTCGCATTAACGATAAGGGATCTGTTGGCCTATTAACCTAGGTATTTCAGTCTATGGTCTATGTGCTTACATTTGCATCAATCAGCTTGTAGTAGATAGACGAGAGTTACTACAGCACAAGGTATGTGTTTTCCTGATATTTTAACTTATAGACAGCTTGAAGGTGTTTCATCAAGTGATAACAAGGATTACGAACGTGGGATGCGCATGGCCTTTCTGGTTCATATTATATTTTTTTACAATTATTTCCGCTGTTATTTGGCACGTATCCTTAGATTATTCTCGATCTTAAAAACGTGTGTGAAGTCGTAATGGTATTCGGAACCTCATGGTTGTAATAGAAATGGTGAAGACCGTAGAGTATTGTGAACATTGAAGGACCGAAGCAAGAAGCGATATATTTTAACGCTCACGGCCCACAATTGTATTTAAGTATCCGAGAAACTTGATTAAGTTTTTGGAGGATTACACGCGCCGCGGCCACCGTTACGTCAGGTGGATACAAACTCAACTCCCTTGCAGCATCCCCACTTAAGTATAATGGGAGTTTCTGGAGAGGAAGCATTTTCTCCGGTAACAGTGTAGGGGGCGTGGTGGGGGGGATGATAGTTTTAAGTCCCGGGCCCCCTCACCCTTTCCAACCGGTGAATGGGGCCGCAAATAGGGATGCCTTGCTTCTGGTGGGGAAAAGCGGTGGGAGGGGCTGGGAAATGAAGGATGAAAAGACGGGTGAGAGCGGAGGGAAAGGGTTGCGAAGTTGGAAGGGAGGTCGGCTGTGGGTGAGGTTGGTAGGGCAGCGTACTTTCGAACGGACTCACCTCCTCCGCCGTCACATCTGTCCCACCGACTGCTCCATTATAACATCTCATTGTCTCCATAGCGTCCCTCCCTCGCCAATTTTCCTTCTTCTAATCCCAACCCTCACTCCATCCTCCCCCAAGGACCAACGGCTTCAACCATCTCACACACACGCCTCCAAACTGTTCCACACTCGACGTCATCTAGTTTTATCTCCACCGCCAACCTCACTCCAGCCTCTCTAAGATACTCTAAATACCCCTCCCGCCCAATCCCCACTTCACCCTCCTAACCTCTCTTAACCCTACTTCCTCCCATCCTCCTCAACCCTAGCACGGCCGAACGTCGAATTGTTTTAATCCCATCGAACTTTGCATGGGAACGAGATGCTGAAATCTAAACCCTTTCCCAACCCCACCCTCGGCTTATTTCTTCATTCTATTAAAGTTGGGCCGGTTCTAATGGCTCGGTGATTGGAGTGCATTATCCTCACGTCGCCGAGGATTAGATTGTCGGCAGGCCGCTGCAGGGAGTATGAGGTGGCGGAGGGAGATTTCCGTAAGAGTGGTGGGCATGTGACTATTCGCGTGGGTGCACCTAGTGTTGAATTTTCCTCGCCGAAGTTTTGGAAGTTTTATGATGAACTGATTGCATTCTTGAGAGTGATATTTTTGAACCTGTGAAGCAAGAAACTTCCAACCTTTATTGCCAAGTGAACTTTAAAGATTTTTACATTCACTATTCTGTAATTTGTCGCGAACGGAGAATGAAAAATTTGCAATTTTTTTAATATTCAAAATCTAATTTAGCTTTTATTCTTCGTAGTTGATGTGTTCAATCGAGGTATATTGATAGCTATGCCATAATGTCACTATATTGAAAATAGATCCAGGAAAAGACTTCATACAAATATACATATAAAGACTTCGCGTCAACAGTTAAAGTTTCCCCGTCGTAGCTTGTTAAGTATTTTTGAAAAATGTATGGGATATTGATTAACTGGAACTGCTGGAGCAGAACATTCGATAAGTCACCAAATAAATTTGTGCCATTGAACTGTTTTTAAATCCTCATAATTTCATTTATGGTTAACTATTTAGATCCTGTAGTCATTGATGAGCAAGTTAGAGTGTAAGTATTGCAATAAAAATAGTAATAAAGAAGAAACTAGCACCAATCACCCATTTATTTCACGAATTCTTCCATTTTTTTGTAATTATACTAGGTAACCGGTCATTTACTCGTTCATCGTTAAGAATTTTTGTATATTTATGGTTTATCTTGAATTAAAATACTTTTTGTATTTTATTATTCAAAATTTAAATCCCATATTAAGGACCTCCAGAACTCTTTAGAACAGTAGTGGGGGATGAGAAGTGTTGGAAGGAATAGCTCTCGCCAGGCTTTCAACTCTAGAGACATCAAGGGGCTTTGGTGGAATAAGAACGTTATAAAAGATATCCTTATGCATTGAGCCCTCTTTTTATACTTGCTCCTTAGTTTAACTTGTCTCACCATAGTTCCTTTCCTTATCCTTTTTTTCCTTTTACTGAGTACAACACCGACCATTCATCCAACATTAAGTACTTTTGCCCTCTTCCCCTTTTTCCCCTTTACCCAGTTTTCTTTACTCAACTGTGGTCTTGAGTATACTACAGTCAATTACTTCCTTCATTCGTCTACACTTAAGCATTAAGCTCCCTTTAAATTCATATTTTGTTAATTTGAGGATTCTTAGAATGTATTTCTCTATGGAACATGTCTTGCCTTTGCCTTTTTTAGAACGTTTCTGGGCTCGTAAACGTAATTTAGCTTCAACATATTGCCCATTTCTCTATGGAACATGTCTTGCCTTTGCCTTTTTTAGAACGTTTCTGGGCTCGTAAACGAAATTTAGCTTCAACATATTGCCCTTTTACGATGATAATGTGCCAATGCTGAGAAAAAGCTTGTTGCCATAGACTTGATGTGTAAATTCCTCAATTTTTTACGCTGTGTCTTTTATTAATAATGTGAAGGGTAACTCCTCAGTAGGCATTTAAGCTGTCTACCTCTATTTTCTCAGGTCATCTGGTTCTGTCTGGACTGGTTCATAACCTGTCCAGGGTATCTGGCAAACACTCTGTACCAAGTGATGCTCACTTTTGAAAGTAGTACTGCACCGTTTTGGTAATACACTTTATGAAATAACTTGAGTTAAGGGGTGCATAAATCCTTTTCTCTTTATTGGCAAACGCTTCAGTCACTCATTTTGGGTAGTTACTTTGTTGTGATGAATTTCCATGCTTCTCTATTAGTAAGGAAATTAAGGCAGTCATATAAGTGCCACGGTGTTTCTTTCTGAATTTAACATCATGACTGCAAAGCATCAAAGACAGAGTGTTTCCGAAAATTTAATGAATTTATCACGGCAGCATTCTCGCAAACATTATCCAAACAATCAGGCCGATTTTGAGTGCCATCATATCTCCCGGAAACTCGTTTCACTTAATCTTCCCTCCCTCAGCATCAGTGAATCTCTTTCTCTTTGTGTCGTTATCCCGTAATATTCGTATGTAAATAGTTCTTTCTCGTCTCTCTCTCTCCCTCTCTTTCCCGATTCACTCCCGCCCCCAACCCTTATTTGCTCCCTCAAGATTAACCTCTGGGATCTAGCCCAGAGAGGAATGGGTGTTTGCTCGTCATAATATAATTACGCCATGTCCTTTGGAAACGTGATCCCTTTTAGAGATAATGCCGTGCAAATTAACTCGGGTAAACATTTGAACTTATTGAAGTTTCTAATGGGTACGTACACTCACCGTGAAGCCAAATCAAAACTGCAAATGGACCCTCGATGTCCACATAAATAACCACTAAGTGCATGCGCTCACTCGTATGGGTTGGCCGAGTGAGGAAAACTTTTATTCCAACCTCATCAGGATGTTTTCACACGTCAGTATTCCCATTTTTCTCCCTGGATGAGACTAGGCATTCCCAATTGCCCCCTGGAATTTGTTTGCAAATATTTCGCGTTCCTGAGAAAATTTGGATGGGGGATCGAGAGAATCGCGAGAATCGCCTGTTGAACTCGATGCTTACAGAAATGCATATATTCCCACTACGCCGATCCCTTTCAGGGTATGCACTTTCTACAAGATCTCTTTGATAGATCTGTAAAGATCTGTGGCTATGCTTCTGTAATATCCTCCTTACCACCCAACCCTTGCGTATGAGTTTCACTTCAGCTATACTCATGCAATGTTCCATTGGAGCTCTTCTGTTTTCGATCTAACACGTCCTTTCACACCACTATCTCCACTTTAATATATCTCTTTCGTTGTTTGGCTCTCATTCATTCTCTTCATGTGGCAAAACCAACGACGCACACTCATTTTTTATGTCTATTTAGTGGAGCATTCATCTCGCATGATTCACTAATTTTTAATTCTATCCTTCTTACTCATACGATAATCCTTTTTCAGTTACCCTGTCCCTATGGTATTTGTCCTACTTTCATGTTTTTTTAATTCAGCAGTGATAATTTATAACTTCTTATATTTTAAAAAAACCTTAAAATAATAAGCTAATATTATGCTGGCTCTTAGAGCAGAAGAGACCTTAGTATGTCCTGGGTAAGATTTCATATAGTTATTGAATGAAGATAAACCTTTATTTAGATACATCATAATCGTCCAAAGAGCTGTAGAGCTGGCCCCACAGTAGCTTCAACGGAGTCATCTACTGTTTGTCTCACATTTGTGAAATTTACGGTGGAGAAATCATTTGCATGCACTGAGATTAGAACCCAAACCCCTCGATTCCGCACAGAGTGTCCTAGCAAGTTAAGCTTCTCAGGAGTTCTTCCACGGCACTTGAAAGGTCATCTCGCCCCTTAAAGCCCCAATGAGATTCCCAGATGAAGAGGACGCCAAGATAACTTAATAAATTAAAGGACAACCCTGCATTCCTAATTATCCCTCTCCTAGATCAATCAACTGCGGTACAGTAAAGAGATAAATCTATTTATATGTGGAAAATTTCAATGTTTGTCGATCTATGTTGCAATGTATGCACTAAATCAACATAAGATACTGATGATAAGGTAATAAATTGAAACCTAGGTTCATATAAATCAACTTACCGGTGGGAAATCACAATTTTTATCTTCGATATGTTCACATTCTACCTCATTACGTTTGATTCATCCCTTTCTGTACCTGAAAATTCCCAAAAAGTGACCAAGTGTTCCACCTTCAACATTTGCCATGTCAATGCCCAGTCCTTACCCGCACATATTGACGAGTTTCGCAATTATTTTGTACATTATGATTATCATGTGATTGCCGTATCAGAAACATGGTTAAAACCCTCCATTCCATCTGAGTATGTCTCTTTAGACAACTACATGTTAATTTGGAATGATAGACTGGTCAGAACTGGAGGAGGAGTATGTTTATATGTTAATAAATATTTCAAATATAAGATAATTTCTTGTTATAATGAAAATCTGAAGCCAGAGTTTGTATTTGTTGAAATTTCCAGTGATTCTATAAAAATTCTATTAGCAGTTGTCTATAGGCCTCCAAAGGTTGGCTACATGAGTGACTTTTTTGAAACCGCGCTCGCAGATCTGCTTCCCTCCTATAGTAATATTGCGATATGTACTTTAACTCAAATTTGTTGAACGAAACGTACGATAGTCGCTACATTAGAGACATGTGTTATCGGTATGATCTGTCATTGGTCCCATCACTTCCAACGCATCATCAAGCCGAATCCAGTACCCTGCTAGAGCTATTTATTCTTGACGACATATTGAAAATTGAGGAACATGGTCAACATCCAGTTCCATTTCTATGTGATCAAGATCTAATATATATAAAGTTAACCTTAAAACCCCAAAGTTTATACCAAAAAGGATTTCCTACCGAGACTTTAGTAAATTCGATCTTCCGAGCTTCCAGGAAGATTTTGATAACCTGCAATGGACGGATTTCATTTCCACTAATTTCGTTGACATCAAAGTGACTATTTTTATGTCTAACTTGAAGCAGCTACTAGATATTCATGGTCCTTTTAGAAAGATTGTGCCTAAACGAAATCCGATTCCATGGGTTACGCCTGAAATAAAACAACTGACTAAAAAAAGAGATGTAACACGTCGAAAATACCAAAGGATCAGATCTCAATACCTTTTCCATGAATATAAAAGATTAAGGAATGAAACACAAAGGTTAATGAAAAAAGCCAAAGAAAATTATTATAATGATTGTTTTTCCAACAAATGGGACTCTAAAACTATATGGAACGAGGTTCGACGAATAGGACTTGTTAAATCTCGAAATGATCACTTAAATTCTAATGTCTCTGTCGATGACCAAAATAAATATTTTACCAGCTCATTCGTCAATGTAACTTTCAGTTTGATGGATGAGTCACAATCAGGTAATGAAGCTGAAAATGAAGTTAAATTGTTTAATAAAAAAGAATTTAGTAACAACGTATTATATTTTCCTTATTCATTAATTAGATTCATCCCTTCATTGTTCCACTGTAGATTGCTCGAGGGATTATTAGGAACGAAGGACTTGTAAGAGGGTAACTGAATTGAACAGGTATTCAGGATATGGGCAATATGGTAGAAATTATATGCGCGGAGTTAGCGTTACTGGCCTATCACCGAGAATTAAGCGTTCTTGTCTGGGTCTTGTCTTGTCTGGTTAAGGCGATGGACTTGAAGGTATGTTGGTATCTTTCAAAATGAAATGAAAATTACGTTTCTGGCTGCTCTTGAGTATTCCCCGAAAGTATTAATCCACAGAAAATTTGCCCATTTTATCAAAATTCTGGGGATCCGTAATTTCGACTCTGGACTAAATCTTATCGATTTTTGAATTAATAATGGTGGGATATTCTATGTCCATGCCTGTTCCAGGCAACATGAGGAAAAAATTTGCTGAGGGAAGCTGAGTTTGAGGCGGAATATTGGCTGTGTTTTCCTTATTTAATGGTAGAATTAACATTGCCAGGTGATTGAGACCAAAGGAAAATTTTTGGACTGTGCGAGAAACGTTGATGGATGGTCACGGCGGACGGTTTCTGCCAAAAAGAAGAGCTTTCAACTCCGCACTTAATCCATTTTGATGGCACTCTGTTTGCCGATAAGAGCCCTTGGCCTGAAATATCGTGTTGATCCCTCATTGAAAGCAACAGATTTACCTCCAATGCTTGTTTATCTCCAAACGGCTATCATCTTTCCCACCATATCCCTCCTACTGGTCAATATTTGCCCCACGGCCCGTCTCCATGTCCCTTACTAGTTTTAATTAATTTGCATGCTATCGCCTGTGATTTGATTTATTTTATTCGATCAGGCATAGGCAGGAGTGACATAATTGCTACTTCAGTGATAATAAACTTAATATTTAATCACATTTGCTCTCTATTTTATTTCATACGATACCATTGCAGTATTTTCTTTGATTTGATCTATTTGATATTTTTGAAGCCTGGAGTTAATTCCTATTTTGCCTCTTTGGTACAAATCAATTCTTGTAGGGGATCGGGTTGGTGTGGTGGCTAGAGTACTCGTCTACCACACGGGCGGCCAGGGTTCAAATCTCTGCAGAGGCGGATGTTTTTCAGAGGAAACCCGATACCTACTTGAGTGTCTTGTGGAGGGCACTTTAAGTAGAGTACTCCGTCTGTCGGATGAGACGTTAAGCCGTGGTCCCCACCTTTCCTTTCGCCTTTCGTTAAGAGTAGGCTAACGCCGACGCCGGGTTTCTATCCACCCTTCCTGCCTTACCTATCCCCTATGGCGCAAATGACCATAGCCGTCGGTCGCCTCCCCAAATATCCAATCCAATCAATTCTTGTAGCGGAAGCATTATTTTTCTGAAGTTTTTTTTTCTCTCTTCCAATCATATCGCAGCAACTCTTGGTAGGAATACATCATTAAGAATTCTTTCCGTATATTCGACCTTACTATTTCTCAGAATATCCATTTTTTACATTTTTTGCACTGAATTACCCAATTATGCCAATAGACATGTACAACACACGAAAAAAAATAAACGTAAGCAAGGAGCTATACTTCACTCGGTTGCTACAAGCATTTTTGACCAGTCGAATTTCGGTCAACCATCAGTATAATTACTTTCGGATTAAACTTCACTTGGGTCACTAAATAAAAGTTTGACTGGTGTGGTTAATGGATAGGAATCCTATTGAATTCTAATGGACCGTTTCACGGTTTTATGCCAGTCGTCGTTGTTTTCTACCTCAAGGTTTTCATTAACTTAATTTGATGTACGTATACCAAAAATTGTGTCCCAGTGTAATTCATTTACAGCTTACCTTTATTTCCCTCTTGATTTCCTAAAACCTCTCAAACATTTAACAATTATAATTCATTTGTCTATGATTTATCATTTATTTTTGATATTAATGTACCTAATTTTAATGGATATCGTATTACACTAAATAACTTAGAAATATTGACTCCCTGGTGAAGACACCAACCGTGATCCTTTTAAAATCCTGCATAATGCTCGCGGTCGTTTTTATTTTTTTGGCTTAGGAATCATAAATTGTGTTTGTGAATGAAGAACCATGGGAAAAATAAACTCTAAGAAAATGGGATGAATTACCACTATGAACCTCTATCATTCTATGGATAAGGTTCTGCTCTGGGGACTGGGCATGGTCGTCTTCCCAAGTCCTTGATTTATGTTCGTAAGAGTTGTAGGCGATATTCTCAGTTCGTTTTAGGATTTCTCGGAATGCGGAGGCGTAATTTTCTTTAAGATGTCTCCTTGAATCATACATCTTTCCATGAAATCTTATAAAAAGAGATGAAATAAATAAAAAAATTGAATTTTTACAAATTTTTTCAGTTACTCGTCAAAAATGTTATATGTTGAGAGCCTCAATTCCTTTAAAATTGCTTCCTGAGGCTTTAAAATATTTAGATATTTCAACTTATACGAAAGGACCTCAAGGTCTCTTTTGCTGTTCGATTTGGACCACTGCTACCCTTTGAGTATAAATATATTTTATTTCACCACTTGGGTCTTCGATTGACAAGAAAATGTAGACACGTTCACCTTGATTTTCTAAAAATTGAATTGCATTAAGAACTGCCGATTTTCCATGGATATTTTAGAACTGAGACTGAAGTTATTACCAAAGTCCAGATGCCGTCCATGTTTCACTGAAGCCGATGGATTGGCTCAGAAATTGGTTTTCTGTTTGCAAATTAATGTCGCATTAACTTTCAAATATCTTCTGTGCTTAGACGGAGACTAATAATGTTCGTTTCACGTGGCTTATACGCCTTGGATATACACTTGCTCCTCGTTTATTCGATGACGCTCGCGGATGATAAAAATTGGGAAGCATAAATCGAATCCCGAAATGAGAATGGAAATTTCGATATGCCGAAATCAAAAATTCCTCCAACACGACGATGTGGGGAAGAGTTCCATCCGTGATCGAGTCTCGAAAACAGTAAAAACCTCCAGCCTCACGCCGTTATATACTGCATATGGAAGTGTCATTTGAATAGAGATATAAAAACATCTGCAGTAAAAGCTCTGTGCTACTTAGATTACCGAGACACCTCTTTCACCGTCCTGCTTTTGCATTCCGCGAGACGGAGCATTTCAAGCAGCTCTGATACTTCTTTTCCCTTTTATAGATACGTTCTCGCCATACTCGCTCGTCTATATGTATTCATGCCAGGAGGATATGGATGGAGACCGACACACTAGGCGTATAATAGGGTTGGAGCGAACTAACATGTAGACGACAACAATGTCTTGCACTGATGTATTGAGACGGCTGGTCATTTTGTATGCATACGTATTTTAATATGTGGGGCTTTCTATGAATCTGAACTTCATATTTTGCATAGCATGTTATATATCACATGTGTAAACAGACTGTGCTGTAAACCAGTCCTCCATTTAACCCCTGCCTTGTTTCATGGCTCGGATTGGACGGGAATGCACAGCGAACTAATAAGTGGGTAATTAGAACGTATAGCACTGATGCATTGAGACGCCTGGTTATTTGCAATCATTCGTATTTTTATTAACTGATAGTATTTCGGTAAGATACCTCGCATTTTTTAGGCATGCTACCTATAGAAGCGATAGAATGATGTTGCCCAAAACGTGTCTTCTGTTGAACTTTGGCTTACTTCCTCACTAGGAACCGTGCTCATTTGCCTTATAGTGTTGCACAGAATAGCTAGACATATTTCTGGAAGCGGTGATGTATTCACTTTGAATTTAAAAACATTTTGTCAGCCCGCTGATTGATTTAAGAAGATATGAGGTGTTTATGTTTTAAAGATTAACGTTAAGTAAAAATATAAGAGTAAAACGGATATTTTTACCAGTACAGGCTCATCATATTGCCATAAATATGGCCTTGAAATAAACGTATTGAATTAAAAGCGATGATTTTTCAAATACCCAGCGGGAATAAGCATCCATCTGCTTGAGGGAGAGAAATATATTTTTCGGCTGGCTAATTACCTTCGTGATTTCATCCACTAAATTAATTCTCCCTGTGATGATGTAAGAGGAAATGACGGATCGTACAATCTTCCATATTCTTCTTTCTCATACAGTTCTTAGCTACCTATGCTGCTTTTTTAAATGCGTTCATCTTTTCACATGGATATTCTTTAATATTTTCTCTTTTTGAATTCTGTTTTCATCTTAAATGTGTAATTTCACTAGTTTTTGTTCCTTAAACTGAGGGTCGCGGGTTCGAGTCCCGCCTGGGTGGGTTTTCACCACCCAAGGCATGGATGTATGTCAAGTTCTGTTGGTCCGGTCCCTGGAAAACCTGATGACAGGCTTAGCAGCCAATTGAGATTCCAGGGACATGCGGACCAACAGAATCGTCCGGCAAAAAAAATGGAATTGAGGTGAAGTTCATTTAAAACTTGACCATTTAGACTTGAAATACATAGCCAATCGATGGAGCTGTGTATAAGTCTTCGGTAAATGTCCATTACAAAATTTTGCTTTTAAAATCTTATCTCTAATGTCTGAAACTCAATGGGAAATGTCCTTAAAAATTGAATGAATAAAAATATTTTTATTGAAAGCAGTGTCATAGATGAATGCAAGCACAAAGCTAATGCCTCTAAAAATTTTCTGCTCAAATTTTTTGCGTGGTATAGTTTCAACCAGAAATTCCGTACAGTGTTTCATCAATCTTTAGCCTCTATTTTAAGAGAGCAACTTTAACCTATCATGTGGATATTAATGTTTCATTTCCATGGTTCTAGTTTTTTGGGTAGTAATATCGATACATGCTTGTGGATGTATACAATCGTAGACATTAGAGACATACCAGGAAACTCTTTTAAGCGTAATCAGCTGTACCTTGCTGTATATCTCCGTTCATACTAGAAATATACCTGTTTTTCTTCAATATGATTCTTTCCAGCTGTTATCCAGACAAGTTAATTGATTAATTAATTAATTATGCAGTTGATCTATGGAGATGTATGTACTATTATTGCAACCAGGATATTTATGGTACGTTTCATAAATTTTTCGAATTTACCTTGCAAGCATAATTTTCAATCCTTTTGGTTTTGAACCACTCAGTATTTGAATCTTTTTTCCATCCCAGGAATTATTATTCGATCCCAAAAACGTTGCACACATGAACAAGGTGTGTGTCTAAGTTCAATACAGAAATAATAATCTCTTAGCTTGGTTACGTTCTTAATGAAGCTGCTTAAAATACATTCACCACTCAATTACTTGCTACAGACATGTGTAGTTAACTTTTACTTTTCAATAGTCTTGCTATAAATTAACTTAAAAATTCCTTGCAATAAACTAACCACATACTTACCTGTTGGAGTTCGTTTCTTTCTCTGCTTATGTTTCATTTTGGGAGTTCTATAAAACATTATGGTTAAGGTGGCTTACGGACCCTTTTTATTCATTCATTCCCTCAAATACATTGCTTAAATTAGTTAATTAACTAGTTAACTTAAAAAATATATCCCACTAATATTCAATATAACAATCAAATATTTCGTGAGAAGAAGGGATCCCTTGGAGCACAGAGGTTTATTTCAGGAATTTCGCGGCCGTCCACAGAAAATGCCAATGCTGCCGTCTCCGGGAAGAAATTGAATTTGTAATCTCGCAGCAAGCAATATATGCAAATAATTTTTTTCTCTCTCTCTATTTTTCCCTCTCTCTCTCCCTCCTCTCCATAATTTACGCATTTATTAACTCCTCTCAGTCCTCTTCCCCTCAACATCTCCACCACTCAACTGTCTCTGTCCCCTCCTGAAGATTTCTTTACGCGAATACTTCTGCTTATTAAGAAACAGAAAAGAATAAACCTTGCTGAATGAGCATCTCGGATAAGAGGGATTATTTTTTCCCCTTAAATAAAGGTGCGCAGTGGTGAGGAGTTGAAGAGGTGACGGGCTGTTGTGGGTGGCGTGAGAGATAGGGGAGAGAGATATCAGAAGTCAGGAGGAAGAGGGGGAGGAAGAAGAAGAAATGAGAAAAACTGAGGGATAGAGGACTCAGAGAGGGGGGTGTTGATATTTCGAGGGTCGGTGGGAGGAAGGAATGGTTTTGGCAGGGGTGCTGGTCGTACTCAAGGGGTGGGTGACTGAATGAAGACGTAGACGGAATGGGTAAGGGAGGGTAGTGATGACAAGAGAAATGGATGGTGGCGGACGTTATGCGGAGGAGATTTGCAAAGAATCGTGTTAAGGTATACAGGGAGAGAGTTTTTTTCTATTTTTCTCTTTTTGCGAGAGAATAGAGAGCAGGAGATTTGAGATGAGAGGAAGAAGATGTGAGAGAGGTTGTTAGAAATCACTCCTCCTTCCCTCTTTTCCCATAAAAGAAATGGTGGAAGTAAAATTCTGGAAGGGGTTGAAGGGATGAGATTTAACCATTCTACCGGGTTCAGGCTACAGCCAGGGAGAGACAAAGAGAGTCAATAAGAGAGACGGGGGAATCAGATACGCGGGAGACTCTGGAGGGTAATAATGAGCGAGGAGGCCAAAAGAAACTGAAGAAAAAAGGAAATGACGATGATGACGATGCTGGTGGCACTAAAAGGTGAGTGATGGTGATGAAGATGATGGAGATATAAACATGAATGAATGAACACAATTTAATCTGCCAGAGCAGCACCCACCAAGAACAAAAGATGCGAAATGGAAAAAAAAATATTTCCTGCTACTTAGTGACGCAAAGATAATTAATGGGAAAAGGGACATGAGAAGGCTTTGCCTCGAGAATACTTACCTAAATTTAAGAACCAAGTATTTTCTTAGCGTAGAGAAAAATAATTAATGTTTTTTATATTTAAATCCCAAAGAAACGTCCGCCCACTTATACGATGCATAGTAAAAATAAGCTCTGAGATGTGACATTGAAGCTATTTTATCACACGACAGGAAATTTATTTTAACGGAAAATGTTCATCCAGAAATTCATTTGATATCATCAATAAAACCTTTTCGTCTTGGAAGATATTTTAAAGCTCCAAGGTGGAGTGTGTTCATATGGTAAAAGGTGCATCAGGTTAGCCACCCTAAACTGAAAATGTTGAAAACTGGGAACACATCTATAAATTGAAACATTGAAAAGTCTTTGAATTTTCTTTGGTTTTATCATGATTATACTTTTATGTAAAAAGTCCTTAGAGCTTAAAGTGGGTCGAAATAATTCCGGGATAATTTTAAATGAATACGATTTCATGAGTGTCAAAACAAAGACTAGTGTAATTCATCTAATTTTGATTATTTGCACCTTGAGTTCCCTTATTTATTTTTAAATACTATTTTAACATTCCCAAACATACTTTAATCAAAATATCTCAGCCTCTCATTAGATGAAGGTAATTTACAAAATATTCCATACAGAGGCAATTTTGTAGGGTGCATTTATGTTGCCTAGCTAATGCTGAAATCAATTCTCCCTTGTTTAGGTATGGATTTGAAAAACATGCTTCCATTCTGTTATTTTTGAAATTCCTACAACGTATTAATTTACATTGAAATCGAACTCGATCCGCGAGTGTTTCAGGGATGCTATTAAATCATTAAGAAGCTTGATTAAATATGCCGGAAAACGGTATACCAATGCATGGGAGCTTCAAAAAAGTGTCATTTCTTGTGAAAAGCCTGGTATAACCCTTGAATTTGAGAGTATAAATTAGGCGTCCTCTCTTTTTTATGCATATCGAACGAACATACCTACTTAAGTAAAAGCTGGCTAATCCTACTGCAAGTTCTATTCATCTCCATCAAATTGGCTTTTATTTCAGTGAATTCGAATAACTCATTGATATCAGTTTAACCAAAAAGAAATGTTTCTTTAATATTCACTTGGATTATTGAATTCTTCTATCACTTTAGCTTTGTGTTACTTGTGAAAACTATTGATAAACATCACGGATAAAATCCCGATGGACCAAGAGTGTGAACGTAATTATCAACGACTTAGCATATGGCTGTATTGATCTGTCTCATACAAAGCAAAAGTGAAAGGTATGCTGAATTTGACGTTCAAATTTGGTTATGCTGCCGTTGCAAAAGTAAAGTTTTTTAAATTCTTTCAAAATTTTCTTTTTATAACATTATCATCATTGGTCGTTCATTCCCAAGACTTATCCTTCCATCCTTTCTAATCTAATGCTTCTTTCTGTTATCCTTTGTAGTTCTTCTTACGTACTACCCTCTTTATCAGGTCTATGTAGGGGAAGGTTGCCGATATTGGACGGTTTTCTAAATTGGACCGCGTTTGTATTTACCTCTCTTCGAGTATTTCATGCATTTGAGTTGGCTGTAATAGGTGGTGACACGACATCGAGGACCCGTTACTCGGCAGTCAGTGAGCTCTAGTCTTTTTACCGGGGTGGATGGCCTATTGTGTGATTTCATCGCTTGTGTTATTTTTTTTGCCCTCAGTACGTAAGCTGGTCTCAAGTAAAAGTAAGTAATCACTCTTTTTATGAAAAAATTTTAACTTGAAATTCGTTAGCTAATCACGGCATACTGCAAAACTAGCGTCCAACTTCGTGTGTTTGTCCTGCACCATCATTAATTTGACGGGAACGTGTTGCCGAAGTTGGACCACCACGTGTTTCCAAAGTTGAACAGATCCATTTTAGGTTACTATTGAATGATGCAATACAAAAATTATTCACTTTTTTATAATTTTAATATTAATTTTACAATAAGTATATTATATACTTGGGTTAATGTCTGCACAGGTTTCCACGATGGAAAAAAGGGGTATGTACGGGAAATGGGACGAAAAACATTTGCAAATGGTTGTGGCAACATACCAGAACGGTGACTATGGACCCAACAAATGCGCCAGAGTGTATGGAGTGCCTAAATCTACAGTAAAGAAACACGCTGACAGTAAATGTACGTTTCCGAATCTAGTTAAATCCATCGGAAGGCAAGCAACCTTTACTGCAGATATGGAAAATGTTCTCGCCGAGCACATTCTCCTGTTTGAGGAGAGGCTCTTTGGGCATTCCATCAAAGACATCCGTAAGCTAGCCTTCGACATCGCATTAAAACAAAGATTACTCCAGCATTAACAGATAGAAAAAAAATGGCCGGAAAAATTATGGTTCTATTTGTTTATGAAACAAAATCCACAGCTTTCCCTCAACCAGCGAGAAGGGTCTTCAATGGCTCGAGCTAAGGGGTTCAATCGGGAGAAAGTCAACAAGTTTTTTGACCTACTTGAAAAAACTGTTGTTGGGAGATTTGTTTCACAATTTTAATTCAATTGTCTTTATGGGAAGTTCAATATAATTTTCAGCTACTGCAAACCTAGTGGTTTTTTAATTTACAGGCAGGCAAGCAGGCAAACAATGGAAGCGGGCGGTGCCCTTCATAGGGAAATTTTTGCCTTTGAACGGTTACCGATATTTTAATAGAGTTTGAAATGTTCAACTTAACAAGTATTTGCCTATGTCAACACAAATACAGAAATTTGTATGCAATAATCTTTTCGAGCTATTTTGAATAACGTCTGAATAATAAGTTATTTGGTTTTTTTTGGTGAATTAAGCGTAAAGTAAAAAGTGTTAATTTCCAAATATGGGCACATTCCTGCATATTTTCCTGATTTAATATTTTTACCAAAACACAAATTTACATTCCCCCACAGTAAAAAGTCATATTAAAATATTATGCAAAATTACTAAACTTATTGGTTTATATTTTTATTTTTTTAGCTTTAATTTAATATTTTACTTATTTTTCCCCCTCCGGTCCAACCTAGGCAACCGTGAGTCCAAATTAGGCAACCGGTTTCCCAATTTGGACCATTTGCATCACTTCAGTTTTTCTCACTTAATTTATCTCAAGTGTTATGTATCGCAAATATAATACTATTTAATGCAAGAGGAAACTATGAAGTATAATGTACAGCATAGATGTTTTATGTTGAATCATTAGTTATAGAATTATTTAAAAAAATAAAAAATGGTCCAAATTAGGCAACCTTCTGTGTCCGTTTGCCTTACTCTTTGGATTTCTCCCTCCATTAATCCTTCCGTGATATTCTTCATAAACCCATTTTGTCCCATCGTGAACCCAATTTATATGTTTATTCTTTTCTTTAAAGTTTGTCAATGGTCCTATTCTATTCTATTCTGTTCTTTATACCTTCGTTTTTTTCCTTTTTTATTTTTATTCCTTCATTCAATTTTCAAAATTCTCCTCCAATGCCAGATTTCAAATGCTTCTATTCATTTTTTATCAGCTTTTTCAATAGTTCATGATTCTGATCCAATAAGTGCCACTCTCCATACAAATGTTTTTATATATTATTCCCTCGTTTTCTGTCCAAACTTCTTTGAGCAATGTTGCTGCATTTCACCATTATCGCTTTAAGCCTTCGCTACTCTACGCCTGATGTCGGTTTTACTTCTTCCGTTCCGAGATGGTATCATTCTTCCAAAGCAGTTGAAGGAACCCACTTTCTCTAACTTCTTTCCTCTGAATGTATTCAGCCTTCAGCTTCCCAGAATTTTTATTATCACGTACGCTAATATGAGAGAGGAAATTATTGTATTCCAAATCCATGTAATATTACACTTGTACAAGTAATATCTATTACATTTTACCAAAACAATATGAGTACGTAAATTGAAAATGTGGGATAAATCTTAACTTTCAGCTTCAATAAGGAGAAATCTTATCAGTTCAGGCTGAGAGCGTGTTAAACGTTCTTCTGTAGGTACCTCACCTTTATTTTTCATAAACAAGGAGGAAAGATCGAAAAAATTAGCTATTGGTCCCTGAATCAAATTTTTCTTGAAAACTTTTCTTTTCTTTTTAAAAGCCTTAATACAGCTTAGGATTTTGTCAACAAGTTCTTAAGGACACTGCTTGTTACTTGAGGATTTTGAAAATATTTTTGTGAACCCTGCATTAAAGATATATTAATATGAATTCTGTGAAGGAAATAGAAAATTTTTCGCGTATAACTAAGCATAAACAACGTAGGATAAAATAATTGACAGCTTTGCAGTGTAGTTCGCAGTCATCTTTATTTTAATTTTACGTTATCCGTCTAGACAGTGCACACCATAGGGCGTCCATACTTTGCTTGGGTATCTTGTGACGGGATAACTCTAATATAAGATAATAGATACATGGTCACGAATGGAATACATGGCACTGGTGGAAGACTGCTTGAGCCTAGCGTCGTGGAGGGAGAGAACGCTGAGAAGCCAGGGAGCAGGTGTGTGCTGGTGTTTAGTTTACCCCTGAACGAAAGGGATTGTCTCCTGAGTGAGCTTCCTGGGGGAGAAGAGAATGACGATTTTCTTAAGGAGACTCGAGAGAAGACTTGTCCACGCTGGACAACAAGGGGAAACTTCAGCGGGAGTGAGAGGCAGCGGAGAACGGACCGTCCCAGGATTTCTTAAATAAGCAACGTTCTTGAAGAAGGTTTGAATTAAAAAAGAGGATGCGCAAATGAGAACGAGTTCTGCGAAAGGAGAGAATGCCTCGAGTGCGGAGGCGCGAGGGAAGAGGTCCCTGTAGCTCGGACGGGACGTCAAAAAGGATGTGTCTTCAGCAACAGAAAGAACAAGGGCTTAATGGTTAATTTACAAGGTATCCTTTTCCGCCGTCGGAAGAATGCGATTGAAAATTTAGGCCAGGGACATCATAAACAATGAAAAAGACACTGTCAGAGTGAATGCAAAGTCCCATGTTAATCGAATCGGACTTTGAAGTCTTTTAATGAGTTAAGATAAAGAATTAAAGTTTCTCTTTTTAAGTATACTTACTGCAGAGAAACTAGGATGATAATTTCCTGATTTAACTTACACAAATGTCTACTGCAATTTAACAAATAAAATTTAGCTATTCATACAATTTAACAAAATGTACACCGAAAATTAATGAACATAAGAAAGAAATCAATTATGCATAACTTTTTTGATAAATAAATTAAAGAAAATTAAAAGACTCTTGAATACTTCGTACGTAACGTTATGTAATATATGTTACTCATAGCCAACGGTTTGCCAAATATTTTGGCACGTTCAGAGCATTGAGCTTTATGTTGAACTTGAAACAAAGTCACTTTTTTCTGTTTAACATTAAGACCAACGCCCCAAAGATGCCAAAATATTTGGCGAAATGTTTTCTGTAAGTAGAATATATTTTGAACCGAGTATTCAAGAATACCTTTATTATTAGAAATAATGCAATATTGACATGAATACTTCAATGCTTAGAAACGGGTTATTTACCGATAACGTACCCGTAAGGGCAGATGAAGAGTAAAAATGAAAACCAATCAGACAAATTGCTACCGATAAAACTGTAGGATGTACAAAAGATGACTCAGAATTAATCCGACAGGCGGTACCATAACTATTACCCCCAAATCTTGCGGGTATTTCGTATTGGTAATCTCGCAGGAGAAATTTATGTTCCTGAATCAGCTCAGCCATTTTAAGTTTAGGAAGCAATTGCTCAAAGCTTCTTCCCGAGTCGTATCGGGCATCACCCTCAAAGACAGTTATTTTCTTCCCAACCACGCAGAGAACATTCAGCTTCCGCGCCCAAGAGAAGCGGCTTGTCGTCGTTCACACTCAAAATAGATTCCGCGCCGCCATTGTTCGCCTAACTGGCGCGCAATGCGCTTATGCTTCCCCGTGTCGCATTTGCGGGGCTCTTAACTCGCGCAACTCCGCTGTATTCCCTTCTCCCTAAAAGCTCCTGCCTTCCACTCGTCCCCGCTTCACTCGAGAGTCTTAGAAATGTTCTAGGACCGCTCCTTCCGAGAACGTCCTCACTTCTGCCCGTAACATCCCTCTTGAACTAGGGCATCCTCTCTAGGACTCATCCCTTTCCAGCGACCCCTTTGTTTCTGCGCATCATCCTAGATTTCATTTGCTTGGCGGCACGTCCTGTGATTTATTCTGCCAAGTGCAGCGATACATCATTCTATACCACAATACCTATAAAGTTTATACATCTATTATCATTTCCTTGTAGTTTTAGTAACTCAATGGATGTTTTGGCGTTTGTGAGTGAAATATCGTTATTCACATGACTTATCATTGAAAACGTGTTATGATTCTTCAAAGATATAATATAAAATATGTGCTAAGTGCATTAATTTTACTATATCATGTTAATTCAGATACTATTATATTTTAGCAGATAGAAATAGATTTACCTTGACAAATCCTAGACAAATGAATAGAGCTGTGAAGAGAATAATGAGATGATGCAACAAGAGTCAATTAGAGGGGAAAAGTCATCAACCTTCTTTTTAATATGCAGAATACCGATTCAAATAATAAGGGTATACTGCCAGCTCATCTATTGCCCCCTAGTGATTGTTTATCAAATCGATACAACACCAACCACAAATGGATACAAACCATTGAATGCCAAGATAATTACCAAAAAAATGGAAGTTAATCCTCTTCTGCGCCATTGTACTGAAGAGTTATATCTTTAATTTAATCTATGTTTGATATTGCATACACTAGTAAAGGTTTTATCATTCTCTCTATTTTCTGTGGCAGAAGCTAAGAAGCACCTGTTCTTTTCGTCTTTTCATGAACAATTAACGCACCAACGCACGTTCTTGCAAATCTCAAACAGAGAATAAATCTCAATTTACAAAATTGTCACTGTAATTTCTTAATTTATTTTGCAGAATTTTGACCATTACACCGTATTGATGATCAAAAATTGAAATGTAAGACCTATTGATGGAATTTGCTAGTTTGGGTCCTCAAATATGCCAATTGGTAGCGTAATATTGGTACATGTAAAACTTGGAACGAATTTAGCATATATTTCACTTGTAACTTGGTTTCGGGAGGGTTAGGTCCTATTCATCGTCCCGGTAAATTCGCCCATGACTGCAGTGCTCTGGTGTGAGATGAACGGACTGCCTACCTGGTAGCAGAACGAGGACGGTGCGTCACATGCATCTCCATATCCTCGGTTACCGCAATTTAAAAAGTTCGATGAAACCTACAATCTGGAGACATGACTGGATTCGAAGGTAATGATAAATGGTAATAATTGCATAGGTTGGTTTTCATATCATTGGCTTTCGCCGTTTTGAAATTTATAGCAAATCAAAATTAAAGTCTTTTACGAAAATTTTGCGATTTATTGATTTATCTTCAATTGGCATCACGTATTCAATGAAAAACTTGTCCTATAGATTCACCTTTAATGCACCTAGGAGTAGAAACAGAATAAATGGTAATGACAGTAACTTGGTGGAATTCCTTCATAATGAAATGATGAATTACTTAGTTTTCCACAAAAGATTTATTAGGTTCTTACGATCTGAGTTTCATCGCTGCGCGATATCATGAAATAGTACCTGATGACGTCGCGCAGTGATAGAACCAGGGTCGTAAGAACGTAATAAATCTTTTGTGGAAAACTATGTAATTCATCGTTTCATATGTTGAAACAGTTTTCTTTACCTGCTACAATCCAACCGCGGTGAAGAAACACTCTAAAGTGTTTAAAACGACTTTTATTCACTGATATCCACATCCCTTTAGATTGATTGATTCAACTACACCTGCACCGTAGATATTCTCCTTTAGCTAATTTAACGCGCACAAAAACATGAAACGCGGTTTTGGGGCCAGCGAATGGGTAAACGGCCTGGCGATCCAAAACACGCGCTTCAATCGGCCGTTTTAACGGTATCGCGAGCGGTTTAAGCCGTCGTCCTCCATCTTCCACCCATCTCATTTCCAAGCTTCCGCGACACCAATTCCTCCCTCGCTTTGTCGCCCGCCAACAACCAACCCCCTCGCTTTCCTCAATAGCCTCACAACGCCCACCCTACCCCCCTCTCAATCACATTGTGTCCACTTGCATCACTATTTCCATCACTCCTTCCCCTTATTTATAAATTCCCATTCAGGTCGTTTGTCGAGCCCTATATTATTCCTCGAATTGATTGTTCGATCCGACCCGTTGGGGGAACAGCGTCGTGTCGCTAGGAAGGAAAGTTGAGCTGAAACTGGAGAGTTGGGGTGAGGTGGGTGGGAAAGTTTGTATCAGGGTATGGGCATGCGAGGAATTGGGAGGGAAAACATTCTTCCTTTCTCGACGGTTGCAATTGTGTGGCGTGGCCGTCAGGGATTTATGCAGGCGAGCGGGAGATAAAAAATAGTGTTCAAGAGCATTGCGGAACGAATCGATGAGAGTGGGGTAAAAAAATTCCATCTCTTGGTAGGTGCGACTGGAACCGAGGTTGCGGACGCGGGAGAGGAAAGTGGGAAAAAAAGAAAGGGGAGGGAAGAGATATGTGGGAAGGAGAAGGGGGAACCAGATGGGAAGGGTGGTATTTGTTCACATTTAACCCAATTTGATGTGAGAAATGGACTTTCCCAAATGGGAGCATTCCTCGTTAGCTAAAAGTAGGAAATTCGATTTGGGCATGAGGAAATGATGGCCCATTTTCATTCTAATTAGTCTAAAACCTTTCTGTTGGCATAATTCGTTATTCACACGGGGCAGCTGCATTATTTTAATACCGTTTCGGAGCACCCAACTAATATTTGATGTTTTAATTCATTAATTTGTTAATAAAAAGTGAAGATTGAAATTTTTTCGTTGAATAATTATAGCCTTTCCTACTTCACAAGTCCTTAATATAAGCTCCCCTGCAAAAGTAAGATTTTCTACACCCACCTCTCACACAAATTCATCACAATCAAAAATAATCACAATAATTAATCAATGAATATTGCCCAAACAATTGTACCTGACGATGCAGTAAAGCTGTGAAATGAGTCGTACAAATATATTTGTCGTACAAATAATTATAGGCAAGTACAAACTACTCTTTTAATATGCATACTGATGTTAAAATCTACGAAGTGACGCCAGATGTCGTCAACTTTAAAGAGAAGAGTAATAAGACTTCAATAAATGTTGAAAATTTATTCAAATGTGTGTAAATTTATCATTTTTGTATTAGTAATGTAACTGTCATAGTAAACAAAATTTTATTTAAAAATGATTCAACATTGCGGAAAAGGTAGTCAAAATGTTTGCTGAAAACAGCTTTCAGGGACATGAGAAATGAATGGCACTTAACTGTGGAAAACTCAATCTCGTTCACTTGTGATGAAGTTAGCTGACCGTTTCCGGTAGGAGATCATAGGTTTGGCCTAAAATGTAGCCAACTTGATGAAAAACAATTAGCTGTCGTGAGCCACGCCTTGCTTACTTATAGGACCTTGTTGCAACTGCTCGTCTACCGTAGCACAGAGAGCTAATGTGCCTAGATAATTAAAGGAAAGTTGAGAGTTTTTCTGGGGCAGAATGCAAGCTTTAATTAAAGTTGGCTCGTGGCTTAAGTGCGCTGAAGATAAATTAGATTCATGGAATCCGATTGCAAAGCGCGGACATCCGTTCTACTCTAGAGTTAAAATCTAGGAAGCAGTTCAGGGTTTAGCGCAGAATTAGTCATCAAGAACTTTAAATTGGATGGTTTGATTAAAGTGAGATATTTGATAGCGTTTCCCCTTGTTACGAATCTGGAATAACCCTCAGACGTATGGAATACCATTAAAACATATTTAGCTCATGCTATCTAACACGAAAATGCCATTTTATATGAGTGTACGTAATTTGTTGTCTATTTTTTAAAAAGTATCTTAATTATAATGCTGTTGCAATGTATTAAATTTGTTTTCTTTTCAATATGTATCCAGTGAACTACAAGTTGAGACTATTGGGCAAAAAAACTGAGAAAAAATCTTTATATTTGAAATGAACTCTAATAAATCTTTACGGCTGTGAAGAACATCTATGATACCAAAATGTTGACTGTCAGGTGATAAGTCGTCCGCATCCGATGCTTTAATTTGAGGCGCTTTTTACCCCGCCGAATTCATGAAGATAAGTTGATTTTTAGTTGGGAATTTACCGGGAATTGAAAAGGAAAAAAAGAAAGTCTCGATTTAAATGCTAGTAAAAAATACCACCCAGAGAGTCCATTACGGTATTCGAAATATTTACTCCCGAATTTATCCGAGAGTGGGTATAAATCTCGTGATAGTGTATCAGGTGAACGCGGCGGATAATATCATAAACTCCGACGACGATTTTTGGGTGGCGTTATGCGAAACCGGCGGCAGAGGAAACAAAATGTAAACAAATGAATGACTTTCCCATTCCCGTAAATCTGGCCACACACTTGGGCCTGACCGAACTCCATGATCCGTGAGTGGAAAAAAACTCCGGAAACGAATGATTCTGACGGAAGACATTATACTGGACCACTTTACGTGAGACAAACTACGAGGATGCCGTGATAATTTCAATCTTTATCATATTATGGCGTCACCCTTCGGTAAACAACCGCCCATTCCACCGAGTGAAGATGCGAGTTCAATGCCATCACTTTCCGATCATCATCAATTTGCGAGAAGGATTTTGCAGGGTTAGAGGGTCGGGTGGTTGAAGGGGGCTGACATCCGATCGCGGGGACGCATCTCGGAGAGATAAAGGGGAGAAAGGAATTGAAAAAGGTCGCGCAAGAGGGAAGATAAAGACAGAGGGCGAGAGAAATGGGGAGGAAATCGAAACGGGACATTCCAGGAGCCATAACAAGTGGAAGAACTTGATAAAGTCGAATAAAAGAAAGATAACACGAAGTGAGGCAAAGAGAGAAGAAAAATGATATGAAATTGGAACAAGGGAGAGAGATGGTAAGCTTGAAAAGAAGGAATCACGATGCTGCGTTGTATTTGCTCGTATAGTTTTATTTCTTCGCTGTCTGGTGCACATACGATACATATATTTTCTATATAAATTGTTCCGATCCATAGTGTATTTTATGCACTGATCCCTGTTTTTTGGATGTATTCCTCTAACTCACATGTAATTTCAATATTTATAGATATTGTGAGGTTCTGCTTCGTATGAATTATTAATGCAAAATTATTTTTACAAGTAATCTAGTGTATCTTAAACAATGGAACCATAAAAAATGCAGCATTCATAATTTTTTACATGAGAGTGAATATCCATGAACTTTATCACTCAATTTTTTTACTTGAACTGGGTAATGTAGGTAGTAATATGATTGAATATTAAGGGAGGCGACCGAAACCTATGGCCATAGGCTAAAATTTTCACCATAGGGGACAGATAAGAGAGGAAGGGTGGATAGAAACCTGGCGTCGGCATTAGTCTGCTCTTAACGAAAGGCGCCAAGAGAACCACGGCTTAGCGTGTCATCCGACAGATAGAGTATTGCAGCTAAGCGCTCTCCATAGGACGCTCAAGTAGGGATCGATTATTCTCTGAGAAACATCCTCCTCTGAAGGGATTCGAACCGTGGCCGTCCGTATGGTTATCCAGTACTCTAGCCACCACACCAACCCGATCCCCGGTAGTAATATGATATGGTTCAGCAATTTTCAGTTTATATTTTGAGTTCGATGACTTAGACGACTTTGACTTCGTCAGATTTTATCAAATGGAGTATTATGAGAACTCAATCGGAAAATAAATGGCAGAAACCTGCGAATTACAGTTCATAAGGTATATGAAATCAAATCTCTGGACTGAATGGAAGGAAGAATATTATTTGAAGGCAAAAAAATGATAAGGATTTGATATCATACCGGCTTGACCTTCTGTTGAGGATTGGCTATTTATGAATCGTGGATATTCATTAATGGAATGTGTGTTTACAGAAAATTAAAATAAGAGAAATACGACGTATTATTTTGTGACGTCAGTGTGTGAGGATGTTCCCTGTTGAAAACTTTGATGGTGAAAGAAATAACGCCGCATTATTTCATTAATTTACCCAAAATTATAGAAAATTACTCCTATTTGCATTATAACACATAAATAAAATATAGTCGCTCATAAAAGTGTTCCACGATGTGCAAAATTGGCTTGTCGACCGAAAGAACCAAATTCAAAGTGAAGAAATACCAATGCTATGCGAGCATGTGAGCACACAGAACATCAGTGTGTGGAGGAGAACGTGAGGAATTGAGAGCGGGCAACACGGCAGAGAAAGGGAAAGGCTGACTGGGATGGGGTTGTGGGATCTATTGGGCCGGGAGAGAGAAAGTTGGCGGGGGAGGAAATGGTAAGGGGAGCGCAATGAATTCTCCATCGCCCCGCCCCCCGCCCACCCGCCCACTCCCCCCCCCTGGAGCACGTGTGACTGGGAGAGAACGGGACGGGCGAGGTCTGCCGAATAAAATATAGGCACCCAGAGTTACTATGTTTCTATATACGCGCTAAAAGCCTCGAGGGGAAAGGAGTCAGGCAGGCGGATTTGTGCTGGGGAGGCTGAACGATTGAGAAAGGGCCGGGCTATTCCGGTGGAGGAGAGGGGGTGGGGGAGAGCGTTTGAGGGAGGAGGAGGAGTGGGAAGGGGTGTGTAGGATGGAGAAGGGTTGACCGGACAAGTTCAAGTGACGGCTGTCGGTGAGGCGGAAGAAGCGATGGGAAGAGTTGTAGGTGTATTGAGATTGGAATGGGAACAGGCAGGGAGAGTACGGAGTGGGAGGAGACCGATGCGGAAAAAATGCGGACAACGATGGGTTATTCCGGACAGAAACAAAAAAAGAACTGGTAGCGGAAGATGATTTTATTGCCTCGCTTAAACAATTGTTCCCTTTTTTTGTCATTCGCCACCACTCGTGGTCTCTACTCCCCCCCATTCTCTCTTCCCTCCCCCCAATCCCTCCAATATGAAGGGAGGGTTTTTCGATGGGATGGGATTTGTAAAAGAAGTGCGTGGGGTGTGCGTGGATTTCGTGGGGTGAGTTGGAGTGAGGGAAACATAGCTTTTTTTAATGTTGTACAGTGGCGAGGGATGAGGAAGCTGTGGAGACGAGGCTGGAGAGGAGGGGGAAGTCGAATGCAGAGTGGGATGTGAAATTCGCCGCCCTCTCAGGCACTCAGCTAGCCGCCAAAGTAGGCGCCGCGGGCGACAAACAACCCTTTTCCACTGTTATGGCTCTCCGTTTGGACAATTTGACTCCGATTTCGCAGGTCTCCCATTCCCTCCCCACCCACCCACGAAACGTGCGAATTTTCATTTCAAATGGAGTCTCGCCGTTATTGCGGTGGTTTTTTTCCGTAAAGGCTAGGGCCCCGACGGATCTTTGTATTTTTCCGCCAAGTAAATAAATATTAGGAATAAATCCACGCGTTTCTGTTGATTCTGGATGAGGCTTAATGGTATGCCATTCGGTTATATTATTCTCTCGCTTTCTCTCCTCTCCCGCGATTAAATTCACTTTGTTCCCCTTCAAAGTTGAGCAAGGTTCCAATAAATTAAATGGAAGTGTGATTTCAGCGTCGTATTTCTTTTGAAATAACATTGGCGTGAAAGAAAACCAAAGTCCTCTCATCATATATAAGGGCGTACATACATTTCACATCGTGATTCAGTGTTATTCTTTCAATCGCTCACTCCATTACTCGATGATTGCCTTTCATCCCCACTCAAAAAGAATGTAGGTTAGCAAGTTGTCGAAGCACTATGTTATTAGAGTCACCACGCTTAATTGTATCCTTATAATCATCGTAAAACTTAAGGTGAGCAATAACCCAACAAATGGTTAATGAATATGTCATATCCTCAATTTAAAATAGGAGTTTTTCAATTTTGTTTGTAACTTCATTTAAAACTAGACCCTCTTCTGGACCTGTAATTGATCAAAGTCCGGCAACTTTGATTCCTTTTGCTGCCAAACTCACTTTAGCACTCAAATTTAATGTAGTTATTTGTAGAAAATACCTTAAAATCTGTATCGCTATGTGCCATGGGATAAACCGTGTCCCTACTCTTCTTTGCGCAGAGATAGGATAAAAACAATGTTGTTGACATGAGGAAAGTTTGAAAGAACTTATCTGGCGTCGGAGAAAATTTTAAAATTGGTATTTACTAATAAAAATGGAACATTTTATTAGTAAGTTCCTTGAAATAAAATAAGAAATAGGGAATTACTAATAAAAATGAACATCTTATTAGTGAATGTCATTTTTCAAGCAATGTTCAAGTTTATCCAAATGCACTTTTAGTTAGCAGAATGCTAGTAAATAAAATATAATTTAACTTAACAAAATAATCCTTAATACTCCTAAATTTTTCAATGGGATGATATAAAGGAATGGTGAGGCAAAAATATAATGGGTTATATATAAAATCCTTTCACTCTCTGAACTCTCTGAAATAAAGGAGTCATTCAAAGTTGCAATCGCATCATAGGCCACTCTTCAGGTGATTGATTTGATACTCAACAAAGGAAGCATTCCTCATACCAAAAGGAATAAGAATTAATTAACTGGATGATCAATTGTTACCAAACATGTTTACCATAAGTATCTTTGGAATCCAGCATCGATAGTATTATGATGAAACTTAATATCCCCTCTTTATTCTGACGAGAGAAAATTTAAATACGTTGTTATTTTTGTAACCAAAATCATTGTTTGCATTTGGTACTAGAGTTCTTTTTGTATGGGTACCATTGCCGGTACTATTCAAAACATACCACTTTTTATCGATTTTTTGGGTTACATCAAAAGCCTAATTGTTTCTGACACAGATAACACCAAAGCTTTCTTACTAGTGAAATATGACAGATTGGTGGTGGTAGTGTTGTTTCCTAATTGTGATAAATTTAATTTTGAGGAAAAATCGTTGAACCCCTTTGATAATATGTCATCTGAGAGAAAATTAACATTTAATAGAGTATTTACACTCAGTGATTCTTTTTGATGGCTAAACGAGTTGAAAAGTTAATCATTCCACGATCATAGGGTCCAAAAAGGAATAAATACTTTGACTTATATTCAAACCTTTTTTTTGTAAAATTCTTCATTCGATGATTTTGATGTTTTGAGAAATTAGAAAAGCTAAATCTTTACATGCTCGAGGAATAATTTATATTTGAGCATGTAATAACATTGCAGAGAGATCTGATTAGATGAGGAATGACATAAATATCAAAGTAATTAATCTGTCTATCAATCATATTTGAGGTTTTTCCTTTCAAAAAAATTGCTTAAAACTTTCAGCAAATAAATAAAAATACAATTTCAATGCATGGGAATGATTAAATGAAGACATTACGTGTATTCATTTGTTTCAATCAAAATTTTCACATGCATAGGAAATTTCATTGAGAAAGAACGAAAAGAAACATTTTAAAAATATCGTTCTAAGATAAAACATCTCATTTTAATTAAAGAAAATGACGAAATCGAAGGCTATCCAATAAATTTCGTGATTAGTCCTTGTCAAACCTGGTGTATGACATGGTGTTGGATTCAAAGAGTTTTATCTCTCGTAGAAGCATGGCTCTGAATCATTTCATTTTGATCAGCATGTCGTGTGACCTGAAAACCTTTTGAAATGTTGATTTGTTGGTACATTATGCAGTCGATGGCAGACCATTCATTTGCATCGAGCGCAGTGTCATAGTTGCTCAGAGAATATTCAAACCGTTTGCAATTCAGATGAGATACGCTGATAGCCACCTTGGCTTTTATACTGTTTCCCACATTTTATAAAAAGACAATGCTTTAACTGCAACGTTGAGATGAAATGTTGTTTAAGAACGTTCCAATTATTTATTAGAACCAGAAGTAACAGAATTTACAAACTTTCTGTATGTATACGTTAATGAAAGTTACATGTCCGCTAATAGTAGGTGAAATTCGTCTCATATTGAGTCCCTAGGTTGTTTTGAAATCATTCTTATCAATTGAATAAGAAATTCATATTAAGTTCACATTCATCTCTTGTAGATTTTTTTTCAAAATAATTATGAAATAATAGTTATGAAGCCCATCAGAAGAGTTAAATTATTGGAAATTGTGTGAATTGTTTATTTTAATAATAGATTTTTCCATTATTTATATTTCAGAATATTCCTGAATTTCCTAAATCTTACTGCTTTCTTAAAGGGGGAAATGCCCATGAAGAATCTTTGAGATTCAAGCTTTATTGTTTTTTGACGTTTCTTCTCCTTTGCCGGAGACCTCACCAGGGTTGAATTAATCTATAAATTAAATAAAAATTAATTTGAAAAAGTGGTCCTACGAATTCGTTAATTTTTATAACAAATTCTTATTGTAGGATATTGATGAGATATTATTATCTCTTTCTTTGCATTAGTGGCTACGCAGTGTGCAAAGCGAGGGTAGTCAATGGTTGGGCCGTGTAGCCCTTGTGTATACTAATAACGCAGTTATTACATTTTTCAGTGAAACTAAAAACTTTTATTTGCTCTCATGAAGGCTTCCGCGGTTTTCTTGTTGTTGGTATTTTTTTAGTTCTCCCCGTGTTGCACCATTTTTGTGGACGACTGTTTCGCCGGCATTCCAGTGGGCTTCATCAGGTACTATTGAACAGGAGAATTGTCTGCCGCTAGATATAGGGCTCTAGTCGGCTAAATTTCCGTTGGGATATAGTCCGGAGCGCTCTGAATGGCAGAGGATTAGGACGGTCTTGGATTGTTGAAAATCTGTTTAAAAGTAGAGGAGAGGGGATAGCCATCTTGCCTGTTGAAGTTTTTTGGATTCTTAGCGATTTTGATCGCCTCCCGTATCAGCCGAGGGAAATGGTCGTCCATAAAAATTTTTCAACTTGGAAAGAACCCGGAAAATACCAGTAAACTTTTGTTTGTTGTGGAAAGTTTTGCGAAATCGCTACAAAAGTAAATTTTGTAAAAAGATTGGGTGATCTGAAACCTCATGTAATTGCTATAAGGTAAGGTTTTTAAAGGTCAATGTATACCTCTCGGAAAGGTTCTGAATATGCAAGGCAAAAAGATTTATTTAGCGTGTAATGCAACATGCGTTCAACACCAAAAACGTTATGCAAGTTTTTTAGGGCACCTCCTATGTAACATTTGAATACCTCTACTCTTCCTTGTTCGCGTAGGAAGACCCATAAGATGCAGAAAGCTCGTAAGAGCGCAAATACGTCCCCTTAATACCATATGCTGAGGAAACCTCTCAAGCTCTCCTAATTACTTTGGAAACACTAACCTCGGCGAAAGAAAGCGTAGTTTGGTAATAATATTTTGGATCTTTCCATCCCTCATTAGGTTAAAAATGGCCCATAGGTTGGTATATCGTGGTGTCGACAGCACGGGCTTTCAATCTGGTGGGCCCAGATCTCAGTGGAGTCAGAGATTTTTATGGCAGCTTCTAACCGTCTGCCTCTATAGCGTGCAATGAGGAGAGTACCTAATTTTTCAATTGAATGGGACGTTAAAGCGTGGAAAAATTAAGTGCTATCATTCGTCCTCGGTGTCATTATGTGCTAGGTCATATCAGCGTTTTCGAATCCTAATGCTCTTGAAATCGATAGAGTTGGTCTTGGAAAATTCACTGACTTTTCAATAATACGAACAAACAATTTATATTTTTTTCCAACATAGATTATATCCACTGTTGAGTGTAACCGATCATTTTGTTAAAAAGTCATAAACTTCCTGAGATTTTAATTTTGGAGGATTTACTTAGGTTTGATCGCTAGCCAGATGTCTAATGAGAGTTGTATTTGAACGTTTGTCATAGACCAATTCATTTGGGTTGCAGCATAGTTACTACCCCAGCATAATGTCCCCAGGCAAGTGTAGGATGTTTGGATGGCTGAATTGAACAGAGAGTCATGACCTTGCTATTTATTCACATCTCATAGATGGCACTAGCCTTTTGTAATTGGTGGATGCCACGGGAAAATAATAGCTAATTGATAAATAACTAGTTTACCTGGGAAATCTACTGAAGCTGGATTAGGAGCTGGCTTTATTTTCTAATGGAATGATTCGGTAGTTAAGGCGATTATTTCTACTCAGTTAATTAGAATGAACCAATCGACAAATGATTATTTTGTAATTGTCATGTTATCCCGAGTGGTTAGCTTTATTGGTGAGAAACCTTGAGTGGGTGTTCTATCCTAAGTTTCCCTATTCCCCTGCCTCGCCTGTCAGCTCCTACGAAGGCGCGCGGCTCAGGGTCGCCCTCATCGGCTGCCTTGGTTCTTAGCTGTAGTGTTAGCAGTGATTTTTCAAAGTTATTCTCACGTCTTCCTATATTGCCATTAGCTTTTCTATCGGTAGTAAGTTATCCGTCATTGAGTCCGTTTTCACTATCCTTTGATGCTCAGCTTAACCAACACCTAACTCAAATGGGTTTTCTTAGGGCCACAAATAATAACTATTCATGTATAACGGATAATTAGATGTTAAGTTGCTTTGAGTCAAAGAGTAAAACAGGTTCAATGATGGTAAAAAGTAAATATCTTCCTATCATGAATACCTTGCTGTTGGTGATGTAACCCATGAAAATGGTGAAGCTTAACATGAAGGGAAATATTTCAACTGACGGGGGACGAGAGTCAATAGAAATTTAGCTTAGCCATTGTGATGAGCTGATAAACGCTTCTGTACTTTAAGCTGTGCGATTGCCGACTCGCTATCGATCGTGACTGTAAACATATGTACATAAAGCACATCATAGATGCTGCTTTAAGCCTGTTTAAACGGATCTTGATTCAAGGATTCAACTAATATACCCGAATCAATTTACCTTATTTCACGCATTAAGGCAGGAATGAGAAACAAAATCATGATTTGTACGTGGCAGTATTCAAACCAGGAGGTGAAATACGTTGAAAATGCCATGAGAAAAAAATCAGCCTGGACCGGGACATCGAACCATAGACCGATGGTTAGCCGCACCAATGCGCCCTCCACCATGCATCCCAGGTATCCAATTTCTCAAGTCCATTTTGGCATTTACAAGGGAACTCTCATAGTAGCCTGCGTATTGGAAAGGTCCGTGGCTCTATCTCCGGTCTAGGCCGTTTTTCTTCGGGACAATTTCAACGTATTTGATTATTCGTAGTTAGTTTAAAAATGCGACGTAGATAAATCTTTCGTCGATTTAAAAAATTTTTCCCTGTGTATCTCGACAGAATCCAAGTATTGGGATGAGGAATATTCACTGGTATTGAGATCGCAATGGACTGACGATGGGAGAAAAACTCTCCGTTTGGGTCATTGATGGCGGTAACAACTTACTGTGGAACCAACACAAAGCCACATAAACCGCTTTCAGACCGTTGATTGAAAATTATACTCAACCTTTATTTATGTAAATTATAAATCAATTTATTTTCCGACAAAATTATCAATATCTTACAAACTCCAGCATCCTGTGGAGGATCAGATCATGAGAATAAAATAGGGAAAATAGGTTGTAGAACAGAAAGGTTCACAATGTCGTTTTTTCCGCGAGCGATAAGAGACCATAATGGGTGCTAAAAGGCTTTGAAGTAGGTTAGTTGACAGGTAGTGTAGCAGATTAATTGAAATGCTCCCATCTGATGTGCATGTTTATAAATCTGCCGAGTAGTGCTAACTTCATGTTTTATAAATTCACTGCATGACTTTTGTATCATGTTTACATAGTAACGTTGTTGATTATTTCAGTAGTTTCTGTAGGATTGCAGCTTACTCATAGAGTGGTGCATGTTAGTGAAAGTTAATTTCTTCGCCCTTGTTCATATTTATGATAAGTGACCACATGCCAAACACCCTTGTGGTGGCTTGTGGGGTAATACGTAGATGTAGATTAGTAATCTTTTATGACTGAGTTATCTGGACCACACAGCGGAATTTGTGATAACAGAGTGGAACCATTTCATCCCCTTCCAAGGATAATCGCTTCCCTTGTCCATTATTGTCATCGCCTGCTTTACGGTTGTCCATCGAACTTCTATCATTCACTGCTATTTGAGTTACCCTATTGAGCGACAGTTAGCGCCGATCGTTAAATTGGGACGGTTCGGAAGTATATAAATATATAAACACACCTGTGATAGACTCTACTCCGATCTTCCACAGTGGCGTACGACAGCGGGCGTTGGGTCATCGACAATTGAAGGATGTTTGAATGACTATTGGTGAGTAATTTTCACTCCAGTTGTATTTATGACGGCCTTTCATTATTTATAACAGCTTTAAGCGTGAATTAAGTGCAAGGGGCAGGATTATTTTTATCGTTTAACGTGACTGTTCACCCTTTGCAACGGTGCATTGTGATCCCTCCCACTGGTATAATATTGGATTTGAATAATCCCCATTTGATAATGCTGTGGCTGGAATAATTTCTAAAAAGGTGTTAGCGAATAAGCGGATTAATGTTCTTTTACCCGGCAAAAAGTTGCACATTGCTGTCCGACGTGTCCATTTCCGAGCGGTAGGGAAATATGATGCCGTCATATGCCGCCCGTTAAAATGGGAACGAGATAAATTAAAGTAACGATCCATATTGGTTTCCGTAGTTTCTGCCTCCAAATAGTAAAACCGTTGGATAAATATAAAAGGACAATTTCAGATTATACTGAATTTTATGTTGACAAAGAAGGTGGATAGACAATGGCCGCTCTACCTGGCGATTCCAACTTAGAAGATGGTATCCCACGCACGACCTTTATCGAAAATAAATGGGTGAATGTTTTTCAATATCTAGTGCCTAGCGAAATCAGAACAAAAATTCATAAATTTTCTTTAAATTATTAATAGACTGTATGATACCTGAGCCAAAGCGATAGAGTACATAATTTTGATTCAATTGAAAGAAGACCATCAGCTTTCTCACAATCAGTTACAAATTAGCAGCGTAGTACATCAGTATTATCTGTCGCTATACACTGTGCTAGTAGATCCAGAATACTTCTATTATATCCACCACCATATATCATGTGTAAAAAGATTATTTTGAGAACATGAGACTCAGGTTCAATGTATTTAATAATAATCTCGGGTATTGTAACTGGATGTATATTAAACCAGTCGTTCTTTCAATGATAATGTACCAACATATTACCCAGTTAACCGCCCCCAAAGCGTGTGCTGGGGGTGTTAAAGCACCATTCCTTGTAAATAAAATAAATGTGAACAATTGCTAAGCAGTAAAAGCCTGGATCTGGAGCTGAGAAAGAGACTAGCTAAGTGTTACTCATGGAGCGTTTTTATGTATGGATGTGAAGCGTGGACATTAGGTAAGTGGGAAAGGAATAGAATAGAAGCTTATGAAATGTTGGTGTGGAGAAGGATGGAAAAAGTAAGATGGGTAGATTAGATGAGAAATGAGGAGGTTTTGAGCAAAGTAAAAGAAGGAAGATCGCTCCTAAAGGAAATAAGGAAAAGGAAAGAAAACTGGTTGGGCCATGTGATGAGAGGGAAAATTATAATAACTGTGACACTTGAGGGTTCAATTGAAGGAGAGAAAAAGAGAGGAAGGAGAAGAATTAAATTGGTGGATCAGGTGAAGAGCAACAGCTATGATGAAACAGAGATGGAAGCTCACGACAGAATCTGATGGAGACAGCAGTGGTGTACGGAACCTGCAAGCAGGCAGAACACCAGATGATGATGAATTGTTGTACAAGAGAGAGGTCAAAAGAGAAATATATTTCATTGCAGTTTTAATGACTCCCATTCTTATTCAGTTTTTGTCACTAATGGGGTGTGGAATAATGGAATTTGGTGACTATCAGTTTGGTAGTGTAAATCTCTCTCTTATTGGATTCTGCCCAATCTTCAGATTCTATGTGGGTCCAAAAAATATCTATGGTGTCACCCTGAAACTCACACTGGAGCTCGAAGCACGCCCTGAACAGAAATGTTCAAGCAATTCTAGTGTCGCACGTATCCATCGTAATTCTAGCGGCTACCTGCCTGGTAGTCCTTCCATCAGCTGTGTTCTACAATATCATCTCCTCTAGTCTCATTTCTGTGAAATCTGCAAAGTTTTGATTGCCCAATACAAGCCTAAAGTTATGAAGAAGGAAGAATGGAGAGTAAATGCTGAAGCGCAAGGGTCCAGGTAGATAAGAAAGAGTGCGAAAGGGGAGAAATGACAGGGATAGCGATGAAGAGAACGGAAGAAGTGATACTGGGAAAGTGGGAGATGGTAAGAAAGAGAGACTGAATCTCATCTGTGTCATCCTCAGCTACATGCTTCCGGGCTGTGGGAAACAAGAGAGGTTTATTTTTTTTCAGATAATAATCGGCGAAAATAAGAGGAAATGAGATTTTTCATCTCATTTTTTTATTCCTCTTGGCGTGGCTGTGATGGAGCGGGATGAGACCATCAGCATTTCTCAGGGAAAGCTGGATTTTTAAAAGTAGAAAAATATCAAGCTCTTCGGAGAGCAAGAGAGGGATAGGTGAGAAGGATAGTTAGGGGAATGGATAGCCGAAGAAATATAAACATGTGAATCCCGAGAATCGCGTGAAGAAGTTCTCTCTGGTTAATGCTGTACTTGGCAACGTAAAATCTCTCTAAACGGTCGAAAAACATTATGTGGATTGTAAATACATGTTTTGCTTTTTTTCGTTGTGTATTAAAAATTTCAGCTTAAAATAGTTCAAATTGTTTGTCTTCATAAGAACCGATGGGCTTAGGCTATTAAGCTAAAAAAATACGAAAGTGTTGGATTCATATTAGCTAGCCTGTGAATGCAGATGATCATAGAATGAGCGTTATGACAACACAAAATTTTATTTGCTTGTAGTCCATGTTAAAAATAGAAAATTTGAGAATTGAGAGGAATCACTCAGTTGGGTGATGGTCTTTCATGATGATCATAGAATGACCGTTATGAAAATACATGATTTGATTTGCTTGTATTTCATATTAAAAATAGAAAAACTAAGAATTGAGAGGAAGCACTCAGTTGTATGTTGGTTTACGTGTACCTGAAGATGTCAGCTGTTCAAATAAACTAGCCGTGCGATGATAAAACCTTGTGAAATCCTAAATCTGCCTAAATTTCTCGCATAGCGTTGTAATAAATGTCCTTAGGGAATGATGGTCATCAGATAGCCCTTAATATTCATAAGGACTTGCTCAACAAAGTTTCTAAGTAATGCCATTTGTTCAACGGAAACCAAGTTGGCGTAAACCCTTAAATTAATTTTAATGATTAACAAGCCGTTTGGTAAAGATTCCAACGACTATCGTACATGATTAAATTGTAAACACTGAAATTGATGTAATAGCTTCAATCCAAGCCATAACTTGAGTGACAATCACTGACCTTGCTTTCAGTAAGATCCCACGTGTATATGCATCGTTGAATGAATTAACCATGATCAATGATGGATTTTCCTGGTTCCATGTCCATTATCGCCTCTTAAAGTAAAAAAAATTCAGGTATATCGGCTTCTTAAGCTACTTTTTTGTTTACTACTGATATTTCTGGGGCAAGGCAATATTACGTTTTCTTAATGTAACTTCATTTAACATAACACCATTGCTGAGGAAGTCGTTTTTTTAACTCTACCACTGCAGGTGGCAGTTTTTAGTTCATGCAATCGGTCAACTTACTGGAAAGCAATGGGATACGAAGGCATCATTACCCGTAGAAATTACTGCTTTCCATCCATAGATAGGGCGTAATGCTTTTCTTTCCAGTAGAATATTTAAATGCTCCCGTGAATCTCTAAGCAAAGAGTTCCCGGTCTTAGAATATCAGCCAACTATTTGTTCTAAAAGTTTACACCTTATCAACAAAAATAACCATCTGCATTGCTTGTGACTTTTTTTCCGTTACTAGTGACTTAACTTTCCGTTTATCAGTGTAACATCTTTTTTTGACTTGATTTATGGAAATCTTTGGTCAGACCTGCTTTTTTTTTACCACCACAAAGTCATTTGCAGAATGTTAGTATAAATTATGTAGTGTGCCACGCGAAGTTTTGTAGATTTGACTCTATTCTCTATTTTGCGTAAATAATTGTGTGTAAGTTTTTCCAACTCTCTGAAGACTTCATAGTTTGCTTGTTTTTTCAAGGTATTTCGGATGCATTTCCTTTCATATAGTTCTTCAGGTTATGGATGAATACTAATTTCAAATTAGAGACCATTTGCTCTGGAAACATACTATAATATCTCTTCAGCCGTTGTTGTAACTTCCAAGGATTATAAATTAGTGTACATGGATTACGAAAACTTTGTATGTCGTGATCGTATGAGCTTTGAATTTAAAAATATGCGCATGCATATATAAATATAAATGAGTGATGAGTCACAGCTTGTTAGATAACGATGGAAAAACGTGTTAAAAGTTATTTAACGGAAAGGGAGACAAAGACGAACGAGGAGTTATCCTCACCGCTGTATTGGAATAAATTACGCCAGCTCTCATAGTACGCATTTCTCATATTCTTGATACACTCAATTAAAATCTGCATTCCAGTAGCTCCCAAAACTTTGCTGGGAAATGGAATTACGCAACTCTATTCCCCTACCACCGAAATCGTGGTGGGATAAGCCTTTGAGGGCTAACGATATTTTTTTCTCGGTCTTTTTTTTAAGAATGGCCAATCCGCTGTATTACGCTCGGAGGAAAAAGAAAAATAGCCTGCCAAACTTTTCATTTGTACAGTGGAATAAGACATGCCGTAAAGCCAGCCCTCAACTGTTGCTTGATGAGGAGATGATGTTAGCCGTCGAAATCGTAGGCATCATGTTTTATTCAGCTTCATTGTTACGACGGTGCCACGGCAAGCAGACTGATGAAATAGAATTTACAAACGAGGGAGGTTCCCCAGGGACCTACGAATTACAACTTTACTTCTCCAGTTCATGTAAAGTGAATAGTTGATTTATCATCACGACGGTAGTAGCATTTAATATACGCTGTAATGTTCCACTGTACCTATAAATAATAGGAAGTCCCAACCAAAGCTTTGTACTTAGTTTCTCTGTAACAGATTGATTATAGAGTAATACTGTCAGGGCTTTAAATGCGCTTGAGATTTGAATATGGGATTAATATTTTATAGAGGGGTTTACAAAATTAGTAATTAAGAGTGTTAAATAATTGTCTGAAACTTAAGCCTAATGTGATAATTTATTTTTCACCTATGTCTTTGAAACCGTCTTAGGCTCTTAGGTCTTCAAAAGACTTGATAAACTCGTTTGGGGAAAATAACTTTCTGCTTATGTCTGCGCAGGGAATGATTTTGCGCCAGGTAGTTCGTTACTCCCGCACGAAGAATCTTCGCTAGAGAGTGAGTGTGTGTAGCGAGACTCAAGTGAACAATTTCGTAATCCTCAACGACTGATGTTAAATTAACCATGAAACTGTTTACGTTTCAACGCCCGACACGTAACAAGGAACAGACTCACGCTTCATAGACAGCTGGACTAATTCGATCTCCAGCTACCCCTTTCGGATACAATGGAAACTAAATTAGCTCGGTGGGCAACGTAGTCAGGGGATTAAAAAAATGTGGCGAATGAAAGTTCCAGATGGATAGACGATAAAAATAATGGCTTCTTCCACACGAAGTCCCTTTTCATTAATTGAAGTGTAATCAGGAGACCAAAGATATAGAAAAGCAAGGGCGTCATCGGAATAGGTCGACAAACTTTTCATGATATGCTTATGACATAGCGATAAAACTTTTCCTCTCTCGATCGATGGAGCGTCATTACTTCACCATGCACTCATGAAAAACTTGTTAAGATTCCTCGTTTCATGTTCAGAGTTGTAATTCATAGTATTCTAGGTTTTTGAAGGTTTTCTGTGATGGAAGTATCGTCCTTTGTCTCAAGGAAACCTATCCCGCCTCGAGCGATTTAAAATGCTACAGGGGTCGCGTTTCTTAAAGATCTTTATCTAGATAAAGCTATCCCTTAATATTTTTCTTTTCCAACGAATGTTGGAGCATTTACAGTCGTTTCAGTATTTTTTTCTTGACCTATTTTAAAATACAGAAGTTTGCATTTTACTTCAAAGTTAACCATCAATTTTCTCATCCGTTAATTTTTCTTCCAGGAGAGTCTAGAAACTTTTATATTTGTTATTAAAATCTCTTCTAATAATTATTTTAAAATTGCAATTGAACACTTTGGATAATTCTGATACCTACACTACTTCACTAGCATCAATAGAACAATGGTTTAAAGCCTGATTTCAAAGTTTCGATTTATACTCAAGAAATTTATTGACCATTGTTAAATGTGGGTGAAACAATGTGACAACTATTTCTGTATATTGGTCATTGTTTAAGTTTTGTATGTTTACTCCTGCAGTATTAACGAGTAACTATAGTTTCTTAACCATTAAGGTAGGCTTCTCTAATAATGGCTCTTGGGTCATCTTGCAATGTAAATCAAATTCTCTGTAGTGAGAAGCAACAAACAATTGGCTAGTTTAGTTTTTAAAAGCCCCTCATTCATATTTTTTCTCCAGTATAAGTTTATGACAGTAATTTTTTTGGGTATAATAACACATGACATATTTTTTTCAGTCACTCGTAATTTTGTTTTTTTTTGTCGATTTAAAAATTGGAGAGATGGAAACTGTTTCAGCTTGAGCGCATACCTGCATGATTTGAGAATATTATTCAGCTGCGGGATAGAGTATTTATACATTTATTCAAACTATTTGACCGGATGAATTCCTCTGGACTCCAATTCTAGCCTAACCCGTATGGAGGCATAAAATTCATTAGTCATGACCCTTAAACATCAGATATATATATTTCGAGTAGTATCCAAATGTTTCATATTTTTTACTGCAATGGAAAAAGTTGGAGTTGGACAATTTTGGGTGAATCGTGAGGACAAAATAATCATAGCAATTGATTATGTAATTCAAAACCCATTTTAAAATGACTGATAGGACCTGGAATTTTTTCATTTTACTTTTACCGAAAAAAAACCGGGAAATGCCTCCAAAATCGTGCAAACTTACTTCTGAAGAACTCGAAAGTGTTTCACAATTATTTAATTTTTTTGATAAAAACCTCTTGAATAACGTGAAACTGAGACCTAGAAAGAAATTTCTTCATAGATATCAATATTTGAGCCTGTACTATATGTCTCCTCATTACATCTAAATGTCCATTACTCTTCTTCTCTATGTATCCTTCCCTCTGAGACGGTATTCATCTAACTTCCATTCTTTGCCACCTTCTCTATTGATCTCTTCTCTTCTTTCCTCTTTGTTTCTTCCAGTGGCTTCTTCTCCTTATTAGTCCTACCAACATGTCTCCCTTTGTCCTCTCTCTGAAGCAAACCGTTTTCATTCCATTACACCTACATTACAGTGTATTATCATTCTTATTCTTTCAATTCCAGATTTTTATTCTTGACAAATATATGCTCTATATCCCCTGTTACACACCGTTGAGGTGGCTTTCGGGATATTATGTCAATGTAGATCTACTCTTTAACCAACCTCTTCCTAATGTACAAACATATAGTCATAGTTGTTTGGTCCTTCTTGTAGGTAAACATGTTTCGCTAGATATATTCTCATTCTAATATCCTTGCTTCTACGCTGATTATCATTCCCATGTTGTACCTATAAAAAAAGTCTCTAAAGTGACTAAGTGAAAAAAAGTGACTAAGAATGTTTACTACTGAATAGACGATTCATGATGGGTCTGTTTCTTGGAGCAAGGAAATCTAGCCGGTAACAGGGGATCAAGTTAAAATTATGAAGATTGTAAAGAAAGATCTAAGACTTTACCGGTATATGATGTTGTTAAAGGCTACTCCGGCTTTCCACTGGGTCAAACTCTCCACCTTAGCCGACATTTCGATGTACGTGTCGTTCATCGTCATCAGGGCATGACGATGATGACAATGACGATGGACGACTCGTTCATCGAAAAGTTGGCCATGTTGGAAAGTTTGAGCCGATGGGAGGCCCGAGTAACCTTTAACAAAATAAATATGGTGACAACAGTTGAATGTTTTTTTCAATTTTTTACAGCTTCAGTTTCAATGAGCTAGTTTAACTGTGAGCAAACTATTACATATCATATTATATAGGTATCTAGGTACTATCAATTGAACGACGAAATGATAAGATAAATATTGATATCACGACTTGGTAGAAGTTCGTATTTGAAAAATAGATACAATCAGGCGCGAAGAATTTTGCGGGGATAAATATTTAATTAATTAATATCTATAGTTAAATCAGACGGGAGAGGCTTAGTTATGGGGTCCTCTCCATCCCATACCTAAAATTTCCCATCACTTCTCTGAATAGACGCCCCTCAAAGGCCGACGCTTACGCTGACTGAACTGCCTCCTTCCACCCCTACGCTCGTCATTTCCCTAATAAAAACCCTTACACCTTTTCGAGCGTCTCTCATCCCACTCCCCCATATCCAAACTTAACCGTCCCATCCTCCTCCTGCTTTTCCCTCATCGCAAATCGACCAAAATGTCCGTGCGATCTCTCACGCCACCCCACACCCCTCCACCCCGTCGGATACCTTTTTCACAACGCCCCTTACATGGTCCTGTTTTAGTGAAAAACTCACCTTTTCCCCAATCTCACCCTCCCGTGTTTCCAATCCCCTAGAATCCACCTCACCCTGGAGACTAACTCCACCTCTTCTGCAAAAGGGTTTTCGCGGCTCATCCCCCCTCTCTGTACTCACACATGCTATCCCACCTTAGCAAAATTTGTGTCTTTCGGTATTTTTGAGGTGGGTTTTTTTCTCTGATCATAATCAAGACCATAATCGAACTACATTTCTAAATTCAAGCCGTAGAAATCACGGAGTAAACATTGCGCCAATATAGAAATATAAACTTTTTTTATATGGCTAACCTTCACAGGAATGACATAATATTTGTGCGAGTATTTGAGGGATTCACTTTACTCATCTGTTGCATGCTGCATTTTAAAGATCGCCTTTAAGTGAAGTTTTCTTGCAGTATGATAAAACTTTTTGCGGTTAAAAAAATAATTTTTTAAAAGAAGGGAAAGCCTAAAATATATGTTACTTTAAATTTCTCATTCGATCTATGAGAAAGAAACTTTTCATTTTGTAACGCAGTCTTTCTGTCGCACGTATCATTTTTCAAGGAATACTTTCATTTTTTGTCAGAAATGTCGAAATATAGTATGAATAATGGTAAATATTTTGGTATAATTCGAAACATCTTTTATTTGATTTTGTGATGATGATAACTATGTTCAAATGTATGCTTAGTGATATCTCGATGAACCTACCCTAAGATTTGAGTGAAATGTTTCTCTGGCCATTACAGAGACCATGTTGACTCTTAATTTTTTAAATTTGGACAATTGAAAGAAAAATAACATATACAAACTACTCCTAGTTACGCAGCAGCGTCTTTTATCACTGACATTCAACGACATCAACGAAATATGCCTGTGCTTAAACTCGTTTGTTAAAAGGCATACGCTGATCACACATTCTCTAAGGGATATTTTGGGAACAAATGTTAAGGGATGTGAAAATAAATTACCGAGAATAACTGATGAAATACCACAAAATACACACCGTTATAGTTGTGATGCGATTAGTGTGTGATAAACTCCTCATTTTTAAAAAGTAACATCTTCTTCTAGCGAGTTACCGCAGCCCTTTCCATGATACACGTCTAGTGTTCTTTGGCGAATATCTCGAATTGTAACAGAATATCTAGTGCGGACATATTATTTCATTGAGAAGATTTTTTACAAATGCAAAAAGAATTTTTATATTTATCTTGGCGTTTCTATATGGCGTATTTATACACTGGAACTCAGCGAAACAAATAGTAATAGAAGCCGAAGGCGCATTCCTTGAACCGAAAGCTACGCTCGCATTGCCAATAAGATAGAGACGATCTTGGAGGACAGGAAAATGTGTGGATCACTACTTTCTGTTGACATATTGCGATAAAATTTTTCGCTTGACGTTTTCTAGTCAGTAGGCTCTGAGTAAGAGATGGACGTGGAAGATTCTAAAAAAAATTAATACTGTACTATTCATGGCATGAAGACACAATTATTGGGCTTAAAATGTGAGCACTTTTTCTGCAACAAAGACCATAATACCTGCCATTATGGACGTCAAAATAGCTTGCTCGGTAAATAGCATATTCATTAAAGTCACCGGGGGGAGATTTACTATAATGTGTTTCAATCATTCATTGGTTGTTCAATCTTAAGATTGGTTAACTGCAGCCCCCCACCCTTCCCTATCTAATGCTAGTTCTCTTACCATTTGGTATCTCTTCCTATATACTTTCCTCTTTATTTTACTCATAAACTTATTCCTTGGGTCTTACCCTGGGGAATTTTCCCTCAACTTTGCCTTCAGCTATGTTCTTCACAAAATCATTTTGTCTCTGGGTGTGTCCAATACATCTTGTTTTTCTTTTCTCTATGGTATTCCATATGGCCCTTTCCTCCTCTAATCTCTGCACATTTCATTATTTCTTATTTTGTCCATTTATTTTATTTTCAGCATTCTCCTCAAACACCAGGTTTCTAGTCATTTTTAGTTAGGTTTTCCAATGGTCCATGCTTCCGATCCATAGAGACCTATAATATGTTTATCAGTATTTAAAACAAGAGTCTTAGGTATTATTGACTTCTTATAATACTCTGCATGTATATTTGTAAGTTTAAATCTATCAACATAATTTCAAAGCAAGATTATTAATTAATATCATTTTTACAGGCGATTTTAGGCATATTACGCACATTTACATACCACATGTGACAGAGGGCGTCGGGAGGATACCAGCTCCGGGAAAGAAAGGGAACGACAAGAGGAAGAGAGAGATGACAGAGTGTGTCTTAGTATCAAGCTCTGTTCTTGTTGTAGTTGTTAATAGTTCGTGGGAAGAAGGAATTGATTTTAACTACAAGGTTTTCAGTGTATATTCTCATGTTTTACCACTTACATCGGTCTTTGAGCCATAGTGCCTGGTTGGATAGTATTCTACGTGTCATCTTGTAAGTAGCCTGATCGCCTTAGCTCCAAACCTAGTCCACTCAACAGCTATGTTTCGATTATTATCTAATTGTAAAGATAATTGATGAATAATTTACCTTTCTTTGAATTCTGTTCATTGTATCGTTTATTTTTTGAGTAATTAGTTTTTTAGACATTTATAAGTCGCCAAGAATGATGGTTGGAAGAAAAGAATTCCTCAGCCTCTGCGTTTGGCCCTGTCTCTCGTATTATTTCCCCTCTATCGACTTTATACAAGTAATATTGGCTAAAAGAAATAAATTCCATTTCACGTTGAAACTCGCCCAATCTATAATAGCGCGTAGTCTCCGTGTCTCACGTGGCTCCCAGCCTAGTCCTTTTTCCCCCTGTTTTACCTTGTTACGCCCTCTGTTCGCTTTAGTGAAAATCCACCCCCTGCCTTGCACACTCGATGCAGTTTACAGAGTACTTTGCGTTTTGGATGTAGCCGTGGAATTAACCTATTGAATCGCGCCACACACCCCCGAGACACCTCATTCTCCCCCTCCATTTTTACCCTCCGTGCACTCGTGCAACGCAACGGCTATGAAATAAAGGAGGGAGGGGGAGTGGCGGTCGTGGAAGAGAACTTTTCCGCCTTTGTAATCAAAAGGCCCAACTCAACCAATTCCTCCCACCCCTGTCAGCTGCGAGGTTCCCTCTCCTCCTTCCCTCCCCCCCTTCCGACTCTCCCCACTTCGTCCCACGCCTTTACCCCCGGTATACAGGGCCGCTTCGGGTACCGACACTTGATTAGTTGATTTCAATCAATAAATTGGTCGCGGGCACCATAAAGGGATGGATCGGAAAGGCCTTGCCCTACACCCCTTTCTCGCTCCCTTTTACCCTTCTGGTGCGTGGAAGGGAATCGGGAGACGGTGAGGTGGTGCGGAGGGAGGGATGAGAGGGGGGTACGAGGTATGTTTGAAAAGATAAATAATAAAAATGGAGCGGATTCCCTTTTTGTTCATTCCACGTGTGCGCCGCCGCGGTGATGCGAATCTTTTTTCATTTGCCTTTGCCTTTGCGAGCGCGCCGTTCCACGTGAGGGGGCGCACTGCGTGGGGGAGGGGTGAGGGGTGCGGGAGAGGTGCGGGAGGGGTGCGTACCACCAACGGTGGGTAAATATTGGAGGCATGAGCCGGGGCCCCTCTCCCTACTTCATCTATCCACTCCCTCCCCGCACCTATCTTTGTGCTCGAGTGTTTGTGAGTTATGGTATCTGTTTCGCTGCTTATTTGCGCATTGGAATCGTTTTCGTGTAGCCCAGGTTCGAATCCCGGGATGTGGCTTGGATTTTTTTCGGGTTTCCTCATTCAATGCCAACTCTTTGGTTGCTGTATGAAGGATACTTCAAGTGTGTTCCTTCGTCCGTAATTTAGGACGCCAGTATAGTTTGGGCCAGAAATCATTTTACTTAAAATTCAATGAATTTCACTTCCTTATGCGGAAATATATCACATATTTCCAATGATACCAAAAATTGCCCACCTTCAGTATTACATTTCGCGAAATTCACCAAAAACCCGTTTTTCCCTGGCAATAGTATGATTATGCGCTCCATATTACGGTTTATTTAAGCAATATCGAAGTTGTAATGCTTAGATTGCGTCAAAACATTTAGCATTACATAATAATACCATGTTATTAATTATAAAATAAATAAGTTTATTACTTCCCGTAAGAGATTCTGCAAACCAAAACAAGGTAACTCGCGGATGGGAAGATGTTGTCAGCATACGCCGGTAAACAAGTGAGTCAAAGCCTCGTTCTCTGCTGTATTCAGGTAATCACTTAAAATATCAATCATACTTAACAGCATTTGCGTCCTTAAGATAACGATATTTACTTAATTTATTTTTTCTTCATATAACTGCATAAATTACCATTAAAAAATTCGAATATGATCTCAATAACAACTAGAGAGAGATGTCGCTCCAACCACTACATCAGGATGCGGACACCTCGCTGCGCATTGTAAAGGTAGCCGGAGCGATTTTTTATTATGTAAAATTTTGCGTTAAACCTTGCATGCATGATTTTATTGATGAAATCTACAGATAAAAGTGAAAAAAATTGATGATATGGTGTTTTGGTAACGCAGTACTATAATAGTACATAGCTGTATGGCACATGAGATAATGGATAATATGTACACAATGCATTGATTAATATGCACAGGTATTCTTCTAAATTGGAAATAATACCCTTCCCATCATTAAACTTATTGTAACGAGAATAAATGAGTCACACTGAGTCTAAGATTTGCAAAAAAATACCTTACAGTAAATTTATCATTTAAAGTTTTCAAACCACCGTTAATTGTAGTCATGAGATGTCTTAATTGAGGATAGACTTTAAAAAATAATTCTTGTATGCTTTCTACTACTGCCTGTATGGGGAGTTTAAACGTGTTATGAATCTTATGAACTACTATTTAATGTGGTGGAGTCATTTCCGACTAATAAAATTTAAAAAATATTAAATAATATGAACAACTTGACCCAGATTAATCGCTCCTGCCACCTTCTACACCTACATATTACCCTGCAAGCCCCCTCAAGGGTATTTGGCAGAGGGTGAGCTACCACCAACATGCAATTTTTTGTACAAGTAACATTCACCAACGTGTACTACCCTATAGGTATTCTGCCAATGCTAGAGAAACTATAGACAATGATGCCACAGAGGCTAGAGAAACCACATCTTTTTAGTTGCCCCGATAACAACACCGGGTTTCTATCCACCCATGCTGAACTCCAGATATTGTAGTATCCATTGCAACCCACTCACCTGTTCTCATTGGCAAAAAGCATCTAAGCACTCTATTGAGTATTTGGAATTGGTAATATTCTAATGAGTGTTGGAATTAAATGAATTGTGTTAGGGGTAAATAGTTTGGTTAAACGAGGTAGTTTTGGAGCTCAACCAGGTGTGAGAGGGAGGAAAAAAGAAATTAAAAATCTTTCCTTGTGATGTGAACCCATCCCGGAGAGAAGCATTTACAAAACCTGTTCGGTCAACGTGGAGGTTGGAGGGAATAGTAGGGGCGGAGGGCTAAGTTATTTTTTTCCCGGGCAAGAGATGGAGTGAGAGAGAGAGCCGACGAGGTCTGATTGGGTTTTCCATCATGATAGACGACGCCGTCAGGATTCCAGGTAAGCGGAGGGAGGACGTTTGGACAGGGGGTGTGGGGAGATGGGGATTTTAAGGAAGGAGTGGGTGAGGGTCCTGGGACCTGGGTGCTGGAAAAAAGGGTCGGTCGGCAGAAAGAACCATCGGGAGGAAAAAGAATTATGCAGATCAATTCGACCGTGAGATTTCTCCGTTCAAATTATTGTTCTTTCAATTCCCAGCGTGTGGCAAAATTAATTGCCAAGATAAACGTGCTCGCATAAAATTACGGAAGAAAGGTTTTAAGATATTTATTGTGCGGGTGAAGTAACGAGTTCTGCGAATGAGGAATTGGAAGGGCTAGACAATGCCTTGACCCCATAAATATTGTTGAGGAAACTTCAACACTTAAAAAATAAGTTTAGATCGCTTTAAATAAAGCAACTTGTAGGATTACTGCACTTAAAACAACCCTATGCTGAAAACATGTACCTATATCGCATTTGAGTACAGTCCACGTTAAACATAGTTTGCTGAAGAGAATCTTTTTCCAAGATTTATTCAAATGGTAAAAGTAATTTGAAATTGTGATTATATCAATAACAATAGGAAAAATTATTATTATCTCTTTTAATTATTAGTCCCAACTGCAATTGTAGTTATGCACTAAAGGCAAATGGGTCCTAAGTAAAAAAATTAACGTCAAATATTCAGTGTCTCCTAATATAGTATGGGAGTGTGTACTTTTATGTTATAATAGATTACACTTCAAGAGTAGATGAAATATAATGTACCAGTATTCAAGCTATCATCATAGTGGAATTGTAGTGGAATATTTGCAATGGCTTTAATCTTGAATGGTAGTACATTTTGAATTTTTGATTTTGTGTCTCATTCTTATCCAGGTAAGATTTTTTTTACTGGATTCTTGTGGGTTATTATTGGCTTCTTATAAGTAAAAAGTTAATATGCCTTCCTCTTTATCCATTTATTTCCTATAAAATTATGCATGTGTCATCGACTTCTCTGATTTTATCCCTAATATTTTCTTGCAAAATCGCAAATGTTGTTTATTTCTGTGGGGCTCTAGTTCCACAAAGTTCTCTTGTTATTCGCTTCCCATTTTTCTCACGCGCTCTCCTCATATTTCTATGACTTCCAATTTTCTCACGTCGGAAATGCCTTTAATTTCTTTCAAGTTTGATAATTTGTTCGTGTCTAAGCGTCATGGTTGTAATAAAAAAAATACTATTGAAATCTTCATTTTGATTTATCTTCCTAATCGGCGGGGTTCCAACTTAAATATTTAAGGCCGAGGAAATCATTGCTTTGAAAACAGTACGTTAACGGGTATTAGAGGAATATTGGTTCGAGCTCTTAACTTCGTTACGATTTTATTCCTTTTGGATGCTATGTATTTACTAAAAAATACGTAGTTGCTTATCTTGAACTACTGTACTGTATTTATAAATCAAATTTTGTAAAATTTCCGATACCATTGTGCTAAAATTGTATTTCCAGATTTAAGATATCTCAAGTTTGTACTTCCGTACTGTACTTCAAGTTCCGTCGACTTGTAATAGTTTCCATATGTTGAATTTGTTGTTACACCATCCTATTTTGCATGCATGTAATCCTGTTTAGTTTGTTCTTAAACCTGTTATATACGGAGGTTTTCTCCTATATTTCATACTATATCCGCTAGTTTGTTTATCATATAATTTAGTCGTCATGGGGATCTTGTGGCCCAAGGAGATACCTATTCAAATCATTGCTTGGAAGGCGCATTAATTTGCGATTATTTGACCATAATCAATCCAATTTTCATCAAAATCTTCATGGATGAGCACACGTTGCAAACAAACAGTAAGTAAAGTCATGTTATATGTATCTTATATCATCAAAAAGTTTTTGCTTTGTAATAATTCCTCTTTGTTACTCATTCATATTACCCAAATCTTCATTGAAATTATTCATATTTTCACTTAGATAGTTTCGTTGCATTGTTTATGTCCGTTAGTAATTGTAATTTATCTTGTAATCTCCTTGAAGTATGAGAATGATGTTGATTAAACATTTGTAAGTGAATTTATGATCTTTAATTGACCATTTACTCGTATGTATAAGTCATATAATCAGCGAAAAGAGCAATCAGCCAATATTATTGATATACTCAGCTTCCTCAGGCGTGACTTAATGGAATTTACTATACATTGTAAATGAGGTAACTTTGTTAACTTAACTTAACAAAGTTACTCCATTTACAATTGAAATTATTGAATCAAAACCTAATGTGATGCATTGTACCCCTTAAAATTTTTGTAACATAATTGTAATAACTACCATTCACTGCTTTATCTGATTCCTGTGCTTTCTTCTTTGGCATCCTTTTGAAATAAATTTACATGAACAAGTTTTACATGACGTATAGTGTGCTGTAGTTTCATGAAATGTGTGATGGATGTATCCTTTGAAATCAATGAATGGTACACGCGGGTAGTCTTATCCCCATGGACGGCATTCTGTTAGTCCTCGAGGTTTGGTGATAAAATAATAGTTACTTGATAGGCAGAAATCGCGAAACTATCATGCTGGTGAGCGAGCGGAATCAGATATGATGGCCACCAGCCCGTGATCAGAAAGGGATCCACGAAATCGCACGCGAGCCCTTAGACCCGAAGGGCAGCTTTCGTCGAGGCCAACAGATAACTACCAACCAATATGGAGCTTCGTCCCCTGTTCGTTTCTGTTCAAGTACTTTTTCGATGCAACCAGCCCGCCCAGCTATTGTCCATTCAGAATCCGACCCTCCCTCTCCCCATGGATCCGATGCTATGCGACGAAAGCGTCGGCGATCTCAAAAAATGTCGTGCGTTCTCGAAATGGGCCGAGACTGACTGTGAGAGAAAGAGATACCGATAGGGAGAGAAAGAGGAGGGTCATCGTCTATTGTTTCCAGCACTCCGCATCCGTGAGATAGCTTTCGAACACATTCTGCTCCGTCCCATAACCATATATTTGTTTCTTTTCGAATCCTTCCATTTTTCTCATCCCTCGCCTTACTCTCTAATCTATTAGGTATTTTATACAAAGTTCTTGTGGCCTAGGAAATTACCGATAAGTTTAATTATGAATAATACGAATTAAAATTGATTGAATCTGGTTCAAATGAGGAAAAGGAAAAAATATTTTTATCATACGCGCTTGGAAAATACAATATGGCTTGATAGTTTTCTTTATTCCAAACGGTCAATCATGTACTGCTTGCGTTTTTTCATCACCACGCGTTGTAGATGTTGTATGCCTACTTTGTTAGCAGCTTGAACCATATTTATAGTTTATTTACAAAAGATAACTTTAGCAATTATTATACTATCGGGCTTAACTTGTTGCAACCACATTTTAAATTAAAAACTTGAAATCAAAAATCAAAGAGAGCTTTGGTCGTAAGGAAAGCCTAATGATTACTTCATTTTCTTAGCTCCCACCAAAGCTCTATGTGGATGCGCAAGATACGAATTGCATCTACGTCTACATTACGTCTTCGTGTGGGTTCCGTGTGGGTAATATGTTATGGGGTATAAGAACAAGCTATTAAGACGGGAGGGAATAGGGAAAAGGAATTCAAATAGGGAGCGGACGAAATGTGAAATTTATATTGGTGTTGTGTGTATGTATCATTTATAGATCTCAGGATACATGGAATTTATTTACATTCTACATAATAAGACAGTGAATCTCTCACATTTTGACACAATAATACCCGGCGTGTCTCCCTGAACTTTGCGTGATACGATTTATGGAGATGATACTTCTATTTTATAAAAATAGAACCATGTTGTGAATGACGTGTATGTTTCTGTTATTCGCCATTGCCTGTCATATGGTCAACGTGGCTAATATTTTGACTGGTGTTATCTGGGGTGGAAATTCTGTGTGACGCAGTGTTGGGAGTGTTTACGATTTATTTATCCCTAATCGCGAACAATGTGGTGATAGAAATCGGGAAATATGCTCTTCAAATTCAGTTACAGTACTTCTGATTACATTTTAAGATAATCATTTATATCAAAGTAACGAAGCCAAACTACCTATGGTACATATAAATGCGTCTTTCATTGTTGTATATCAAGTCCCTTTCGCCCAAATCGGCGCGTAATGCCGAGTTTACTTCACATGTATTAAGATTAACTAGATTTTCAGTGTCTATACTAGAACACCCGGACTTAGTTACCCCTTAGAATGCCCGAGGGGCGTCATTTTGACTTCATAGTAAATGGAAGTCATTTCTTTTGTAATGAAAAAGCGATCTCATTAGACTTGTAGCATTTTATGCACATTTTCACTTGCTTCCTATATTATCATGCACTTTTTCTACCATTAAAGACTAGCAACATGAATCACATCTCAGGAGCATGTAAAAACAACCATTTCCTATATTTCCAGCCTTTTTTGCGCAGTATTTGAAATATTCGCAAATTGATTTGCTTCAATGGTAAGAAATTGGTTGCTTGAACTCGATGAGAGCAAGCGGAGCTCAAGTCTGTGCTATACAGGCTGACTCTCCGCCTCTCAACAATCCGATTACCACCTCTGTTGCCCCTCATTCAGTGTTTCACCATACAACAGGGAGCCACGAAAGCATTGGGTGGATGGAGGAGGAGGCAGTGGGTTGGGGAGTGCGAATGAGGTAGTGTGGCGTCTTAAGAATTGTGAGAATATATTTAAATAATTCTCCACGTTTATGTGTCACAATTTTGGCATTCAGTAGTTGCAATCTCATTCATTCAAGCTATATGTATTACAGATTTGATTTGACGCCTCACGGGCGTTCTAGGTAAATCTATAATTAACTTGAACATTTTGAAACTTAGTGGTCCCAACTTTTTACACAGCGCGTAATAGCGGAATTTAGGAAAAGTCAAATTGGAAACGGCACAGACAGAGAAACTAAAAACATAGCAGCTATATTTCCATGCAGAGGAGTCTAAATGACGTCTGTGGACGTGCTAGTCTAGTAGTCGGCAAACCACGGCTCGCGAGTCACGTGCGGCTCTTTGGCCCCTTGAGTGTGGCTCCTCCACAAAATGCCACATGCGGGCGCGCACGCAATCCGATTGAGGACATTTGTAGCAAAGGCCAGCTTAGGAGTACCCTAATTAAGTTAATAACAATGTACCTATTTAGTTTAAATTTCAAAAAATTAGCTCTAAAGAGAATTTTCAGCCATTGTGCTGTTGATATTTGGCTCTGTTAACTAATGAGTTTGCCGACCACTGTTCCATGCTAAAGACATAACCACTCCCCCTCCTCACATTTTATTTGCCCATTCCATTGAATTGTGTTACAGTAATTTGTATTCAGTCTGCCATAAGCTTTTGCGAGAATTTTACCTCTGATTGTGTAAATTTCAGCCTAGAACGGATGATGCGGAGTATGTGGGCAGTAGATCTGGGGCTGGAGCTAGGGCACGAATCGAAATCGGAGGGGGAATTTGAGATGCTGAGTAGAGATATCTACATGTGAGTGTATGGGAAAGAGGGTATTGTATGTTTGAGGGCAGAGAGTGGGAGCTGGAATATACCGAGAGATGGAGAGGGTAGTAAGTCGAGGGATGTATCGGCGGCAGGCTCCGCGTGTATCTGCCGCGTGATTAATTGACGATCGGGGCAGAGCGAGAGAGTGAGTCGAGTCGCTTTCCCGAAATGTCCGACCGGTCGTGAATGAGTGCACGCCAGGGAGCGATAGCGGTGGACATGCCTAAACCGCCCCCTTTTCTCCTCCCCCCGCCCCTCCGCGATACGCTTGCACCTCCCCCACTCCCCTTTTCATTCTCCGAAACCACAATCCATATCTCTTTCACCCTCACCCCAATCCTCCCATCTCTCCCTCTCCAGCGACGTTCTTTCGTACTCGCCACAACCCTTTCCCGGTCCTCGGATCTTGCATTGTTATTTGGCGGGACAAATGGAAATTGCCCTTCCTTAGCGTTGAGATATCCCATGGTGGAGCGACTTATCGCCGACTTCCAAAAACATGATAAATGAAAGGTAAAATGTCCATCGACCGCTCACAGTCCAGCCAATTAGATTATGCGAGATTACTAGCCTTTGCTAGGGACTGTTCCCAGTCTTAATAAGGCTAAACTGGATCTTCTTAAAGAGTTTTCCGTAATATTCACCCGTGACTTGCAATGTTATATGGCGGGACGAATGGAAATTTCCCTTCCTTAACATTGGGATATCCCATGGTGGAGCGACTCATCGCTGATTTTCAAAAAGAGTTGAAATGTAAGGTAAAAAAGTCCATCGACTGCCTACAGTAGTGCAATTTAGAATATGCGAGTTTACTCCTTTGCTATTCCAGTCTTAATAATCCTAAACTTACTCATCTTAAAGAGTTTTTCATCACATTCACCCTTGAATCTCTTGGTCTATGCCTTTCTGTACACATATCACTCCACAATCGAATACAGCAGTTTCTGTCTTTGAATTCAAAGACTCCTACCGAATATCGACAATATGCCTCTTTTTTATTCGGAGCGCAACGAGAGGACAGTGTCTTATTTTGTTAATTTGTTGAACCTTTTATGTTCGATATGCTAAAATGGCCGTAGTAGGCGAATGCAGCCCCAATTGCATGGAACTACCGAATTTTGCCGACTATAACAGCAGCGGTTTACTAATGACTATAAAGATAAGAGGAAGAGCCAATATTTCACTTTTGCCTATATTCCAGGACTAATCGTGCCTCATAAATAGTTAAATGGAAAGATTTAATAGGCTTTCTTGTTCACATTGACGCTTTCCGGCTGTAATCTGAGAAATATCCATAAGAATTCTTGTTAAAATCTGCAGTAAAGTTGATAGAGTTAGTATTATCCTAACAATTTCCTTTGATTACCTACAACTTTTTGAAGGAAAACGACTTAGTGGATCGAATCACGTCACATAAAACCTTCCCAACACTTGAAACTTGAAGAATACATTATGGCCGTGGACGGGTTATCTTGGTGGCAGGTTGACCAAATTTTACCAAATTTCACAAAATAATAAGATGTGCATTTGTCATTTTTACCGTTTATGTTAAAGACTCATGCGTATGTCAATGGAAGCAAAGGAATTATGATTACTATACATGCATTTTTAACATCGAGATGACATTCGGAGGGTAAAGTTAAAACCTCGAATACTCGAAAAATTCTGTTTTTCTATTTAGAGTCATCTATTGCTATGACTTTCTACGGTATGTTGGCGTTCAGAAGATTGAATGCTTGCTATTGACCCTTCAGATGAAGGTATAATATCGGAATTCAGTGTTGCGTGCGCAGAACATGACAATCACTTATAAATATTGTACAGAATAGGAAATAGTGCCACGGAATAGGAAGTACACCTATACAGAGATCACGTTAGTGCTTGGAACTTATTGAATGGAAAACTCGATGAACATAAAAGGCCATTTTACAAGCCTTTTATTTTCATTCTTCCTTTCGCCCCAAGTCTGGGACGCCCTCAATGAAGGAATGAGCTGGTGAACTTCGAAAAAATTAGGCTTGAATTGGTGAATGGTGGTGAAATTAAAAAATATATAGGTGTTGAAACTCATTACTACAGCCGATGTTTGGATACAGAGGAAGTATTTGGTGCTCATTAACGGAAGAGAAAGTTACGTTATTAGATTTACTCCATGGAAGATCTGCCAGTTTAAAAAAAATTCTGCTGTAAGAAAGTGATGTCGAGTAAATGGAGAAACTATGATGGGACTTCCTCCAATTAAGATAAGGGCCGTAGAAATGAAGTCTTTTCGGGAGACACGAGGGACCGTCTATTAGTTAGACCCTCGGGAGATATTTCGCTCCCGGAGAATATCGGTAAATGTTTTTATCATGATGAAATATCGGGAATGGGCTTTTGGATTGGTAAATGTAATTACTCTTTTTCCTTCACTCTGTGTTTTTGCGGATGTAGTGGTGTAGTCAAGGAAAGTAGGAGGATATTAAGGGAGACATCAGTCCCCGGGCAAAGGATCTAGGGCGACAAATTGCTGTCCCATAGTTCATTATCGCTTTCAGAATGAAATACGTTCCTTCTGACTTGCACTTCCGCTGTTGATTTGGAAAAAAAATTATTTATAGACAAATTTCTGTCGTTTCGTTAAGAAATGTCTGTTGTTAGAACCTCGGCTCACCTCTAGTAACGATGGGCACTGGAGAGGGCGAGAAAACTGACTTCGTCCCCGGGTGCTAAGAACCCTAGATGTGCCTTTGTTTAGATGCGTTACAAACAAAAAAGTTGAACCCAGAATTTAATATTGACGGTATGAGGTGAAATTGTTGAACGTAGAATGCAAAAAACCTTTAGTTCTTGTCTGAACCTGCTTTAATTTAGGTGCCAAAACTTGGATAAATTGGTAAAATATTTATAACAAGAAAGAAAAGGTAAAAAAAAACTTTAAGTCAAATTTTGGTTTAAACTTAATTATTGTTTAGAAGAAGAATGCAATCACTTTTCGACGGTGAGTATAGCGCTGAATTAATTATTTTGAAGTCTAACATACTCATTGGTCGTCATGCATATGCTGTGTTTAAGTATCAGTTGTAGGAAATTCACAATGTAGTATTTGGTTCTCGATTAGAGCGGAAATAAATGGATCTATTTCGCTTTTTCTAACGCATTCATTATCTTCAGTTAGAACTATTATATGTTATTGCCGTAACTAAATAAATGGGAGATATTTTGCATCGAACAAGTGTGCAAATGTAATATCTCATTGAGTTCCATACCCATGCTTCAAGTCTTTGTCAATTGCCAAGGTACGACGATTGAGTATATAAAGCTCCATCTCTTTGTAAATGAATTTCAGTTTCTGGACCTAAAATTCTTTCTACCATAAAGTAGCTGTTAATAATTAATTTGAATCTATTTAGATGAAATGACAGGTCATGACGGCAGGGGTAAAATTCATTGATATTTGTTTCTCAGCCGACTAGAATGTATTAATAGCATGATGTGGTTTCTTGGGCTGATAATTAGGAAATTGGACGGTTAACAGGCTGTACTTTATAAGCAGTGGATGCTTATATGGAAACACACTATTGGATGTTGTCATTAAGATTAGCTGCAAAGTAAAAATTCTCTCGCGTGGTGTAGGCGGTAGTCTTTAGTTGTTACGCACGCTATTATGTGTTTTTGCTCAAAATATGTGACAAATTCCAATTTCGTATGCAAGAAACCAAACAGAAATTGGATTAAACTAGGTGAGATCTTCGATACGATTTAAATTCTGAAGACAGCCGAGAGGCGAATTTATGCCGTCTGGAATTTTTCCTCACTAGTGTTTTCAGCATTACTAAGAAAAAATATAATCTTACTCCAGCAACAATATGCAATCATGAATTTCAGCTTTTTGTTGTCTGTGGTAATAGTAAATTGTTCACAGTAAATGTATTCGACTCTCATTAAACTGCAGTCTGGAAAGAGGTTTGGTTCGAAAATATAGCGTTTTACGAGAGGTCTTAAAATACCAAAGACATACTTAACGGCTTGGCACTCTTTTAATCATTTTCATTTCTATAGCATTTAGCGTAAGCTATACTAAAAGAGTTATGTAATCCATTTAAAAAGGAGGATTATCGGAAAGCGTATTCACAGGGAGTAAAAAATGAGAATTTAAAACTAATTGGCTTGCATTTTCATTTCTCCTACTCTGCTGCGATAACTTCTGTCGGATAGCTGATTTTGTAATACTTTCTTTTGCGTTTTTAACGATTCATAAGAAATCGGGTTAACAATCACGGCTTGCTCTGATGACTTATCTGTTGATAAATTATGTCCAGCAGTTCAACGCTCAGGGTTGTAATCTATAATACCAGGGCTATCTGGATTGCCATTTACCTACGGAAACCCACAATTATGATTGAGGTATTGAATTCCAGGTACAAAATCTATAAGTATATCTTTACCTAAACTATTTTAAGCAGTGTTAAATTTTATTATCTCTTGATTTTAATAATTGGTTACTTGTAGCCAATAAAAATATTATTAATATCTACTGGAGAAAATTGTTATATGATATTCGGCGGACACACCTCTTTGTTAGGCTACTTATTTTTAATTTTGTGTAATTGTGTATATTTTAGGCGATTCCTCACAAACGTAATCCAAATAATCTCCCATTTATATATTTTAGTAGGTAGTGAATGTTACATTTCATATTTAGGCATATCAACCATTTTTAACTAAGCGTTAAAAATAAGCCGATACGTCATTAAGTTTTCCCAAGTCACGTGCACTGTAGAGAGGCTATAAGAGTTAATATTTTCTCACTTACTTGAAAACACTGCTTCTTTTAAGTCATTTTATATTTTTAATCACAAACTGTTTAATAGGAGTATTAAACCAAACAAACATAAAAAAGAAACCAGACGCCTTTCGATCCTCAAATCGTAAATTAATTTTTGAAACAAACCCATTCGGTTGGAAAAAAGAGTCCATTACACCGAACGGAACGATTGTAACTTAGCGCCGAGTTGAACGCGTGATTTAATTGCTAACGACTAAAATACGGTTTTCAGGACGTGTTGCGTAACTCTCCCGGGAGACGCGTGTGAATGAAAGAGCTCGCGGTATGGTCGAGGCAAGGGAGAAACAGTCGCATTCTGACATATGGTTCGATTTACTCCGCTAATTAAACGGCCCCCTCGGTGGAAATACGAAAAACAAATAACTATTCCACTCCACCCTTCAAATCGAGCTATCTTATTTCCGCTCCTGAAAGGGTGCGCTTCATCTATGCCTTCCTTTAGGAAGTTGAACCCCAAAAGGATGGCCTAGTTCATTATAGTGGCAGTTGTTTCTCTTCGTCGCACGAGATAAATGCCCCATGTCATCGGTATTATATTGTGATGCAGAGTTGGCTGATTAGACCGTAAGCAATTGGGTGATTAGGTTTTTTTTCGACTATTCGGTTCGTTTGTCCTCAGCCACTACAAACATTCCGCCCTAAACTTCCGCTTCCTACCTTGCCTTCTCACTCCACTTGTGCCCTTCACTAAAACCTATTGAACCTTTTTACCCGCAACCTTCTTTCACCATACATTCAGCCGGAACAATAACACGCCGGCTTTATCCTCTTCGGACCAACACACATACTCCCGCACTGACCCGTAGCGGTGATGAGTCTCGTAAACCTTCCTTGCTCCTCCCTACCTCAGTTTTCTTTCACCGTTTCCCATCACCCCTTTTCCTATGCGGTCATCCTCCCCGCTGCCGCCTCCAATCCCTCCCACTGATTGTCTCTATCCTCAAACCTCCCTCTCCCGCCCGTCCTTTATCCGCCACGCGCTTTTCCGCATCGCCCGATAGAGAACTATCACGATCCACACTCCGCTCCCTTTCTCTCGCGACCTGATTCTTTTCTGTTTGGAAGCCACAGAGACTTATCTAATCAATCTTTATATTCTCGTCACTCCCTTAGAGATGTCTGCATATTTAGATGGAGATTTTCTCTCCCGCGTCGTGATGGTGGTATCTCCCGCTTTCTCATCACGATCCATTCCAGCACCTCTAGAGTGGAATAGAGCAGTCGGCCTTTACAAGGTGCCAAGTAATTTTTAGATCCCTTCCAATTGTATGGCAATCCCATGTATCCATGGATTAATAGTGTTAGTGGCCCAAATCAGTGGTAGTATGTTAGCTTGTGAGCTGCAAGTTTGCCCACGTAGCACTCTCTTTGTTTCTGGCTGTGCTTTCTTAATTACTTTTGGACCTAAACCTAATGACCAGGCTTGTGAGTCGGGTTTGAGCTTAAACTAAAGGAAATGTTGCAGAAATGAGGAGGGATCGCCATATGCCAAACACCCTTGGGTTAGCTGACACTGTGTCTAATGGTGTCAGACCGATGATTAGGACATATCTCATATCGATGGTAATATCGAATCGTTGTTTAAAAATTTTAGGGCATCTCTGATTAACAAAATACTTCAAAGATTTTTCAATTACAATTATTAAATAATATATAATTTGTTTGTAGTGTTGTATAATAGTATAATATATAATAATAATAGAGGAATAGTTTTAGGGTTTCTATTTGTGGCCTTCTAATAAAATTTCTTTTGCTCTATTTTTCCCCCATTTTGTGAATTTCTTCTCTGTTCTGTTTGCAACGTCTTATTTCCTCAACTCTCACAATATAGGAATCTTTACTACTTTTTCACTTTTCATTGTCTTAAGAAAGCAAATGTAATGATGAATGAATTGGAAAAAAAAGATAAGTTGGTCAAAAAATTGGGAGGACCTCAATTCGAGCAAGTAGGACATTTTGGTAGTACGCTAGAAGAAAATGGTCAGGGCTACAAAGAAAAAAAGAGAAGAATGCGCTAGCCAAGAAAGGGTTTAGTCACTGAAGGGAGCTGATGACGAGGACATTGGGTAAGAATGTGAAGAAGAGACAGATGAAGAGCTTGATTAGATGAGGAGCGTAGCGTTTTATGGGGCTGAGGCGTGATCCGAGAAGGGAGGATGTGAATAAGGTGCAGGTATTTTAGATGTGGGCATCGAAGAGGATGTAGAACGTCCGGTGGATGGAAAGAAACACAAGCGAGGAAGTTCTTGGCATGGTTGGCATGGAAAAGAAACTTCTGAGTGAAATCTGGGATAGGCAGGGTAGGTGTATGGAGGCAGTAATTGTGGGTTGCTCAAAACTGTGATAGAGGGAAGGGTGTTGGGAAAACGGGGAAGGAGAAGAAAGCGTATTGATTTTATGGACGAGATGAAGAAGGATAATCATACGCAGAGGCGAAAAAGAAAGTACAAGTGGTAGTTAGGACCTTGAAAGGGTAAAAAACCGCAAGGATTTTCTCTGAATTTTAATAAAACCTACCTTTCACCGATAGAGCACTTTTGAAATCACAATCACAGTCTAGTGTTATCATTTAATACTCATTACTTAGAGAAACTCATTCACACAGTGCACGATAAAATCAATATAGATGCACCAATACCTTTTAATATCGTTAAATACCCCTGCGATCTCTCCGATTTGTTTGATTCGAGATCCACTACCCTCTTTTCTCGAACCCTATCAGCTTGCTTCGGCATCGCTGAAACATTTCTCCGTCACGTGTCGAAATCGGAGCATCGGCAAACCAGTCGTCGAGTCGTACAAGGCGGAGAGAGGGGATTGCCGTGACAAGGCAGCGGAGCGCATGCAGAGAGAAACTCGTGTTGTACATTAGGCCTCCGTAATCGAAACCCATTGCCCCTCTCCCATCCCATTGCCTCAGAACAACAAGCTACCAAGAGTCAACCAGGGACTATAAATAGATCGAGTAGAAGGAAAGGTACGAAAAGACTGTTGTAAGTTCAGTTGGCCGCTTCTAGATATGGAAACGAACGTCCTTTGATATAATTCATGACATTTTTTTATATTGCCAGCCTCTCAAAAGTAGCAAATCTTTCTTGGTGAATGCCAAGGAATCTGAGGAACAATGATTGATTCACCTCTTTCTACCTGTCAAATTTTGCCAATGGCTACTGAGAGCAATTTTTAACTCTACGCCAAATTCTTATTTCGATTTCATCCGCGCCCCAGATCAAGAATAAATAATCTCTCAATGGTTTGCTAAAAAGTTTCCCGTTGCATTCGGCACTTCATCTTTCCAAAAGGAAATATTCGTCAAGTCCATATGTATCCCACTTGTTTACCTACTTCCTACAAATTTCATATGTTATTTTCGAAAAGTTCAGTCTTGCGTCAAAAATAATTACTTTTTTGAAGAAAAACGATCGACGGAAAGTACTTATTGTAATCAGACGGACTTTTCATTAGCACTTCATGAAAAAAATAACTGTAATTTTCATAGTTCACAGCCTTTAAAAAATGCGATTGAACTCTTAATATAGCTTATTTTTCCAGGTTGTAATATAATATATTTGTTTGATACTTAGACCCAATTACAATAAGTCGAAGAGTTCTGAGAAATTGAAGATATTCAAGATATATTGAACAACCTGCAGACTTATGTTTTTCACTCTATTTACGAATCCTGTTCTATCAATGTTTATACTTCTATATTTACTTCCATGCATTTGATTTGCAGTTTTAAGTAAAGCGGCGTATATTTTCTATTAGTGGTTATGTAGTTTTAGAATGTAACTGCGAATGGAGGATTTTGGGCCCATGTCGCAGCGAGTGTCTTCAGGAGCGAAGTAATTGTTTCTGTGGATTCACCGTCTTACATATCGGAGTGCTGTAAATTCCTTCACTCTAGAATATTTTCCATTAGGATTGAAGCGCTACTCATGAATGCAAATACCCATTGACAGACCGTCTTCAACTGTTTTACTATACCGTGATGCTCTACTCATGCCACAATACCGCCTGTGGTGAGCCCCGCTCACGGGGACGTTACATTTCTGTTATTTCATCTTTCACCATAAACGTGAATTCATACTAATGGATGCGGAGGAAATAATGTAGATGAGCGAATATGGAGAAAACTTTTTCCTTTCCAACCAAATGAAAGAAGTGCTAAGAACATAAAACTAAAAATGCCGGTGCCGTGACTCAAAATCACCACACAGCGAAATGAAACTCTATCGGTGTACCTGGTCGAAACTTGAATCAGATAAACTATGATAGGCCATGACAAGGACATACATTTAATATTGATGTGAGTAACAAAAAAGGGCTTTCACTTAACAGAAAAGGGTGCCTTTCACTTTCTTAGAGATATTGAGGAGGTGCTGATGAGAATTTATGCCACTGATACCACCAAGTGAATGGCTTGCATTTTGCAACTAACGCCCTCCCGACTCGAATTTCATTAACTAAAAATGATCAATCAGGCCGATGCTGGCAATTTCATAACCACTGATGTGCACCGTCGATCCACCGTGGAAATGTGAAAGGTTAAAGCCCACTTGCCCTCCTTCCTAACTCCATCAATCACATCCCTAGTAGACACTAAAAAACGGAGAGATTAAAAATAAAAGAAGGGAGAGGATCCATCAGGAGCTCTTCTCTTAATATTCACTCTCGCAATTTCCAAAGATATTCGTTTTAAAAAGGAATGTTGAAAATACCATTTCTTTTATTTTCCTTTTTTAATGGGAGACAAAAGGTAAGTGGAACGGCAGTTTTTGTGGAGAAATGGAAAGGGAAATAATATATATGTATATCTTTCGAATGAGGCACTCGGGGCAATCGGTGGGAAATTGAAGCAGGTTATGGGGAAGAGAGGAGAAGGACGGACGACCGGTCGGCCCACGGCTCTTCTCCTCATGTGTGGAGTGGGAGATTGGGGGTCTAGCAAAGGGGGAAAGAAATAGTCAGAGATAGAATTGGAATATGGGTGAGTCAGGAAAAAAGAGGCGGACTGGATGGTAAGGGGCTGGGGGTGAGGCTTTTTGAGTGGGTGACTGGCAGGGAGAGGAGTGAGCGTAGGAGATAAATCTACAAGGTGGGGCAGAAAGGCAAGGTAGAGAGGTCGTAACGGATGCGGGGGCAGAATCAAGCAGAGAGGGGGGAGGAGGGGTCGGTAAACTTGTGTGAGCAGGTTGGGTGGGGGCGCTAGGAGCGGGGATCGGGAAGGGAGGATGAGTATGCCAGCCCCCCTACTTGCCACTCCATTTTTCCTTGCCTCCTCTCTCTCTCCCTCCCTCTGTCTCTACTCGGGTGGGTGGAGAGACCGGCTACAAAACCCTAATTCCATTTTCACGGCAGGGGGTTGACAGCGAGATGGGCGACGGGTGGGCGGAGCCGCTTTGGTTGAGGTACAAGGTGGTCGGGTTGGGGGGGGAGGGCGGAGTGTGGGCGGTCACGAGGGTGTCGTGGGGGCCTTCCCCGGGCCCCGCCGCGGTGGGAGTGGAGAAAGGCGGAAGGATGGTTCCGTGCGGCAGGTGGCTTGAGTGAGTGCGGGGGAGTGCGGGGCTTGTATAAACGTGTACTGACGTCCTCGGGAGCGCGTGTTGTACAGTGTGCGAAGTGAATTTAACCGGATCATCTCATCACGGCACGCGATGAAACGTGATCACGGTGGTGGGTGTGAGTGCAAACAAGAGACGGGATGGGTGGGGCGGTTGGTCTGTTGGTTAACATAGCGAGGGGGGGAGGAAATGGGGATGGAACCCACCCCTCACTCCCCAAGCCCTCTGGTCCGAAATAATTATTTGCTCGGATACGTGTTCGGATAAATATTTATGCTTCAATTATTATTTGCGATCGCCCTACACCCCGCGTGACTGCGAAATAAATGCGTGTTTACCCGCCTCCTCCCAATAAATAACCCAGCGGGGTGTCACGGAACTATCGCACGCATGTATCGGGATGAACGTCGAGAATGAATTTTCGGGCCCTATGTATGAGGATCCGGATCCCAACTTGGTTGCCACGTAGAGAGCGCTTCGAGAGCAGGATTCCGTTCGTCGGACGGGGAATTCAACGGTGGTCCACTTGGCCCTTTCGTTTAGACTATATTAGAGTAAATCTAAATATACGTACTACCCTCTAGACGCCGCCGGGACCAGTGGCAGAGGGTGCTAAGATCTCCTTCTTCTTTTGGTTTACAATCATAGGATTGGTTTGCAGCACCATTTCTCCACCAGTCATCTCTGTCCTGGGCCAACTTCTACATTAGGTGGTATGAGGTACATCCCAGCTCTTCCAAATGCTGTCCAGGGCACTCCAGTTTAGGCCTGCCCCTTGTAGTTACACCTTTTCACTGTGCCTTCCAGTATGTTAACGATATGCCGTGCATGTCGGAGAATATGGACGATCAATGATTCTTTCCTTTTAATTGTCTCGAGCAAACATGGCGCCTCCCCTATCCTTCTTATCACTTCACTGTTGGTGGCTCTGTCTACTCAGGGAATCGTCAGGATTCTACAGTAGCACCACATTTCTAACGCATCCAACCTTTTCCTCTCTGGTTCCCTGAACTTCCACGTATCACGGCCATAGAGCAGCACACTCCCTACAAACGTCTTGAGTAGGTTTTTTCTCATTTTCAAACTGATATTGGTGGAGGTGAGAAGTTTTCTTTTCTTGTTAAGAGCTGTCCTGGTCTGGCTGATACGACTCACTAGCAGATGAGTTTAAGGTTTACGATGTTAAGATACCAGCTACGAAAAGAGAGGGCATAGAGGAAATGAAGTGAAAGATGGAAAATTGAATTGAGTGTTCATGGTGTGTCGTATGCCTTGCTTTGTCATTTTTCAAACACCCAATAATGTAAGAAAAAAAGAAAGTTCTTACCAAACAGCTTGTTATTCTATCTTCTGTATTTTATCGCTTCAAACAGTTAGGGAGATATAGCGAGAGGTCAAAGTAGTAACTTTCTTGGAATGCTGAAACTAGCCTGCTCTGAATTTCCCAAGTAAGGTTGAGATTTCACCAATACTGACGTCTAGATCCTCTCCATCCTTAGTCTTTCATTGCCTAAGAATTCTCTCATATCTGTTTAAAAAACCGTTAGTTGCCTGTCACGTCCAAAAATAATCAAATCAGTGCAAATGAGGAACTAATGATTTGGTAGTGAAGGAAAGAGAGCTTATGGGAAAAAATTTTACGTCAACCAATGGGGCTGCAGAAAGTGATAATATATTGGAGAGAGCGATGGCGGAGAGAGTATCGGGAAAGTATAGAAGGGCAAAGAGAGGAATAGATTTTGGACGGTATAAAAATGAAAATGATGCTAAGAAGTTATATGGGATATTATGTTCGAAAACATTATGCTTTCCGTGGATGGTGTTTGAGAGAGCTTCCCGCGGTTGGGATGGTTTTAGATAGGATAAATTATGGATGTCCGTGTATTTGGTAAACTTACGTTTTTGATGTTGGCACCTCTCTTTTCTATCAGATATCAGCAACAAAATGATAATTAATGGATATTGAATCCACTCTTTCAGGATTTTTTTTCCTTTGCCCTGCTCTCCACCACCACATGATCTAATTTTAGTGTCACACCATAGGATTTTCAATCACGACCATCAAAAGAGACCTTTTTTGCCCTAAAACCATTCATCGTCTAACCCTCCATTCATGGTTCGTTACATTGAAGCCCCTCTTACATGGACTTAAATGGTCTTGAAAAATAGTGAGCCAAGGTAAATATATATTTATGGAGCACTATGAACTGAGAGAAAGTAAATTACATTGACAGAATTCAGACATGAGAACCGAAGCAGATAGAAACTTAAGACAATTTTCTATTGATTATTTGCCAAAAAAACATGTTGCCGTCATGAGTAAGTATGTCTCATTTCAATAATTAATTTCCTTATTCTTAGAAAAATGAAGATATAGAGGTCGAGGATCTTAGATTGTCCATGAGCATTTTCATTAAAAGGTAGAACTCTTTTAATAATTAAGATCTGTGAACCAGGACCACCCTTGTGAATGAAACTGGCGCTATGAGAATTTTATTAGTGCTGCTTGGGATGTATACATGCGTACTCTATGAACGTACTGGAGCTCATCTTACTTTGATTGAATGAGTATGCACTTTCCAATTATCCGAGAAGTGGAGCAACAAAATAGCCAATTCCAATCTTGCTAAGGGCAAAGTTTCCATAATAATAACGACAAAAAAATCTCTAATGTTCCCTTTAATAATGACATATAAACTCATATGGATGACAATCGTATAATTCTATGACGGCGAGAATGCATACCTACTGATGTATTGGCTTCTATGAATGTTGGTTGTTTGGTGAGCCGGAGCTGCGAGTATCCACGGGACTTAGTTATTATTAATACGTTGCATCAGCTGTCGCGTACGCATTTAGCTCAGCTTCGAGATGAGGTTTATCAACAGATAATTAGAGTTGATAAGCTGAGTGATTTCGAAACAAAGCCTTTCTAAACAAGGTTAATAGGTTAATCAAGGAACACCCGTAAGTGATGACGTGTGTTCGATTGCTATGGGGGAGGGAATGCCCTAGTGCATAAAATGTTTTGGTATCCATAAATGGTAGCATCTCTAGATCAGCCCTTTTTTGACGCCATACCTCCCTATCTGAATTACAAAGCCGTCATAATAACCTCTGCAGTGAGTTTCTACTTAACTACCGAGAGGTATGAACCTCCTAATTTTGATACTTCAATCTCACTTCAATCGTGTGCCCCATATATCCGCAATTAACGCTTTTTCCAACTTGCGCCGGATATAGTGGCCTTTTGGAATCGTGAATCGGTGCGCATTTTTTAGCTTTGTTCTGTAGAAAAGCAAAAATGAAATGGTTTTTGTGTAAGATAAAACTGTCATTTTATCCCTAAAAGAGATACGCCATCGGCGGGCTTTACAGCAACGTTTGGAATATTATTGAGATAAATTTGTCCCAAAATAATGGTAATTTTTTATTAACTAATCTCAGTAAAGGCTATCTCCGAAAGAAGATTGATTGGAGTAGAAGGAGAAACTCATTTATTTGGCTTTTGATTAAAATCAGCATCAAAGTGGGAGAGAAAAATGTCTGGGGAAGTTTTAAATATGTATCTGCGTCAGATACTTATGCCTTTTGATAAGAGTATGCGGATCAAAAATTGATAAAAGTCATAAAGTGGAAGAAAACTGATCGGAAAACGAAGGTAAACGTCCTGAACATTTTTGCACCAAAGTAATTAGCACACCAACAAGTAAACATTTTGCTTAACGTAAACTTTTTTAATTCTCTGTGTGCTAACCCAAAAATGGGAGGATTTAAATGCCTGCGGATGTTTAAATATGAAATATTATCGGAAAAAACTAGTACTACGATCGGCAGTAACATGATGGTCATCTGCAATATCCTTTGCTTTAATTATGTATTTTTATGTGACTGTGAAGCTCTGTGCTTAATTCAAGGCTGGTACCAGAGACATACCAGGGCCATTCCATTACGAAAGTTCTATAAAATTAAATATATCCTCTTGAAAATACTGCTTTTTAATATTGCAAATGCCAACTTGGTGCATCCCAAAGATTCTTTAGCGCAGAAAAATTAGTTGAAGCTGGTACTTATGAATTTGTGAATGTTACGCTTAAGTGTTTTATTCAAAACTTGGATTGGTTTTAGATTTTAAAGAAATAATGCTTAAGTCACCTTTTAGGGCAGGCTTTTAGGGCTCCCCTATATCCTAGAACTAAGGTTGTATTTATAATGGAATTATTAATGTTGCAAATTGGCAGATAGGTAACTGCATGACCTAAATCCCATAGTCATTACTCATTTTTTTTCAGATGACCATTGCAATTATTACTCGGCCGAAAGGTAGTTTCAAATGAAAAAATATTGTCTGAGGGCCTATGATGGGAAAAAATTATGCCCTCGTGGTGTGTTCAATGCTCTGCTAAATATCACAACACCTGTAAAATATTGAGAAGCCCCTATAAATTATTTTCTCCTCACGTCTGCAAACATCATGTCCGAATGACCGTTTGGGATAAATACTGGAGGCTAAAGTTAGATCTCGACGTATGGCTCATTTTAATTATGGAGAAAGCCACGTCATTAATTATGAAACATTAGCAGCTGAGAGAGATGCAAGTACATGGGGGACCCAGAAATCAACGTGCCTCAGGATATAAACGAATGGCCTTCAACTTTGATAGAATATTGACCAATTCACAAGTGCTTTTACTGTTTATAATAACATATTTAAAAACTCTAGTTTATTTTCATTTGATGCAATGGCGTTCTAAATATATTAACGGTTCAGATGTATTTAAAGGTTCTATTCATTGCTGCTATTTTGGAAGTAATTATTATACCTATCAAAGGAAATATATTTTCCTTTACTACACAGTTGCTGGAAAAAAATATTTCTTCATCTATTTAACGAGAATGAATCGTCTGGGCTTACATTTTACCTACATATCATTAAACATGATACGTGCATAGGGAATATAAGAGCATATTTAAAATTCAGGCATCATTATGAAGAGGAAAGAATTTGTAGGAGAATGTACGAAGCCAATTACATTTTATTAGAGATTTTCTCATTGAGAAAACGTAATTCTTTCTTTTTGGAATGATTTTTTGTGGAACATTTTCGAAACAACGCTGAGATCATTATGTTTCTAATTGCTCGAGATAAAAATAAAGCTAATTATAGCAAATGATTTTTTTACCAGTAAATATGTAATGTTGATATGCCTGCTGGCATACAGCTAGTTCGGAAAAATGCTTCGTAATAGTTAAGTTGTTTTCCGCCTACCTGAAATCTCGTTTTTGCAGCTTAGTGTAAATATTTGGCTTTTAATCTTTTTGTTTAAATCAGAGCTAACAAGATTACTTCGTGAGTATCATGATACTATTGGGGTAAGGATAGTTCTCGGAAAATCATACATTATTGAATTTGGCCTGTTATCCAGAATAGGTGCTACCATGTAGACGCAGTCTATGATAATCACCAAGCTAATATCAACATCTCTTTCAGAGATAGGTTATCTCCTTCCCTAAATTGGAGCTATTTTAGGCATATCATAGTGAATTCCGAACTTGAAATGGATGATGCTATGACTAAGTCTTCGTCTTTAGACAATCTGTTTACTCCATTATTCTGTTGATTAACGAAACTATATACCGTAGTATAAAGGCGGAATTTTTTCATCCACTGTGTAATTTAATAAATTTTAATCAGATTATGTTGGAGAAAATAAAGCAAGGCTGGTTATGTGTGTCGATGGGCACAACCTGGAGCAAGTGATGCAATTTAATTACTTGGTTAGTTTGATAGAAGAAACTGAGCATTATTACTTAGAAATCTGTAGGAGAATAGCGCAAGTAAAAAATGCGCACATGAATAGAAGATAGTTGATGAGTGGAATCTTGGGTAAGGATATGAAGAATAGAGTGGCAAAGAGTTTGATATTTATTATTGATTTACTTGAAACAGAAATGTGGACCCTGAGGAAGGAGGACAAGAATAGGCTGAAGGGGTTTGACAAGCGAGAGTGAAGGAGGATAGAGGAGGTTCAATGGACGGGAAGAAAGACTAGCGAAGAAGTGTTTTCCAGGTGGCGGGTGCGGAAAGGAAACTCCTGGTTGAGATAAGAAGAGGCAAGGCTGGAGGGAATAATAAGGGGCGAAGGGTTCCTTAGAGATGTAAAAGAGGAAAGGATATTGGGTTAGGGGAAGTGAGAGGAAGGAGAATAGTTTTATGCACGGAATGAAGAAGGAAAGAACGTATTCTGAGCTGAAAAAGAAATATCAATAGACAGAGCCCAGCAGATGCGAAAATCAAGAGGATTTTTCCATGCTTACTTCCATTCAAACCCTATCGTAACCGTCAGGTTATTGAGTGAAAAAATTAATACCTAATAATGTTTCCAAGAGATTAATACTTTTAGCGGACAAAATACTGTATGCGAGCCTGACTGTATGGGCTTATAAAAAGATAATTTCTAAAACTCCGCATCAATCGCGTGAAATCGCATACTCCGATTGAAATCGCGGCAGTCACTTACTCCACAAACTCTGCTCCGTTCCAACACTACATGGAATGCCTCCGTGGCACCTCGTTGAGCTTGCTGGAAAGAAGGACACCAACGGAGAGGGGAGGAACGAAAACGGTTTCTAAAGGGGACGGGTCTCGTCGCGGAAAGTGGAGAGAATATGCGGTGGTTAAGGTGGATTTGGGGGAATGAAGAGGCGGGTGGAGAGAGAGAGGGAGAGGAAGTATACTGTAGTAAGGGGTGAGTGGAGCGTGCGAAGAAAACAAGGGGTACCCTGGGAGTAATAAAGAAAGCGTGAAAGGAGAGAGGCTGGGGGTAGATTGGGCCAAAATGTAGCACAGGGTTTTTTTAGGCTGCTTTTTGGGGGGGTGGGTGCTGAGAAGAGAGGAACTATGGAAGAGGAAATGAGATAGAGAGAGGTGGGATAGGCGACTTTGGCAGTGCAGGTTGCAAAGGGATGGGGGTTCGAAGAGGTTAGGAGGAGCACGGAAGGGGGTGAGTAGTGGGGAAGGGACCCCATAAAGACCAGTGGCTTGAGATAAGGGAGTGGCAGAGGGTGGAGGAGATACGCGTAGGCGAATGAGATGGGTGGAAATAAGCCGCGGCGCAAAGGAGGAGGAAGGTGGGTGTGTCGCATGGCGTTGGTCGGGGGAAGCTGGGAAAAGTGGAAGGCGGTGGTGGAAAAGTTCAAAAGTGATTGGGATGGGATGCGCGTCTTGAGCAAAGGGTGAGCGAGCGGAAGGGATTTGAGGAGGGACGGAGATGGGAACTCTGAAAATGCAGTGCTTGAAAACAGTTAGCCTCATGTGAAATGAAATATGGGAGACATACATAAAATTTATAATTCATATTCAAGATAAGTACATGAGATCAATTTTTACGGCGAACTCAAATATATTTTAAAAATTTATTTATTTATAAAAATTTGTCCACTCACTGATTAAAAATGTGCTCAAAACATCTTCATTCAGTAACATTGTAAACAAAGAGAACAATTCAAAAAGCATGATAAGTATCTGTAACATTTTAGAAATGTACTCGTTAGCAACATTTGATGAGCTCAAAAAAGATAATGTTAACATTAGAGAGAGGACCTCAAATAGAAAAATTGCCAATTATCTCATTACATATAGCAGACATAAACATCAGCAGGAAAGAAAGTATAATAGGAAAAATAAAGAGATATATTGCTAATAAGTTATGTAAAGATACGTCATGGTAGAGTTCATCAAGGCTTCATAGACAGAGAAAATATAACCAAATCTAAGTAGTGAACTTACTATGGACGTGAGATATATGTCAATATATTCATGCGTTCAACACAGATTTTAAGAACAGCTTGCTAAATGTCGAGTTGCACTTAAAGTCGGATAAGTTACGTGGTACAAAGATCCATCTAGATAGGTTAATGTCACCGCACGGCCAGCTTCTCCGCTCTGAAAATTGATATTTAGTGCATATTTTTAGTAGAGAAAGATGAAGACAGCAATAGATAGAGAAACGAGTGGGAAGAATAACAGAGGAAAGCCTCACTGGTAAGCAAATCAGGTAAAGAATGAAGGACGCCAAAGTAAATAGTCACTTCATGAAGCGGTTAGCTGATTTGAGAGTGGAGTGGCGAGCTGCAGCAAGCTAATATTCGCATTGATGATGTTTTTAGTTTTCTGATGCTCCTAGTTCTATGATTTTTTCTATTACCAAATCAAATAAACAGTCACGTTGTTTCTTTTACGCCGCTATAGTAGAGTTTTGCGATGGAAGATGTGAGTGGTCATCTGAGGATATATGCACGCTGTAACTAATCAGGCACCGTAATGTGTCCCATCATCGTTTTTGTCGAGAAAGACGAAATCCACTCTGATGAAATTAATTATCGGCTTCAACCCCCTACATATCTAGTCTTGGGAAAATTTAATTTCCTTGTACTTTCTTACTGGAAGTACTTGGGTAGAATATATTCCTAATTTCATCGTCGAATAAGCTACTGGTCTTTGACGTATTGCTTTTTATAACTTGGGTTTCCCCAGTTTCGGCGTGAAAGACTTGAGCTTGCTGGCATGCAATTATGGTTGTGCCAAAAGAGCAAAGATTCGTGCATTGAACTGAAAATTTTGAAATAATAACTATATTTTATCAAAGGCCCCATAGTGATGATCTTTGCGACATCGATTGAAGCGGTTGTCTAAACATCTAAAAGCAAACAAACATAATGGAATCATGCGGATGCAAAAATATCTTCTTGAAATTCATTCCTTAATTAGGTATTGTTTAGACGTTTCCATTCTTGTGGCCTAAGTGTTCCACAATAACTTAAGGAGGTATAAGGAACGTGTATTAAATAGTTGCCAAAGACACTCCTGATCAGAATTTTTTTTTTTAATAATAGCGCTTTTGATCTTCACCTATCTTGGAAGTACCATCACCTGGGACGGAAGAAGTACAGCGGACATCAAGCGGAGAATAACCCAAGCTAAGAAGTTGTTCATGGGAAAAATATGACTGCTGTGCTCAAAGAAGATAGGACTACAAACCAGAAAAACAGTATGTGCAAACACTCGTGTGAAGCGTGGCACTGTATGGATTGGAAGGAAGGACCTTTGGAAAATCTGACCTTGTAAGTCCGGACACCTTTGAATCCTGGTGCTGGAGGAGGATGCTGAAGATACAGTGGACGGGCAAAACTAGAAATAATGAAGTGCACGGAGTATAAATGGCCGTATGGAACACCATACGAATAAGAAGAACCAGTTAGATTGGACCCACCCTGAGGTACAATTGGTCTGTGAATAACATAATTGAAAGTAAAAATCGAGAGTAAAGTACCCAGAGGAAGACTCAGAAATAATTTTATTGACCAAATAAAGAGGAAAGTACATAGTAAGAGATACCAGGAGGTGAGAGAGCATGCATTAGTTAGGAAGGGTGAAGGGCTGTAGTCAACCAATCTTAGAATTAAACGACCAATGATGAACACATTTGGATAGTTTCACTGGGGAGGAGCTTAACTGGAGCTTAACTGGTTGAAGCACTCGGCACAATATCGAGGAAACCGGGTAACAGTCTCGGTGATAGATCTTTTCTCTTTGGAATTCCTCTCTAATGTACCCTTGCGCCTGACTAGAGGTAACATTATGGCTAGCACTGGTATTCTCAAAAATAAAAAAAATGTTTATAATGGATATGAATTACGATCTGTTGGAAAGTGTATTTAATCGTTATATATTGGCTTGTGATAAGTAAAAGGCTGTAAGTTATTCCAACGATCAATTTTCCATAAATATTTAGTTTAGGGGAAATTTGGCACTTTCGTTGCGAAGACCGATCAAGTTTTTCAAGCTATTTGTCGTATTTCATGCGATAAAGCGCTTCATGATAGATTTTCTCCTGAATTTTAAAGTAATGTAAATGGCCTTCATAAAAGCAGGAGATTAATTTTCAGTTTTATCCTTGAAGCTCCTCAATATTTTCGTCGCACGCAGGGTCTTACCTCAACATTTTTCACTTATAGACCCAAGGAGTTTTTCTAGTCTTGAGAGAGAAAAAAATCTGCCACTCTCAAGTGGCCTCCGGACAATTTATACCCACGCAACATGTGGCCTCACCAGCGGCTCCCACCCGTTAAGAAAAAAATAACAATCTTCCCCTTAATTTTTTTCATAAATTTCCTCCCATGCGTTTCATAAATTCAAACTTTTTCACCGGGGGACTCCTCGCCTCTGTAAAATAAAAGCGGTTGGAAAAAAAACTGCAGTGGGGAGAAATTGGTAATAGAAACTTGTGCGGCGTTCAAGCTTCGAGGGAAGGAGGCAAAAAGAGAGAGGGAATGATGAAAGAGAAGTGAGTGAAAAAATGAAGAGTTTGACCTGCTAGCAAAACCGATCCTTTTATTTGGACACTCGGTCCCTTGAAACGCAATGGAGTGTCTTTCCCGTGATGGATGTGGAAAACGGAGAGCTCACATCAAAGCACGGGGTCGGAAGAGTGATTATTAGTCGATTGCGAGAGTAATTAGTGGAAGTGACAGAGGCAGCGCCACATAAAGGTTATATGAAGGGCGGTGATTGGATGGATGGTGGTGGAGGAGGGGGGAAAGATAGGCGGCAGCCTCGTGAGAGTAGTTGGGGAGTTCCGATGTGTGACGATGCAGAAAACGGCCGGGGAAGGCAACAATAACTTTCGCCTCGATGAGCATTGGTGAGGAGAGGAGATGGTTGGAGATTGGACGGGAGGAGATTGTTATACTATGCGGGGAACGTGTGAGGGAGTTTGAAATCGTGTCAGTCTCGGAGAAGAAGCCCGGAGAAAGGAAATGGGAATGGAAGCAAGGGGGACAATCGACTGCTTCACGCCGTTCGGCCTCGTCGGGGACCATCAGCTCCCCTCAGTGAAAATTCACTGCTCTCGCTTTTGCGATTCGTCTCGGGTTAGTAGGAAATGAGCTAACGACGCAGGATACTAAGGAGTAATGCCGATCATAACAGTTGACTTCTGCAGCGGACGATTTGCTTACCTAATACTGGAAAACCCCGAATAAAGTTTGACAATTAGGTTACTTCAATCGTTTAGACAGGAATCCTGTGCAAGACCACCGCGAATGTTCAGATACTTTGAAGAAAGAGATCTCTCGTTTCCTACCGGAAAGCAATTTCTGTCAGTATCGGCTCTATCTACAATTACTTTTTTACCTTTTATCCATTTAGCTACATCGGCTTTGACTCATCCATCCAACCTTGTAATAGTGCTGAGAGGTATTGACAACCGGTAGGAAACTCGAGACTTTTTTGTAACGTCAGACGTTTGTTTTGTTCCAAATCCTCTTTATTTTCTTAAAGATACAGTTTCTTTTTGCCTCACTACTTCGAGCCACCTTCCCTTTTCTTCTCTCTCTCAACAATCCTCCCTCTCCTCTCATCAACAACCCCCTTACAACATAAACATCAATAACTAAATATCAAACGTTAGATCTTCCTTTCATCCATTTAACAACCTTGATTGGATGTTTTCTTGTTTAACAAATAATTCAAAGAGAATGAGCACTTAAAGAAATATTTTCATCGGCAGGGGGACAGCCAATATCATAATGTTTATCGTATACAATCTAAATAAATCAAACGGAATTAATTCGCCCCAGATTATTCCCTCTGACTCTTTGTATTCAAGTGACAACTATTTTTTTAAACGATTATTGATTGAAGTAATTATTTGGAATCTTAAGGATTTACTCTCATACGATGCCATTTTACCTAAAATTGTCACAAATTGCTGGCTTTTGAACAGTGAGAGTGATTGATGACCTTGAAGCGTAAAAATGTATCCTTGAAGTGAAAGATTTGAAAGAGCTTCGTGTCACCAATTATTTTGTACTCCGTGCCCAACGTGGAAACTGAGCGGGAGGGCTTGAGGTTAGGCGGGGATCAACGGGGCGGGGAGGGAATCCACTCTGGCCGCGTGGATGGCGTAAAGTGGGATAAAGTCACGGGAGGGAAATATACGGGAGAATATATAAGGAGAAGGGATGGAGTCGGTGGGAGGAAAAAGGGATGTGGGTGAGGGTTTGGAAAATATAACGAGTCTCCGGGATGGGAGTAGTCAGCTCCGGCATGAGTGTTGGAGTGAGGCTAGAGAAGGAGCCTATTTGGGATCAAAGGAGATAAAAGTGAAAGGAAGAGAATGGCAGAGAGAGGGAGTGTGAGAAAGATACAAGGGGAAGAGAGAGAGAGAGCGGAGGCTGTGTAGGAGATAAAGAGCTAGGGGGAGAAGAAATGAATTGGCCAGAAGTTCAGAAATGGCAAGAGCAAAGAGCTCCGGAGTAATTAGGAATGACTTGAAGGAGACAGTGTAGAAAGAGAATAAGTCGTTGGCCTGATTAAATGGGGTTATTGAGGAGTGAGGAATGGATTCTTGAAATGGGTATTTGATCTCTGTGACATACATTGCGACTGACGAAGGCGGAGAATCCACTGGGAAATATTATCCGCGGCAGTGCTGATGAGGGGATTCCAAAGTTTCGCGAAGTACTTCGCTGCAGTGCCATTTTTTGCCTACCAGCTATTTTCTAGTTCTCCCGCCTGCAATTCTATCCCATTAGAAAGATGATTCTATTGCATCAATTTCATTTAGGAATCTTCCAAATAAGTGAAGGCATATTTTGATGCCCTTTGGCCAGCCTCCATACTCACACCCTACTGGCGCTCTGTACTAACGATATTCATGTAGATCGGCTTTAACGGCTTTAACTTTGTGAATGCTAATTGTGAACCGCAGAAGTTTTTTAACGCAGCAGAATACAAGCACACACGCAAACTCAAGTGCAAGGAAACTTATGCTGCTCGCGTGATTAAAAAGCCAGATAAATGTTTGTTTGGTTTGCAATAAATTGACTAAATACGTCAATAATAAAGCCTCAATAATTTAACGATTAGTTGTCGGTAAGTTGAATAAAATATAAAATGATTGGTTTTAACTAGTGATGAGTCGATTTCACTTTTTTTCGATTCCGATTCTTTCAAACCGATTCCCGATTCCGATTCCATCGATTCTTCTTCCTAATAACAGGTGGAGTATTGATATACCAATAGCATACGATTATTATTTAAATTAAAATGTTGGCTGGAATAAAATAGCAAAGACAAATAAGTCGCTCAAAATGTATATTTATTAACAAACGGCAACTATATCCTCAGCTTGTTGAGGTACATAAAAAGTACAAATTGATAGCTCACATCCAAAATTACTGAGATAAATATGATTTGATAACTAAAATTTATGAAATATGAATTAAATGTTTTACATATGAATTAAAAATTGCCACAGAACAATACGCAACTTTATTTTTTTGAGAATTAGAATAACAAAGTTTCCAAATGTAATAAAATTATTGATTTGTATTTTAGGTTACAAGTGTACAACTTCATCAAATTGAAGACCGTTAAAAGATATGAAAATTAAATTTGAAATATACAGTTACTGACAATGAATATTACAGAGAAAATATGATACAGTCCAACAGAGTTAACACGTTAACACTATGAAACATTAATGGGACCCATAAAATGGCCATCTACCTGCATTTAAGTTACAATTTCATTTTGCAGTTTTGAAATAAACACTTTAATTGTTTCAGACATAAATTGTTAACTTAATAATTTACAGTGCAATTAAATTTTGATTACTCTATCCAACATTACCTACGTTGTTGTGATGTTTAACAAAACAAAAAATTATTTATTTAATAAGCATAATATAATTGAACCACCAAAGTGATTAGTTTAAGGATGTGCACCATAAAAAATACAAACATAAAACAAGTAAGTATTAAAATTAGGTGAAAATTTGATTTTTGATGTTCTAAAAGAACAAGAAAACAATTATTGGAAATTGGAAGCAATATGTTTTCATCAATTATTTGGAAGTGTTTAAAAATGTCTACCTATGTCTTATATCTACTCAACGTTTTGGTTCAAGAAAACATTCATCTTTACTCTGTCAGGATCAAGTCTTTTTCTTTTTGCATCGCAAATATTCCCTGCTTTACTGAATGATCTTTCACTAAATACGGTGCAAGGAGGAATATATAGATACTTAAATGCTACATTTTTAAGTCCCATAAATTCCCTGTTTGCCCAGTAATGGGAAAATTTTTTTTTCACCATCTTTTGGATCTAAGTTCTTTTCCCCAAGGTACTGCAGCAGTTCATTTTCACAAGCAGAAGCACTATCAGCAACATGCTCGACTCTTTTGCAAAAATAGTCTCTGTAGTAGGACCACAACCCCTTACTTGCCCTATCACAAGAGGTGTCTGAGATGGAGGTTGCAGTTTCAACCGCTGGGTCATCAAATGAGGTTGAATCAGTCTGCGTCAAAGCTACCATTTCTTCAATTATTTTTACCTTTGCAGTTTCAAAAGCAATAGTGTTTTGAAAAGGTGTCACCTTGAACCGAGGATCCAATATCGTTGCACAAGCATACGTTGGATTCGCTTCCACATCAGGGTAGCGGCGTTTCAGGGATGATTTTAAATCGTTCTTCACTCCTAGAAGTCCAGAACCTAGGAATCCGTGTTCTCCACAACATTTTTTACTGTGTTTATAAGTGGAATCACTTGAGGAAAATTATGAAAAAATATTCTGGTTTTGTAAATACATATTGTAACCAATATAATAATAATATATAATATATTGTGCAGATTACACATTATAACAGACTTAACCTTGTTCAGATTTATTAAAAAGTGTATGAAAATAGTAATGCCCACAAATAAATATGTTAGTATTGCAGTTAGGTTAAGCTACGCTGCAGAAAAGTAGAAACTAGGCTATGTAAATCAATAAATCTGGTTAATATTATTTTATTTGTAGCAAAAGATTGAGAACATAAATTTAATAAAAACATTGGTAAGGGATATTTAGAAATAGTAATTTATAAAAAACCTACCTCAGAAATACATGAAGGTGATTTACTCACTTGAAGAGTTGCTTGCTCAATAATCTCAAGAATGCTCACAGCAAAGTGCATTGTTTTCCAATCATCAGCAACCATTTCCACAGAAAGTTTGATGTCGTTCTTACTCGCAACTAAAATAATCGCCTCTTTTTGTTCAATTACTCTTCGGAGCATGTGGAAAGAGCTGTCCCAGTGGGTTGGTTCGTCCTGTATCATCCTATGCTGTGGCAGTCTTAGCTATGTTTGACAGGTTTTTAAGATCTTGGAGTTTTTACCGAATGTTTGAAACTTCCCACAAGTTTCTTTTTCTTCAGCAGAGTCATTATTTTTTAGTTGTTCATCAAGCCATCTTTAATGACCAGTTGCAGCGTATGCGCTACACATGGTATTGCTTCAAACTCTGATCGGTTCAGAGCTGCAGTTATGTCTGTTCCGTTGTCTGACAGCAACTACTTTAGACAATATGCCCCAGTCAGTGAGAAATTTCAATGAGAAATTCTTGAGGTTGTCTGCAGTATGGGATACCTCAGTGAAGGGCACCACTTCTAGGCACCTATGTGTCATTTGAGAACATACTTGGCTTCGGAATAAAATAGCCGCAATTCGGAACCACCCAAAGGGTGCTTTCGATTTGCGGCTATAGACGGCGATCGCCACTCCGTGGTGGTTTCGATTTAGCGGAATAGCCGTCTATCGCCGGCTATCGGTGGCTCTCCGCTATGAGGATGGCCGAACAAAGCAAGATCGATTTGCGCAACTGCCGTCTATCCCCGGCGATCGCCGTTCTAAATCGAAAGACGGCCTATCTGGAATCGATGGAATCGGAATCGACTTTAGGTGATCGATTCTCGATTCCAATTATAAGCCTGAGAATTGGTGGAATGGAGAATCGACATTTGGAATCGACTCATCCCTAGTTTTAACGTATGAAATTGTACAAAGGTATGACAATTTATGTGAGACAAAGGCAATAAAATAGTCTTTTTACCTTCCTTAATACATCAATCTTAAAATTTTTTTTCAGATGTTGCCCCCTAGTTATGGAATTTTTCTATTCGGGTATTCGACTTATGTTGTAGACGTCATTACAATCAAGGATGCCTTATGCTATATCTATGAAAAAAATGCACGGTATAAATTTGTATAAATTAGGTAAACAATGTCAAAATTGTGCGCAGAAAATGAGCCATATCCCCACCTGTCAATGGACGACACTCGGTACTTTTTGGTTGCTTAATTCGGCTGACCAAGCGCTCTAGGAAAGTGAAGTAGGTATTTGATTTGGTTGCTGTATTTACTATATCCTTTCAGCCACTTTCATTATCAATAATTTATATCCCATATTTACAATATGCTCCACCTTAATAATCTCAAGTAGTCTAGTCGAGGGTATATTGTTTTTCTCTCATTCCTCGAATATAACCTTGGCCTTATAATTTTGTCATGTCCTTTCATCACACTTTAATTAATTACTCGTCGCTCTTCTCTTCCAATTTTCTGCCTCGTATTTTGGTGTCTCTCTATAGATATCAAAACGGAGCGTTTGGGTACTTCCCTGTCCCTTACATCCCAGACTTTAATTTTCCTTTCTTCCAATAAATTTCTCTTCAATATGCATACACAAAATACCAGAAGCAATACTGGATGGCCATCCTTCGTTAAATTGTTTTGTGAATGACTTATTTTCCTTCATAATGGACACTCAAATCTGAAGCCACCTAAATTTATCCTCATCAATACCTAATTTGTTGCTTTGTCTTCTAGAAAAACTAAGGTAACTAATTAAATGAAGCACCTTAGAACGCTATTTGGTGAGTTGACATTTATTAGTGTAAAAGATTGTAAGATATATTGATAAATATGAGGATGGTGGCATTCTGGTAACCCATTCGCCTCTGCATCTACGAAGTTTACCAAGCTCTAAAGAGCTTTCTTACATTCAAACTAGAAAATTATGAAGAGAAATTTGTAACTGGGACCTCGTAGCAATTGCCATGACTATGCGGAGTTAACAAATAATTGAGTAATGAGGTTAATTTAAGATAAATGCAATTAGTCTATTCAAAATGAATCTTGTTACTCTCCCCTGCACATTGTGATTGAAGTACTTGGCTCTCATCGCAAGCTATCTTATATATTGATTCAATTTATTTGTTCCCCTTGCCTTAAATATTTTTAGGCATTTATTTTTATAATAAAAACAACAATCATACTTTACCAAAAGTTTTAATAAAGATACGACATGTTTCAACGCATAGAGTCATCGTCAGGTACTAGACACTGGGACAATGGAGACATCACATCCTTAGTCTCAGTGTTTAGTACCTGATGACGAGTCCGTGAGTTGAAACGCGTGGTATCGTCATTAAAACTTGGGGGAAAGTGCGATTGTTGTTTTCATTATGACAAACTTCCACTAAATTACGCCAGAAATTAATAAAATTATATATATTTTTACTTTGGGTAATGAAGTACACCCTACCTTTTAATCCTACAGATGCTAATAGCGCTCTCAGTTGTGACACACGATATAATTGAGTTAATAAAACTTAATTAAAATTTACTTCATTTATCATTAACCTACCTGCTAACCATGGGCGCGTAATCGATTGTGCCACTCACCATCAGTTCCCAATGATTTTTTCTGTTTTAGTTACTTTGAACTTATAGGATAGGTAGTTTATTCAAATAAGAAAATAATTCAGCAATCTTATACTAGCCTTATTAAATTAAATGGAACATAAGAGCAACGTCCTGCCTAATAGTATTCATTATACTCTTATAAATTTCCACGCAAATTTGTGTATCAAATGGAAAACATTAGGTAGATGCAGATGAATACTTGCAGTATGCATCAACTACACTGATATTTCAAGCGCTAATTATGTCTCTTTCAGGTTCCTTTTTATACAAGTTGGGTTGCTGTAATGATAGCAAAGCCCTTAAAACTACTTAGTGGGAAATGGGGAGTGAAAATTTTTCAAAAGCCAACCGGTGATGGGGCTTACAACCTTCTTTGCTCAGGGGAACTCGGCTACCTTAACTGCTCTATCACTTTCATCTCCTGAGTTGTGAGGTGTGGCACAGGATAGAGCAAAGAAGCGAGAAACTTCTTGAGAGAGTATAAGAAGACTCCCAAAAACGAGTGGGTTGCTCGAGGAGATGATAATAAAGAGGAAATAAATGCTAATGGAGAGAGAGATATAACGAAGGAGAAGAGATTGGACAGGATGGGATGAAGGAAATTGAGAGTGAAAATAAAGAGGGCACTGTAGAAGTGGAGGAAAGAAAACTACCAAACTACGTAGGGAGCGGGGGAGGAAAGTAGTAAAGAGGGAGAATGAGAGAGCAGCAGGAAAGAATGTGGAGGCAAAATAAGAGATAAGAATAAGGGGTAGAGAAGAGAAGGAAGGGCCAGGCGAAGGAGGCAGGCATTTAGCCGGAAGTGAGACCATCATAAGGCATGTGTATTTTTGAATGATTTCAGATTCAGTAGAGGGGAACAGAGTTAAATGCTTCGTTATTGGCGTATTATGCTAAAATCTGCGGTAGGTAGCGGAATCGTTATCCCAGTTAAAGTACTAAAAAATAAGCGTTCTCACTAAATTACCGGTACTCATCGAATGGAAGAAAGGGTAAGAGGTAACAATGAAAATAAATAACATTTTTTAATATCACACTTACCATTTCTATTTAGTCCGAAAACAAAACTCCGTTCAGACAATATTTACCAATACATATAAAAAAATAGAAGGATGCGTCTTTAGAAGGAACAAAATAATTTTTCACCAATGTATCAAGTGAAAGATTTTAAAATGTGTCATTTGGAACAAATAATGCTCCCCAACACGTGCATTTTCATTGTTATTCTTATGTTATTTTCAGAAATTATCTATTAAATTCAACACTCCTTCGTAAAAGTTGGTCGTTTTTTCACGTTTCATCGAAAGTAACACTTTACATTTTGCTTAACTTAGAATAAATAATTTTTTTCCCTTTAAATTTTCATTGATTTTCATTTTCTATTTTAATTTCTCGAGATAAATTTTTATGTAAGAAGAAAATTCAAAACGTCTACAAAAATGCCGGGAGTGGAACTGAGGTTGACCAATTTAGAATTTTTCTTCCTTGACCTTCTTTTGTCTTAGTACTGGTGTAAAAGGAATAATTTACTGGTTAATCAGCTGTCAGGGCTTGCAAAGAACATATTATGACTGCAAATGAATGAGAAAGCCAGAATTTAAGACACTATGTAAAAAACTGATTGAGGTGTACACGAAAGAAAGGAATTTGGTAAAAATAAGAAGAAGAGAGAGTAATTTAAGCCAACGAAGAACTATACTTTTAGAGATTAGATAGGTGTATAAAATATTGGTAGAAGTTAAATATTAAATAAATATAATAATTTGAATAATGAAGGTGTTAAGAGGAGAGGGTAGTTTAAGCCTACGAAGAGTTATATTTTTAAAGATTAGATATATAAAATAATAGGTAGTTGTTAATAATCGATGTTAAAAAGTAAATAAAAACAATATTTTGGATAATGAAAGGGGTTAAGAAGGGAATTTAGCAATCAGCTTGTGTAATTTACCGAAATGTAAGCTACTGAACAATGATTTTTGCGAGTATAAGCCTTTATAGTTGGCAATTTCCGTTTGGAAGAAAATAATTTATATTTTATCTAAAAATAACTCTGGATATTTGTAATGACATATAAGCTAATCAAGTATGATTATTCATGTCACATGATTCATTTCTTAGCTTACTAACTAATTCTCACTGACAGACTCGTTTTTACTTAATTGTTGTCCGCTATTATGATTCTACGTCCGAGAACGAAAGTATTTTCCTGTTCTGGATAAAATACTTTTCACGTTAATTTGCTTACCAGCAAAAATTTAGTTCCGTTGACTTCTAAACCACAAAAATGCCATCTAATCTTTGTGGAAGTGTGTCATGGCCTCAAAGTTAATCCTTTGCCGAGTTAAATTAGGCCAGGGCTCAGAAATGTAGACCGCGAGAGAATATTTCCTGTAAATCATTGTACTCTACGAAAATGTAACGGACATAGTTACGTTTCTATGCGCTCTTTATATTTTACCCTATAGGTGTAAAATAATATTTTTTTAAATCTATTATCTAATCAAATTTCTTCCGCCTAATGTATTTTTTAAAATATCTATGAATAATCATCTGAGTGTAAGGAACTATCACAAAGCGGCTATTGGGTTAAGGACAATTATCCTTGGTATTTTTTTGGAGATATTTTTTGTTTAACTTCGATGTGCTGGACAAAAAAATGTTGAATGCTACATAATAATCGTGGTCATATATTACCTTGCATTCTTTGACACTTCACCTTAGCATACGTCGCCTCTTTCTTCATCTCATCAAAACAGCACACGTTTTCCTCATTGTCCCTATCTTTGAAATGTGATACCCTACCATCAAATGACTAGTATTTCTATTATCCATTTGAGGCGCACGTTTTGAATGGGGGAGGGGGGGCAGAGATGAGAGGGAAATAGTGGATATAGGCAGTGAGAATATCTTAGTTCTCGGTCTGGACAGTTGGCACTGTTTCAAAAGATTTTTCCAAACTGTCCGTGCCTTGCAGATCTGCTTTGCTTATGCCAAATTCAGGTATTGTTTCATATGCCCTCTCTGGCTCATAAGACTCGCATTACTCCCATTTTTAGGGCACTATGCACCACACTTCCTCATAACATTCTCGGGCTACCCCTTCCCGTCTCACAAATTACGCCTCTACTTAAAATCTGTTTCACTTTTCGACTCGCATTCATTTTCTCAACATAGCTAAACCAATGAAGAAATTTAAATTTATCACAGTTTAAAAGTGACTTAATTATCACCATAAATATTTTCACTGTTATGAAGTGGTAAAATTATCACCATAAGTATTTCAGGAATAACTGATGGCTCTAATGAAGGTCGCTGTCAATTATTTCAACAATTACGGTTTTTTTATGTATCCATTTTAGAACTTCTCCCTAGATCAAGTCTCTGGTAAGCTTTTCATACTCTTTGACCCTCTTCCTGCCATCCAAAACTCCCTTCCATTTCGTCTCTTCAACGCCCAGTCCTTCCACAACCTCATATTAATCTTTTACGTAGCTTGACCCTTCAGGATGTCTGCCATTTGTTTTGGTTAATCCTCAATTATGCCCTCGGTAATCTTTCCTCTTCTCTCATGCCAAGTTATCCGATTGCTTTCTCCTGCTGCCAGCATCCCATTTCCATTTAACTTCATACAGAAATGAAGATTGACGGAAACCTCAACAATATTACCATCAATTTTCTAGTTTTAGTTTGGGATTAACGATTAAAAAATATCACCTTTAGAAAGCCTTTTGCAATCTTGAAATAATGTGGTCAAAAAAGTGATTTTTCTAGTGTATTTGAAAACTTGCAGAAACACTCGCGGATAGCTGACGTACATGCCAGACTGAAAGAGATGCTAAGAAGAGAGGTAAGAAGTGCAGTAAGAAGGAGCTAGTTCCCTTGTTTTGAAGAGAAGGGAAGGGGACTCTGAACAGGGGACTGGAACTAAACTGCGTAGGCGGGAATGCCAGGTTTTCCAGCGGGGGTAAATGGGTGGAGGAACTTGGGGGGGATCCTTTGGAAAGGTGATGGAGGATAGAGACGGTTCATGGAGGAGGTAGGGGGAGAGAGAGACAAGAAGGGGCTCCTCGGGGACCTGGGAATCTTGAATCGTGGGGAGGGGTCGGACGGGGTGAGGGCGGGTCTTTACTGTTTGGGAAGGCGAAGGAGACTACGAACCGTGTGGCGGGTTCATGGGGTCGCAGATAGAGGAAGCGGGAGTCCGAGAGGGGGGAGAGGTGTTGGGGAGGAGGAGAAGAGATGTTCTGCTTGAGAGGGGATGGAGAAGATGGCAAGTAGAAGACGACCCTCCCTCCTCTTCTAAGATGGAAGCAGGTGTGAGTAACGCATATCGGGAATGGGAGGCAGTTTGTTGGCAAATGAACTCCGTTTGCTTAGTGAACTTCCATCTGATATCATCAACCGACGCGCAAGTAGCTTGTCATCATGTTAGCATATTCCCTTTGTTGTAATTGTCAAGGGATGGAGGAGAACGGCGTTGCATGAGATCATACGTAAAGTGCGATGAGAAGGATTCTGAAGAGCGGATCACTGAGGTGAAGTCAAAACTTGCGAGTCTTACTGCTAAGGATAAGGGACCACTGTTCCATCGTCGTTTTAAATACAGTGTCAGGATATTTCGTTATATTTTTTGATTCGATAAATACGCGTCTCATTGTTTAAGACTGAGATAAAGACGTAGCTGAAAAATTTAGCATTGTTTATTCTTGATCCTTTGATGAATCTATTTTTCATAATTAAAGGATATTAAATGTTCTTCAAAAGTTAGATAAGTCATTATAGAAAATATTGAAAACTTGGGCTTTTTTTAGAAGCTTTTTGTTACGGCTGGAGCCAAAAAGACATGATAATTTGTACTTGAACTCGGACTATTAATAGATTTTATTGTTACCTTTACACTGCATAATATTTCAAATGCATGGAATTAATGAAAATTCGTCACCACTAGTTTCAATGGTAACTAATATTTATACCATAACACTAGAACGCCCAGGCGGGTCATTTTGACCCAAACGTGATTTTAAATTCATTTTTTTATTTCATTTTCAACAAAAGCAGGATTTTCTCTCGTGACTTTTATTCATTTTAACTTGGCTTAATATCCAAAAATTTTCAGCTTCCTGGAGTAATCAGTACATTAGTTTTTTTAGAATTTACCTAGAACGCCCATACGGGTCATTTTGACCCAAATATGTATTTGCACTTTGTATCATCACCAAAACTTCTTTTTTATTAGTGTTTATTAGTTATTCTGCTGCATATGTTGTCCATCCCACTTTGTCCTATCTTCCTCATTCGGTTACCTTCCATGCCTGGATCACCTTTCAAAAATATTCTCATATTCCTTCCTTCCACTTCGTATCTCCACCCTTCTCATTTTTCGTCCTGTCGATTCATGGCATATTTAGTAATGAATTTGTTGACAGTGCACAGTGAACCTTATCACTATTTTAGAGTGCAGAGAATACAATATTGCTCCTTACTGACATATGGACTATTATCAGATTATCAGATTTATACATGTACATCACTGCAATAATAAGAATCCCAAAGTTAGTTACTAGGTAGATTTTCGGGAAAATTCCTACTTCGACCGAAAAATAATATTTTGAACTTAGTTATTGCAACCAAACTTTGAAAAATAATAGATATGTATTAAATAATGTGGAAAGTCTTTGTAGTATATTGAGCTATGACACAATAAGCAAGAAAAATGAAATAAAATGGAAAAAACGATAAATTGACAGAAATGTCGTAAGTTTATATATCAATAAATCATCGATATTGTCAAAGTTATGAAAGTTATCAAGTGAAATAATCGATGAATGTGAAGTGAAAGAGTGACAGTTTGTAGTAAAAACTGTGAAAATGCAAACTTAGTAGCGCAAAGTGAGGATTAATTTCATTAATTACAGTGGGTCAAAATGACCCGCTTTGGGTGTTGAATGATGTTGAAAAGTCCGGGCGTCCTAGTGATAAGGGGACATTTTTGACGTATGCCAATGGTATTATTCATGAGTTGATATGCGGTTCAAATTTTTTCCGGTAGAATTGCTGAAAGGGCTGCTACTGTAGAGTGGAACAAAGAGTTATTTGCATCAGGGAAACTAATATAAATGTTGTCAAAATGGTTCATCGGAGAGTACTCTTCTTGCATATTACTCAAATGCCTGGTGTATCTTACATCAGAAGCTCTTTAAATAACAAATCAAAATCTCTGCTGCGGCTTAGAGTTGCATTTTGAAACTGAAATATGCATGGAAAGATAACCTGAGTAGCTGATGGTAGTAAGCATAGATAGATAATGGAGAAAAGTAACAGAGTAAATTATAGAATGGCGTGCTTATGGTAAGCTGATCACGTGGATCTTTTGATTGTATCCATTTGAGATGCAAGTTTGGCAAAGAGCAGCTAAATACTGGTTAAGCAATCAGTTTATGGAAAAATAGTTAACCAAAATACATAGAATGTTAATGAATCTTCACAAGGTTGATTTTTATTATTCTCTGATGTACTTCGTCTTCGCAGAAAATTCACAGGTGGTGGTGAGACATAGTACACATAATATCCATTCCTACAAATATGCACGAAAGGTTGAAACAGAATTATACATTTGAATGATTTTTAAAGGGTACTGGTAATTTAAGGTATTCCAAACATCCACTGCTCTTCCTGAAAAAAATTACCTCAAAAGTGCTCCTATATACTGTGAATGGAAGTAGGATGAAGGGGGGTAAATTTTTGTCTTACATTTTCTATTCGTGAAAAGTATTTTGCGTTATAATTTAGCTTTTTCATCAAATATAAATTCTAGAGGAATTGGATCAAGTAATTTCTCCACCCACCTCGAGAAGCACCTTCACATGGGAATGGAGAAGCACGACGAATTGAAGCGCTGAATAGCCCAAGCTAAGAAAGCATTCTGACAGCGTCTGTGTTTAAAGATGATAGCACTAGATACGAAGAAGTATTATGTGGAAACATTAGAGTGGAGCGTGGCATTCAATAGATGGGAAACATGGACCATTGGAAAGGCAGATCACAAAAGATATGGAGCTTTTACAATGTGGTGTTGGAGGCAGATGATGATGAAAAAATACGGGAAAAATAAGAAATGAAGAAAAACACAGAATAGTGTTTTTGGAAAGGTCCATATGAAACGTGATGGAGAGAAGAAGATCCAATGAAATTGACTCATTTTAGGCAACACTGAAGTTCTAAGAAATGTTATTGTCAGAAAAAATAGAGAGTAAAGCTCCAAGAGGTAGGTCAAGGGATATAAATCCGTAGCTAAGGAACTTGGCAGTGCTTAAACGGATTTTAACACGCATTTTTATCCAGTACATTCAACTTCAAATTTGAGATATCCATACCATTGGCCAACGTGTACCAATATGAATGTATGGGTTTAATATATACCTGGATCAGAAGAGGCATTCATTTACTGGGAAAAGTTCAGACGGAGAAGTAAATGTCCAGTTTCAATACAAGTTAAAATTCTAGTATATTGGTTTGCAAAATTATTCCTGAGTTCCCGTTTGATCTCTTCGTCAAAAAACTACATTAGAGCATTCGATAAACGGAGAATGTTCGTGTTGAATCATATCTTCTTTCTCATCTTGTCCCAAATATGCTTTTTGCATTATTTTTATAACATCTTTAATATAGGTATTTCTATAATGCTTTAGCCCTATTCGTAAGTGACAACGCTTCATATTTATGTGAGGTTCCCATTGGAACTCGTGGAGAATAGTCGAGTAGCTCGTGGAAACGGATCAAGGCGTCACTGGAATGACGATTTTCAGCTTTTTTCGCATTATATACGCTAGAATCCAGCTCAGTCCTTTTCTGTGCCAAAGGTTACGTCATCACTCATGCACCAGCAGTGCTCAAAGCCATTGCATCAATCCCAGCCGAGTTTGAATCGCTGCGCAGCACAGCTTTAAAAATGGAAGCCTTTTCATGTAGACGGTGCGGTGTTATTCTGGAGTTGTTCATATGTGTCGCTGGCAGCAAACTCTTTGAAAAAGGGAACGGAAGGGTATAGTGGGACAGTTCTGTTGCGGTTGTTTCTTTCTTTTTTTATGGGTGAAGGGAGTATTAAAGGCAAAGCATAACAAAACTGCGTCCAAATAGCGAACGATACGGCATCGTATTATACTCCAAGGGCAATACCGCGTCTGTGTCTATATCGAAATATTTTTTAGATGGAATATACCAAGAGTATGAAATCCTTTTCGTCCAAATGAATAATCAATGATAAGCCATAGCAAGAAATCTTTCATTCCCTTCAAATGAGAACTATTCAGTGATTTCACTTACCAGTAGCATGCCCCCTGCAAGTAATTTTTCATCCTTTGTCTCATTCTACCTGTACACACCAAGCCATGACATTTTTTTCACGGCCAGTTAAATAGTGCGAACCAAATGAAGAGCTGGAAATTTAATCGTTACTCTTCAATAGCGAGTATTATTAGATTAGTAGGAAATGTAGGTAGTACATCATAATAATAAAAGTAAACACTTCCCTTGGAATATTATACGATGCCGCATCGTTCGCTCTTTACACGCCATTTCTTGATGCTTTGCCTTAAATACTCCCTTCATCCATATAAATGTGTGACACTGGCATGCGAAGATTGAAATATGAGATATAGTGGACTGTATTTAATTATTTTTAATTTAACATTTTTTAAATATCTTAATAGTTACTATTTAAAATGGAAAATGTGTTTTTTCATTAACTTTGATGTTAAGACACCACTTACTCTTTAACTCTATTTTGGCCATTGTTAAAGTTTTTTTTTTCTTACCATTGGATAAACTACTTGAAGAACGAATGCTTCATTTGGCTAAAAGTTTGCCTGAATATTGGCGTAATTATCTCAGTTGTTCAGTTTACTACTCTATAACAGTCATTGCAGATATGCTAGTGGGAAAATTAAGTTTGCATTTAAGCTTCAAGTTTAAATTCGAAAGACAAGGCCCTCTTTGTGAAATCTCGTCGTTTTACAAAATGTAAAACATTTGTAAAATTTTACAGAATGTTTCAATGACCACGCGTTTCATCCAATGGTAAACATAACCTTGGTGATTCAATATTTTAATGGGTGGTTTGATCCTGCAGTGGACATCATTCTGATGATATTGATTCAATAATGGCTGCTTATATGCAGCATTGGGAATCATCATCCTGCTTATACCCATTGTTGGAGGATAGCGGTTGTTATTGAAAAATTCTATTAAATTCCTTCAAAATTTTTTTTACTCATGTAGTCTCAGCTAAAATCATGTCAAAACTAAACAACTTTATTACTTGTCACTATTTTTCCATGATAACATCTAAGAATACTTCCATGATAACATCTAAGAATACCTCGTTTTGACGTCACATTTAAATTTTTGATTGGCGTTATTAATTATTTTTATCATAAAAGTTGCATTTGGAAATTTAGTTTATGTACAATATGCGTAAATATATTATTATTTTTCTTGTCTAATGGAAATGATTATATGAATGTGCCACTTTTTTGTTAGCAGTGAAGTAGGCCCTTTCTAATAAGTCTAGCATTCATGTTCACACGCGTCGTATCTGAATGTAATCATCTATCCGTATTGTATCTGTGATTAATTTGTTACAAAGTTAGAAATCTGTCATTAGTGTTGTCCTTAGTGCCCTAGTTTACAAATTCCTTCACATCCGGGTATTAAGGCAGTATGTTTTTTCTCTGAGACGGTTATTGCAACTCCATTCACCTATTACGATCATGAATAACGAGCTGTTAATAATCGAATTTTTTTATCATTCATCTTCCGACCGTGGGAAACGGGAATGCGGGTTGCGTATGCTGGTTCCTAGCAAGTAATCTGCGGATGTTTCGCAAGGAAAATCGATTCAGACGGCCGCAACGAGTCTTGCAGTTCTATTTCCCTCCCCAAGGACGGGAGGAAGACTGGAAGACCTCATCTCGTCCTCATCTTTTTTTGCTCGCAATTTACCTGGCAATGGGGGGAAGGTGTTTTAATCTCATTAGCGTTGGTTACACTCGCTGTCAGGGTAAATAGGGTAGGTGGTGCTGGTGGTGGTACTGTGTGGCTCTCCTCTGAGGTAGACGCAGTGAAAGCGGAACATGAGTCTGGTCACATCACAACGGAGGAATGGAAGGGTGGGTGAGCCAAGAGGTCGGTCTAAAGGGAGCGAAGAAGAGGAAACGACCGTTAATCCTTCTATCTTTCGCACGCGCCACTATCCACACCGGTGTCGGCGGTGGCGTCCGGCACTTCATTTTCGTCGCTCGAAGGCGGGACGTAATAAAAAAATCCGACGCAGCGTTGTAAAACGCGAAAAGCGTGCTACAGAACGCTTTGCCCATTTTTGTTATTTTCGGAATCCAAAAAAAAAAAACTTAAAAGAGAAACGTAATTTGCCGTGCCTTTCTTCGGTGCCTAGTGCCTACATGCAAGATTATCATTCAGTCGGGAAACTCCATTTTTCTTCTTTATTCTTTTACTCTCTCTCTCTCTATTTCACTCTTGCACCCTTCTCGTGCAATCGTGTCAGCTAATGGTGCACTCGAAACTATAATGCGGGTGATGTGGAGCATCGTGCACGAGTTGAAAACGTCATTTAACCGCTTTTGCACTCGTTCAAAGAGTGAGCATTTTGCGGAGCTCAAAAGAATTCACATCAGTCGCACCGGTTGTTGTTTGCATAGCTGCCGTTTAATGTCGAGAGAAGTGTGTTACTTGTCTAGCGAGTTGCAAAAATGTGTGAAGTATTTTGACATTATCACAATTTTCTCTTGTATTTATAAGTAAACTTTTATAAATATGCACACTACTATATTCAGAGAAAATTCCTTGAAAATATTTATGGTTGCATGATTTCAATTGCACGATATAAATATCTAAAAAAAAAGTTTATATTTTTAAAGGAATTATGAATCGATAATTGCAGTCATTAACAAAATCTCTTCTTAACATACACAATTGGACACTAGAGACTGTTTGTTCATGGTTATTGCTTAGCACTAATGCATTTTAATAGCTAATCTACTCATTAATAGAAAGCACCGAGGTATGTGATTTAAGTTCCTACACTATTTCCAAGTCAGTTACTGACACGTGTGAAAAAACTTTAATATTTAACAGTGGCCGAAATTTTAATGCAACCCTGGAAACCCAATGGCATATTCAAGGCTTCAATGGCTTAATGATGACTTATCGAAATAACTTGGTTTTTCACTCCCTGTGTAATTTTTTTACTGCAACAACAGGAAGCATACCTTTAGATGAAGCGATTTTTGTTCTATTAAGTGGTAGGATGTGAAGGGATATGGAGGCTACATCAAAGGAGTCTGAAGAAGGAACACCTCTGTAGTTTCAAAGCGGTTTCTTTAATTACAGATAGGCCTCTGACAAACTTTCTTTATGTTTCCAATAGTTTTAAAGATAAGGTACTTGAATTACATTTTAAATCATGTATTTTTTTATTGAGAAAAATATGCTCCCTTCTATGCATCATGAATTATATATTGACCCTAACAATCTTCTTCGAGACAAATCAGAAAAATCAAGCGCCAAAAATAAGCAGCACTTTATATTTGTGCATATCTAAAGCTTTAAACTAATAATATTGACTGCAAGGCATCATTACATTGCTGCAGTGACTTCATTGTGTGGAAGTGCCCACAGCTTGCACAGTGCTTTGACAAATACAAGAGGAAACCGAGTTCTATGAGCCTCGAATCGACCCGCGGACTTTCGTTCCCGGGAAAATTTATAGATAAATAGACCACTCAGGTTACCACCTAAGAGTGGCAATTTTTGAAGGGTATATTGAATCGATTATAAACCCTACTAGCTCTCACAACATGAGAAAATATGGAAAAATGCGAGAACTACCGCGACAATCGGCTAAGTGTCCATTGAAAATATTTCTTATTTTGATTGGTAGCTGAACCAAGATACTCTAACTTTCTGTAAAAAATGATCATACGACAATGATGAATTAAAAATCATAGGATATTTTTTATCGCGACAATTTTAATAGTCTGTAGAGGAAAATGAATGTAATTTCTTGTAGTTTGTCCAAAATATCTTTTCCCAGTACCTTCACGTACTTTTTTCCTGAAAATTTAGTAATATCAAAAATGGTATGTCTGAGATAAACTACTCCAAATTACATAGAAATACATACTTGGTTATATCATGCAAACGTATTTAATAAGAATTACAAAAGAAAGAAATTTTGCTGTAAATGCTTAAATGATGCTTATTGAAACGCCATGTAGCGATTTACCGCCAGGTACGGCTTTCGATGAGTAGGTCAGGTGAGGTATTTATCTATTTAAACTCGTTATTACGACACCAAATGAAGGCATTTTAATATATCATTAATTCACGGCAAGCAATTTGAAAGATTTAAAAGTTTTGATTAATTCGTGGCGAATAAATATGGTCAATTCTACTCGTTCTTCAATCCCGGTTACGTTTTTTCACAGCGGCAGATGATTCGATGAAAGAATTTCTTATCATCTTCACAGTTGATGGATTATTGGATCGACAGCCTCTTTTGAAAACCTAGCGTTTTGTGAAGCTAGAGAAAAATTTACTTCAGACGAGCAGTTTGTTGAACATTGCCAGAGAAAGAAAGGATCCCTATGTTTAGGGATATTAAAATAATAAATCGTTTCCAGCTTAATATAGTGTTTTTATTTCATGTTAAATAAAAAAGCATAGTTTTTTAAATACACATAAAATGTTTTATTTTCGCCATAGACTTCGTTTATGGCTGCATCATCAGGTGTTTAGGTTCCACAGCTTCCAGATAATACTGTACTCTAGCAAAACCGAAGTTTCAAATAAAATATTTTATGTGGATTCAAAAAGTTGTCTGTGTCATTTAGAGCTAGGAGTTTTTAGACGAATAGAGCGTTTATGATGCACTAAATGAACGCACCAGAAGCACGGAGGATTATGAGGATAGAACTGCATGTAGGAAATAATTAAAATACAGGACAGCTTATAATGCTCAAATATGAGCATTAGGTATACTCTTTTAATCTTGCCCTACCCCTAAGGGAACGGTTTGACTGGAGTGTAGTTATATTTTTATAAATGGTTTCCTGTACTAGAGCTAGAACCTCAACCTATCAAACTTATGGCTCGATACGCAGGCAAACATGCTGACCAGAATTTCCTCTATCGAGTGCAATTTTCAGGGAATGGGCAGTAATTATCTTCCCTCTTCTACTTCTTGGTGAGGAGAATGAGGGCAATTTTCTTCCATCTGCGACGTAAATAATAATTTTAAACTTGACAAAGGGAAAAGATTTCCCAATCCGAGAATCGAATCACGGACTTTTCCAGCCCCTCCCGAGCCCGGGGCGGTGTGAAAATAATCAGGAGGCGTGGAAAGACAATGGACATCGAGGACTGAGGTGGTTATTCTTCGCGAGCCGGGAGATAGGGGGCAAGGGAATAAGGGGGAAGCGGCCGTACTATCCTCTGGGCAAAGAGGATGGAACTTAGGATAAGAGGGATGCGGAAATTGGCCGCGCCGGAGGAGTCCCTTGAGGGCCCAGCACGCCGCCCGAGAGGGTCAGTGCGTAGATGCGCGGGGAATTAAATGGAGAAAAAGCTGTGCGGAGCGGAGGTGAGGGCATGAAGGGAGGTCGGGAAGAAAGGAAGAGAGATAGGGGCAGGCTGCATTCGGAGGGGAATGGAAATGTGTGTGCGTTTATATGTATGTGTGGACTGGGCACTGCGGGACCGATGATGGTAACAGGGGGGGGGGAGGCCACGCGGAAGAGGTAGGGCACCAGAGGGGGCCGTTCCGCCAAGTGGGTATGGCAAGTGCCCTCACTTCAGCCGCTGCTGGGCAGGGCGGTTGGGAGGGGGGGGAAAATTTCCTACACTTGGGGGAGAGGAGCGAAAATGGGGGGGATGCTACTGGAGCCGGGGGAGGGAAGGCGAGGGGGAGGGAAGGCGAGGGGGAGGGAAGGCGAGGGGGAGGGGGAGAGAATGGGGAGGTGGGAAGAAGAAGGATAGTCCTGGGACGGGGAATAGGCGGCGAGGCTGCGGCGGGAGGCGTGAAGAATCTCAAGGAGATGCCCGGGGAAAAGAGAGAGGTCCATCGCCCCCGGAGAGGAGGAGGTCGTAGAGGAGAGTTTTTGAGGTGTGTTGGTCATCCTATGTGGGGAAGAGGATCCGTTGAAGGGTTGGGATAGATTCCGCGGAAGACTATGGGAATGGTGTGAGGAGTAGGTGGACACTATCGATATATTGAACGTCCAAGAAAAGATCTCAACATGTTTGGTTTCAGGTGGGAGGAGAGGGAATTTGGTGGTTTTGGACCTAAAAGCGTGCGTATTAAGGTGGTTTGAGCTAGTTGGTTGCCTAGTCATAATAGAGATCATATTCGAATTATACATTTTAATTCTAACGGCTCTAGGAAGCATGAATTAACTACAAAATTTTTAATAGCGCAAAAATGTACTTGTGTATGACTGAAACTATAGGAAAAGAAATAAAAGTATCCACATTAGTATTTGATTTTACTCGTTTTTTTCACGCGGTACGTTCAGTACTCCCTCACAACGGAAGGCTTCTTGCGATTCTGGAAAATTACTCTGGTGACAATATAATTTCTTTTCAGCAATAGTCGAGAAAACGTATAAAATGCACCCTGATAATTTTTTGACGAGATCTCGGAGTAATAAATGGCGTATTGTTTTAGATGAGATGGCTTTGGAGAACGAAACCCACTATTTCCCATGTAAAAGGGCTGGTATTATTTGTCATAAATCTCAGAAATTATTTTGATAATGGGCTGATATTTTGGTATCTTTGGAAAAGTGAGATATTTTTCTTTTAATTGAGACCAAATACATTGATTTCTAGGCAAAGTGATATCTCGGTCTATCTACCTTGTAGGACAAAAATTTGAATAAAATTCGATTCTATAACCAACTCAGCTTCTTCCTTATTCCTGCAACTCAAATAAAAATATGAGGATATCTCAATGCATATTCCTTAACAAGTTGGGAAAACCAATTGAATCATACCTTTAGTCATCCAAATGAGATGTCCGGAATGAAATGGCTACTTCCGCTATCGTCCCCAGGGCATAGAGACGGTGGCGGAAGTAGTCATCGAAGCGTTGGGTAAAACATACATAACCTGGTGGAGAACCTGTGAAAACTTCATTAATTCTGAGTGATGTCTATATTTCTTTTATAGAAATCCATTGGCTATATTTATCTTTGATGTGATGTATTGTTAAGAATCAATTATTGAATTGCGTTGCTTTATACCTTATCAGATTAAATGACCTCTTCTGTTGTGATACATCTTCACCTTTATCATATTTCATCAATTGCTAATCTCTGTAATACAAATGTTGACGATATTTCCGAAATGTTAGTCCCAAACTTGAACGTGTGACCTTTCAGCTGCTTGACGCCGACTACGCCGCGAATAATGCCACCTCCGGGGAGAGAAAAGCTTGGCCAATGCCGAAGACAGAAAACTCCATTGGTGCTCACCGTTAGTCATCTTGAATAAACATCTTTTCTCCTCGACCGTCTTTCGCTCCGACACACAGTATTGGTCATCAAATGCCGGCCAAAAGTCAAAAAGTTAAAATATTTGTGATACGTTTCAGTAGGTATTCTCAGTTTACTATGTAGATAAAGCATCCCGTAATTCCAATTGCAACTAACTCAGCCACTTTCAAGACTGTCGAAAGTCAGTCAAAACTCTGATTCATCGTGCGAGACAATTAAAATTTTACGTAATTGAAAGTTAAGTTTTATTTATTTTTTTAAAACATGAAAATTACTAAATCGTAGCCATACCTATTTGGTGGCTCAAGTAAACTATGCATGTAATTACTGTAGTGTAACAATGTATCTATGTATGTATGTACTGCCAAATTCATTAAGATTCGCATCATCTACTATAATTGAGTATAAATAGTTGAAAATAAATTTTAAAAATATGGTGACACTTAATCAGTAAGGCTTTTACAAGTACGTCGGGCTTTTCCGGGCAGAGAATAATATGTTTTGTAATTAACATTGTTTTTTACAATTGTTTAGTTATTTTGAATTGTTTATTGCCAATTTTTAAGCGTGTTTGTTTTCTAACAAAAATTAGTTTTACGACTTTTCTCGTAAAACTGGTTGTAATCAGATTTGCTTTGATACAATAGCCTTAAAAACCGAGTTACTTGAACAGGCAAGGCGTAAAATAAAAGTTACAACATTTATGAAAATAGTTCTGTTTAAGATCTACCAAAATGGTGGCCAAGATGCATCAATATTAAATTTATCTCTAATAATTGTTTACTCAAACATGATCAGCATTTAGAAATGTTTGAAAGTTGATTAAAAGGAGCATATGATCGACCAGGGAATACACAGAAATATATAATGAACATTGTCTTGACTAGTAATATTAAGGTGGACGTAACAGCTTCATAAAGTGGCTGTGGGATCTCTGACATCATTTTGCTAGTACATTTTTATGATTGCATTTTAATTTTTTTTGGATAGTTAATAGTTTTCTTACAGATATGGGAACATCTCAGTCACATTTCCGTGGTTACTATTCGTCACTGTATGATGTCCTGATAAAAAACCTGACCTATATCATATACAGGTGAAGTAAGTTTTTCTCAAATATGTTAATTATCGTAGAGATGAATTTGATAAAATTTGATATGCCATGAACCTTTCCTCTCGTTTATCTTAACACTCCCCTAAACTAACATTTTTCTTTCCATTTTAGGTAAAATGGAAACCATGGATCATTTACCATGGAACGATTCTTTTTTCAAGTGTGCTATTGTATATTTTTATGATTAGTTATGCCAATACACATTACAGACGAGTACATTTCCCGTTCTCAATGCGCGATAATTGATATGGTGACTCGTTACCCTATCCGTAAAATACATGGTTTCACTATTATCACTAATTGTGGCGAATATTATTTACTTCTACATACTACCCTGCAAGTCACCGCATGGGCGTGTGGCAGAGGTATTAGGACACCAACCATGTAAAGATATAAGGTTTGGGGAGGTGAAATAGTTACGTGTATTATGGGAGTGTATTTAGTGGAGTTCAGTTTTTGTTGTGGCCGCTTATTGTGCGCGGAAAGAACGAGTATTTATATCTATCTGTTCACCAATGTATCTCTCTTATTTATCGCTTCTCTCAGACCTAGAGATGTAGTGAGACGTCATGACAAAATTCTCTGTGTCACTATGAAACACACCAGTTCTGAATTTATCAAGCAAGATAAGTCTAGCGTACAGCTTAGGATGCTCTAGGAGCTCCAACCTTTATCCCTCTAAAAGTTGTGGAACACTATATGTTAGCTCGTAGCAGTTTGTAAGAAAGAGTGCAGCTTTTCTTTGTATTTAATTAATTTTTTTGATTAAATCTTTATGCCAGGGGTCCGAAATGCTCACGGCGCATTCGAGGGATGGCCCAAACAGGGCGAAGTAGCATCTTATTTTTACATTATTATCCCTGGACCTTCCAATTTAACGCTTAACAAAACCTCGTTTCTTTAATGCGTTAATACCAATTATCTGGACGTCATACACATTATTGGCAAAGCTGGTTATCAGCTACACTCTGCTGTTTCCCTGACGTGGTCACTGCGCGTGTCTTCGTGTTTACACAATAATGCAACGCTATTCGCCATCGGTTGCCGCCATTTCATCCGCCGCTGCCAAGCCCAGGATTCCCGGCTAATAGTGGTACAATAAACGTTTTCTTTGTATACAGGGCTTCATGTAGTGGAGCGGGGTGGGGAGGAAAAGAAAGGGAAAGAGATTAGGGAGAGAGAGGAGGCTCTTGAAACTTGCCGGTGATGACGCGGAGTCACGACCCGAGTTCACGCCCGCGAAAATACTCGGGAGGAAGTGGGGGAGAGGGCCGGGCCGATCTCCCGGTGCCGTCGTCGAACTGGTCTCTGTCGTGAGCGGGAGAAATGAGGCGTGAGGATTTGTGGGGCGGAAGGCGGCGAGGGCAGTGGAACGGAGTGTGGGAGGTTTTGTGGAGAACTGCCCGCCGAAAGATGAGGTGTCAGAAAGGAGGTGGGAAGAGGAAGGGGAGGAATGAGTGTGAGTTGTGGGAGAGGTGCGAGGTTAAGGTGGTGATAAGGGGAAACATTTTCTCACACAAGGGAATGCGATAAACACGGGTCGTAAAGTGAGAGTGAAAAAAGAAACACCGAAAGGGATATGACGTCACGTGCCCCGCGGAGCGTCGTGATGGCTCGTGCTCGGATAACCGTGGTTATTTTTGTCGAACAGAAACTGGGCAAATCGTGCTCTTTGCGCATTCTTGTGCAAAGTGGAAGGCTTAGGAAAAATTCTTTTCAACTTTCACGCATAAAAGCATCTGCTCAGTGAATCAAAGATCAATCCGCTGGTTGATTTGATTTCATTCATTGGTCGTTCAATCCTAGGATTGGTTGACTGCAGCCCTCAACCCTTCATTATCTACTGCTAGTGCCTTTACCGCCTGGTATCACTCCCCATATACTTTTCTCTTTATTTGGTCCATGAATGTATTCCTGGATTTTCCTCTGGGGATTTTTCCACTATTTTACCTTAAATTATGTTCTTCACAAAACCATTGAGTCTCAGGGTGTGTCCAATCCATCTGGTTATTCTTTTCTGTGTCGAGTTCCATATAGTCCTATCCTCTTCTACTCTTCTGAACACTTCATCATTTCTTATTTTGTCCGTCCATGTTATCTACAGCACCCTCCTCCAGCACCTGGCTATAAAGACTTTTAGTGTGTTCTGGTTAACTTTATCAATTGTCCGTGGTTCCGATCCATAGAGTGCCACGCTCCACACTAGTGTTTTCATGATGTTTTCTGGTTTATAGTCCTGTCTTCTTGTAACACAGAAGTTGTCTTTTTTCATTAACTCCTTCTTAGCTTGAGATGTTCTCCGCTTGATCTCCGTTGTACTTCTTCCGTCCCTCGTGATGGCCCTTCCGAGAAAGGTGAAGGAATCCACAAACTCTAATTTCTCTCCTCTCAGAGTGACATCTACAATCAGCTTCTCTCTTCCGCATACTAGGATTTTGGTTTTCGACTTCTTATCTTTCTGTATTCGTGGAAAACTTGGTCCATTACGTTTAGTGACCTGATTATAGCTTGATTTGACGGTTCAGAAAGTTTCTCCATTAACGGAGAGCGTTTTCGGGAAGTCACGGAGCATATTATAGAAAGGACTCCCACACTGTATCTAAAACTTTGATGGACACGACTAAATAAGAGAGATAAGTAACTGAACTGAATGGTTTAAAATTCCCTAATTCCATGCTATATTAGAAGAAATAAAATAATTGAGGGTGTCAGTATAACATTCCGTTGATATACATTTTGTCTCTTGCTCTTTAAACTTTTCTTTTTCTACACCCATCTCTTCTCACAGCTGATGTTCCAACACTCCCTGCCAAACGCCGCTGTAACGACTCGTTGAGTCGTGTAGTGATTTAAATGCATATGAACAGATGATAGCTCGATGGAATCATCAGATACAGGACAGAGTTTTTTAGGCAGCCAGGTTGTAATACGCCGGCATAGCGATTTGAAGGTTCCAAGTGGCTGTTGGGCTACTCTCAAAATGAGACCTTAGTATAGACTGTAGCGTTTAACTTTAGCAGCTGAAGAAACTAAACCGGTCCCCCCTATAAATCCGGTAGGGTAAAGCGACCAGGTCCTACCATGGAACCTCAGTGGCCCTTCTATAAGTCCACGCACCATTTAAGTCACGCCTTAAAAATTATTGTTAGGTTTTTTCAAAAAGGTATCACTTAGGTGAAACACCGCTTGTTCCCGTCGAAGCCCACAATCCATTGACCTACTTTACCGCACAATTATTAATGGAAAAATTTCTTTAGCCCTACTGAAGTATCAAAGTATTGTTTAAAATCTACAGTCAGACGAGCTTGAGCAGCCAGCACGGTGCCTGAATTTAATGATATACATCTAGTTTTCACTGTCTTACAAACTGCGTGAACATCTGGAACGATAGATTTGATAGCCAAACATAGAGCTTACGTGCTACAAAGCCGGTAGCTTATAAGTTAAATATCTTATCTCATAGAAGCCTTATGCTTTTTAATGAAGATATCCTGTACCTTTATCTGCTTCAGATGAGCATACTGCTCAAATAATTTTGGAATTAATGCTCCATTTTTAATTCTGTAGCAGAAGGGTTCACCCAATTGTAAACCATTTCACTCAAAAGGTGAATAACATTTTACCCATTAATTTAAAATTTGAAAAAAAGTGAAAGTACACAGTCAGTTCTACATTTAAACATTATGATGCAATGCCTGCTCATTTTTTTTACTTCGAGGAAATTTATTTCTGTTTTCATATTTTGACAAAAATCTTAATCGTGGGTATTGGATTTCGGTTTGAAATGAAATTGTTTGACTTGAAAAATGTAAATCCGTCTGAAACATGCTGTAATGGGAGTAAATGTGTTCACTAAACTGTGTGGCATTTGTTATTAGGGAGTTTGGTGGTCATGAAAACCGAGATCAGGGGAATTAGTCTTTAACAATTGTGGTGTTTACCCCTTTCTTAGCGGTGAACCCATCTGATTAATGATTTGCTTTGGAAAACACAGTTTTAAGTAAAATTTCAGGGGGAATATTAGAATAATATTTTAGCAATTTATCACCTTTGATTCCTTCCATCGTCTCGCTATTGAAAAATGCTCCCTCAGTATCTCCGGAGATAATTTTTATCACCATTGTTACTTGATTGATTCCCGAAATAACAACTTAATAAACTTACGAAAAATGTCACATCAATAATGGAGGACAATCATCCTTTCCAATCGAACCACATTCCTTATCATTGACAGTTCCCCGCGATTGATATATTCAATATTTTGGGTCTTCCATTGTTCCTCCTTTTTTGGCGTGGGACCCGAACGTTTGCTAAAGTAGAGGGAAAAAAATATGGCTACGGAAGCAATCTTTTATCCGCCGCAAACAATGAAGCCTGGGGTATTCGCTCTGAAAGATGGCGCTTAGGATGTCGCCTCTCGCACAAATCTCGCTTTGGACGTGGAAGGAAGCCTGGAGAGTCCTATGAGAGGTCGGGGGTTGGAGAAAACCTCTTTTCTCCCCTTTGTCCTTTGGAGAGGAGAGTCTCATGTTATTGATGGATGCCCTGAGGAAGGTTTTTGAGAATGATCGGAGGTTTTGGTCTTGTGGGTGTGAGCAGAGATTAAACATAATAGGTAATGAGGAAGGAGTTTAATCATTCAATGAGGAGCGCATCTGCTGCCATCATTGACAATGGCGCACCTCATACTGTATTTTATTCCTTAAAATATAATGCAGCGGAAAGAGGAAAAATCAGGAAAAAAATATTTCCTCCCGTCTCTGTTAAATTCTTGTTTGGGAAACGCAGAATAATATCTTCAGGTTTTGGCTGTCAATGTATTTACATGCGCCTGCCCTAAAAATTCTAACGTAATGAATCACCTTAAGATTAGTCTTATTAGCATAAAGAAGTTTTGAAGATGCAACGACCATTTTTGATATATTTTCGGTTTACTAGTGGGATTTAAAAATCTTTACACTGATTTGGGCATCCCAGTGTAGTCTTTGACTGTTGATAAGAGGCATGACGATGATAGTAAAGAAGAAGAGAGGCTGCGACTTGATTAAAATTTGACGCCACAGAAAGATGACAAACATAAATAGAACCACTGACAAATAAGCGAATAATAACTACAATGGGAAGAAGAATGCGAAATATTATACAGTGATATGAGTGATCAAATTACGTAATTTTATGTATAACTGCTGACTCCGCTTATGGACTATCTAATAGAAAGCGTTTGAATACCACTTTGATACCAATTTATCACCTTTGATTCCTTCCATCGTCTCGCTATTGAAAAATGCTCCCTCAGTATCTCCGGAGATAATTTTTATCACCATTGTTACTTGATTGATTCCCGAAATAACAACTTAATAAACTTACGAAAAATGTCACATCAATAATGGAGGACAATCATCCTTTCCAATCGAACCACATTCCTTATCATTGACAGTTTTATTGACAGTATTATAGGCAACAACACTCAGGTGTTTAATTTTCATTTAATTTCATAGTGCTGCAATGACTTTGCCGTAGGCCGTGAAAATCGTTGATTTTTCGCTGTGACGTTCACAATCGTCTCTACGCGGTCCTATACACATCCTAAGAATATGGAACAGCAGAAAATTTATGCAGCTCTTCTGATGATGACCTATTGGTTTTATGTTATTTATCATCATGATGGACGAGGAAAACAAAGTATAGTCTTCTCAATTTTTCCGTTCCCTTCCATGATTTTTCTTTGACAAAATTGTGTGTAATAATCTTGACACTCCCTCTTTGTAATTTGTACTATAATGACACCTTTTACTACTTCGATAGCTAGTATCCACTTGGGATCGATCGTTATTTTCTGCATGCTCTAGGTTAAAGGTAAACTTAGAAACTTATCTTTTGATGGAAAGTTGAATGCCGTCTGGGAAACGCTTAAGGTCCTATTTCATGAGAACCAAGAGGAATATTGAGCAATACTTTTGGAAAATGTCACTTTGTTCTTTTATTTTACGTAAAACATAAGTTCGCAGAATTATTGACAGAAACAGCTCGTGGAATGCTGAGGGTGTCAATGAAGTAAGATAGTGATTAAGTGCAGTGGGACTTATTCTGAATTTTACTCATAGGCGTAAATTGGGAGGTCACGGGGTGGCAGTCGCCACCCCAATATTTCCCGGAACCACATACAGACGAGTTGCGCCCCCCCCCCCGTAACCAGTGATCCCCACGATAGTACCACCCCAAGAAAATTATTGAATTAACGCTTATGGTTTTACTGGTATATTTTTTAGCCACTCTAAGGAAGAAAAAGCGACCAAAATGTATATAACACCTTCCGCTCCATAATTCATGTCAACGATATATTTTAGATTCCATTTCTCTTGATTGAAGTAAAGGTAAAGTATTTTCCGTAACGTATTATGGATTATATTAGTATTCTGTTTAAAACTGCTCTGATCCATCAGTCATGATAGGAGATATGACGTACATATCTCGCTTTTTTAATCATATTTAGCTCAAGATTATCGCGTATATTCACCATTCATCTGTGCTCAATTTTTACGTTTCACTGGAATACTTTGTCAACGAAACGTTTAGTTTCCTCTTCCTGACAATAGTTAGTTGCCATTTCTTTTCCCAGCTCGTTATCACGCCCGTGTAAATGGCTCATTGATCGTGCATCGTCTTCACCGCCCAAGTTTAGGGAGCTGAGTAATACTCTTGGAAGCAATCTGATCCAGAATTGGGCTGGAATCTGTTTCCCTCCTCTCGCAAACTTTCCTTCTCGCCTTCTGCTTCCACCTCTTACATCCACATCCCTCTCCTCACTTCTTCTTTCTCCCACTCCCTCTCCCGATATCTTGACTTCTGCCCTCCTCCCTATCTATCCCCGGCCGCTCCAACACCACGACGCCAACCAACCCTACAGCGCATGAGATTTTCACAGATCATTAATTTCTTCCTTTTCTTAGAGCGGAGTTAAAGAGAGAGAGAGGCAGATAGGGACTTGAGTGGGAGCGGAAAGATAGAGTGGGTGGGTTGGAGGCGCAGGGAGTCTGAAGGAGAGGTGGGGCGAAAGATGGCAAATGGTTTTGCCCTGCCGCTGCGCTCCATGCCTCAACCTGCCCCCACCCTCCGCCCTCTCAAGGTCCCTCCACCCACCCAATGAAAATTGCAAGCGTCACTCTCTGGCATCCAGGAATCCTTACGCCTCATCTTTCACTCAGTCCAATTGCAATCTCCAAATCTTCTTCCTCCTCCCATCCTTTTGTCTCCCTCGCCATACATCTCTCTCTCTCTCTCTCGTCTGCATTTTTCCGTCCTCTTTCCTCTCATACGCCCTGAGAAGGAGCTCGGTTGGTCGCTTTCATGACTCCCATAAAGGATTTAATCAGTCACTCGGTCACAGTCCCGCGACCCCGATAAAAATAACATTCTCTTCCCTCTCTCTCTCCTCGATTATTCCATTAGGGCCGTCCCATTTTTTCCCCCCTCTCACGAGTCTCTCGCCTTGACTCTCTCTCGCAACCAACCTACCACTCCCAGTTCCCCTTTTTTCTGGAACCCAGGGACCGTGCCCTCGCCGTTTTCCGCGAGACTTAGACGACTCTTCCCCCCCATTCAGACTCATCATGTTGTCCCGCAAACCCCCGAGCCTCCCTGGTTATCATTCATCATTATCAGCTCGGCTTGGTTGCTGCTCATTTCCCAAAAACCACCGCGACTGCACCATTCATCATAATCGCGCGAGGGTGCGCTCGCGAGCTGGGGTTGCCGTCCGTCGGGAATCTCTTCCTCTCACGCCGTCTGCTTGGTGGGGAGAGAGCGAAGTAGTACGCTGGTGAGAATCTCGAGAATTTGGACTTTTTCTTCTCCCGGCTTCGCCTCTGATGATTCCACTAGAATGACGTCTTCCGCTTATCATGCCTTCTAATTTAAAAATTTTTCCCCACCATCCCATCATTCTCTCACCAAACACCCTAAATATATTCTCATGCCATTTTATGTGGCGGATTTCTCACCAAAAACTTTCTAGTCTGACGTCAGTCGGCGGTTAGCATTGGAAGTTTATGCCTTCCGTACCCGCCTCCTTAATTATCATCTTGATCTTTTATTTTAAAAAGTTTTATCATTGGTCTTTCAATCCTAAGATTAGTTGACTGCAGCCCTACACCCTTCCCTACCAATGCTAGTTCCCTTGCCTCCTGGCATCTCTTCCTATGTACTTTCCTCTTCATTTGGTCCATGAAATTATTCTTGGGTCTTCCTCTGGGGATTTTTCCCTCCATTTTACCATCAGTTATGTTCCTCACAAACTAATTGTGTCTCAGGGTTTGTCCAATCCATCTGGATTTGTTCTGTATGGAGTTCCATATGGTCCTTTCCTTTTCTACTCTTCTGTACACTTCATCATTTCTTATTTTTTCCGTCCCTTTTGCCTCTAGCATCCTCATTCAGCACCAAATTTAAAAAATCTGAAAGCGAAAAATTTGCTATAGCATATTTCGATTGAACTTTGATAAGATGGGTCTCATATCAGGTTTGAGGACAAAGTATGTGTACAGCCTCAATAAAAACCAGTTTCATCTGCCCATTACAAGTAAATGCAAAAGACTATGATTATACTCACTATATTATGTAGAAACTATGTATTGATGGGATTAAATGAAAGTACAGAGCTGGCTAATAAAGATCATTACTAGACTATCAACTCAGAAGCTTGCTATCATATTGGTTGGTAAAAATTCTTGGGCCAGATATATAGAAATATTATATAGAAATAAAATGGGCCAAAATGGTAGAGCAGAATTATGCTTACAAAGTTAAATAGAGTCTTATAAAAGCTTTTATCCGTGTATAGAAGCTAATATAAGGAACCTTCTCTGTTTGAGGGCGGTATTTTCCTTTGTACTTTACCCAGAATATAAGGCTCTTCATGTGACGTCGTATGTCTAATTTTTCTTTTGTTGATGCTTTAACATTGATAGAAGAGCTAATATCTCCCATATTCTTATTTTATTGGCAGGTGACTCCTGATGGGCCCTCAAATTTGAGTGTCGTTACTTCAGAAATGAATTAAAAAAGAGACTTTTTCATAGCTTCGAGAAAAGACATTTTTAGATGCATTGATTTGAGAGATCCTCTTTTTTAACTCTTTTCTTTCATGGTAAATTTTTTTGTTATCACAGGGTTAAAATCTCTTTTCTACCTCGAGGGGTACTCTTTTTCCTGAAGGTGGAAAAATTAGATTGCTAATAGAAACAGTTTTTTGCTCTCAAAGAGGTCAGTGCTATTTTATGACCTTTACACTGGCCACCGGGGTGAATGTACAGCATTAAATGAAAACTATGGGATTCACTTTGGAATTAAACTAATGCACTGCAGAAAACGTCTGGAGGACCGTTAGGAATTCTCATTCGGGCATGTACTTTTTCGGGATGGAATATCCACCGTCATTTTAAAATAACGATACTTGTCATATTAAAAGGATTCATCTAGTCTATTATTTACATAAAGTCACCGAGAGGAAGGAATCGCACTCTATCATGATAATGGAAAAGTTCTTGAGAAGAAACACTTAACAACGGGCTGCTATCTACTAATCCAGAAAGAGGTTTTAAGGGCGCTTGTTTAAGTCTATTCATAGGTTATGCTATTTTTTAAAATGAAGTTGCAGTGCCTTCTTATTGTTCAATGCTCCTAGTTCAACGTTTTCGCTTACAATGAATATGCCAAAAGGACTTTCATTTCCGAAAAAATCCACCGTACTTAAATTTGTGCCTAATGAAATTTATAAAGTCCGTTAAAATTTCTGCTTAAATGCGCAGTTGAAAATAATTTTTTTATCGAGAGTCAAATTTATGTTAATGAATGCGAGAACAATAACCTACATGACAAAAATGTTTGATTTTGCGATTAGGATATTGATAAGCACAGTTAAATGAAACATTATTACATGGTAAATCATCAATTTATATTGAGTAACTTACGGGAACCTCAGTTCATTAAAGTAATTTATTCTGAGAGGTTTTTCAAAGAAATTTTGCCTAAAAAACCACCAGGCTCTGCGATTACAGGTGGGTAGAGAGTTATGAGAATATGTAGCTCTTGTACGTTAATTTTTTCCTCATCGCTTGTAACACTTTACCCAATCTCTCTAAAAAGTTTCCTTTTATTCCATCAGGACCAGTTTGTATTGCGATGCTTGTCTTCACATTCTTTATGAAGAGGAGAACGCCAGTTCACACAACACGCCAAAAATGAAGGAATGATATCGCTGACTGCTGCACATTGCCACTTGTTGACGCAGACTGGCGGGCTATTAAGAGATTTACGCCATAGAAAATAAGTTCTAACCGGGTATTTCGATGAGTGGTAGACACAGCAGCTCTCTTTCAAGAGCCCACTCCAAGCAAGTGCACGATAAAAGCGAGGGAAAAAGGAAAAACAAATATGGAAATAATGCCCCGGGAAAATGTGACGCTCGACAGAGGAGTACAATTGAAAGTGGCGCGATGTGTTTTCTGCTGTGACATTTAATTTATATGACAGAGGATCTTTGGGAGACTTTGGTGGAGCAGAAAGGGCAATCATTTCTCCCCTTTTAAGCATCGGTTAGTGAGTTTCTAATTTACAAAATTAGCGTGGATAAAAAAATATCTTTGAGGAAAGATGACGTGATAAAAATTCATTCGCTCACCGTGAAGAAAGGAAGGCTCGGGGAGTTGGAGACTTGGTCAAGGAATGGAATCTACGTCTTCATACTATCCTGAAAGCCGCCGCATGGGCATGTGGCAGGGGTTTTAGGACGCCAGCCATGTGAAGTTGTAAGGTTTGGGGAGGTGAAATGGTGACGTATACTAGTTGGGAGTGTATTTAGTGGAGCTCAGCTTTTATTGTGGTTGCTTATTGAGCGCTGATGGAACGAGTTTTTGCACCTATCTGCTCGGAAATGTACTTCTCTTATTTTATCGCTTGTGCCAGGCCTAAAGATGTAGTGATAATATACTCTGTGTTGCTATGAAAGACACCAGTTCTGAATTTCTCAAGCAATCTCTCAAGCAATCAAGGGAATCTGATGGAGTGAGACGAAAGAATGATGGCATGTAGTCGCTACAGAAAATGCGTTGAATTTTTATATGCCAGAAATGAGAGGAAATTCACCTTTGAAAATATTCCTTTAATTCCACCCCAGACATCCAAATTGGAACTTTACATAGAACATACGTCACTGAGTCATGTAAACGTTCAGTCTACGTAATGACAGAGAGTGATCCAGGTTCGAAACCTGGTTCAGTCTTATGAGTGTTGGCTGCTTTTCCGTCCAATGTTACCGATCCTAATGGATGGGAGTATGCATTGGATATAGAAGATTGCTAGGCGACGAAAAAGGAAGGAGGCAATACGAAATTAAAAATTGAGGAAGAATCTTGAGCCAGTGTTGTAAATACAGTTTGAGTCGCCCGGGGCAGTTTGTCAATGGCCGCCTTTCCTTAGAGTAATACGCAATGCACATAAAACTTATTTAGGCCCTATATGAAAATTACGCTTTTGGAAAAATAATTCTAATATGAATTTTAAAATTGATTACACACAATCAAAGGAATATCGGTATTGCCTTTTTATTGCAAAATGCTACGTCTCTATCATAATATATATTTTGCTGGTGAATACGGATAATCTAAACAAAAATCTAAATCGTCATTTTAATTGTTCAAATCAAATATTTATAATTAATTTAATATCGAATGATTGATGCATTTCTTAACTCTATGAAAAATTGTAAGTTTTACTCTCTTTATGAAAAGTCTTTGCTCTAAAATAGATTTTTTATGCCAAAAATAAGACGACAAATTGTTCTACCCTGGCCTTGGAGCGTACTGCCCCTCATCCCCCAGTTCCGAACCGAAGAGGAATTTATCCTCAGAAATAGGTGTGTATATAAGTAATTTAGCATTTTAAATCACCTAATCACATCCATCCAAACCTGCCTGTAATTAAAGAATGCAGATACCTGCTCCAAATCAGCCAACCATTGTGAAAATATCGTTATGCAAACCTTTTCCACCGGAATGTCTTCTTCCTCGCGTTACCGATCTTGAGAAATAAAAAGAAAAACCAGTATTTTCAGAGCGTGAGCAAAATGGGAGGAAAGGAAACTTTTGGACTAAACGCTAACGACCGTAATTAATTTCTCTCGCGAGTCAGAAAATAAACTCAGGGCAATAATTGCGGCTTAAGGTTCGCACACAATCGGCCTCATCGCCACTCTACGTTGATATACAAGGACCCGGGAGGAGGTGGGAGTGAGAGGGATGTGAGGAGCGGAGTAGTGTGAGGGATTGGAGCGAGGGAGGGAAGGTGGGTGGGAGAGAGAGAAACGGTGAAGCATTAAAGGGAGGCGAGAAGACGGGCTCTGATCGTTACGTGAAATCGGGCGATAAGGACCACCCCCTTCCTACATCAACCCCTCCTCATCTCGCCTTCGCCTGACTTCACTTCACTCCGAATGAACCTCTTCAGTCTCCATCTACAATTGCATCCCCACGATAGACACTCTCGTTCAAATTTTTCTGAACGAGAAAAGTTCCACCAAATTGTATGCATAATCTTTGAAGAAAAATCTGGGAATCCTCCTTGAGCTTTTAGAGCCTCGTGCCACTTAGCTTTGATTCATTTAATGACAGCCGGATGTTTGAGATAAAAATTGCTTCGAACATATTCGTTACTCATAAATTTATTTTACTATACTTAATTACGCCCGGATGATTTTTTTGCTCATGCATTCCTTAAGGTAGTTCATTTTCTTCAGATGTAACATCCGGTATTGAGAGGTAGCCGGATAGCTATCCCACAAAAACATATTTCTTTGCTTTTTCAAGGATATTGCAAAAAAGTTTTTTTTAACTTCCTGAATTAGGGCATTATACTGTACCTCTTTCATCTCTTGTAAATATCTTCACTCTGTTTTAGATGAGATGAAAGTATACATGATGAAAATTTCGTCATGTATGTCAGCTTTCACCGATAAATACACATTTATTACGTGTAGACAATTACGTATCGCGATGCCGTGAATGATGAAAAATCATCTCGGTGTGTTGGTTCAAACCCGTGACCTCCATTATAGCTGGTTAGGACGCTACTCCGCTACCATCGAGGCCAACGAGCCGTCATATTTCCAATCCTCGAATATTTCTGAAGGAACTTCCAAAGAACGAGAGAAATAGCTTCCCATTCATATACACAGCCTCATAGAATGCATCTTTATAAAGGTACTGTATTCTTATAAATTCATTTATCTTATTCGTTTCGATAAATTGCTAAAATCTGGAGAGTTATTGTGTTATCAATAACCTTCGATTCGATTGTTTCAAATGCAGCTTATAATTCGAGAACCCCTTAACATTTTAGTTCATTGTCCGCGTCTTGGTATCACACACCCTCTAACCGATTAATCATCTATTGTATTCTCCAGATTTCTTTAAACCCTAGTTGCCCTGTTCAGTTGCCGACGGTTTCTCTATTTTCAATGGAATCCGAAAAAGGTACATCTTTTCTGTAATAGACATCAGTTGGAAAAACTATTTTGCAGATAAACGAACGAATGTTTCGTATATTTTGCATTTAAAACTATATCTAAATGTTGTGAGCTATATCTAAATGAGTGAAATGAAGTCCACTGTTGCCCTTCCCCCCACCTTATCTCGATTTCACCTTCAATTCGGTTTAATTTGGCGTGCTGGTTCCGCTTCGTCCGCCATCTCCCCGTGAGCAGAATAACGACACAAATATTGGTATTCCTGATTTTCATAACGCTTCAGAGACATCAAAAAACTCATGAGGACTATTACATAAGCATTTGATGCAAGGTGAGTCGAATGCGGCACATACTTCTGGATACAATTTATAAATACCCAATATGTCGGATTCCATTCAATCAAAAGTCATGCACTAATAAACGGCTGCAGAAAACTATAACCAGCATTGTAATGTAGTGTAACCATCATTTTATGTTTCTATAGTTGAGAAAATACTTTCATCGGCAAAAAAATTATAGGCTACAAAATGTAAAATGTCGACTCTTAGGTTTTATTCTAGAACAGGTATACATCTTGATATAAACTCTATAATATATATGGATATGGTCACATCCGGTGTTCTACAAGGAACCGTGATCCGCCCCTTTTATTCATTATGCATATAAATGATCTAAGCTCTCGTGTTAGCAGTAAACTACGATTATTTGTATTTGTAGACGATACGGTCATCTACCGGGAAACTAGCGAGGACGTGGACTCAGCAGTTCTGTCATCGGATCGAAACAACGTTCATTCGTGGTGCCAGGAGTGAGTGCTAGAATCTTAGTAAATGCTCCACACTTCACGTATTGCGGTATTCATAACACACACGCCATATCTATATTGTGAGTGGAGTAAGTATAAAGTCCTCAGAAAATGTCAAATACCTTTGAAATACCTTAGCTTCAGATTTATCGTGGAGAACTTATACAAAAAACATATGCGGCACAGCATTGAAGAAACTAGGATTCGTTAAGCGTGTTATAGTAAGGTCCAAAAATACCCAAGTAAGAGAGTTCAAAAAGTTCTAAATGGTTCTATTTCGCACTAGTTCGACCACACCATGAATACGTCACGAGCATTTGAGAATCCGGGCAGATAGTTTTAACCAAAAAAATAGGTAAAATACGAAGAAAAGTTGCACGCTTCGTTAGAAACTGCTACGAGCAAATAATTAGTGCTTCATACCTTTTGGAGGGATTAGGTTCGTAGCCACTAAAGACTCAGATGATAAGCGCTGGACTTTGCTTTAGAAACATTTGTGGTTCAGCTCGACACAGAAAATATCATTTTGATGTCACACTACTTTTGTAAGTCCAACAGAAGCGATATAACAAGAGAGTTACGTTACCGAACAGATGTGTTCAAAACTTAGTTCTTTCCACGCACAATAAGAGACCATAATAAAACCGGAGCTCTACTAAAAACACACCCATAATACACTCCACCATTTTCACCCCCTAAAACCTCATCCTTTACACCTTTTCATGGTAGGTGTCGTAATACCACCTGCCACACGTCCATGCGGCGGCTCGCAGGGTATTAAGTTCAGTTGATGAAGAACGCCCGCAGGTGTCATTTAGACTACTCCCGGAAATGGCTGCTATTTACCACGTTTTTTAAGTTTCATTACCTAAGTCGCCTCCACTCGTGATTTTGTTAAGTTCGCTATTATACACTGTGAAAAAAGTTGAGGCTACCAAGAGATCGTGCATAAACAACGTTACCGTTTTCGTTAAACTACGTTACCGTGAATTTTTCCCCCCTGCCCACTTCGTTGATAACTCCCCCGCCCCCGACATGTAACGCTATCTCTACAAATGAAACTTTCAATTAAAAAATATTATCTCAATTATTGATTGAGTTTATTTTTAGGGCCGTTTGAAATGAGACAAATAAAATAGCCGAAATAGACATAATGGAACCCTCTAATCTCAATGCGAACAAGTAATATTCATTATTAAATTCTAAAAATCAACCATGAATCACATGCAGTTTAAAAAAAAAGTTTCTAACGATCCTCAATAAACAATGTTCTCTTATCCCTCCATGATATCGCCAATATAGTGGATTACAGTTGTTTGATTGTAAAACTCTTGAGAGGACTGCATAGTAACAGCTACGTTACTTTGAGTGAACCTCCCTGTCCCCCTCGTTACCAACCGTAGATTTTTAGGCAATCCTCTCCCCTTCTAAGTTGGTAACGTAGTTTATGCACAACTTCTAGTGTTCAAAATGTCCGAGTATTTTTACAGATTTACCCAGAACGCTCAAGAGGCGTGAAATCAACTGCGCCATACAGTTAGCTGGAATGAAGGCGATTCCACTCCCGAGTGCCGTATTTTGCCACACATTGTCAGAGAGAATCATTTTTGATGCCTGCTCCTCATTCTGAGCACTCCCTACTGCTTCATTCTCACTCCACCTCTCCCTTCCTCATCCTCTGTCCGTCTAGCACCGTCGCGGCTTCCTGTCGTGAGGTGGAACACTGAATATGGACCACAATGTATGGGAGAGGTGGAAACAGTTAGTTACGATGTGATCAGTCAGCCTCTCAAGAGCAAGCTTTTGTTCCTCTTATTCTTCCAGAGTTCATGAGTTCACCATTGGAGTCAATCAATTATATGCCCCGACGGTGACACGAAAAAAACAGCTGAGCATCAGAAAAATAGTCCATTTGGCATGCTTCTCTAGAGGTTTAAGTTATATATCATGTTTTTTATGGCTGGAAAACTGTGAAATGTCACTTGGAATAACATAAGATGTCCAGGAAATATTGTATGATTGATAATTCTGCTTTTTCATTAGAAAAAATAACTTTATAATATATTTAGTCAAAATGACGCCCCACAGACAATCTATGGGGGCAGTAAGTCCCGACGTTATCGTGTTAGACGTTACAATATCCATTAGAAGTTTGTACTATCGATGGGAAACAATAATTCTAATAATTTTGGAATATGTAAACTCCGGTGACCACCCTAGTCCTAATGCCCTAAATGATCACCTCAGCAAACTTGCTAGTGTACAACTGGCGCCCTCTTCCGTTCTCAACCTTTCCAATGTTTCCTTTTTGATCGAGTTCTGTCAGCTTCTCCACTTCTCTTGCCTCACTCCCCTATGGCCTCTCCGCATCCTTGGTCCTCTTCTGCCTTTCTTTCCAGCACTCGCTCTTCAAAACCGCATCTACTCACCTTTTTTTTAAATTTGGGACGGGGAAGCATTTGTCATCGGCGTGCGGGGCTCGCAGTCGGGAAAAGCCTCTTCGAGTCGGTGGGAAAAGTAATTTCTTCTGCTCTCCCTTCTTTTAGAGGAGGGAATATGAGGCCGTTTATTGGAAAATGGCTTGTCAAGAGAGGGAGAGAGAGAGGGATAGGGAAAGGGGAGATAGTGGGGTTTTTGGCGTGATAATAATAAAAAAGTGACGCTTGGGTCTCATTCCATGTGCGTGCGACTGTCGCATCGGTTTACCGGTGGCCTAGTTATTCAGTTGAGCACATGAATCATCAGATTTTTTTCCGGCCACCTTACTTTGCATTCACTCTCCACTTGGACTTTATCGGCGTGAAATTAACAACCTAGGAAATTGGCTGGCTTTTTAAACCAATGAAATTTTTGTTATTTCCGCAGATAATCAGTAATTTAATGACGCGAAGGACAATTTGACATACCTTCATGAAAGCATGTTTTTCTTGTAACTTCCAGTTTGTTCTTTTCAATGTGTATATGCAAAGAGTTCAATCAGCGTTACAAAGCTCTCTTTATTCTTATTGTAATATGCAGGGCACTATTTCTGGAGCAGAAGAAATGTCTTAACGCATGTATGAGCTTAAAGAACGTTAATCAGGACGTAATAAATAGATCCGGAGATCTTTTGATCTTCTCATCTCAAATATTGGCCGACGCAATCATAAAATGATTTTAAATGAAGCGGCAAGGTGCCTTTAGAAACGATTTGCTGAACCAATCTGGGGATTAAAAAGAACTCTAATCATAGCCCTACACCCGTCAAAACATAAATGAAATGAAATTATTGACCCAGTGTGAAATTTGAGAATAGTTGATTCGCAATTTTCGCCGGGGAAAAATTTGTTCTTCTTCCTTACTTAAGGAATTGAATTATTTATTGCCTGTCTCAGAAATAGCCTTAACCTAGGATATCCGACGTTTCGTTGTCCTCTAGGCTTGAACTCCAAGAAAATTCTGGGGGAGCAGTCGTGGTGCAATGTTCTTACATATTTGCACCATTTGATCATTTATTATTTTACTGAGTATTCTAATTTATCAATGCATAAATCTTGTCTTATTTTTTTATTTTAGATTTCATATTATAAGATGCAACAGTTTACTGTTCCTAGAGATTAGATTTTAGCTGATTTAATTAAATTTCTGTTTTGTTTTGGGAATGCCCACGTCTTACCCCCATGCAATACCCTTGGAACTGCCATCATTTCATGAACTTTTCTTGTTTCAGATTTTAGAGCTCTGTGAATTGTTCATCACACGTGCTCTAATTTATAAAGTATTTTACAACTTCTTGATCATCTATGATAGATATTCAATTAAGAATAAGTACAAAAATACAAAAAAAGTTTCCTTTGAAGTCGGGCGGATAATATCAGTTTAAATGAATCAAAATCCACTACGCTATATATGACTTGATTGACTAGTATTTGAAATCATATTTCGTTCAAACCCAATAGATGACTTAACCAGTTACGTCAGCATAAATTTATAGCATAAACATCACTAATTAACGGTTTTAGCCGTCAAAATTGCATAGATCGGGATTTCGAAGTACCCGCATGAACTCTGAGCATTCTAGGTTAGATAAATTATCCATTATTTGAAAGAGAAATTTTTGTTGAAAATAAAAATATATTTTTTACATTCTCTAATTTATTTATGCCATAAGAAACGGAATCAAATCATGAAAAATCGCCAAACTTCCCGACCTAGTCATGCTAACAAAATTGCGGATCAACAATGGCGAATTACAGTAAAGCCAACCTCATATAACAATGAGGGCATATAATTAAGAATCGTTATACTTCTTTTCTACGTTATACTTCTACAACCTTCAACCGGTGGTCAACTGTTTAAACATTCCGAATAATTTTAATAAATTCAGGCATAATGTAGTGGCAGTTTGTCATGATGAAAACAGCAATCGCACTTTTCCACATGTCTTAATAGCGATAAAATGCATTTCGCAGATTCTCAGGCTCTAACCAATAATGAGTATCTGAAGATGACTCTGTGTAGTAGGAACGCCTCGATTCGTCATTAAAACTTGAGGAAAAGTGTGATTGTTGTTTTCATTATATTTATACACTCTTAAATTGAAAATTGATTTGATTATGTTCATACACTCTTAAATGAGAAACTGATCCATAAAATTGGGAAAAAATAAGCGAGAGCGATTTACTCTAAAAGAAATGGAATGAGAGATCCGATGGAGGAACTTCTGATGACGTTACAGTGGCAGGGTGTCATCACCTCGGGTGCTCTTGCGAGTCAGTGAGCAAACCAAATAATGCCTTAAGCCATTGCACCTCCGCTTCTGAACCACGAACGCTTGGATACCGCAGCCAAATGGATGTTCTTTCTCCAAATGCAGAAAATCCAAAAAAAAACCTATCTAATAGACAAATCAATGTACAAATATCTACGAATTATTTTTAAAAAATCCCATATGACCATTTTTTTTTTTAAATTTTCATAGCAGTCCTTTCACGGAAGAACTGTTATTTTATTTTGGGGAGTGGTACGTCTCTAATTAATTTGTTATTAATAGTAGTTGAGTTTATAGTTACTCGATGTGTGAGTTACAGTAATGCTGACATGAACTTTAAACCTTTGACTGGAATATCATTATAGAGGATCTTCAATTATTTTAATTTTAAATTAATTAAGGCAATGAAAATTGTGTGAAGTAGTAGGTGTGTGCAGTTTGTGCGCAGCAAGTCATTACAATTTTCTTTTCCAACAAAGGCACTTTGCACGCTCATTTTTCTCTAAAAATATATAAATTTCAAATAACTCAGAAAATGAGATATTTCCAAATTAGCCCAGAAGTGCACTAAATTTAGGGAAATAGTAAAACTAACAGATACTAATCACGTTTTGAATGTAAAGTAATTTGGCCTGCCCATTTTGTTGGTTGAGCTCAGAACTTATGTTGTGTTATTTTACTAATTTTTTCGATGAATGAATACTGTCTCGATGGCTTTATTTTAGTATGATGATTGCCTATCGTTTCCTGCCTATACCAAATCTGATGCATTGAACAACGTACTGCCTCATAACAACAATTGAGCAAACATCTATGGATCTCTTCGTATGGAAATGAGTCTGTGGCTTCTCTTAACGTAGATCTGGAAACCCGAAAACGATCTTGTTGGTTAATTTGTTGCTCGAGTTTGAGACAACAGCTGTGCAATTGGGTAGAAAGAGGCTTTTGAGTGAATGAATTGTAATACAGCATTCATTATGCGAAGGATTTTAGCGGAAAGTTTGCAATCATCACGGAGGAAATGTAAATTTAAGATCTGACAGAGACGATAACTACCTACAGCTACTGTTGGTGAGGTAGATGCAAATTTCGAGTCTAAATATCTTTCTCTGAATATTTAGTATCTGGCTGTAGCTCATGGGTGAATTATGCGCAAAACGATTTGAATCATAATGTATAGTTATGTGTATAATTTACTCGCGAAGATGTAAAGCTAAATCAAAAACCTGATTTTTTTTTGGTGAGGAAAATTTATTTTTCATAATTATTTTTGCTTATTTGTGACAAGGTCTAAATTAAAGTCGATACTTTATTTTATTGAAACATAATTACACTTTATAAAATAATTTCTACTAGAAACTGCTTAATAGATTTAAATATATTTTATTTGAAAAAACATTCGAGTATTGCCCAAAAATTATTGACCCACATTTTTTCTTTCAAACTATTTATTCTATAAAATTGTAATTTAAACATATGAAAGAATGATGTTTATCTACTCACACTGTAGTGTAGTGGTGCGGAAAAGTACTTAGTGTCATCATTTAAAATGGGTCAGAAAAGAAGCATCACTCCGCGTCTTTAGTTTGTGCCAGACGGGTGTTTTTGAGCCTAATCTTGCAGTCTGTCCTCAGCGGAGTCCACAAAATCGGTTAGTGCACTCAGATGCAAGAAACGGCAGCGTCGTGATAACCTGATATGGCTCTGAAACCACTGGAGATGAATCTCTTGATGACCATCTCAACGCATTGATTTCTGTTAATGGGGAGTCTTCTTTAATGTGGGACATTACTTTTTTGGCTACCCATGTAAAAGTTTAGTTAAATTTATCGTTGTTGCTGAACATTATTATTGCATTGTACACGAAATAATAGGAAGAATATGATACTTATCATGATTATTCGTAGAGGAACTTCAAAAGGATATAATTACAAGATATTGTCGCTTGACAAGAAATGCGACGTTCTTCTTGACAAGTCATTCATGAATGACGGGAAGGAAATCAAGTCGCGACACCTAAGTGTATGGAAAATAGAGCTCTCTCTCATAATTCCTTGGGTAATAAGCCTACTGAAAATAATGATTTGTGACAGGTTTGCAGACAGACATGCAAAAATATAAAGACTTGCTTTTTAGAGCCCCTTTTTGAAGAATTTCAGCCTAAAAGTAAGCGCAGAGGAAGTATTATAATATGTATAATAGAACGACAATTGATGGGAATTGACTCCAATGTTTTTTGTGCATAAGCAATATGCATTTATCTATGTCGTTATTTCTTACGTTTGCCTTTCTTATATGCCCATTCATTTCTCTTCGGCTTTATGGTCCTCGCATTTTTAACTCTCGTCCATTACCGAGCTCCTACTCACTCCGATTCTGCTCAAGCACTAGAACTATTTGTAAATCAATCCAAACGCTTAACCCATTCAGATTTATAGATATTTTATCAAGATTTTTATTTAGAATCACATTTATAGTTGTGAATGGATCATGGGTAACCTATTAGAAGTCCATTCTTCGATCTACTCGTCGTTTTTGATAAAACCGGGAGAATAAAAGTGCCATCCTATTTGGGACGCACCAAAGGTTATAGACTAGTAATAGTTTCAACGGAAGTAAAATTATAGTTTTTTCCAGTGATGCGTTTGCTCTTCGGTTTGCAAGAAGCATATTCTCTTTGCTTTAGATAGGTACCCCATATAATATTTATACTGTTTTATCCGTAATTAATCATAAAGATTCGAAGTACGACCAATGACCTGTTGTTAATTTACAAACTTTATGTACCATTCTTGTTGTGATTGCCTTTAATGATCCACGGTCGGTAGGGCTTTTGATTCGGGAGTATTAGCGTTAAGGTTGCAAAGTATGTACCAGTTGAGCATGAATGAGTGAATCCTACCTGTAAAGGCGAAATAAGTTATGCAAGTACATCAGAATGCTAAGGAGTCATAGGTAATAATGCCGAAGGGTGTGAAAAATGAGGGTAAACTTGGGGTAAAGGGATAAAATGGCGCAGAGCGCAAATTGCCAGCAGAGTGAAAACCCGTACTGCTTTTGAATCACTGTCTCATTTATATCCATTAAAGTTTCTATAATTGTGAGTTGAATCAACACATGTCTCTCTCCAACTTTTCTTAGGCTAACGGGTAATGAGATGTGCAATGAGTGTTGTTGATCATAACGAAACTATTTCATCATTACTTATTACCAACTATTATCTACTATAACATTCATTTGGGCAGAATGAAATAGGTTGAAGTTGCTGTTTATCCCTCTTCCATGTGTCGTTAAATTGAGCGAGGAGGTCGGCGCTATTGTAATTGAAAGAGAAAAATATTATGAATATTTTGTCTTCGATTTTTTTCTTGTAAAACATTATTCAGCTGTTTTTAATGGAAAAAAATCCGATAAATTGGCTAAAAATGATCCTCCGACATCAAAATCGGTGCTGTAAAAACGGTTGGTGAATTGACCATTAATATTTGATTTATGGATTCAAATATGAATAGGCTTGCAAAATTTTAAACTTTTATTTTTCTATCTGATAAAACCTTTTTACGCTTAACTCATATAGTGGCATGAAGAGTGAAATAAAATGTGTAAGCATAAACAAATAGTTCGTAATTAGTTCTATTCGTGATTCTTGGGGAAAGCTTTCTTTTTATACGCCCATACAATTCACTCGCTGGTCGATTACCCAATAATTTTAAAATTCGTCGGGTTTCCAGGTGAGAAAATATGCTCGGATTTATTCGACGGAATATATATACATACTCTCGAGCGCGCCTGCCGTAATATTTCTCGAGGCGACGTGAGGAGTCCTCGGTGCTCACCGACCGAATGTGGGTGATTGCCGCAGCTCTTTGGCAGAAGTAATGAGGAATTCAGTCATTCCGCTCCACCATATATAATCAATAAATAAGGAGTTGGTGAATCAATTTCCTCCGGAGTACCGTGGTTTTCTCTCCCTCCCACATTTCCCTCCCTCAAGAATGGCACGCATGAATTGATTGAAGAAGTGCGAGCTCTCCACACTTCGCCGGAGTTTGGAGGAGAGGAAAAGTTTTGTTTTCAATTATTTTTTTCCATTTTATTATTTTTCCATCTTTCAAGCGATTTTTCTTCATTGCTCGGCATAGGATACTCCTCCTCCTACTTCTCTTTTTCCCCAACCGTCTTAACCCAACCCCTATCCACACCCCAGCCTTCTCTTTCCGCGTCTCCTCCGCCTCCTTGGCCCATGGTGCCAGCAGCGTGAGGGAGGGAGGAGCGTTGGAGAGGAGATATTTCATCGCTTCGTGTCATCGCACAGCCCTCGCCCTTCCACCACGCCTCACCACCACCCCTTCTTCTTGCGCCACCACCCCCCTCCGCCTCTTCGTCCTCCTTCCACCACGCCCAAATGAATTCAGGCGTGACCCGCTTCTCGCGACGGTTATACTTCCAGCCCACCACCCAGCATGCTTCGACGCCACCCTCTCTTCCTCTCCCTGTATTCTTCCTCACAGCCCTTATTTTCCTCGTAGCATCCATCTCTTCTTTACGCTCTCCTTTCATGTGTTCCTTTTCTCCCTCTTGGTCCTCTCCTTCAATACCCTATCTGCAACGCTTCTTCCAGGTTTTTGGCTTGATCGTCACATTCATCTACGCTTGAACCCTTCCCCAATAATGGATAGGCATGGAGTTTATTTATTTCTCTTGGGAAACTGTTACTAAATTAACTAAGATTAATTTGGTGTTCTCCTCTAAAGAAATCACGAGTTAAAAGTTGCTGCGATTCGTAAAATGATTTTTTCAAGCTAGCTATTAAGGCAATTTCTATGCCGATAATCCCATCGTCAGCAGAGTCTAATTTTGCTGATGACTCTGGTTTTAATATCATTTATACTTAAGGGAAGGTAATAAAATTTCCTCCATATGCCACTCTTGTCGTGTTGGCAATTCCGTCGATTTTTACTGTCGTTTGCGATCATTTAGGGAGTAACAGTTCCAGTTATCTACTGAAAACATACGTTCTGTTGCTTAAATATTAGTTTGATTTTAGGAGCCCTATTAAAAGCCTTCTTGAAATATATGGTTAATTTGTCATGTTTCTCTGTTACACATGAGTTTCCTACATGAAGAATGGTTTCACTCTCTACGGAAGGGCGAGTCAAATTTGTTACGTTTCAAAATCGATGAAATATCATCTTTCTACGAGGCTTTTCCATTTAGTTGCTGCGCTAGACAGAAATGTAACTCTTCCAATTACGTGTGTGGAAAATTAGGTCTCTTTCGGCGGTTTGTCAAACAATTTGAATAGATGAAGTGTGACACTATTCACTGGCAGTGGCGTTCCTGGTGGAGCTCCAAGACAAATAGTTTCAGCAGTCACATGAAAAAATAATTGAGTACGTTTTAACAAGTTACGATATGAAGGTACTGTTGAAGTATAACTTGTGTTAATATTATTATTTAAAGTATTATTTTAAATTAAATATTTACAATACAAACTCGTCACATTTCAAAATAAATGTTATTATCAAATAAAGTGCAATTTTTTTCTGAAAAATACTAAACTAGCACTTTTAAAAAACTGATAAAGTAGCAGTATTTTTTTCGTGCCTATGTTTCCATCCATAGAGGGTTAAATATTAGAATATAACTATTTTCTCCCGAATATTACCTATCTTTCCTTAGACAAATGTTCTACAGCGCTTCTTCCATCCTCTTTTTCTCAAAGTTCCGCACTTCTTTAATCCCTTTTGGCGTGGCACCCTGCCCCATATCCTCCACTAGCTACCCAACCCAGAGTGTTTTGCTTCTTACCCCTCTTTCCCATCCCTGTCTCCATCATCATTCTTCTCTTCCTCTGACTCTCCTCCTTCCAAAACTGTGCACGGATACTCTCATCACCGACCGCATCCTCATCTGCGCTGTTCCAACTGCTCTACCTCCCCCTTATCTCTCGCTCTGATACATATTTATTCTCCTCCAACTTCATGCTGTATTCGTAAGTTTTTCATGTTCACTCCTCACCGTGCCGAAATGCTCGCATTGCAAAGGTTTTGTTATTTTTTATTTGCATGACGGTGACCAAGCATAGTCCCGAAAGTTTATCTCTCCTTCCGCCGAACTTTGTTACCCCCTCGCATGTCTTTGCGACCCTTTTCTTCTGTTGACGCATTTTTATGCCCTCATGCTCTATTTTTAGCCCCACGGCAAGATTTATTCGGATGATACTCTGAATTCGAGTTCTTCTATCGCCCTCCTTACATATGTTTCCCCCTCGTTTTGTGATTCCATCTTAGGCCATCGCTTTTTTTCTCCACGTTGTTTACAATGAATCATTCAAAATCAGTTTAGCCCGTCAAACGCCTTTCAGAGGAAAGAGGTTTTGTGGGCTAGTGTTTTCGGTTCATATTTTTGGGTTTTACTAAGTTTAAGCTGGAGGATAGAGGGGGCGAACGAAAAAATGAAAATACAACTATTTACCCTGTGAGCATTGAAACTAATTAAAAGCATTTAAACCGGCTAAACCAGATCCCATTGTCATTTTTTTCCATTTTGTGTCAATCAGTGTTCCCGGGAAAACTTATCAGCCATTTTTAAGAACAATATTTGAGAATATTTAGTTATTACGTAGAGTTTGTATATATATATAATCATTATATATATATATATATATATATATATATATATATATATACACGATGTGGATAGGATGGAGGAGTGCATCCACAGAGGCTATCCACATCGTGTGTTCATCGCCGCATGGCTGACTCCAATCCATCAACGTATTTATATATATATATATATATATATATATATATATATATATATATATATATATATATATATATATATACATATACATATACATATACATATACATATATATATGTATGTATATATATATATACAGGGGGTAAAAAGACGAAAGTAAAGAGAGAGTCTTACTTAGAGACGTTTCGGGTGTTATCCCTTCTTCAGTCACACAGAGACTCTCTGTGTGACTTCTCTGTGTGACTTCTCTGTGTGACTGAAGAAGGGATAACACCCGAAACGTCTCTAAGTAAGACTCTCTCTTTACTTTCGTCTTTTTACCCCCTGTAAGTTTCCTCTTTAATTGTGTTTGTGGCCATTTGGCGAAGTTTTCCATTGTGTATATATATGTGTGTGTGTGAAAAATAAAACTTAACAGCCTTCCATAGCCTAGGTCAATGAAAGGATAAGATATAAGATGCCTTTATTTGGACGCTGACAATATTTTTAACTACTCGTTCTCTGTCTCTTACTCTGACTCTCCTCCTTCCAAAACTGTGCACGGATACTCTCTCATCACCGACCGCATCATCAGCCTTGCTGTTCCAACTGCTCTACCTCCCCATTATCTCTCGCTCTGATACATATTTATTCTCTTCCAACTTTATATTGTATTTTTAAGTTAATTTAAAATTATTTTTTCCATAAGTAATTATCTCATAAGCAGATCAGTAGCTCAGTTTAAACTTTAATATGCTTTTGTTGAGGAAAGAAAGAGAAAATTCGTGTTCAGCCAGAAGAAACTTAGATACTTGTATTATTTAAAGCGCCATTAGAAATCAGCAAAGGTATATATCCCACTGAGTACCGTACTGTGTTTTAAGAAATCAGTACAAACAGTGTGGTAACTCAATCGACATTACGATAGGCTATTGGACTACGGTTCGAATCCAATTTCTGTATCTTTAAGCACGTCCTACTTTAGCCAAGGTGAATGATTTCTGAATACCAGATCATTCCGGGAAACCTCAGGCGGTCCCTAAAAAGGAATGTCCCTTTTGCTTGGACGAGTGAATTCAGTACCCTTTTGGATCAAGGACGTGGCTAGCTCCACCGTTGCCGATAAAACTCTGGGTTACGACAGGTTAATTTTGCACGATTGTGGTACCTCAGACCAAGGAGTGCCAAAGGCATAGGTATCACCTCTACAACATCAATCAGCAATTCCGCACGCGTCCGACGGCCGTCTTTGTATGAAGTCAGCCTAGAGTCTCATTTCCCAGGGAGCAGAAGAAATGTAAATCAAGGAGAATAATTCCATAAAGTTCCGTTGATTGTCCCTCCCCCGATTCCGTCCATGGAGCTCTTCATTTCCGCCGCCGCCGTCGTGCCCCGGGCGCCGAAATACCTGGGCAACGCCTCCGCCGAGTCCCACCGCTCAGCAGGCCTCCCGCTCACTCATATGCTCGCCCTCCGCCTCTTGCTTGCATCATCTTTCCCTCTTCCAAATTCATTTTTCTCCTCGGCCCCCGGCCCACCTCATTCCACCACCCAAAACCGCGGGTCCTCCCATTCTTAACCTCCCGGGCCCTATCCACCTCCGAGACCCCTTTGAGCGCGGCAGCAGCTACGTGGACGCCTGAGAGGGACGGGTTATGAGGGAGAGGCTAGAGGAACGGTGAGAAGAGGTGAGAGAGGAGCTGGAGGAGGGCGACAAATGATTTAAGGAGGTTGGATACGGGCCAGCGGGTGGCCAGACGGATTGCTTTCGCGGGGCCGGGGAAAGATGTAAGAGGGAGCGAGGGGGATGTGGGAGAAGAATGGGGACAGGGGGTGGGGGAGGGAGGAATACTGCAACGAGGGCGGAGTATTTAGGCCGATTCATTTTGTGAGTATAAAATTAACTTAATAACTTAAATCAGAGGTTAGTTTGCAAAGAACAATAACTAAATTATCAACGCTTATTATTTTAACCTCGGGCTGTAAAGGAAGCGGGCGTTTGACCCCAAGTTGAAGGTTTATACCCACCCTAGTGCTTTACGTGCTCCCCTGCTAGCCGCCGCAAAGACACGGTTCGGAGGGTGTTAGGGAACTAATATTTACGCAGGGAGAGTGTATCCAATAGAAATTGTAAAGGGAGAATGTCGTGAAGCTTATAATAACTTGAAAGGGAGGAAAGCACCTTGATTTGTTTTGTGTTCTAGTCATGGACGGTGCGTGAAAAAAAGAAATTTTCGAACCACTTTGCAGAGTTCCTCCCTTATTTTATTGCTATTATGCGAATTATATCATCATAAATCTCTGGACATCTCGATTTTTCAAATAATTTAGCCCTAACGTGAAACCTCCAAATTTCAAGTTGCCTCCAAAATGGTCGCTTTGATCGTAAGCTATCTTAAAAACATAACATTAGCAACTTAAGCTAAGACAGTTGATAAAGTTTGCTTCGCCTCCCTGGGTTTAGGTTTTACATCTACCCTATTCGTCTACATGCTCTCTTACGTGGTGCCGCAAGGTGGTGGATTAGTGGTTGGTAAGTCTTTAGTCTTGAAGACAGAAGAGAATATGGAAAAGGAATTGCAGAATGTAAAGGGTGAAAACAGTAATGTGCTTTGACAGATGTCTTTCTACATATTTTTCTCGTAGTCATGTCTGAATTTTCCGAGTAATCTTAGCCTAGCTTCCAGCTTCTTCATCGGTTCCCAATGTAGCCCTTTCATCAGCTGTGTCACAGTGTTACTCTCTGTGTACTCGTAGCAATGTTTAACGGAGCCTTTGGTTCTCGCTATTTTATAAATTAATGAATTAAATCATTTTGTGAAGGGCTACCCGTGTGGTGCATTTAAGATTTGACCTTACTAGAGTGAAGTAACATCTATTGTACACTTACTCATCCAGTGACCTTCTTAATGTTTGTTTAATAATTGCCAGCCATCTTAATATGATTTTGAAAATGCTTCAAATCTTTTTCTCCGACCATAATTCTTAAATAACTGCAATTCCTCGTAATTCATCTTGAACTGACACTTTAACACCCCCATCTAACTTTAATTGGTATTGGTGTAAATGTGATTTCTTTGGTAAACGGCCCTTAAATCCACTGTTTATTCAATTTTCCGTTAGATGACCGCATCATCAGGAAAAAATTCATTTCAGTGCTAACCCTGGAGTTGCTATCATTTGCCCGAATTGCGAATGATGGGGGAGGGGGTGAGACAATCACGCATCTTAGTACGACGCCGCATGGTAACCTAGTAATATTGAAACTAACTTCTTCAAATTTACCTACTGTTTCGATTTTTTTAGGAAGTCATGATTCCAATTTTATTTGTAGTTTAAATTAGTCTACATGACTTTAGTTGAAACATTAGTATACATTGAGAAACCTCGTCAAATGCCTACTTGAAATCCAAGAATAAGTTGCCAATTTGTTGTATCGTTTCACCTGGTTTTATGTGAATGATTTTATGTCAAGATTAATGAATAGAGAACCTGGACTAATATCAAAAGAAGACAGCATTTCACCGGCTTCTTATGGTATTTTCTTTGTAATCTTTGAGTTAATTGAAATTAAAATTTTCCTTTCAAATACATGTTTCAAATAGACTCAGCAGTTTTAATTTTTCTGTAATAATAAAATATTTCATATGTTGCGTTAATAAACATATTGAAAATAAATAGTATCTCTGGGGAAAACGTTCGTGCGAAATATTCCTACTTAACCAATGGATTTTAAGGAAGACAGAAGTTTCACAACGATCGATTTGAAGACACGCGCGATCTTGGCATTAGGCTTAGCTATGATTATTTTATGTTCTTACGTTCAATATGAACCAACCTTAAGGACGTAAGATCTTTTAGAACTTGGTGGAAAGAAAGGGAGGAGGTGGGTGTGGGAGGGAAGAGAGGAGATGAATATGAGCCCGGGGGTTGATGCTCCCATCCCCGTATTTCTCTCTCCACCGTTCCCAACCCCCTTATAACCCTTCTCTAACCTTACATCCCCTCCCCCTCCGTATCCCGCTCACTTTTTCTCCCGATTCGGGCCTCTCACGTTCGGTCCCCCGTGGAGCAAGGCTCCCTTTCCCGTGATCACGTGCGGAATCCAACGGGAGGAGAGAAGGAGAGCGATGTGAGGGCTCGGCTCATCGCCGGGCGCACATACAAGAAGGCGCCCCCAAACCGCCACGCCAACCTCCCCCTACCGCCTCGCCCAACTCCCCACGACCATAGAGAGAGGTGGGATGCGAGCGTACATTATCCTACGTGACCGCGGCACGCTCGATCACGCCGCATATGAGCAAGAGACTGCTTTCTCGGGTGCGGGGAGGGAAGAGGGAGGGGGGAAGGCGGGTGGGAGTTAGCGCGGATGGGGGGTAAGATAACTTGGATGAGCGTCGTGTCGTGTTTTGGTTGCCGGAGCAATCAATACATCAGGCTTGCTTTGAACTTATTTATCCGCGGGAAGGTTTTTTGCCCGCTTGGTAAAAGAGGTGAATGTATATGAACGAGATTACGGATTGAGGATCTAGATGCAGAGATACTCCAATGCAACGTTGCCCTTACTGTGGGTAGGTTTTCAACGACGGGGCGGCTTGAACCGAGAAAGTACCTGCTCTGCAGAATAATGTGTAACGTACGATATCTCTGAGCGTGAATACAACACGGTGCGAGGATGCTATCACGGCTCCACGGAACATATAACTCAATCCAAAGGGATCACTTACACTAGGATCTATTAGCTTCAGAGTGTTAATTTCTTTAAGTGCATGCGTTTGGCCCCCCCCCCCTCCGCCCTATGGACTCATAATTAACCTGAACCTCCCAGCATAAACTATTAAGAGGCCTCCATAATAGCACAATAATATTCATCAATTCCTCATTACATCTGTTGCTGTTGTTAAGAAAATAAGAATAAAATATCCTGAAATTGGCGCCCCCTCAGGGGTATTTTACCGATTCACCGTTTGTACTGGAGGCTAGAGGGAGTAATGTATTTTATTGTTCAGTAGAACGGAAAATGATGAACCGGTTATTAGTGGTGGTGACCAAAAATTGCGGTCTCTTGCATTGAGTAGGATCGAAAGGTAGCTCGATACCTAATGGAAGACTTGCTTGGGCATTGGAGGAAGGTTGAAGAGAAATCTGGCGTCAGCACCGCCTAATCTATGTGGAGGACGCGAAAGGATCCACAGTTAAACCAATTTACGCTTGATTTTTCTTCGAAATGGGCAAGCCATATAATAAATGCAGTATATTTAATCGGCCGAATTCTTTGGCTATTAGATAAGTTAATATATGGGAATATTCTCACAAAAGTCGCATTACATAAATTGAAAAGTGAATTAGCATGGTAATTTAGGAAGAGGTTTCCTTCTTACAGATAATTTTATTCCACTTTCATTGAAATAGCGTCCAAGTTGAGGACGGGAATTTAAATAGACAAAGTGCCACCATTGTCTGAATATGATCCCTAAGCGCCGGTATGGGGAGTTACAGTGCCTCAAATAATTTGGAAGTCGGGGTCCAGCCCCCGACTTCCGAATAAAAAGTGGGTTTGGAAATGGAATGGAAATAAAATGATAGACAAAGACACAAGAAAATAGGCCAAGTGACCATCTTGCTCTATTAATGATCCTGCGTTCACTCACTCTTCTGACTATGTATGTGTGCAAATGTGTAAATGTACAAATATAAGAACCTTTGAGCAAATCCAATGAGCAGGAAGTGGAGCACAGTGGGGTGAAGGATATGTCTACAGTATGAATCAGGAAAGGAGAGGAAGAACTGAGAAATATAACATCTCTGCGAATTCTTCACAGGTTACGCACCGAATTAGATCCTTCATTTTCGCCAACGTTTCAATATGCGAATCCTTCCTTGTCTACTGCCTTTGGTGGAAGATTATAATAATCCTATCTCTAGAAAGTGCATAGGTAATGAAATTTAGTATGAGAAAATATTTCCCAAACTAATTGTCCTAGTTGTCAGTAGTTCAGAAAAACTGCATTTGTGTTCCCAGTGAGATCATTTTGGCACGTAATTTCCCTCCGGTTCATGTTTTTCCCATGATCCCGCCTGTCTTCTTTAATGAGTGTAGTCGAGTGAGAGTGATATTGCACTCAAACTATTGGGTCAATCGTATAACCAGAATTTTGGTGAGTGTTAAAACTTAGCGAGTGGAAATATGGTGCTCCACTATCAAGTATTTTTTAGTAAAATTACTCGTAGATTTTTACAGTGAACTCAGGCGTACTATTGCAGCCACTGTTTACATAATACTTTTTGAACTACCCCAACTACCTTATTTCCATTGGGTATTGGCGCATTCGGACTATTGGGACAATCTTCTCGCCAAAAAGAGAGTTGAGTTGGGACGGATCTGCAGGGCTTAGTGGGAGGGAGGAAGGATGGGAGGAGCCGAGAAGGATGAAGACAGCCGACCTACCCGTCGGGCGCCTTAAATTCGGAAAAGTATTCCCCACGGGACATGATCGAGTGTAAGTCACGCGCGTTCGTGGACGACCGCTCACCTCGCTTACCTGGCCCGCCCTACCGCTGGGATTCCTCCCGACACATGAGCCCCATCCAAAGATCCATGATGCCCCGTCTATCCACAGCTTCCTGGAGCACGTATCGGCCTGCTTTCTTCCTTCCCGACGCTCACGGACACACTATAGATTCTTCGGCACTTCTGGGGCGCGAAGCTTTCCCATAGCCGATGTATTTGTCAGTGGAAATCGCCATAATACCGCGTTGCGGAACGTACAGATCTTGATCTTATTGGGGGAGTGAGGAATAAGACGACCATATATTTTTTTCGTTGATTATAATCTGATCGTCTCGCTGAAGGCAATAAAAATGAAAGGTGCAGAAATCCTCACGAGCATGGGAGAAATTGAGCAGCACCACGATCTAACGTAATAACTTCCTGCTGTTGCCGAGTTAACGCATGAAAAGTTGAGTGGTCATTAACACCTGCTTTCGCATGTTTTTGTGCCTGAATGATTGACAGTAGTTGCTTAAATCCTGGAAGCTTTTATGTTACAATGCGTGATCAGACATAGTTAAAAGATAATCAAGGCGGAACTGGTTTATTCCTTACATTAGTATTTTAAAAATTGTGACCTTTTCAGAATGAATAATAATATACTTTCCCTATTTATTCCCTTTCTCGTGAAGGTCTCTTCGGACAAATAGCCGGAGTGTTGGAAAAGTAGTTAGGATAGTCAAATGCTTAATGATATTATTTATTTATTTATTTATCTTCACTATCCCGAATGCAATACAATGTGCCAATTCACGCCGGGTGGATAACAGTAGCAACAGACGAGACACAAACACCCATGTCCTGGACAGATAATATTCTACCCAGGCGGGACTCGAACCCGCGACCCTCGGGGTAGCAGGCAAGGACTTTACCCCGCCGCCACCGGGATCGACGAATGTGTAATTTAGTCTAGTACACTAAAATGTAGGAGTTAGCCACTAAACAAGCGAACTCACTTTTAAATATATTTTTTTTAATATTTCAGCATGTAATTTTAGTTATACCAAATATGAATATATTATGGCCGCGATAAATCAAAAATATGTTTGTATAACGACAGTAAAGAGATAATATAATGTTTCTTATTTCTTAAACACGGCCATATCTCTTTAAAAGAAAAAGTATTTGCTGCTGAACATTCAGGAAGAATCCGTGGTCGATGTCTGATGCCATATAAACATAGATTTATTATTTTCACATTAAGCTACATTTTTAAATGCCAAGCTCAGTGATGTAAACATGAATACGTAAAAAAATCTTGCGGTGCTCGTCGCGGAAGATTAAAGACTCTCGAAGATGGTAGTTCAGTATTTTGTATCACCCGCTAACCTTTCATTTATATTTTTTGGTAACCGTTTTCGTTTGCTGTCAAACTTTCAGACCATGCGAGTGAATGATGACAGCAAGCGCTATAAAAATGGTAATTGCGTTTTCTTTTCCTTGTCCAACCATACGGCCTCCTTGTATCTAGGTAGCTCCTTTGCGGAGAGCATTACACTGTAGCGTGAGCGATGTGTTCGGGCCCCAGCCGCCCGCGGGCGTAGACTCTTCCTCCGCGTTCCGTTTCTCCAACAAGATAGGATAACCTGTTTGATAGTAAATCGACTTCCACATCGTTCCATTTGACCAGCCCTAGTGGCTGGAATGGGCACTGATCACTTGTCCATTTCACGGAAGCTAGATGTGTCACACTGGGATGAAATAAGTTTCGACTATCGATGCTTATAAATTGAACATCAGTCAAAATATCAGTTCTTTTATGGGTTGAAATCTTCAAGATTGAGTGATTGTTATCTCGACATGGAAGTGATGGGATAAGTCTATACACCTCTCATAAATATGGATTTTTAGAGGTAAAAAATTGAACGCATCGAGAATTTCTCTAGTTAATACGAAGGCATGAGAACAATCTCTCAAAGAAGATTTTAAGTTCCCCCAAATAAAAGTATAGTAAAAAAAATTGCATTAGTATAAAAAATAAATTTAATTGAAAATCGTGTTGAAACTAGTATTCAGCCAACGTAATAAATAATATTTTTATGATATTATTGTGCGTTCGATTATATGACCATGTTACTATTTTTCTTAATGCTGCATTAGCCTATTGTGAAACCATGTAGGATAATTTACCTTCGAAGACCAACCCATAGCCAAAATGTAGTTTAAATAACAATATTTCAGCTTTACCAAAAATCGCCAATTCATTACTACAACCATTCTTCTGATATCAACTCTTCTTATTAGAATGATTTTGAGGAACATAATAATTAATATAAATAAAAATTTAATGATATTGAACTCATAAACTCGTTCACTTCTTGAGAGAATACCAAATGGAAATTTTTTGTTTTATTTCCTCGATTTTTCCTGTCAAATACCATTGGGGGTAGAAAAATCACTTATGATCGTTGGTAATCAGGGAGTTAAACGATAGATTTGGGCATAAGGGACGTAAGTTGTAAAACTGCACGACAGCTTACCACCTAGCTTTATGAAATGTTGAAGTGGCTGGTAGATAAAGGAAAGCAAGGCAGTGAAAATAAGAGTGGTTGAGACACAATAAAATAAGGCTTTTGGGCGGCATACCAGGAGGTAAATAGTACTACTTCATTAAGAGAAATATCGTGGCTAGAAAAAACGTAATCATATGATGGTGTGATGACCCAAAAATATGGCAATTAATGTAGTTTCTTTAAAATTTTCCAATCAATCAGTGGAACGCTAACTGGTGGAGAAACGCTTCACTTATAGGTAATATTGAGCTTATAGACACCGACGCTGACTTACTTTACTGCCAAAAGTTTGCCAAAATAACTTTACTTACTCTAGTACTCTGAAAAGCAGAGAGGATATCTCTGGCGCTAAAAATTGGTTTATAGCAAAAAAAAAACAAGAAAAAGGAACTATCAAAGCTTGAACTTGGTGCATTCAAAGCTCGATTGCGATTTTGAGAAAAATAGACGGTTTCAATGTGTAGCTAATCTTAGGATCATTACAGAGATAATTTACTAAAAATTATAGGGGTGATATAGTAATGTACATAATTTGAAAGTATTGAATTTTCTCTGCTTATTTTCTACTACTTAAACTTATATTAACGTCAGCTCAGTCTTAGGATTTCCACGATATTCGCTGAACCAAGGTCTCATATCAATTATGTGTATGGATTATCCGTTATAGCCATGCTACTTAAACCTTTACCAATCTCATATAAGTGGACAAAAATAGGTCTTGCCGGAACTCTCGCGGTCAAGGTTATGGTATTAATATTATTACAATCGTCAAAATGTAAGTCCCAATATAATCATCAATATTTCGTCATGAAGTATGTCCAGCATGGTAATAGATCCTATGGTTTTGAATCCTGATAACTGTCTTTTTATTTTGATTTAAGGAGAAAAACACTTTCCATATCAAATGATATGGTACCAAATTCCTCAATTCTTTGAGTAACAATCAAGTCAGAGAAAATTTGAATTATGCTGCTGTCAATAGTAAAATATTGACTTCATCAGCTGAGTTGCACTTCTTTGTCAAAATATATTTTCAAACTTTTGTGGTATTAAGAGTCTTTATGACAGATTATGTGAGCGACATTTGTCGACATGGAAATTACATTTGATATTTGGGTGTGACTAATTCTTGACCAAATGACCGAAGAAACAAGCCAAATAATTATCTCAAATATACATTGTTTCTGGTGATTATTTGGGTAAATATTATTTTTCCCGAATTGGAAGTCTCATATTATGGACCAGTCATTCCGATTTGGCCAGGAAAATAGAGAGTAGGAGTTATAATTTGTTAATCGATTTGCTCGTGCACATGAGTCAGATAAATAATCATCCAGCTAATCCAATGGGTTTTTTATTATTGTTTGGGCAAAAATATTTGATTTACGAATTAGATGTCATAAATTGGGAATATTTTAGTTAAATATTGGTTGCTTAGGTATGTGGGAAGTTGACCAATAACTGAGGTCATTTTTACCAGAACGAATTGTGGGGAGGTTGCTTCGGGAATAATTACTTGGCAAATGGGAGAAAAATTGGTGGAGAAAAAAGAAATTAAGAAGAAGGTTAAGAAGGAAGGAACTATTATATTTTGTTACCCAATGAAAACTCGATGAATAACGAGGAGCGCCGCAGGCCTGCTGATTCAGGTCGATCTGAAATCTCAGGCTGGTTGAGCAAGCTCAGAACATTCCCACTAGCCTGTTGCGTGTACCATACCGAGCTGATTCGGTTCGATTGATCTGAAATCAATTGGTAAACGTAGTGTCTATGGCATATGTAAATAAATATAGTAATTGCGATGATATTCTCGAGAAAGAAGAGGTGTGATGGGATAATATGCACATTTTGATGGGCATAAGATTGAACAACTTACGGTGGCCACATAGTGTTATCATTTGAAACGCCAGGGAAAAGGATATTGGATATCTTCAGTACAAGTGAACCCGGAGGAACTCTCTAGAAATTAGTTTATTATTTTGTACAATTGAGCTCTTTTATTTTTAATTAATAATTTGTTGTTCGTGTTTGTTGTTTATAACGACCGTGACTCATAGCAAGAATGGAAAGTTGAAAATTTTAATTAGTGACATGAAAGCATTATCGAAAGAAAAACAGCATGAAATGATACTCTACTCTTGTGGCATTTTTCAGTCGGTCGAACAACCTCAACTTCATGGAGAGTAAAAATAATATTAACATAAGCTGATGGTGAACATTAACATAAGCTGATGGTGAATATTAACTTAAGCTGATGGTGAAAGGCAGGTTATTTTCGAAAAAGCTTCTGGTGAAATAATAGAGATTTCCCTTTTTTAATTGTGGAATGGATTGAACAAATAAGAACATCCAAATGGTGTTTGAGATTGTATTATAGATGAGATGGGGGCAACTAAAGGTGCATTTTTCCGGCTGCACATGTCTTAAGTTAAGAAAAGTGTGTGTAGTGTGTTGACTCTAGAGACCCGACTGCTGCAATAAATATTTCTCAAATTGCTTAGGCACATTACATGGTGAATTTCTTCCATTATAATGTGTGGTAACAAAGTTTGATTTAGCATGTGTAGTTGATGTGCAGTTTAAGCCGTAAAGGTTTGGTTTACAGGATTTCATGAAAGGAAAGGAATTTCAGGTGGTATTCTTTTGCTATATAATTATTTATTATTTTTCTACATATTTAGTCTGTCGACAGATTTCGTTTATTCCATTTTTATTTTCTCCTCACCTGTACAGGTAAAACGGCCATATGAATATTGAATTTAAAAGTACGGATTTATTTTTATATCTGCCGGTTTCTGAAGGGCATGCCAATATTTATCTGAAAACTCTACCTAGAAAGGGAAAACAGATGTCTCAAATTGCTGGGCGAAGGTGAATGTGATTTCTCCTCCGAAGGAATGCTTCCTTTTCTCGTTTGATCGAGTGGAACATTTTTCTTCGACTCTTGGGTCTTCAACGTCAAATTCAATTCCAGTGCTTATCCCGCCCGCGGCACTTTTTCCGTGTGTATCCACCTCCTCTCGTTATTTATGCTCCACTTCCGTCGGAAAATTTTTGCCTAATGATTTCCATGGTTACTCAATCTTTCTCCGTCGTCTATATATCTCATGCGGACACCTGCGAGATAGTTTGGTACCCCGACGCCGAGAATGCTGCCTACCAAGCGCGCTTCCACTTGAGGGCCTCATATATTTCAGCGGACAATCAGCTATAATTCCCACCAATTTCCATCCCTTATGATTTCTATTATTACATCTCGAGCTAAGAGGCCGTTGGTAGTAGTTATGGTTCCCTCAGCCGCTTGTTAAAAAAAAATTCCTTCCCGCCCTACGCCATTATTCCTCCCGCTTCTCTCCCCTCCCTGCCCCAAGCCTGGCTCGTCATCATTATCATCAAACCCTGTACTCGTCTACTTTACATTATTGGGACCTTGACTCTCAGGAGTACATTTCGATATATTCCTCGGTTTGGTTATTCAGTCGGAGCTGCTTCACTGAATTTGACAGTTGTAGGGTATCATGTGGGATTGTTTATTACAATATCTCATTAAATACTCGCCTGATCTTAGAGAAATAAGAATCTATGACATTAAAAAGTGCAGAATTTAAAAAAAGAAGCATTAAACCTATTATGGCATTATAAATCCTAGACGTGGCAAGATACATCAACAACTATAAGACTACTAGTTTTGCAGAGATAAAAAAACTATCAAGGACTGCAGGAATAATTCTGTTTGACGCAGGAAGCAATAAAAATATTTGTACATGCATATATATGTAAATCAGAAAATACAAATGATTCAGTCATTGCACGGAAACAGGAATGGAGCCAACATATGAAAGGACTGACAAGTGACAGACTAGAACGTATCGAAGGAGACTAACTCCGTATGATGGGAGAAACTTTAGACGAACAAGAAAAAAATATAAACGAGAAGAGGCGGTACATGAAGGAGAAATAGAGCTACTACTATGAAGATAGTGTAATTACAGAGCCTACTCAAAGGGAAGAAGAAGGTAACTGGGTTCATTTCAAGGAGGCAATATATGGCAACGAAAAAAACTGAACTTTAAATATTTGGTTTATTTACGAGACAATAATGATGTATTCGTCGATTTAATCGAGTAATAAATACATGCTTACCTCTAATTATAAATTTACCGCCAGCAAAAGAGTAAGCATTGATAAATTCTATAAAATCAATGAAGAGAAATAAATATCGAATATAATATGCATTAAAATTTTGTAAGATTATTTTTTATATTTCTCCCTCAATGAAAATACACTCTTTCGAAAATGGCTTAAAAACTTCATCAGGTATGAGTTTCGTCCTATGTGACCTGGATTTGATTTTGTTTTAAGGATGATTGAGACATGTTTTGTGTGAAATTGTGAATTGGAGGTGTTTTGTGTGAAATAGGATATTGGAAGTATCCTGAAGGGTTTAGCGATGAATGCAATTTGATTGAAGTATTCGGTATTTTCTAATTTTAGGAGGATTTTGCCTTGTAGAGCGCCATTCATTGGTCGTTCAATCCTAAGATTGGTTGACTGCAGCCCTCCGCCCTTCCCTATCTAATGCTAGCTCCCTTACATCCTGATAACTCTTCCTATATACTTTCTTCTTCATGTGGCCTAAGAACCTATTTTTGGGTTTTCCTCTGGGGACATTTCCCTCTATTCTGCCTTCAATAATGTTCTTCGCAAACCCATTGTGTCTCAGGGTGTGTCCAGTCCATCTTGTTCTTCTTTTCTCTAACGTGTTCCATATGGTCCGTTCTTCTTCTACTCTTCTGTAAACTTCCTTATTTCTTATTTGTCCGTCCATTTTATCTTTAGAATATTCCTTTAGCACCAGGTTTCGAAGGCTACTAATCTGTTCTGGTCAGCTTTATCACTGATCCATGCTTCCATTCCATAGAGAGCCACACTCCACTTAAATATTTTCCCATAGTGCTTCCTGATTTGTAGTCAATTCTTTTTTGGGCCCAGCAGTTGTCTTTTTCCCATGAACAACTCCTTAGCATGGGCTATACTCCGCTTGATGTCAGCTGTACTTTTTTCGTCCCACGTGATGGTACTTCCGAGGTAAGTGAACGAATCCACTTGCTCTAATTTCTCTCCTCTCTTTCCATGCGGAGCGTATCTCTCCTTCCCTTTCTTGCCTAGCGTATCTATGGCGTAATTGCCTCCAGCTATTTCTAACCAATTTTCAGCTAGCATACTCGAAAAAATCTTACATAAGTCAAGTGCGTATATCCTGTTCAATTATTGCGTTCAATATGTATGACGATTATGATCATTACTACTCCAAGTAATGGCACAATAGTCAATGATTTTATTTGGAAGAAAATCAGTAATCATATTCCACCGCAATGTGCTCAAGCAAAAATTGCCAAAAATATGGGAATATATTTCTAGATAGGAATGTGGGGTGGTTCTTTGATGTTAAAGGGTACTTTTTTCATTGATAGCTTCTGAAAGCAAGCTACAAATCAAAGATTATAGTGTAGGAAGATTATAGTGTAGTGTAGGACTGTGTTTTTCTCACCATATTCTGGGTCCGAGACGATTTATAGTGTGAAGGGAGAGATTATTTTAGTGCTAACCACACATTTCAGCTCTTCAGCTCCATTTACGAGGAAAATCAGTCATCACTAAAATGTCACGAATGAGGTACCAACATGGTCACTCAGAAAATTAAGTTGGCTAAACACATGCTAATAAGCTCCACATTTAAGGAAGTTGAGAACGATGCAAATATCACATTATGCGGATCCTTGAGGTTTGAGCGCAATTAACCTGAGGTTTCTATTGCGTTTTAACAGCTTTTTTCAGTAATTTTAATTGAGATGACTGGGTAATACTTAGTGAAAATTTTCAAACACGAAGGAGTCATTTTTTATTTTGAGCTTAGGGTTCTATATTTGATGAGCCCGACTAAAAAGCTTCAACACTTATATCAAAATTCAGTTTCCTTGTCAAATTTATGCGGCACTAGCCGAATACTGCGCCACCGAATCAAGGTCCTTTTCCATAATACTGACACCATATTCAGAGGTTGGACTTGATTCCCTCAAGTAGGCCATATTTCCAAACTGGGATGTCCTTCGTAGGTAGGTCCCTGGGAATGCTCGAATTAAATTGCCTGTTCAGTTGCATATTTTTAAATTCAGGTGATAAAATAATATTCTAGCCACTTATATTCCTCCTGCCCCACTAGCTATGGTTATAATGCCTTGATGAACCTAGAAGAATTTGTGCACATGGAAACATTCAAGTTCACGACCTTTAAGCTAACATACCCACCCGTTACCAACCTAGCAGCATTTAAATGTCCTTGATTTGTCACTCGATGGAGTTAGCGGATGGTGAACGAATACGTCATTTATTTCACTACTCGTTGAATTAACTCAATTTAAAATAATTTGTTCAGTACGATGGAAATTTTAATCGACACGATTTCAAATGTGCTGATATCGAAGTCAAAGCAAACATCAAGTTCTGAGGATTTAGAGAAGATTTATGAGGAAGCAACAGAATGAGTTATTTTAATTATTTCTGCTAAGATTTTCCGTCCTCGCTGGCGTAGGGTTAATGGCTCCGTTAGCTGCTATCCTAGGAGAGTGGGTCCCTGCCGTAGTGGTTTCTTTGTCATCTATATTAGAGTTCTTAAATGGAGAAAGCAACTTTTTAAATCACTGCAATTTCAAACATCTATTTAGCTAAAAGAGAAAGCAATTGGCTTCCTCCTAAGAAATACACTTGTGCTCTCATTAGTGATACATGTATCACTCAGCGTTTACACATCTCAACATGCGCAATTATACGTTGCCATTGCAATAAGAAAAGACAATATACACAATACGAGGATAAATCGAAGGAAAGGAAAATAATGACATTATTCTTGCTTCGAGAATGATGTTAATAGAAACTTTTAATATAATATATTGAACTGTATCAGGCTGTAATTGGTGAGAGTTGTCCATATTCATGTGGAATAGAAAACATATGGTAATTCCCCACAGATTTATTTGCAGGCACGACGCGTTTCACCACATTGTGACATAATCATATTGATTATGCCACAGTGTGGTGAAACGCGTCGTTCTAGCAAATAAATCTGTGGGGGATAAGCAAGTGTTTTTTATTCAACATGAATTGTAATATCATCTTCATAACCATTATCGAAGACTTGACTAGCTGTAGAAATATTTGATAGATCCTAGTAATCTTTTGCTAGGATTATTTAACACCTTTCTGTCCATATAAAAAAAACTTAATGATAATCAAAGTTTGCTAACGTAATGAGATATATTTTTCAATGAACTGTGAGGATTAGAGTAGAAAATAGAAACACTGGGAGATACGTTGGTCCAGCTTTGAATCCCTTGTGTCAGTGGAATGTCCGTTTGTCCTGAACTACTCAACCCACCCACCAGCATTAGCTGGCAAGACACAAGATTAGTTGGGGGTGGAGCAGAGTGGGGCACCTCCTCACCCTCCCCATTACCAATCGTCTTCCCTTTCAATCTCACATCCCGGACTCCCCCTGCCCAACCCCCCCTCACTCTCACTGGCACCCCACACCCCTAGTTCACATATTCATCCCGTAATGCTCCCTTGTCAAACAAGTTTTTCTTTCGCCGTAGTTTACGGGCCGGGCATTAGTATGGAGGGGCTATATTTTCCTCCCTCGAAGTGCGCTGGGTGGAGGGGGTGGAAGATGGGCGGAGGGGAGACGTGGGGGCGTATTTGGGGAAGCTGGGAGATGAGTGGGATATGGGGAGGGGGGCGGGAGATCAGGAGGAAGGAGAGGAGGATGGAGGCGATACGTGATGGGAGGAGAGAGGTTGAGGGAGGGAGAGAGAGAGAGACCGGCCGCGTATTCCTGTCACGGCGGGAGGTTGCCCCCGCTCCTCCCGGGCGGGAGTGAAGCGGGCGGTCGGAGGGAGTATGGAGGGGGGTGAGTGGGAAGAAGGAGGGTAATAAATATACCCGATGGGGAAAGCAAGGAGGTGGAGGGTGTTGGGGCTTTTTTTTAAGGGCGAGGGGTTTGGGGGCGTGGAGATGAATTTTTTCGTTGGGGGTGGAGGTCGGTTTGCCCCGCTGAGGCGGGGAATAGAGTCGGTTCCTGACCAAAGGACGATCCAAATTCTCCCGTGTGAGGGTTGTAGGGGGAAAAAATAGAGCATTGATCGTCCGACCCCACCAAAAGGGCTTCCTCACCCACCCAAATCTAACCCACACGCACAGCAACACGCAAGTTATAGTTCTCTGGTATATATACCTCTTTCCTCCAGTCCCGGCGGTCTCTTTCTCTTATTAGCATCGAAATAAAGCCGTCCATATACTGTGTCTGTGCTCCGGGGAAAGTCGGGGTGAGATCGGAAAGAAAGGAGAAGGGAGGATAGAGTAAGAGACAGTCGTGCTTCCCCCCTCACTCTCTCTTTCTCGATCTCCCCCGTCCTTTTAACCCCATTCTCATTCCCTTTTTATTTATCTTTTCCATTACTTTTTCTTATTTTGTTCCTCGGTATTATTATTATTTCCTCCCTATTTTTTCTGCTTTATTTACGTGCCGGGATTTTTGTTGGGCTCTTTTATAAGAGAAATTCGTTGCGGAGAAACTCTCTAGACCCCCTTTTTCTGGCCCTTGGACTCCATCTCCTTTTTCTCTTTCTCTCCATTCTCCTATATACTTCTCTACCCCACTCTCTTCCGTTTTACCCTAAATTAAATAAGGCGCGTTTAAATTACGACGGGTGGGAGGGGAGAGGCGGGGGATAGAAGGGGGAGAAAGTACGCGGATGATGAAAAAAAAAATTTTTTTTTGGAAAATGAAACAAAAGAGGTATTCCCAGCGCACGATCGCGTAGATGGAAATATTGCCGTCACCCTCTTCCTCCTCCTCGGTCCACACAGTCCTCCCCCGACGCCTTGTGACATGCATCATCGGTCCCGTTATTGCTTGGAATAGGAATAGCTCCGCGTGTGTCTCTGTCCAAATTTTCTTCACTTTTTCTTTTTTTCAATATATATATATATATGTATATATATATATATATATATATATATATATATATATATATATATATATATATATATATATATATATCTCGTGTATATATTTTTTAAATTCCTCCTCGGGAAAATATCGATATTAATTAGCTGACTTTTCATTCGAAAGGGAAAATAAAACTGCCCGTGGGGAGAGAGGGAAGGGGAGGGTAGGAATGAGGGGGAGAGCCGATAAAACATTAGAAATTTACGGCGTGTGCGTACGGAAAGCGGAAAAATTGCGTGCTTGGCGAAATTTTGAATCCGGTCTCACATAATAGGTCGGTATTCATTCATTCCCATTTATATGTCTTTATTTATTTTTCCTCCCTATACTCTTTATTTCCGTTTGCTTTGGAAGGGAAAAAAAACTTGGAGCAAGTCTAAAAGAAGGGGGCATTATGATGTCTTTTTTTCTGGCCGCACGTCGAAAATAAAGTATGCCGCTCTGAGGCTTGCATTGTTCCGAATGCATACTCCGATATTGCCCTTATGGATTAGAAATTCCATCTATGAGGTAAACGCTCTCCACATCGGTGGGCCGTTTAGGGGAATGCTGATCAAGAGGCGCACAACTATTCAGAAAATGTGAGGAATTGTTCGCCGAAATTATTAGTAATAATTAGTCTGCGTGCACCATCGTCTGAGAGTATGTAGGATGATGATGCTGAGGTAAAGACTGCCAGTTAAACTTTATAACCCACGATGTCAATGTTTCGGGTCAAGGGAAAATACACTCTCCAGCTAAAACTATATATATTTTTATCGAGTTTTTCGACTTTACTATATTTTTATTCAATTGTTGTTTTACCCGAAATCAGTTATCTAAGCCTTTTACAACGGGTGCTATTACATATAAAAATTGAAGCACACAAGCACTCATGTTTCCGCGGTGAATACAACCACCTAGTCGGGACTCATGTTCTTTTAAGTAGGATACGGTCCTTTTCCAATATTTTGACGGAGATGTGCAAAAAAATATTAAATACGAAGTTTTATTGACTTTAATTACTATTATTCCTGGATATTTGCAGCCCATAATGTTTTTGCTAAATTTACCAATGATTAATTATTTTATGATGGTTTTTTGTAGTTATCGATATGATGTATTTATTTCTAAGTGGTGACTAATTTAATATTACTTGTGCGTAAAAAAACTTAAAAATAACTATTTAGCTTGATTGTCTCCACCCCGCGTACTGTCAACTTGATTTGTAGTCAATAGTCTCCTTCCTTTACAGTCTGTGGCACCTGTGTCCTAGTTCCTATTGCGTTACAATCTTTTCCAGTTCATATTTTCACGCTATCACTTTCTTGGACTAGTTTTACTTTTATACAGCGTTACTTGTCATTTCATTAACCTACTCGTTCCATTACTGTTATCCCAGAAGTTGCCACTTAAAGTTTTTGTTTAACATAATTTCCTTATTTTGACTCTTCTTAGATCGCTGTGAATGATAGAAATAACTTGAATCTCTTGTTTAAAATAGTGATATATAGGGGCTTAGAAGTCGAACTCCAGGGAACACCACAGAACAGAGGCAAGAAACTTGTGAGATGATCATCCATTCGTTTAACAGTTTTAAGTTCTCTGAATCAGGTAAACACGAATTGAGCCAAGTGCCTACCGGCATAGAGATTCCAAGTTATTTTTATTTCTCATGAGATTAAGGTCACGCTTAATACAGTTGGATGCCTAAGTAAAATCAAAGACAATGAGTACTGTGATTTACTTAGTTTTTGGAAAAACGAGTATCCACAGTTACTCCTGTGAGAGCAGTTTTTGAGTGCTACTAACTCTTCGAAAACCCGATTGATATTGCTCTTGCTCGATAGCTTTAAACAAGCCTTCGAATAAATATAAGTTCAACAAAGTACTTGCGCATGAAAGGTGATGTGCTGGTAGAAAGGAACAAAGTGACAAATTAAAAAAAATCACTTCGCCGAAACTTAGAGAAACACCATGAATTTCCCTGACATTTGTCAATAATTCCGGCTTAGTTTTATTCAAATGTGTCCACAGATTAGTCAGATAAAAATCTTCATCGACTACCTTATTGAATTTTGCACAAATTGGCCTAGAATTCAAAAATTAAAAGAATTGTTTTCGTATTCTTATGAATGAAATCCTGCCAACATGGTACAGTTTAACTGAGCTGACTAAGGTCGTGGCTCAAAACAGTTCTAAACTAACACTAATCATCGTGCCTCACCTTTACGTGGACATGAACTTCCTTCAGTATTGATCTTTCTTTGTTAAAGACTAACACAATATCAATAAGGATACTCCCACACATTTCAAACTCTATTGGTAAGGGTATATTTGGTTGGATCATTTCTGCTTCCAGTCATTTGTTTGAATTACTTCCTTAATGGATCTCTCTTCAATTCGTCCCCTTCAACTAGCGTTCCCCAACAACATACAAATATATATGAAACTTTTACAAAAGCATGGTTAATGAGTAATGATTAACTCCACTATTGTAATGATTCACTCGACCTTTTATTGCAAATATATGAACTTTTCGGCATTAAAACCCCCACCGTATAAAATCGGTGTGCTCTGTCACGAGTGCAAGAGCGCGAAAAAGAGCAAACTAAAGACATTCGTAAAACAAAACAAAACAAAAAATCTAGAAATGCTCTCTAGACAAATAAACATAAGATACTTTGGCAAAAACAACCGGTCATGATAAACAAATATAATTGAATATGCATGAATTAAATATAATTATTATTTACACCTTCATATTATTGTGCCTTGTTGTTTATATATTTTTTTGGAAAATCTAGTTGTGCCTGAGTTGAAACGGTACTAATATATTATTTGTGATGGAGGTTTTCCTTTGAGAGGTACAACCATGAATCTATTTTGATTATAGTAAAGGATACCTACAGTGGAGGTTTACTCGCATTTTAAAGTTGCATCGTCGCCGGTGGGCGTGGTCGCGATTCCGCGTCAAGCACAATGACGCCGACGCCCTTTTGCCGCGGGATGATAAATGTTAAATTTTGTTTGCGTGACCGAGGATCCCGGTATGACAATGTCTGGGGACACAGGAGCCGGATAAATATTGCCCGAAACTGAGAATACATCAATGACTCTCATATAGCAAATGCGGGGCACATATTTCAATTCAAATGGACCAGCGGCGAAAAGATTTATCCGTGCAGACACACACACGAACACACGTAGAGACCCGGGCACCTACCTACTTTCGCTCACATCTCGCGTCCATATTCTTTTTCCATCATTTTGACATTTACGCGCGAGATGGAACACTGAGTGAGTCGGATGAAAATAAAAATCTTGGCGTTCCTGAGCCAAGATGACATCATTTATCCACCTTCTTTTTTTACGGCTGGAGGGGGGAAAAGAAAACTCCCAGGTTTAATTCCTGAATTTCCATAAGGTACCGTAAAAATGAAGTCATAACCGGGCGTATTCTGCATCCCCCATTTCATGTGCGCGCAGCGTTTATGGCCGCCTTTACCATGAAAAGAGCCTTTTGGGTGAGTCGTATTCATGATATACGCCGCGTTGAAAGAGAATGCAACGAGAAATGTTTACATCCAGCAAATGTTTCGACACATTATGGATGGCAACAAAGTGATCCGTGCCGGAAGGGACGTCACATATCAAGCATGTGCATTATCTGCGTCAAGCCGATAGGTGTTCATGATTGTGTGCGTTGGCAAACGCTCGTCCTACGATAAAATGGACCCCACAACGATTCTCATTCCTATCCATAAAGATGACGTCGGTGAATATGGTCGCCATGGACACAAGACAATTATGTAGAAACGCAAAGCGGGTCGCAAATACATACAAAATTGCGACATTCCGACCCATATTCACCGACGTCATCTTTATGGATAGGAATGAGAATTGTTGTGGGGTCCATTTTATCGTAATCATCTTTTCCTGCGTTTTCCTCATACGAGCTGAATCCTTTTCCTTATTTTTTTATGTTTCATATGTAGGAGCAGGAAAAACAATATGCGCTGCGTGGTTTGTCTCTTTCCGTTGCTTCGTGACTTTGTGATTTCAAAGTGCATCACTTTCCAAATTGCACGTCGCGAAGTATCATCCTAGTGTAACTTTGCAATTTTATCATCATTAACATTTTTTAAGCATTTAACCAGTAAAAGTAGGTTTTGATAAAAATCCAAGAATCTCCACCCATTATTCTGTACTTTTAGGATCCTATCCACCCCTAGCTATTCTTTTTTCGCCTCAGCACACGATCTACTTTTCTTCCTCCTGTCGATAAATCCTATTCTTTCCCCCCCTCGTCGCTTGCCCAAAATCTTTCCCTGAATCACAATCTTGAGTAACCGTTCACCCCGTAGAACTTCCTCCAGCCTCCTACTCTGCATACTCCTGATTCCATTTTGAAGTTCCCTTCCCATGTCCACTTTAGTATATACATGCAATATATGCATTTCGTTATTCATTTGTTGGTACTAAATAGGTCGTGGTACTGACTTTTGCCTTGATTCTTCCCTTATATACTTAATAAGCCCACCTCTTGGGTGACGCACTAACACTTCCTCCATTAAGCTAAAACTAGGGATATTCTGATGATTAATTAAAGTTTCCCTAGGCCCCTGACATATACTTGGCTTGGGCAATGACAGCGAAGTTCGAGGTAGGCATTTCAGCACAAGTGATGCTGGAGATTTATCAAGGTCCACCACAGCCCTTGAGACCCAGCCCCCTCTCAGAAAGTCTCGCAGAGTAGTAGTACTCCCGATCGCTTGGTTTTGTAAGGAGATCTTTTAATCTTTGTTCTTTTTTTAAAAACTCTGTATATTTAACTCATTTGGCTGGGTGAATACTTTGATGAAGTATTGTGAGAAGGCAGAAATGACCAACCATGAGAAAGAAGACCAACACGGACACGGAAATAACTTGGGGAGGAGATGTAGTATATACATGCAATATATGCATTTCGTTATTTATTTGTTTGAGTACTATGTTTCAGAAAACCTGTTTCTATGAATGATGTTTATGTCTTTTTCTGAATTGTTGCGTGGTCCGTTAGGAACGGCATAAAAACCCAGTACACTGAGAGTGCATTATTGTTTAGCGCTGGACATAACACCCACCATTCCAGGCACTTCCTCGTTCGTCTTCCTTTCCGTCCACCTCACCTTCTCCTTCATTCTTCATACCCACATCTCAAACGCCTGCAACATATTATGAAAGTGTAAAAGAAATTTTTTTTCTATTTGTGATAAAGATATTTGCAAAGTTGTTACTGGTATATTGCCAATAAATAATTAACCATTATTCCAAATAAATCTCTGTCTCAATGTTGGATATTTAACGGTTGTCGTTTCAACATGGATGTACCAATGCAACATCACAATGAGGAAAAGTAGGGAGAGTATTCCCATAAGGTCTCAATACTTTCACTAACGTAAAACAAATAGTGAGACATACGTGTCTCCCGGAGTCGAAGCACACACAGAACGAAATCGAAAAATTGAAATGAGATGAAAACGAAGGGAAATTAAATTTCATATGGATTATCCGTATTCAGGTCGAAGGAGGATGTGTTTAGAGAATGGCCATTCTTTCGAGACGGACTTGTCTGACTTCAATTTTCAAGAATATCGAGAAGGAAGAAAGTGACCACAATGCACCTCATTTGAATTTACTTCAACTTTACTACTACGCGAAGCAATTTCCTACTACTACGAGAAGCAAAAAGAAGAATTGATCGACTAAATCGTGCATTGAAGGATAAAACTTTTCGGAATAACAATCCCCAATAGCCGTTTTTCTGATAATTCTCATTTTATTCTCAATGTTCTCTATTTATTATAGTTGATGGTGCTCGGTTTGGTATGTTTAAGTAAATGGAGTTTATCTGCGTAACTGTCATGTTAAATCTTACACAGTATGTGTCAAGATAATTTTTTATCCTAAATAATCTTGACTAGTACTTGAAATGCATCGTTTCAGGTGCCACTAAATATTATATATTTCCTATGAACTCGTTTATGGTATTCCAGTATACCTCCACTCTCATAACATCCAATTTCTTTCACACTCCGTCACAGTTTTGAGGTGTGCGGTACCTATGTAGAAAGGTAGTTGACTCCGAAATTATAAATTAGAAGCATTTAAAACCTGGTGTTTTAGGTAGATAACAAAGATGAAATGGGTGGAAGAAATGATTAATGAGGAAGTATTCAAAAGAGTGGAAGAGGTAATCAGTAGATGAGATGCTGTACAGAATAAAACCAGATGGATTTGGCTCATCCTGAGACACAATGAGTTTAAGGAGAATATACCCAATCGTAGTGATAATACCAGGAAGTCCCAAGAGGGAGGCCAAAGGATAGGTGTATTGACCAATTAAAAGGCGCGTACTTATAAAGAACTAGATGCGGAATGATGGAGGACTACAGTCAACTCATCTTAGGCTTGAAAGACTTGGTTGACTCAAATGGTAATGATAACCAGCCTGAATTTCGCTTCTCGATGTTCACTTACTGGTGCACAGCTTGATACGCGCATTTTCTGGGTTTTGCTTATGTATATGAGCTTTGACATTTTTTTCAGCGGAAGGCATCATTTGGGGAAACGAAATTAGTCCAGCAAAGCCAATTTCAAGAGACTGATGCTGCATTGCCTTACAAAGTTCGCTGTTATCTCACTGAGCAAAAAAAATTGTAGTTTTTAACTATACCTGAAAAAAGCCAAACAAGTTACTGAACAAATGGTTTTAAATAACTAGACACGTGTAAAATAATGTTTTATGTTTTCACATATGTCCCAAAGAAATGCTGACGTTAGTTATTGGTGTCATGTAAAAAGCAAATTAGATATAAAGCGCTTTTTAAAAACATTTTTTTTTCATTTCTCACTGAATAGGGCACGCCATCCTGTCGGCTATGATTCTTAGGTCACGTGGAAGTAAAGTCTGCACTGCATCACTCATACCCCTTTTATAATGCCTTACAAGCAATGAACGCAAGATGACTTAGCCTTTCACGTATATTATGTGTTAACCGACAGTTTGGGTCATGTACATTACATCATACTTTCGTTTAGTTAAGGTGGACGTTTCTACTATTTGCATACATTTTCATATAGAGAAAACCTTATTTCGAGAGATTATAAAATGGTCTTTTAATAGTTTAAAAAAATACATGTTATAAATGCAGAGATTAAATTAAAAACTCAATTGTTTCAAGTTTGCCCTCACTTTCCGATTTTATGTTATCATTATGATTCTATGTTGAGTTAGGAGCTCTGATGATTTACTTTTAATCTTGGAATTTTATAACAGATGGCCCTTTCAAAACCATGGTTAACATTATTGATATAGTTTTCTTAACATTTTATGAAATTGATTACCATTTACGTGCCCTTGTGAGTCCTAATAATTCGGTTGCCGATATTGTGAGCTATCATGGACAAACACAGGTAGGATGCTGGCAGTTGAAGCACTAAGCATGGACATTTTCATTTATTAATTAAATGGGACTTCTTTGAAAAGTTGTACACTTTTTTCAACCCTACAAATTTATTAGCAGATTTAAATTTGCGCTTAGTTGGGTAATTGGAGACTACATTTCTATTGACATGTACAATTTCAGCTAATGACAATCTGGATTCGCAACTCGCTCACAATATTTTGTCCATAAATGAACAAGGGAGGACTGCATTGTCCAACCATGGCCCTATAATACCCAATCGATCCTATATCAAGGTATTCTAGGATCGTTAGTTACATTAAGATCTTCTGCTTGACCCGTTTACCAGGCAAACTGGTCTCCGCGGGTCGATATGATGCCTCAAGACTAGACCGATCTGAGATAGCTTTGTATGCGTAGTGATTGGATTAATGAGTGGTGTGAAAGGAATGGGTGGACCGAGAAAATGACGGGGCCTAACATACTTTTAAGAACAGTGCAGTGTAAAATAAGTTATCGGTACTAGGTAAGCAATATATAGGTTTTTTTGAATCTCAAACACTGAAAAGAAAGTCATGATAAGCAGATGTCTATATTAAAAGGAAAATTTTGAAAGAAGGTTTACGATACCCGCATAGAAAAATATTCACCTCTGGGTTTTTGTAACGAAAATAAGTGATACCAATTGTAAAATATTTTGTATTATTCCTTGTAAAATGATGCCAAATTGCGGTTGTTAATTAATGTTTTATTCTTTAATGAAATATTTCCACAGACTCTCAGATTGGCCATGTACAATGAGAAATAAGAGAACTAAGTTAATGATTTCGAAATTTAAATCCTCTATGATGTCAATTATATTATCGAATTATTACTTGAAAAATAATTTTTCGCTCACTGATATTACAATTCTTTATTTTCACTCTCTCTCTTTTGAAATTTCAATGTGATTAATCGGAATCGGAGGGTGTGCTGTACATTGGTATTAAATAAATTATCTTCATCTCTGTTTTTTTGTTACTATTGTGTGGATGCCAAACTTTTATTTATTAAAATGGTTGTTCTATTTGAACCCCCTTTGATTTAGGACAAGACCAAGACACGGCAGTGGTATTTGTCGTTGACATTGCTTGAAAAATTATTACCTGATTATTTGAAATTTTTTCCATCTTTATTTCCTAAAATGACAACCACAGTTTCTGTTATCAACCCTCTTAATATTACGCCCACGGTCTGGTTACAGTTATGCTGATTTTAAGTCTGGTTTAAGAATTAACAGTAAATATGTATAAGTAAGGTATAGATAGGTATTTCACTGACATTCTGCACTTCCGATTATCAGTTCACGATCACAAATTAGTATTGACATTTGAAAATAACTAACTCATGGCTAAACGGAGTTAAGACAACGAACTAGAGTTTATGATTACTGAAAATATGATATGGTTGTCGTTTCTCGTATTACTAAGGGCTTCGTTTAACGCCATAATAAATATATTCACTCAGACTAATTTTGTTTGCTAAAATAATTCCCCAAACTATGAGATCTCTAAGTTTCGTTACTTTTAATTGTAACATAATCTCAATTTTAACATTTAAATGAATATTATTTACCAGTTTTTGAGATGAAGCAAAGATTTCATCGCCTTTAAAATACCCTTGCGTCGAGAGTGGAGGAATACACTTCGAAATAGGTACCAATCTTTTTGCCATTTAAGCAAAATTTCCGAGGGTGGAGAAAGGTTTTATCCCGCAGTAGTCTTACAGCAGAAGAGCATTACTTTTTTTTAAATAGCATCCCTATGGAAAGTGAATAAAAGAAACAGTCCACTAAAGGTCCTTTCAAGGGAAAAAAGGAAAAGAAAAGGTCGAAGCTACAACGCGGAGGATATTAAGTTCTTTCCCTCCCCAACTCAAACGAAAGAGCCAATAGTTCGGATTAAAGGCAGATCAAGTCGAAAAGGGAAATGCAAAGCAGATGCGAAATTATTCCCTTTTTCTTCGCTTCCGTCCACCTCTTTCCACCTCCTCCTCCTTCGGTTGGTACTCTCAAAAAGTGCCATTCGGGAGAAAGGAGGAGAGGGATATATCCCATATTCGCGTGCGCGGCCTTTAAGACGCTCCTGAAAACGCCATTCCCCGAGACGAATACTCCTACTTAAAAAGGGGTTTAAGTTCAGTAAATCCGGGACTCCCAATAAGTTTCTCTAATCCCTTTTCTTCTCCATTCTAGCCCCGTACCCTCTTCTGCATTTTTGCCTCGCATTCGGGGAGAGTGAGGATAAGCTAAGAGGCGATTATCGAAGTGGGGTGAAGAAAGATTTGGAGGGAGGTTGGGGGAAACAAGAGACGGAGAAAGGTGGAAATGGCCGTTGCTGAATAGGAAACGAATGAGAAAGTGAGATGAATTGCGAAGAAGTGAATGGCTAAACAAATTTCTGGAGGGGACTTAAGTAGGGAGAAAATTTCCGGAATGAAATGAGTGAGATGTTCACCTTAGCAATCGACTACGAGGATCAATGATGGTATCATTTTCTTAAAACAGAGCATCCACTTTTTTCAGCGGATTCTATTACAAATAATACTGAACTAGCTAAAAAGTTACGCTTTTGACAGCGTAAGTGATGCTGCTACATTTGGAGACATAAGAAAATACTGACATTGCAAACGCGTGGCTAATGGGTGTCTCTCACTGATTATTTCGAAAAATTACTGTCGTATATTCAACGAAAAGCAATTACCGTGATACAATTTCTCTCATAAATAGAATAGACAACTGTGGTGGTTTAAATGGCCGTCATAGAAAATAATTGGTTTTTCTCATATTTTCTAGAAGCGTCAGTGGTAACACTTTCGTGAAATTAGTGAAAAATTGTGACTTGGGGAAATAGATTAGAGTGTTTAACTTATAAGAGGGCATATTGGCACAAACTTTGTGGAGCCTATGAATTTCCATATTTGAAAATAAACGCAATGTCCTCCCATTAATTTTCTACCTTCCCACACTTTAATTTTCTATCTAATACCCTGATAATGACATAATGAGCTGAAACCATAGTCGGTGACGAAAATAATAGTGTGGAAATTGTACAAGTGTTTGTTTTCAAATATGAGAATGTTCAACTTATATTATTCAGGAGTGCGATATAGATAATTTGTCGTAAACTTGACAAAACTGAACAAATGCTTGCCAAATAGGAAATTATGTTTACAAAAAAATACTTCCATCTGTGATGACAATAGTAACTCAAATCGACCTTGAGAATGTGTTTGGAGTCATGCCCGTGTCGTCTCCAAAATTTCTTGGCTCGGGAACCATGTTTTGTAATATTTTGCCTTGCCACGCCCAAGAGTCACCGCCCCGAATATCGGGCCGTGAACAACTCTCCGGGATGCACCGGGATGCACACGCAGGAACTTTGCCCGGGGTCACCAGGGGTAGAGAAAAGCAATGCGGGGAATTGAAGGGGTGGTAGATACGGGAGTCCCCTCAGACAGGAGTGGATGTCTCGGAATGGGGTGGTGGTTATTCAGACGGAGGGTAGAGGGTCAGGGGGGGTGCGAGAGGAGAGAGACAAAAGGTAGTTTCAGGGGCACCGAAATTGATTGCGGGTTAGGGCGACGCGACGGACGGGGTGGATGGCGAGTAGGAGTCTCTCCCACTCAGGAGCCCTGAAAGTCGAGGGCGACGCCCTAGTGAGGGGCAGGGGGGGAGGTAAATGGCTTGTGCGTAAGGCCCAAATGAAGGTATAGGATTTCATGTAGGGCTACTCGTCTGGTCAATGTCTCACGGCATTGAGTTTCTGACGTCTTATTTAATATATAATCACTGTAATTTCGACACGCCCTTTTTTCCTCACTTACTGCTGGGGATATGGTTTTCACCTACGGTTAGGCTGAAAAGCATGGGGTTCAAGATATTTTCCACAATACTTTATTATCATACTGCCTCACTGAAGATGTATTGCAGAGATTTCGGCTTACTATCAATCAAAATGCCCACGCTTTGAAATGGTTTTTACAGAAGGCTCCGATGAAATCTTCGGATTCCAAATGGGACGATGCTGAATTTCCAGTATCTCTCTAGCGACACAAAGAATGTACGTGTTGCATCAATATTGATATGCGATATTGACATTTAATGATTGCGGATATCTTCGAACACATTGAATTCAGTGACTAAACATGGCATAACAATGCCTACACTTCTCGTATGCATACTTGTATCGTCTCGTTGATTTAGCATAGTAATGCATTCATGTCACAGACAAAATTAGATGCTGCATAATTATCCATATCGCTCATTACATTCACATCACCTACGGCTTGGTTTTCACACATCGAATAATATCGTGCGATTATCAGTCAATATCGTATTCATTTTTATCGTTAATTGATTGGCAGGCTCTTACGCCATCCCGATCCTACTTCCAGGAGTCAATGGATTGTCTTTCGAGTTTTCATTCGCAGACTAAGTCATTTTTCCGGTGTTTAATGGCCTCCTTAGCTCTTTGTATTTTTGGATCCACTCGCAAAACCCATGATTCATAACATCTCCCCTTTGTAACGCGCTGAAGTTTGCAGTCGAAGTGATTTAGGTATCTAAGATCAGATTTTATTCCCGAATATTGCAATGTAATACTTTATTCTCTAATATAATAATCTTATTGAGGCAGTAGAGAGTCATTTTTGTCTTGTAATTTCAAATGAGCGAGGCATATAACAGTTGAAATATCGCAATATCAATCTGCCATCGGAGGTTTTAGGGTGAAGACAGGGTGTGCAGATGGCCTCATTCATTCTGTGGTTGTTCAATCGTAAGATTGGTTGAATGCAGCCCTCTATCCTTACCTATCCAATGCTAGTTCCCTTACCTCCAGGTATATCTTCCTATGTACTTTCCTCTTTTTGGTTCATGAGCTTATTCCTGGGTCTTCCTCTGCGGATGTTTCCCTCTATTTTGCTTTCAATAATGTTCTTCACAAACCTATTTTGTCTCAGGGTGTGTCCAATTTATCTTGTTCTTCTTTGTCAACCGTGTTCCATAAGGTCCTTTCCTCTTCTACTCTTCTGTACACTTAATCATTTCTTGTTTTTCCCGTTCACTTTATCTTCAGCATCCTCCTTCAGCACCAGGTTTCGAAGGCTTCTAGTATTTTTGGTCAGATTTTCCAATGGTCCATGCTCATGATCCGTATAGTGCTACGCTCAACACAAATGTTTTCACACAGTTTACTGGCATGTAGTCCTATCTTCTTTGAGCAGATCACCTATGAATAGATGCCACCGATGCAAAATCAGGTTTCAATCATTTATTACTAGTCTATACAGAAACTTTTCATCTTTCATGCTTCACTTTGCGTTGTCAACCTTTTATGGGATCAATATCATGTCGGCATTATGTACGGGTAAAATTAAGCGGTAGCGGGCGCCAAGAAGTATCGCCTTCTACTCATGTCTCTTATATCTTATTCCATTCTCACCTACTTTACTTTTTTAATTCCATATTCTCCTTAATTTTACGGAACAGCTCCGCAGTTTTGCTCAATTCTCCCCGTTCCATCTGTCACCGCATGGATTTGGGCTTGCTCTCGTGTCTATTCCATTATGCAGTGTTTCCGGGATTTTTAACGATTTTTTGCGTCCAAATCTCTAGAAAAGTTGTTTTTTTTTAGTATTCTACCGGTAAAGGTAAGTTTTTTTGAATTTCAGAGAATCTTCTCCCGGTTTTCTTCTCATTCAGGGGCCTATCTCCCTCTAGTATATCCTTTTTCGCCTCTGTATACGATCTACCCTTCTTCATCCCGACCATGAAATCTATTCTCTGTCTTCCCCTTCCCCGCTTGCCTAACATCCTTTCCTCTATCACACTCTTCAGCAACCCATCGCCCTATATTACATCCTTCAGCCATCTACTCTGCCTATCTCCGATTTCATTCAAAAGTTTCCTTTCCTCACCCAAAGAAAGAGAAAAAGAAATTGGAAAAAATTTTCTTTTAAACCATATGATAGTGGATACCCACTGAGAAAGTTCAATCAAATCCGAGAAAATGTGATTCTGTTTTTTAGGAAAGGGCAAAAAATACCGGTAATAGGTACCACATTTAATAATTGTTTTGTTCATCCGGCACTTTTGGGAAGAATTTAATAGTGGTGACACGGCAGGTAACACATTAATATATGCACTCATCACCATTGGGTGCAGCTGTTGGCAAATAACGTGAGGTTTTCATTAGGATGTTTTATTAGATTATTTATTTGCTAAAAATACCCAATGCAATACATAGCCCGTGATGCATCTGTTTTGAAAGTGTGAGAATTTTCTGTGTTAAAAATATGTCCGCGGAGGTTGTATCACCTCCCTTTTAATAATCATCTTGAGTACCCGTTGATGACTTTTTTCCTTTTTACAACATGATTGGCGATTCGGTATTAAGATCTGGAGAAATTTCTGAATACTTAGGTATTATGAGTACTAATTTCTATGAATATGATGCCTAAATCTAACGCGCAAACGCCAGTGTCTTGATATTTGGCCATTGCTATTATTTCTCTGAGATACTTGTCGATAAATACTGGTTCTTTTTTCAAAATATCGCCCATGTTTGCAGTTTATCAGAGTGACATTCATCCTCTATTTAGAAATTTCTCACCTGTCATGCTTCATTTAGCATCATCAACCTTGTAAGGGAGTGTCTCCACATCTCTCCCATAAAACTAAAAGGATGTATCCGTGGAACTTCCGTAGGTGTTTGTTCCGTGTTACGTCTTTGCCGTCAGCTTCCATTCCTCGCTAACATGCAGTAAGCGCTTACTCGGCTGTAGGAAGAACTTTTGTACTTCCAGAAATTTTCTGAGACGTTACTTGGTCACAGTACATCGTACGTTCCTCTTGTAACAAGTAATTTCTTTGTTGTTTTTCTCCTTTGTATTATGCCCCACGTTATGGGAGCCAAAAATGTAAAAGGTATTATTACAAATTAGTACGCGAAATGCCATACGTTGTGGATAAACATGGAACACGAAAAACTATTGATTCTTTTACCTGGAAAGAAACCACGATTGCGATATCTTCTCGTACCTTATATTTTAATTACTTTGCCCCAGCTTGCTCGTCGGGAGAGAAAATACATGAAACATTGCAGGTTTAGAGATACGGTTGCAATTTACTTGACAAAATGAAATATTCAATTTACAGACAATTTAAATAATCAAAATAATTCCTCATACCCTTAGGTCATGACCAACTGTATATTCTAATTTAGACACAAATTTGGTATATGAATAATTATTCCTTCTTTTAAGTATATTGTCTAATTATTTGCCACACTTCATCACTTAAACTTTTCACAATATCCAATTACTTGATACAAAGGGATACCAGTCACAAACTTAATTCTTGGCCAATTAAAAACCTCTTGCCTTATGGCTTCTTGTATCTTATATGAAAATAAAAGTTTATAGTTACAACCCAATTATTCGACGATACAGGTTGGTTTGTCCTTCTGTGGTCTGGAAAATCCTCTCAGCCTGCGTAATGTTCGTCCTTGGCGGGCCCTCAGCTTTTTGGGTCTCGTCCTGTTGTAAAATCTCCCGTTCCTCTCCTTAATTCCAGCTCCTTTGTCAATTCTTCTTTTCTACGTGGGCTATGTCTCGCACGATGCCACACTCTGGAACTTCCCTCTACCAAAAACTTGCGTGCTCTTTCTTTGCACGTCCGTTCACTGCGAGGGTTTGATCTACCCAGCTATTTGCGTGCTGTCTTTGCACGACCGTACACTCCGACGGTTTCCTCTACAATCCCCGTTTGTTGCCGACGCTTCCACTCCTTAGGTCTATTGTTTATTCTCAAAATTCACAATATGGTGGGTCCCTTATTTTTATTATAAACCATGAGGTGGTAAAAGAAAAAATGGCGAGGCCAGCGTTATGTTACACTCTTTCATTCTTTCACCTCTCTCTGAGAGTGTGCGCTGTAAAATTCCAAATGGTATTTAGGAGGCACATGTTTTTCTCTAATAATCTAAAAATATTTCCTTAGATTACAACTTAAGTTAGTTTGAGCGAGATAGATCCATAGTCATAATAAATATCATTATGGAGAGAAGTCTTTGATTTGACTCATTTTTTCACGTGGTACGTTCAAAATTCCATTACAACGGAAGGATTTTTGCGACTCTGAAAAAGTAACTGAGGTGGCAATATGATTTCTTTTCCCAAATAGTTGAGAAAACATTCAAACTACACCCTGTTGGTTTTTTGACGAGATATTGGTGTTAAAAATGCCTCATTTTTTCAATAAAGTCTCTCTACTATAAATAGATACCTAAAATACGGTCTCCGTACCATTTTCCATGTAAAATGGCTGGTATTATTTGTCAAAAATCTTGGAAAGTAGTTGGGTAAGGTTCTGATGCATTGGTATCTTTGGAAGAGAAAGACATTTTTCTTTTAAATGAGACCAAATTCTTTGATTTCTAGGTTAAATGATATTTTGCTCAAACTAGCTTAAATCTCTCAAATCGCAGAGGGGAAGGACGTGCAGATATATCGGGTAATAGAGCACTATAGAGGAAATTAAATGAGAGCCAGTGTTATTATTAGCCAGCCATTATAGACCTAATAGCAATAACAAAGCTCTTTGACTAAGCCTACTCTGAAGAGAGATAATGTAATTGGTATATATATTGGTATCAATTAGACCATAATCAACGTTTTCCAATGAATCCACTCGCGTACGCATTCAATTTTTACGTCGCGGTGAATTAGTTCCACGCTGGCGACGACACGTGATTCCAAACTCGTTATGAGTGGCCATTTTTTTATGAGAAGGCGCTTTCAATGGAAAATGCTTGGTACAAAATATTTTGCTTCATCGCCAATGCTCATAAATCACCTATAAACGCTGTAGGAAGTAAATTAGCCAAAAAATGAAAAGATTGTTGATCAAGCAGCCAAAATTATGTGCTTCAGAATAATAACTGTAATCTATGGTGTACTGTAACTAGTAGTGAAAAATTAAATTGACAAGAACGACAGAGTAGCAAGGCCAGTAAACTGTATATGATAGAAAAATAGATGTCTAGCGAAAGAAACAAAAACTAGCAATACACAAACCGATAATTGAACTATTGATTGGGCAACAAAAATTAATTTAGATAGGAATGCAATATTATAATATTAACCCATTGGCTAAAGAGCAAAGAAATATTGGAGATTTGGAGTAAATAGATTGCAAGACAGAAGGATAGAGATGATTTCGAGAGAAAGTAAGACCTTGAATTGGCCTTTTGTGTTTTAAATAGATATTCATGGTAATTTTATTGTAATCACTAGCATGGTACCGATAGCAATTATGCTCATTTTTATAACTACTGACGATCTATGAAGTGTGAAGTGTGTCATAAATATGTGATATAGGAATTCATCCGGGATTTTTTGGGAGATATGAATGCCCATTCTCATTCCCCGAAGGTTCCAAAATATCGGGACATAGGAAAGCATCACTATGAGAATGGAGGTTTAGGAGGATATGGGAGTAGAAACGGTGAAGAGTTGGAGTGAGTGGGGATTTTGGGAGCGGGCGTTGATTCAAGCGAGAGTAAGTCGGTCGGCGTAGTTGCTCCAATTCCTTCTCTCTCCCAGCACACATACAGCCGTGGCATTCCTGGCTCCAGCCCCAAATCCATCACCCCCTCTTGCTTCTTGGGTCGGTGGCGTCCCAGAGGAGACCCACTTGAGGTCACGGGTCCCGATGGGTGATTGGTCGCTCGGATCGCGATGGGAATTCGGGGCGGCACTCGAAATTTCTGTCGAATGCTGCACGGCTGGCTCCCTCGTCTTAAAGGCGCAACGCTTTTTCTCACTCGTTCTTTAATTGTCATTGGGAATAGGAACATACCTAATCGTCTATTTTCGACCCATCTGCAGCTGAGAGTCATTGTAAAAAGATGAGCATTTTGGGGGTAAACCATTGCCTGGAATTAGTGTCTTAAATGCATACATAACCATCTGGCCATTCCGATTCGGGAATAGCATTATCAAAAGAGCTTAATTCTCGGCTTAGGCTAGGAAAATATTTTTAATTTTAATTATTTCCGTTTCCTTTGCTTCTGCCACATTAAGAATTTGCCTCATTATGCTCTCAAGTTCCAAATACTTGTAACATTCCTCCTCTGAAGTCCTTTCAACGGCATTCATCAGTGACTGATTTGGTCTTCTCCTCCTTCCACGCCATTTGCTTCACTATCATATGCCCATCTGTAAGTTATTTGAGTTTCGTCCATTCTCTCCTCATGTGCACCAGTGGAGGTTGCTCTTTTCATATGAATCCACTAACGGAGCATCAATCCAACGTACTTTCATCACCCGCTGCCTCTATCCCTCTCTTTTACCGCATAGTATTTGACTGAAATAATTTTTTCGCAACAACTATTATTTTCAATCGAGGTCGCCCTGTCAAATCATAAAGGTAGTGGTTTACATTCAGTTGTCTCAGGCGTGACTTTGTGGAGTTTACTCATCTTTATAAATTAATGTAACTTTGTTATTCCACAAAAACATTATTTAAGACGACCCGGGTTTAGTAATAGTGGTATATATATTAAGAAAATGAACCTGTTTCAAAATTTCCTTCATACTTTCATTTATTACAGTCCGTTTCTGGTTACTATATTGAGTCGATTCAGATTTTCTAGTTCTCGCGTAAATTTTCTCCTATTTGAGAATATCTGCCTCCGCATTCAGCTATAATTTACAAGATCTATCCCTTACTCTCATCCTCGTTCACCCGTCAATCATTAATGTGTTCGACTCCAGTCCATTTTCTCTTCATGACCAAACAAATGACGTACTTTCCTTTGTAACTAGCCAATTTACTGGACATCCAATCCGTCTTCTCTTATGAGCCATGCAACCGTAACTCTGTTTCCTTGTTTTTATTACTCCTTAGCTCATAAGTACTTCACACCGATTTATCCGACATTTACGCGTATCCTGACACACCCAAGTATGTCCTCCTAGAAAACATCAAACGTTAGGTGTTTTTATAGCTCTTAGTTGATGGTCAACCTCTTTATAACGCTCCATCACTTGGTTATTTACCAATAGTATTTGCTATAACACTCAAATTCACCACTTGATGCATGAATATGTGTGAAAATTTTCCATATAGTTTTATATTATTTATATTCTTGAGAGTAATCAACACTCTTATCTTCAAAGTAAATACATGTTAAATAACATTCCTTGACCATGCTTTTTACGGTTGAGAGATGGTAAGAAAATACTTTGTGCTCACAGTACCTAAGTATTTAGGCATAAAATGTAAAACAATGACTGAAAATAAGGTCACGGTTTATTTATGAGCAAGTAAAGTATCACAAATAAAGTTTAAACAGGTAAATTTTATTTTCTTCATTTACTCTTCCTTTTCTTCATGTTGCGTATTCATGCTAATAAAAATAAATATATAGCTTTTTCCGGTTAATTAATTATTTATTTTACATGATCGACTGTCTGCAATTATCAAAAACATTCATCTTCAAAGTTGATCAATTTGTACCAAATTTTTGTTGCAGTTTGAACACGTAAGAATGAATTTATCCAATATTTTTTCATTATAAAATCTTTTTTTCTGAATATTCCACGACTATCAACAATCAAAGTGAATGATTTGGACTGTGGTGAAAGCTACTGTATCTGACCGTTAAAAGTGTGCCAAAGTTATACATGTAATAAGCATTTAATTGTGTACATTCTCCAAAACACCATTCTTGGACCCTTAACTCTACGTTTTCACTCATTGTTACGTTTTGTAGGTAAATTTAAAAATGGTTCTGCGAACTGTGGCTTTACTTGCGGGTAATAATTTAATATCTCAGCGGTGGTGCTCATTTTTAATGAATAGAACAATACATATTAATTCTCAAGTCTTTTTTTATCATGAACTTATCTACGCCTGGTATAGACTTTGCTCTTTGATGAATAGACGTATGGAAATGGATTTCCCTGTTTCATGGGGTTAAAAAGGGAATAAATGATGTGGGATAAGAGAAAACTTCCTATTTTGTTTTATTTGCTCAACAAAACATGCTATTATGCCTTAAAGTGAATCGTGTGTCTTGATTTTTGTCATGTCACAGTTAGAACCATTTCTTACTCTGACGCTACAGACTGACGAGTTTTAACGACGCATTCTATCTAGACACCTTACCACAGATAGCTTTTCGAAAAGGTCGTTATTTCACGGCGTAGCTGGTATCTAGTAAATAAATCTCGTTGTTATTGCAAAAAATACTCCTCAGACTCATAAACTTTACGACATGAAGTATGCTCTAGCACTCAGAATCCGGATGGTGACTTTTCAAATGACTGTTTCTCTAGAAATTGGAAGTCGGAGACAACCGCCACTTTAATGTAATTTGCGTTTAAATGCAAATTGCAATAGTTATGGGTCGTCCTCGGGTTACTGCTGATATCGCGTAAACACGTCTTTGTTCCATTTCATTTCGCAGAAATTCACTATGCACTTTTGAATATACACCCATCCCGGTCGTAATCGTGAATTGAGTTCTCTGTTATAAATCAATGTTGTACCATTCTGCTTATAGAGATTCTATTCATATTGAACATGGAGCTACGAGAGAAAATGTCTTCAAAATTGTGTGTGCCTGCTACATACTTCCCAAATGAAATTCACTCAACGCATACTTTGTCATAAAGCTATATAATATTCATAGGTGTATTTTTATTTAACGTTAGCAATTCCTTTGGTGAGAGAAAGTTTGCTTTTTAGCGCAAAATTTTCTAAATTTTCTGGTATTTCATTTTATGTACAGAAATAGAGTATCCCACTCGCCATATCAGTTCCTGATTTAAATAATCTCTAATTAAATTCTTTTTAATTGCGTGATGAATGTAATGATTAAATTTTCTCCGGGTATTCCTGCGAGTTAGTACGTTATGCTGGGATGATAGTCATTGCAGTTGGCTCCTTCACTAAAACTAAACTTAAGGTTTAAGTTGCTGACTGAGTCACCGGCAAAACTGTCGTCCGAGCATAAAAGAAAAATGCGGGGAAACCCCTGGAAGGTATTTTCACATATCTGCATAAATATTGGTGATGGAAACTGATGTTAACATTTTCTGCAATGGAAAACGTATACGCGGACTATTCGAAAGTCAGACGAGATTTACAAAATACAAACACTTTTTTCACACCAAGTCAACGAAAACGCTACGTCACTTTACACATCGGCTACGCACTAGAAAACCATACCTTATAGTATGTAATTCGGAGTTGTCAATCATCAAACATGAGCTTCGCCGTATGCAATGAAATTTAGCGTAAAGCTATTGTGCTAACAGCTTGAGCTCAGATATATTCACATGAACTATGCTATGTGAATGGTTAAAGGCAATTTAGATTTTCGAGATGAAATTTTAGTTGAATTAAGGTCAGTAAACAGCGTTAATACAACCAAAATGGCCTTTTGGCTAATTGTTTTGGGACAAATTAAATATTACCTACTCATATGTGAAATTGTTTTTCCATTAAGCCACATTTCTCATGATTAATTTACTGTACATTCACAGAAGAATATTTTGGAGATTACCCTTCGAAAGTGTAATCATGTTATGCTTCGCATATGATAAATGGCATCTTCAGGAGGTTGTTGGTAAAATTCTAGGAACGCCTTGAGGAAAGAGATATTTCATTCTCATTTGAGAATATTTCTCTTAGGTATACCATAGGAACCCTATTGTTATTAGAGTTTGATATTATGTGGAAAGTTTCTATGATATGTATTTTTGAAAAGGGATTTAATACCTAAAACCAAAGTTTTCATGCGCCAGTTGAAATATTACGAGAAAAATTAATGGAATGTACGCATTTTTTCCTCCCAAACACAGGGTTTGCTTGCATCACTCGAGTAAAATAATAAATTATCTGTATCAGGGAATAAAACACCCATCTACAAGCTACAGCGGGCGAAATAACATCAACGTAGCAAATGTCGTCTGGGGGATTGTAGTCTGCGATCATATTTTAGACAAAGATGCGCGTAACTCAGAGGATCTCAAATGTATTCATGAGACTCAACATGGATGGGCACGAGGGATTTGACGAAAAAACGTGTCCACATTTGGTTTATCCCTCTTCCCCGTCCCCAGCCGCGCATGGAACAAAACGATGACACGAACAATGGTCGTGGGAAGGCGGGGTTGGAATTGGATCAGGAAGGTAGCGGAGGCGGGGGGAGTTTGGTGGGAGGGGGAAGGATAAGAGGCAACGCTGAAAACATTACTTTCTTCCACCTGACCGTTTCCACGCATGAAAAGCCACCACCCGTTTTTATCTCCTTTTAGCGATCAACAGCCAACCGTCGCTACCTCATCCACGGCTATTTTTTTTGCTTGTCCTTTCTCTCAATACTTACCACCTCCACCTACCCTACCTTGTCCTCACGGCGCGTGCATTGTTGTACCGGACTTCGTGACAACCTGTCGCAACCCCTTTAAAGCGAATCTTAACGTGAGTACAAAGCCACCCTTTTTTTCTTTTCCGTCCGTATGGAAGGTTGGGTGTGTAGGAGGAAGAGAAGAGAAGGGGGGGAAAAAGACTTGTTTATGCATGTTTCTTGTGTACACTCTCTTCGCTAGGGTGGTGTTTACGGGTGGTGGACGGCGGGATCCCTGAGTTTTCACTCGTTGTTCCTCTCTACCCTTCTAGCTCTTTATTCGATTTGTTTCTCCATGGGATGGGTTTGGTCCCATCTCCCTCTCCACTGGCGTTCGGTCGTCTTCGTAGCACGCGTGTCCCGTCGTATTGCCGTAAGGGTTAGGACGGTGGTACGGGGAGGTGGAGATGTCCCAACCTCCTCCCCTTTTTCAGACATGACTTCTTTCTCCATACTTTCGTCCCGACCACACGAGCCACAGGGTGATGGGAGAGAGAGAGAGAGAGAGACGCGAGCGGCAGGAATTGCAAATGTCCTTTCTTTCGTCCACTTCCCAGTCCTTTCAAAGGTCCACCCGCCCCCTTCCAACCGTCCTACAGGACTTCTCTTATCCCGCAGCCCTCACTCCCTCGTCGGAATCCCCTGATATCGCCTTATTCGTTCGTTCCCTCACACACACTCACACATAAAGGCCTCGTGATTCCATTGTTCGACCTCATGACGTGCACGCAAACAGGCCGGCCCGGCAGGCCGCCGCCGCCTCCGCCCACGCCGAACCCCCGGCTTTGCCCCCCGCAGTCGCCGCCGACTCCTCCTCCTCTTCTCGGTAGACAACCTCAAGCGAGCAACTTTCCCTCTTCTCTTTTTCTACCCCTTGCCCCTTTCTTTTCGTGGTCTTCTCCAGTCGCGGTTCCTTCCCCCTGCAAAACCCCGCCCTGTCTCGTCCTTTGCCGTCTCATATCTCCCCCTTTTCGCTCTCCTTTGTTCCTCCTTTTTTCTTTCCTCCTACATTCTTTTATTTGCTCATTTCTCCCTTCCCTTTCGTCCCTCATCTCGGCTCCTTACTTACTCGAAAATCCTCATACGTTATTGTTTCAATGCTCACCCGCCCGCAATGAATGTTTGTGACCCTCCGGTTTTCTCATTCTTTCTCATTCTTCTCTCCCCCGACTGACTATTTTTTTGAGGGCGTTTTCTCATCTCTTTCATCTCCTTGTGACCTTTGTTGAGGTTATAAGAGCGTCGCTGTATCTTAAAAGTTGGATTCTCTCGGTTTTACTTCCGCATTTTCTGTTAAAAATATATATTTGACCCCCAAGTGTCGGAAAGCTGAGTAAGATTAGCGTAGAGACGCCTGTACGTAGAGACTCCAGTCCAGTAACGTAGAGAGAGGTGGACGGAGGTGTCATTTTTGGTTAAGTTTAAAATCATATTAAACGCTTTTATTATAGTAAGAAGAATTAACTAAGAGAGGAAGAATAAATTTTCAAAGAGAATGCGACGACAATTTATAACAAATTATGAATACAAATATTTACTTGTTATTTGTTGAATGTATACTAATAAAAAGCATAGTGTTTCGATATCATCATATGTCATTTCACCACAAAGGACAAAAAAATACGTGCGATTTAAAATTTGTACACCAACTTGAAATAATACGAATTTGAATCATTATGGGAGTTATATTTAAGTAGGATTGATGAGAATTTCCCAAATTAGGGCGAAATTTGACCGTTCCTTTCAGCTGGTTCAAATTTGCGGCCACGTTAATGCTCTAAAGTGGGAGATAAGAAAGCGATTGTTATTTTTGGACTCAAGAGAAAGCCAAAATATATCTGCAGGATAAGTCGATTTTCTCGTTAAGAGATGATTTTTTCGGTGTTCTCCTTCCCTTAAACCAATTTTTTATTGCTAGGAGAGTTGAATCAGACATTGATCTTAAACTTATATACAATTACTGTCTGAAAAAAAAGTTTCATCCCAATTTTGACTCTTTTTAACCTAGCTGGAAACCTCTAAAATGTATATGGTAAGTTTTGATAGGTAATCAATTCCATGATAGCCATTAGTCTAAATTAGTTCCCTCAACAGTTACGACCTATATAGGGTAGCTGTAGTGCATATATACTAATGCTCGGTAAGGTATTTAATGAACTCATATTATGTACATCAGTGCATTAAGTGCAGTTATTTTTCTACATCACCGAAAAAAAATAATTATCATATAATTTATGAATGAATGCAATCAGAAAATATGATATTATTTCCATCCCATCATAGACTATTATTCTTATGAAGGCCATACACACTATGGAGGGCATCAAAATAATATACATTCTGTTAATAAGCGAAACTGCCGCATCGAAATGTATAGCACAAACTGGATTGCCCTAGGATGCCGTTGCAGTGTCATTAACGGTGATGTCATATACGCAGCGCGCAAATTAGTAATTTATACGTGCTCAGGAAACAGCCGCATTGAGCTAGATCGTAGCTACCATTAATTACAGCCTGGCGGATGCATCTGCTCGGGCATGTTATCATTCGGAATGTCAAAATGCATAGCCATAATATAAGTTTAGTGCTTGTAAATTGGTTTCAATAATATCGATGGTACTTTAATATAAAATATATAAATTTATTCATCATCACAGAGCTGAATTTATGGTTTGTGTCACCCAAATATTTATTATAAAAATTGAACTGATGCAATGGCAACTGTATTCAAAGAGTAACTTGAGGCGTCACTTAGTAGAAATTTCTAATGTTCATGATCATCAGTTATAAATGGAGAATTGCTTTCACACTTGAATATCCACCACCAAATCAACACTTTGATACTTGAAACATTGATTGGTAATTTAATTAGGTGTAAATGTGGTACTCAGTTAATAATTTTGAATTGTTAGCATTAGCACTCGTGGTGCTTCGCCAGTAGTCTAGGGAAATTTAACCGTCACCTCCCCTTATGAGTAGGAAGGTATCTACATCTACGAATATCTAAGCCAGGCATGGTGTTTGGCATTGGGTGATTCCAAACCAGGCATATAGCATTCGTCACGTTCAAAGTTCAATCCTCACACGCTACTCTGGCCGCTAGAAGTAGGCTAAAAAGTTGTCAGGATTGCGATTTGCGGCCAAGTTATTAAGTATGAGAGAGTGAGAGCTAGAGTAGCTAGCTCTCTAGTAGAGAGTAGAGTATAGAGCTAGAGAGTAGAGAGAGAGTTGACCAACTACTATAATTTATAATGATACTCAAGATACAAATATTGATTAGTGTAAATGATTTAAACAATTCAAGATTGCTAGGAATTACTATTTAATCAGTTTATCAATGCACAATTTGAACCTCGTGCCATATTGTTTACTTTTTTAGATAAGTTTTTAGGGTTGAGACCGGAGCAGTTTTATATCCTTGCTATCCTGACCTTTTCCCCTGGTTTCCGTACCTGCAGCTTTTGTTTCCCAGATGGTAAAACTGTATTTCTCTTTCAATCGGAGTATTGCCAATGGTTAGTTTACAACGCAGAGGTTCTTTACTCAAGGTTCTGAATTTCGTTTAGTTTTATGCGTTTGAAATAATCAGCCATTCTCTATCAATGATCATTCATTTCTCATAAGCTTCTCCTTCTATCCGATCGTATATTCCACTCTTTTATGGTCTTGGCTGTAGTCAATTGATTTCTTTTCATTCCTTTTGATATTTTCTCTCTCATTGCTCTCATCTCAGTCTACTCCGCACTCTTTTAATGCTCGGGATTCGCTGATCCATCCCGCATATCCCATAGGACCACTCCCTCCTTCAACGGTCTCTTGGTCTCCCCTCTCTGCCCACCTCAGCCTAACAAGCCGAGCCATTCTTCTTTTCCTGTAGGAACAATGACTCCCTTACTATCCTTCTCCCTTCCTCTTTCTTTTCATCCCTCATGTCCCTCCTAGCGCCCATAAAAACCTCATACCTCGATCTTCTCGACTACTCACCCGCAGGCACGGGGATTCGTTGAACTCGCCTTAAAAATGAAAAAAAAGGAAGAAAAAAAAGAAAAGGACGGCAGCGACAGCTACATGGCCGAAAAGATTAATAAAGTGTACACAGTGGAGGAGTGAACACGGGAAGAGATATTTTTTTAAAAGTCGATTTAGTTGTTTTTTTTCGTTTTTTTGCATTTTTTAAAATCAAAATCTGCGAGCTCTCTTCATCTGAATGAAAGAAGCCAATGGGAAGTAACAAAATAGAATATAGGGAATTGCGTGTTACGCGGAAAGCATACATTTTATTGGAACAAAAAACGATCACTTGTTTGGGGCAAACAAAAGGGCTACTGTGTGCGAAGGTTGGGGATGCCCGTGGGATTGTTAGTGTAACTCCGTCCCCCGAGGTAGTCAGGGAAATAGGTAGCGGCAAGAAAAAAAAATGTGCGGGAAAACTTTAGTCCCTCAATTTTCAGAATTATAGTATTTAGGATTCCGATTAATCTGAAGTAATGAATGTGTGGTTTAGATTTACAGCTTGATAATTGGTAACCCATATAGTATAAATTAAGTATATATCAATCAAATTATCAATTTAAAAAATTGCTCTTGCGGAAAAGGATATTTTTTGAGAGATTTTAACTTATATGCACCTCCCTTCATCTATTTTTGTTATTTATCCCTTTCAATTTTTTTATTGTGATGAAAATGCTCATTTGCATTCAACAGGCAATCTGCCTGTGGTCTTGAGTAAACATTTTTGTTGAATCATGCTGATTTTGAAAAAGAATACATATCATACCCTTACTTATGTAGTCAAGTGTTGATTTAAGGCAAAGAGGTGTAGAGATATGTACAAAATTTATAAAAAAATCTCATAGGGATTCACTTTTTGAAATTCATTGGCCTGTCTCCATAATTATTCTTTATATAAATAGCAGGTGTATGAAACATCTGCATACCGAAATCGCGATACTTGTTTTTTTCTAGTGTGCCTTCCTTAGCGTTCTCAAAATTATTGGTTACGAATTGTTAATCGCATACCTACATCAATGTATTAATGTCCAATAAAATGCGATTCTGTCGCTAATGAGACCAAATTGATAGAGCATAGAATGTCAAGCCGCTTTCTGAAGCTGTTTAAATTGGTAGGTCAAAGTGTGTGATACAATGCTCTTATATTGGGCTTCATGCTCCATCTTCAATCTTAAGATACAGTTATTAAAGAATAGCGAAATCTTGCGATGATGTGAAAAACAGCGACTTAATATGCATATCTATGCGCATCATCTTAGAACGTTTTTCATTTCTGCGGAGCAGTATCTAATTTCTTATCTAACCTAAACATTTAGGTGATATCTTCAAGAAATACTTCCGGGGACTAATATAAGTCATTAATCTTTGGCAGATGGCTATATCTGATGCACATTTTGCGATGCGAAGTGTTCTTAAACAAATGAGTTAGTATTTGAGGGAGGTTTATGGAAACATTTTTCTTAGGCCCTTAATTACCACTATTATGATGGCAAAACGTCATAAAATTCTTAGATAGGCTTTTCAGCTGCATAAACCTTGAGTTTATTTTGGCTTTTCAACGTTTTTATTTGGTAAGATTCAATTTCAAAATATCGTTTTGTGGAACAAGAAACGTGGATGAAAAAATTCATTAGCTTATCATTGTTTCCCAGGCGTTTCTGTACCCTATTTGTATGTAAACGAAATGACTACTATAAGAATTTTTGCGGTCGTTTAGCAAACACATTTCTAGAGATGAATGCTTGATATGCTATTCCACGCAGTGTATTCACTTCCTCATATGTTAACTCAACTGCTCTCCACCACGCGAGTGTATGAAGGGTGGATGTTACAGTTTCTACCCGATTAACTTTATCTGTCAGCTAGCAGAACTATCTATGAATAAGATCGGCTAGTCTTTGCCACTGCGAAGTATATAAATTTTAATGCAATTGTGGCAGTATTTTCCGCAGTGGAGTGGGTTATTTTTTAAAATTTTGGAGGATATCAAAGAAATAGAAAATAGACATAGATGTAAGTATTAATAGGTTCTATCTTTCTCCTTCTTTCTTTTTTGCTGTTACACTATGGAATATCTATGCAAAACGATGTCTAAGAACATAAACGCGTAATACAAACAAATTATGGTAAGGTGTGCCATGGATGAGTCTGATATGCCCACACTACTGTATGTGCATCGATATTTCATGAGCTTCTGCTTGAGAAATTCTGAAAACTCGTGCTTCCTCACGAACTCGCCTTTTTAACGGCGCATTTTAATTCCCTTTCGCGGTTAGACATGCGTGTCCGAACGCTCGGATGCAATTTATTTTTTCGCTTTCTTTAACCGTTGTAAAGGGATACCGGTGAAGAGGACGGGAGGTACGTACGTACTGTTTCTCCAGCTAAGTCCAACACCGCCAACCTACTGGTAATCCTTCCTACGGTGTGAGTCCCTTCTCTTCCTTTCAATTCGCGCCGCGTCGCTCCTTCAATTAAGCGTTTCCCCCATCCAGGACTTCGTTTCTAGAGAGATAAAAAGAAGGTTAAGAAAGTCGCGCACGATATCACGAACTAAGGCTTTGATACCTCTCTCTTCCCTCCACCAGGCGAACCTCGGCCCAGCCATTGGTCTAAACCCTCTCTCCAGAAACCCTGCTTCCGAGTTCTTCCTCCCACAGTGTGTATATTTGTATCCACATCAACCTCTTCTTCTACCATTGCTAACCTTTACCCACTTTTCTATCCCAAAAGCCTCGCAAACCTCCCCACATAAATGAAAAGAAAAAGATTTTTGAGGAAACCCTTCCTTACGATCGTGCAGCGCTATCTTATTGGGCTGACGAGTTAAAAGGAGGGGGCCTTGCACAATAGGGAATGCCGGGGGATACCTACGAGACGTAGATGCAATTAACCCACGGAAAATAATAAAAAAGCAAAAGAAAATAATGTGGAAAGATAGAGGCTTCTTTGTGGGGTGAGGAAGCTGGCTGTCACCACCTCCGTCGTGAACCTTGGGGGCAAAAGGGTGGACTTACGGGGAAGGACTTGTGGTGGTCTTTTTTTTAGCAAGAGGGAGTTGTCGGTGTGGGGGGAGTGGAGGGTTTGAAGTTCAAGAGAGCGTAGAAGAGGGGGATGGGAAGGAGCTCTAAGAGTAAAAGACATTTGCGGATACTGTGCGAGGAAAAGGCCGCGCGACTGTCGAGTCAAAAGGACTTTTGGTGCATTGGGTGGAAGACTTAGGAAGAAGGAGTTGGAGACGTTTCGCGGACCGGGTAAAAAAGGCGAGAAATGGATGAGATGAATGGTGGTGGCCTGGCTGGGGGCTGTTGTGAATGGGAGGGGAAACGCGGGGGGAGAAGGAGGAGTTTACAGATAAGGAAGGGAAGTCACTGTTCTTGGGGAATCGGTCGCGGAAAGGGGAAGAAGGTTTTGATATGTCGCGTGTAATTGCCTGGACCTGGTAGGAAACCTCCCTGACGTCCATGAAACTCCGGGGATACGGTGTGATTTTCGTGCGACGGACAATTAAAAGGACATGCCCGACTGTTTCCGTCACGCCGTTTAATTTTCGCGAGAAATTGGGTCGAGGAAAAATATTTGTTTTTCGCGTTCGGCCGTAGACATTAGAGGATTACTCGAAGCACGAAGGGATAAATATCGATTTTTAGGTGGAGACTGAGAAAAACTCTGTTGACGTCTTTAATGCCTGCTTCTTTCTCAGTGGGGAAGTAAAAAAGGGTTGCCACTTAGGCCTCATTAAATGGAGAATCCAAGTTTTTACGCCAGTAGACTTGGAATTCATGCTCTGTTTCGCAGATTAGATGCTCAGCAATTTGAGGTATACTTTTTCCATAACTTCCTTTGGTCTTCTTAGTTTGAAAATTATTAGCTTATATTATTATTATTACATTTATTTTGTCCTGATTACTTTTATTTATAATTTAAATTAGCGTTCCTTTTCGTAATAACCCCATGAAGAGATTAAAGTTGTCTTTTTAAAGCGCGTCATTAAGATATCAGTATTAATCATGTTAATTATTGCTGGAGACTGTCGATAGTAATGCATTTTTCAAATTCTCCTATTTTCCTTCTATTTCTAATCACTTGATTGCCAACGCTTGTTGGAAGTACATTTTTAATTGCCTAATATATAACATTAGAAGATAATTTATGTAAATGCAACTGATATCAAGAATAGTTTGACGTATTTTTATCATATTAGCTTTTACGTTTCATTTTTGCCTTATGAAGAATTAACATCCAGTGAAAGAATTTGGAAAATTTAGTAATTCATCAATGACGCATCAAATGAAGCCTACCAGTGAACGCTTTCCCAAGTCATTTCCAAGGCATCTAAGGCAAAAAACGGCTTTTATTCTCCGATAATCTTCGCCGAGAGCTTTTATTTCTTCGTAATAACATTTCAGGAAGAAACCTTGTGACCCCATTACTCAACTGTAAAATATAAGACTGAATATCTGCCATCTCAAGAAAGAACGCAAGACTGTTTTAAGTAGGGGGATATAAGATCCCTCTTTCTACTCTGTCTTAGGTAAAGGATGATGAAATTAGAGTAAAAACTCTGTTAGAGTAAAATATAGATAAATTACTAGAGGTTTAAAATAAACGTATAAGCTAACTCAGCCTCCTTCATTATAAGGCATTAACACTATTTATTACTCAGTCAGAAACCTTGTTAGGCGTTATCGCCAAATAATGAAAATATTCAGTGCTTAATGTACGCAACTCAAGGACCAATTTAAAATTGATTTAATTGGTTGTTGCAGTAATCGTATGCCACCGAGTGCATATTTTTATAATTTTCCAAGTTGAAAGTCGAAAAAACAATCTGGAATATTTTTTTAAAATTCAAGCGCATCTGATTTTTCAATGGAGCTCACAAAGAATATAATAATAAAAATTGTGCAAATAATATATTTGAAAAATTTGCTGTACTAAAGCCTATTTTTGCTTAGGTTTTTGGCTTGGTAATTTAGACGATAATTATTTTTTAAACTTGTGAATAATTTACTGGAAATTGCACGTTGATATTCACTAGCAATCATAATAGTGCCGTTATTTGTGTTATTTTGTGACTATAAGAAAATCTGAACGAGTTTGAACAAAATATTACGAAATATTTCTGATGTGTAATAAGGCTACGTGTAAAAATGTCATTTAATTGCCAAAAAACAAAAACGGTAAAATAAAATATTTTCTTCTAAATAAATGGATAGGTATCACTTAAATGAACACGCAAGCAAAGTTTGACCTGAACCTTTACTTTCGCTCCAACCACATTAAATCAACAAATTGGACATTAGATCACTGATTTGGAGCACTAATGGCCAGTTGCAGGAACGTCACATATCTATTCAATTAAGTTATGGGATCCATAATTCATTTTTAACCATTCAATATATATTGCAGAGTTTTTCGATAAATTTATAGATTTCATAACTTATGGCATGGAGTTATGAGTTCCATAAGTAACCAAGATGGCCAATGCGTAATGAACTGGAGACTTTATTACTTGATAAAATAGTTGTTTTGAGACAAATGATTAGTTTGTTTACTCTTAATGACTATTTATTATGTGCATTAGCAATCATAAATTGGGTAAACTTTCATAAATTTTATCCAGTGGAAGATGGTTAGATAAAATATTATAAACTATAAAAAATTATTCAATACGTGATGTAACCGTTAGATGTGTGCCTGTAACCTGAATATTTTTATGAGATCTATTCTTTCATGGGTCTCATAGCTATTGCTTCCATAACCATATGTCCATGCAATCGGCCATAAAATAGATATCCTAGAATAATCTTCCTGGAATACATTTGGTGACTATCGATTACGCGCGGCTAGAGGAAAGAAAGCTTGTGAACAGGTTACCCGACACAAGAACACAGGAAAGTATGAGATCAACCGGTTAAGATTCGACGAGAGTGAGGAGATAAAATTTCACTCAAAAGGGTCCCGCGCATTTGTACATCACAATAAGATAAGGAGAATGTGGACGAAGCGTGTCACACCCGACAGCAATGCATGGGATACACGACGGGACGCACACTGACACAGTACACAGTACAAGGATGGCTACAAGTAGGACGTGGCGATTTAGTACGGGTCGAGTCCCGCCAAAAAGGGTGGGGACGGGTTGCGCCGGGATAAAGGCTGGCCGGGAAGAAGAAGAAGAAGACGGGAGAGGGCATTTGGCGAAGTGGGAGAAGGAGGAGGCTGTGGAGGGATGAGGATGACAAGTGGGAGATGTGGAAGTGGGTGGGTCGCGTAGAAAATGGGGGTGGGCTTTGATGCAAGGGGGCGTCGCGGGCGGGGGAGGAATCTGCGGAGAAGCAGATAGACGTCACCCCTCCCCCCTCTGCCGTGGGAGAGCGACACACTTGCCGGCGTGGGGACCCGAGAAGAATTATGGGCGTCGAAAGAGAACGATGCTAAGATATATGTGCGGTGTATTTCGTCGAGGAGGCAAAGGGGACTGGCGGGTGGGACGAACCACGTAGGGCGGGAGGGATGAGAAGGGGTTATATGCACGAAACAGCACCGTGGGGCGGTTTAAGCAGACGGGCAAAAGGGGGTTCGAGGGACGTATGGGAGAAAACCAAGAGAAGGGCAGGGATTTCGGGATACTGTGTTCGGGAGAAGGAGGGGGTGGAAGGGGAGAGGGTATGATCCCCCGTTTTTCCGGGGAAAAACGCCGGACACGGCAGCCGGAGTACATGGCGTCGCATCTCGAGCCTGGATTTCCGGGCGTGCTGAGAGATATAGGTCGTGTGAAGGAGGTTTTGGTGTTGGGGTCCGCAAACGGGGAGGGGCGGTGCACGGGGGCGGGGGGGAGTGAAAGGGGGACTTGAGGCCGCAGACGACAAGAGGGGTGGACGGACGGTGGGTGGGATGGTGGGAGTCGTTTTCGGAGAAGGAGTGGGCTATACTGTGTGTGAACCAACGTGTATGTGTGTGGGATATTGCTGGAACGTATACTTAGGGGGGCCCTTAAAGAAAAGCGGCCCTTTTCTTTCTCAGCGGTGTTTGTGGGAGGGGGGAGTCGGGAGGAATCCCGCCGCTGTTGTAACACTGCTCTTTCGCTCTGGCGAGGGACCAACTTAGGAAAAAAATAATCCTGGTGGACAGGTAGGGAAGGGTTGATGAAAAAAAATTCGACGAGGCACGTTTGGAGACTTCCGCGCGAGTTTATAAGTTGTCTGGGCGATGGAGGAGGTGGAGAAAAAAAAACGTTTGTTTTATCTAATCTTGCAAGACAGCGGTGTGTGAGAAAAAAAATATATCCCGACCGCCCCTACAATTTCACGTTTCACTTAATCTAAAAATTAGATTTGAGTATAATGCCGGAGTTTACTTTCTCTAAGGTGGCTGGGGATTTTGATAAAAAAATTCACTCGAGTTCCTTTTCTCAAATAAAAAATTACCCACCTCCGGCGTAAAAGATTGTGAGCGACTTCACAGTAATCCAGGTGAGACGGTTTACATTATTTCGTTTCCAAATTCCTTGAAGCATGGGCTTGTTTGAATTTATGGTGCTGGTTTAGCAAATGCATGAAAATTGGTGTTCTCGACTCGGGTGAATGCTTCGCTTGCGTAACATAAGTAGCCCGATTTTTTGTAAAGCTACTGTTTTAACTCCTGTTGATTTCATTTAAGCATGATTACCTTTCCCATTTCCAGATTCTGATTCTTGTGATCATCCGGTTGCCAACCTTTCCAAGGGATGTAGTGCAATCATATGCCTGTCACATCAAATGGTAAGTTAAAATATATATGAACAATCGGTTTTTTAACGTTCTATGACGTTTTCCGATGCCTAACCGTAAGTCCTCTCTGTTCATCCTCATGCCATCTGGTAAATGCTTTTCTCTGATTGCCTTTGTTATCCCTTCTCCCCGAGAAGGGATAACAAAGGCAATCAGAGAAAAGCATTTATTCTCTTTTTTTCTATCCTTTGGATTCCATGTAAAAATTTGCTTATGTTATCTCTCGTTTGTTAAACATTGTATATGGCCATACTATGCCATACAATCTGCTCTTTTTTTAAATATCATCAACTAATTTGTGGGTGACTCCTATTACATTTCTTGTTCTCTCATTGGTATATCTTTGTCGCATTGATACCGCTACAGATCGTCTTCAGAAATCCAAAATGGTAAGCCAAAATTACTATCATAATTGAGGAAAATATGCTTATTCATCTCTTGATCTAGAAATTTTACTACGACTCGGTAAAAAGTATTCATGGAATGAAAACGTACGCCAGCGGTCAAAATGAAGATCTCTCGATTAAACAAGGTCGGATTTAAATGCCCAATTAGTAATTGGAAATAGAAAGATGTTCCACATATTCCAGGGCTCTGAAATCAATAACCATTAAGGATGACTGCTGAGTAATGAACATGGGTTCAGCCAAGGCCATTGAGCAAAGGGGGTGAATTGTAGCAATGGCCAACAGGCCTTGAGAGAATAATTAGCTGCGATTAGGGCTGAGGAATGTGTTCTGTCGCTCTTAACGCTCCATGGATCGAAAAGATCTCATTTTACGCTCCATTTAAGTAATTGCTCTTTCAAAAGTTTCACCACTCTTCGAACAACGAAGCATTTCCTTCAAGAAACTTGAACAAACGGCTATTTTTTTATCTCAGAAAAGTTCTCACGGAGTTAGGAATGCAAAAATTACAGAATTGGCTGCATGTGTGATTCATTTGGCGCTATTAATATAACTGAGGGAAAAGAAGAGATTGGGCGAAGAAAAAAAGGGAATTTCTCTTTATTTTTTTATTTACTGGAAAGATTCCATCAATTCTTCGAACACTTCTGTTTTCGATATCAGTTTTTTCGGTGTAGTGTAATGTATTCCGCCTCCAATGCGGAATTTCGCTACCATATGGCAATTTAATGCACATGGTTTCACATATTCATGAGGCTATAATGAGAGATTGATGTCAATGAAGCTGATGATTTCTTCATTTTCGTGGAGCCTCTTTCTGATCCGTAGAAAATTGACTGTTAGATGATATAGTTGAGATCATTTGGGATAATGCAAAGCCGTTTAGGAGTAGTGTACCTTGATTAATTATTCTTAAGCTCAGTCTGCCTGCATAGAAGTTGCAATGCACTTTCATGTTTTAATGTCAATATTTAATATTTTATTCTTTATTTTTTTTAATGTCTAGAATGACGATCGCCTTCTTCAGAATTTAAAGGTATTCGGTATAAAATCTCAATTAGATACTTAGTCGTAATTTCTATTTTCAGACTTAGAACCCCTACTCCCTTCCTCTACTCTATCTTCAGAGAGGACCGCATTAGCACCAAAACTTCAAAAGCATGCCGATGAAAATGCGAACAATCAAGTTCTTTTGCTTTCAGTCTAAATTTTTATGTGTGTATTTTCAATTCATTCGGTAACAAATTATGGAGTTATGTGTGTCGTTTTTAAAAGTGCCTATGCATTAAGAGGATTTAATAATGTAGTCGAAGACAGTCAACATTTTCTGCAATTACTTACTCTGCATTGCTCTCGTGAAGCATCTATTTGAATGTGAGGAGATTATGAAGGGATAATTGCTATTAATCTTGAGACAATTTGAAATTGTTTCGCAAAAGAAGAGCTCTTCAATGAAAAACCAATGATATATTGCCATTTGTAAACTATAGAATTATGTCTAGTCTTCAATTGCTTATAGCGTCAACTACAACTGCAGTTCGCCTCTTGTAATAAAATGCGAGAGTTCACGATAACCTCAAGCGTCAGAGCTATGGTTTAGGGATTACGTTTTAGTCCTGTATGTAAGTTCGTATTACTATTTACGTGGAGCAGGTCGTCATTATATTTTATCTGTTGCGTAAACTTATTAAAATTATTTAGTCCGGCGAACAAAATACAAGATATACGACTAAGTTCAAATGCAAACCAAATATAGATGAATAATTACGTTTATCATTAATTAATATTATATTTGAACTAGTTACTACTATATCTGCCGCAGCTACCATCTAAACAAAATTCCAATTAGTTACAGGGGGGAAGTTCCTTAGACTTAGGTTCAAGTGATGCAACTTTGCGTACATGTTTATTTTTGTGATCTCTGGTATGAAAATTGCATTATTTGTTTCCAACCACAGCGGTTGCTTCCGTAATTCGCATTCTTTTCTGTAAGTTTAAGGGGGAAAAGGCCTGCTGAAAGTTATTATGTCCGTATGAGGCCCTCTAATGTATTGCTGCGATCCTTTTTCTGTGCGTTAGAGTAAAGAAGCCGTAGTCAAAAGAGGAAACGTTATTCAATATTCAGGTGAGTGAGAACACTTAAATAAAAGGAAGATGGCTATTTATATACTAAGTTATTCGATGTCATTGTGGAAAGAAGTGTTTGGGAAAGGAGATATTGAATCTCGATTCATTTGCACACATGTTTAGTTCCCTATACGCCCCGCACGAGACGGCGCCAACTCCGGTATGCCGCCAACTTCGTGGGTCACCTTGCAAATTAATCTCTGGCAAGATTTGTTCAAGAGGCGGCTTGTTAGTGGTCCGTCCCCAAAGCGCCGGTCACTGCATTCCCCGGTTTCCGGTAACAACCTGACTGACAGACCCGACCAAGGCCGTTCCCGGCCGACAGCGCGGAGGAAGAGGAGGAGGCAGGTTAGGATTTGAGCCCCGTAGCGGTCCATTTTAATTGAATATCTCCGGATTAGCACACAATAGAGGAGGAGATGGGAGTGATTCTCTTGGACGGTGAGCAAGCAGCGATGTGGGGGGATGGATGGAGGTGGGTGGGAGGGGAGAGATGTGGAGGTCGGTTTGGGAAAGCAGCAGGGCCGGCCGGGTCCGCGTTGGAGCAGCAGGGGTCCTTTGACGGCATAAGTAGGGCGAGGTAGGTGGGAGAGGGGGCTGTAAGGGGTGATCACCCTCTCTTCCACGGCATTCCTGCAGCAGCAGGGGAATGGGGGAGCATGGGGGGGAAGGGGGTGAGTTGGCGGGCGGAGTCACTCTTGGGTCCACGATTGTCGAGGGTATCGGTCTGGGATACGGAGTCCGACGAATTGCGTGCGGCTTACGTGATGAGCCCCCATACGTTTAACTATTTAGACAGGTTGGTGGACACGGGTTGGACTATGGTAACATTTTTGAAGACAGTAAACGAGGCATGATCTGGTGAAAATAAAATTTCGAAAAACGAAAGTAGACTGTCAAGTCCGGTTTTGTGACAAATGTTGAGATACTGCAACTAAAACGAGTACCAAGTATTTTCTCATATTTACCCATTTCCGCCCACCGTAGCTCTATGGCCACTCCCTTACGTGCCAAGTATGTGATGCTCTGTAGTTGGAACTGCAAACTTTATCGCAATTAACTTGTCAACACTGCGTCGTACAAGGTCACGATCACCAAAATATTTTAATGAGAACTTCAGGTGACCATGTAAGTGCCAAATTGATTTTTTGAATACCAAAACTTTAATGAATACCAAAAATTCATCAAATTGCCAACAAATATTCTTCTGTGCGTAAAATGGGTTAAAAGTGACTCTCTTTGGTGTGTTTCTTTGGAACTCGGTTCCATAGAAATTATCGACTGTCAGCGTCCTTCCATTATTACCGGGGCACACACTATCGACCCAATTGACGAAGTAGGTATGATGTAAAACCGGAAAAAGCTTACATATTTTCTGCATTTATTTATCTTTTTCTTTAATCATGATTAAACACGGATTTTGCTGGATCTTTAACTGCTATGCATATACCGCACCATTTTTTTCAAGGCCGTAATTTTAAGTCAGGCAGCATCCTCATATTCTCCGGTAAAAGTCGAAAAAGGCAGTCGATGTTCAACCAGAGACAGAATGACCAAATGGCTTGTTTCCAACACTAGTGGTAAGTCAGTTTCTAGCGGTTAATAGCAATACATTCATAGTATGACTAGAACGCCAATAGTCCAAATGTTGGGATGTTTTTAAACTCAGGAAATTTGAGGCTAAAAGATTATGTTTTACACTATAATTTAAGCATTATTAATATTTAAGCTGCTTAAAAATACTTGGGGTGAAAGAATGCTTTCAAAGTTTTGCAGCTTTTACACCAATTTGAAGAAATATGGCATTTGTATATGGTTGACTGCCTCCAAGTTGCAGAAAAATATCTTCTTTATCAGGTAAAGTTACATGAAACTTTCAGCATTGGACGTTGGATCAAAACATTGGATAACTTTTGTCCTACATCTTTCCCTGTCAAATTATAGTTTCCTTCGCCCGAAGTAGTTCTTCTTACGCTAGTACCTACGTCTTTTTTTGGTTAGTGCATTTATCTCTTGAGGTTCCTTTTGGGATAGTTCCATGTATTATTGCTTCGGTTATATCCCAGACAGATTCATTGTGTCTCAAAGTGTGCCCAATCCATCCAGTTCTTCTTTTCTCTAGTGCTCTACTTGGCTTTCTTTCTTTTTGTGTGTAAATGTTCCTCATGGTTCTATGGGTAAACTTTGAAAAGGACCCTTATTTAAACCATGTCAATTTATGAAAAATATTTCGGTACAAGATGGGGGTACTATATTAGTACATGAAATAATTCTATGCAATATATCACATTTAGATTGTGTAAATTGTCGCATATTTTAATAAACGTTGTTTTAATTCCTTACATAAATTTACTTGTGAGCGTTCAATTCTTAACTGTATATAGCAAATAAATAATTTCCTTCCCATACACGTAGTTTTTCATCCGCATTTTCTTGGCAGTTGAATATACGAATTCGATCGCGAAGTCGGGCAGAAGAAAGGATGTATGACGGCCAAAATCGCTCCTCCCTAATTTCCTCCCAGAACAGTGGCGTCCATGTAAACGATCGTCAGGAGGTTGGCAGCACTTATTGGCAGCTCTGCATTCAGCTCGGGGCAGACCGCTTGGGGAAAGGGATGGTATGAGAGGGAATATGCCGGGGGCGAACTCACCGGTCCAGGGGTGTGCGGCGGCGGGGCGTCCCTCGGCGTACTCGGCGAGAGGTGCCGGAGACATAACGGAGTGGAGCGTGACCGGGGCCGCCCCTCGTGGCTGGCTTACAGACAGGTAGGGAGTTGCGGGACAGGCACCTCAATTATTTCGATCTCCGTTCCCGGCAGCGTAATTGCCGTTGAGAGAGGGAGCACAATGTCAAAATTCATGCGCGGCAAATCGCTTACCATTTCGGTGGGGAGGTGTGTGTTTAACCCTGTATGCACCAGCCATCGTACCGCGGACCTGTGCGATTTTTTCCCAGCCTCACCCGATATACCGGCATACATTATAGGGGCGATTGTGAGCTCGCTGTCCGCCCTTGGGGGGGCGGCCCCCGGAGCAAACCACGCAGTTGCGATACATCCACAGGGAGCGGTTAATGTGATTTCATTTTCCCCGCGGCCACTTAAGCGAATACGTTTGTGATAATCGCTTGTTTTTTTTTTCATTCGACCGTTCTCTCACCATCGTTGTGGTTCTTCGCTGTGGTAAAATTTCCCCTTTTAATTGTATGTACTAACCGCGATTCCGTTCCGATTAAAGGCTAAATTATTTTGCCGCCCTCCGGGGATTTATACATGTTCCTACTATTAGGCATGTGTGTACTTCTCGTTTAGTGATTCATGAGAATATGTTTTAACTCTCATTAAACACTATTAATTTCGAGACCATAATTTTTAGGTACCTAGTCTTGGATAGAGAGATAGAGATAAAACTTGTGAATGATAATGCGAAAAGAGAACTAGCTTGTTTCATATTAGAAAATGTGCAATATAATTTATTATTGGAGGGTATCTTTGACTATATAACACCGACTTGTTAACCCTTGGGCAAATTACTACTGAAATCGTCTCTCAAAGAGCTGGAAGTCATACTTTATCCATTTTAGATGATTATCCACAAGACCGGTTAAACCGTTGATGATCATTTACCATTTTAAACTAATTTTTTTTTCCTCTTTCACTCGCGATTATTAAGCAGCAATTTCCCAAAATTAAATTAAATTATGAGGTTTACTGATATGATTATGCATGGATATAAGTTCTTTTTCCCATTTTGTCTTTAAGCTTCACTTTCAGAGAATGATATATGCCAGCAATAATAGCTCGGGGAAAGACTTGTGTGCCATTTAGGTATTATACACTCTTGTTGAGTTTTTATTAATTTTAACTTTTGGCAGTGAAAACTATGTGGGAATTGGAAAAAAGGCGCGTAGGTGGTAAATTCAGAATTTTCTGTTACTTAATTTCAACTTGAATGACCAACAAGTATTTAGGGCAACATCTTCTTGTATCATCGTACATAATTGGGATGTAGGCATGACGATATGTAACAGATGCCATTATCCATTAATATACTCAAGTATGTTTTGAAAACCACTGTACTATGATCGCTATTCACTCTAAGAGTATTTCAGTCATATACTTTTAGTGATAGTTCAGTGATATAATTGATGTTCATCTTTATTCCATATGATATAAGTCTTCCTGTAATAAGATACTTTTTGTTTTCTCCAGTAACACTAAAATCTTATAAGAGTAAATATACCTTTGTCTGATCCGTGCCTATACTTGTGTATAGGTTTAACCTAATCGTCAGTATGATATACCATAAAGTAATTCACTATGAGTTATTAGTTGTTCTAAGGAGTAGCATCATTGCATCCAATTAAATGTCCATTTCAAATGGAACGGGATTAAAAGGTGTGATTTTTTTCCCGAGCTCCACCATTAAATTTCCGTGGCTTCCAACTCTAAATTCAAGTCGTGTCGGGATTTTAAATAGTGTTCAATTTTTTGTTCAAACCACGAAATAGCTGGTAATATTCAGAATTGATATAATAGCTTTCTAGGAAAATTCTTCCTCAGAATCAAATTTGGTGAATTTGTTATCCATCTGTTGTTTTAAATCCTCAATTTTCACAAAAATGTCTTCTTTAATTCAAAGTGATTGCACAGCAGTTATGAAAGCCACACGTGTTCCCACGAAGTAATTAAGGTTTCATTAAAATGTGTTCTATCCTCAACTTTTTAAATTAACTACCTTTTAACTTTGTAATTAATTGCCTTGCTGCTGTCGGTGGTGCGTAAAGGCTAACTCATCGATCCAGAAATATTTTTCTGATGTGATTTGATGGCTACCCGCAGGATGGAAAATGAAATTTTATAGTCAATAATCTTCCAGAGAGCATTTTCTTTGTTCGTAATTTAATCTCATGCATATTTAATTTTGGCTATACAGGGGATAATTTGGCTCTTTTTAGCATCAAACTGGTCTTTGTACCGAACAAATGGTCGTTGACAGTTATCCTCTGTTCTTTTGTCATTAACATGGCACCATTTTCGCACCAATGATTCTGATAATAAGCGTTATTAGCAAGATACGTGGCCAAGTTAGCTGCCATTGTCTGCCAGATAATTGCAATCCTGGAACTGAGCATTCAATTTACAACGGAACGCTTCTTGAGACATTGTGCACCTGCATTAGCATCCTTGTTTCATTTTCCTTGCCTTGGCAGCTGGGACACCTAAATGAAAAGGAAGCATTCTTTAGATCGTAATCATTAAGAATTTGCGTACCATTTCTTAGAGTTAATATTAAGGTTTCTGTGGGGAATGTTAAAATAATTTTTTCCTAGTCATTCAGCGTCCGTCTCCAGTAATGTTTAAGTTTAACTGGTATTGTACGTGATACCGTCGGAATATCTCTATATACTTATAAAGTATTCGATTATATTAACGATGTATGATGTTTTCTTAAAAAATTTACTAAGATTTATTTTTTACAACTTAAGAGGGATTTGTTTGTTTTGATTTTTATTCCAGAGCTAGGTTTATTGGTATGTACGGCACAAGATAGGTCACTAATGCTTACGAAGTTAATTTTTTACTTACCTTCTGGCTGTCATGGAATCAGTGGTTGTATACTATGAATATTATTTACAAAAAATTATTATATTAATATTGGATTAGGTAATATTTAAACTAGTTTCTCAATGCTCTTGCACATAATAGGCAGGTTTAGATTTCCAGGTTTTAGTTATATAGTAGAATAATGAATACAAAAAATTTCTATTCCCTATATAATATTTTTTTTTATGTTCATAAGCTTTTCTAACAGCATTTTTCTAATCCGTATCATATGAGTGAGAGTCTGTAGTTGTTCGGTTTTTATTATTATTTATCTTCATCGGTCTATCGGTGGGTTGATGGGATAGTTTTAGGTTGCCAAGCAATAAATCATCTTTAGTTCAGTAAACAGTTTTGCCGCTCATATACCCTTTTGAGTTTAGAGACGCCAATCCTATGATGTTGCATGTTTATTTTTCCTAGCCTTCCCCTCACCTCAAGTGAAACAAAACCTGAAATTTATATGGCATGCACCTGCACAAGCTAACTTTTTGTGTGTTAAGGGACTTGGTACAAAAACTGCTCTTTATGGGCTTAGCCTAATGGGTGGCGGAAAAGGAAAGTAAGAAAGGTAGGTTAGGTAATAAAACTATAAAACCTGTACCCGGAGGGTAATATTGGTGATCGGGAGGAATAGAAGAAGATAATGGCGATTTCCGTGGGCAGTCGGTCGGTTTGTCAGAATCCAATTGGTCTCCACTAGATATCCTGAGCCCTCTCTTCCCATTCCAATAAGGCTGAGACCGCTCTTGGCTCAAATATTCGGATATGTCAGTTTCAGGTTCAGCGTACCACCTCTGCAGAATAAATGCCTCTTGTCAATTTTGAGTGATATATGGGTCAGCAAATAACTTGGTCCATGTTAACGATCTTGGTGTGGAAATACCTAAAACTGGATTATATATTGTACAGACTTAAACCCTGCAATGGAAGTACAGTGAATTTGGGAAAAAGTATCTCTTAGAAACAATTTATATAATCCAAACCTCAAATCTTTATTTCAGATCGAGTGTGTCACTGCACCGCCATTTTAAAACTCACTTTCAAATTTTTTTTTGTACTGTGCTAACTACGCTTTATGTACTTTTATGAGAGTCAAGTTAAGAGTGCTCCTTGAGAGGCATATTTAGAAGCTACCAGAGAAACTATCGCTAAATAGTGTACCCGATACATGCCTTTAAATTCATCTTGCTTACCGCTTTGGTCGTTTGGGGGAGTCTACAGCCATGTGAGATTATTTACACAATTGAAAACTGTTTGAAAATTTCGAGACCGGAGTATGTCTGAGAGATACTGGACGTTGTGATAATTTTCTCTTAAACGATATGCGTAAATTGTCCACAGGTTAACATGTCATCCCACGAGAAAGGAAACTGAGAATAAAAGCCGCAACGGTTGGAGAGCATCGGCTGCATTGTTCCAGTTTTCTCTTGGAATCCTTTCATGATTACACTTGAAATAACACTCAAATTCTCATGTTGATTCAAATCGGGGCACTTTGAGTGGGGATTCAAGGAAATAGCAATCACACCAAGCTGATCACTCTTTCTGCGTATGATTGGGATACTTTTCTACAGCTTTTATCGCTATATAAGACCATGATAAGATATTTTGAAAATTGATAGTCTTACTTTCGACTACGTTTTTACCATAAATGCAGTTTTAAGAACCACGATCAGATTCATGATCAGCGCATTGTATTCACTCTGATACAATGCCTTTTCTTCCATTAGGATCTTTGCACCAAGGTACTGTAAGTTTTGTTATGGAAAAGGATTGGCGTATTTAATTCTAAATGTATTAATTCTTATTCAAATCATCTGGGGATCAATAATTAAAATTCGTATCTCCAAATAAACATCAAAGAAAAAATACAAGCACTATCACTCTTAACGTCATTTAGCATCAAAGCTCAAACAATTATTTTAAAATTTATATTCTGGATTTGAACTGATTTTATCTAAATAAAAACGTGGCTGAATAAGTATCTGGTTTGCGGGTATCGTATTTATTTAGATTAAGATTCATTGAGATGTTCGCACTAAAAAGTGCAAATTATGAGTCTTATGCTGGAGGATGTGCGTCAAGGATAAGGAGCAAGGTGAACTGATGAGGGTGAATGTAGGGGAGTGCCTTGGTGGGAAACGGTAAGTTGGCGTCGAGGGGGATGAGACCATGGGAAAGGAAGAGACGGAGGAGGGGCGGGGGGAGAGGTGGGGGCGTGGAGACGAAAGGGGGAGGACGAGCGGAGAAGTGTTAGTGCGTGTAAAATGCAAATGCGTGTGAAGGTGTTGGGTGAGTTGAGAGGCGATGAGCAGGGAGTGGGGAATCGGAGGAAGAGGATCGGGGAAATCGGCAAGGGAGTGTGAGAATCGGAGGGTCAAGGGGCGGCTCGCTCGAAAGGAAGAGGGTTGTTATATACGGCTCGAAGTGAGTCAGGGGGAAGAGAGGGAGCGGATTGTGGAGGTGAAGGAAGAGAGATGTTGCGTGAAGAGTCTTGTCTCGCTGGAAAGCACAGACGGGAATAAAAGATGGATATTAGATGAGCTATAGTACTGGCTTTTCTCTGGAATGGCGTGGAATCAAATCCAGGTGTTTTGGAGCTTGTTCTGTGGGATTCCATTCCCTATTTCAATATTACTCCGGCGGTATGACGAGTACTTGAGGTGCGGGGAGTACCTCAACTTTTGGTTCAGAAGTCAAAATTGTGTTTCATTTGGAACCTATCATTTGGAGCTATGTCTAATACCGACGCTGGGTTCTTTTTCACCTTTCAACCATCGCCCAAAAATTTTTTCTTTATCACCCTGCCTCCCTCTACCGACTATTAATTCAGCAAATTACCTTCGTTTTCACTGACCTACTTAAATAACTATCCAGCCAGCAAACACTGAGAAACAGCAAATACTCGGTATATTCATTTTTGTATCAGTTTCACAAGTTTGAAATGTACCAGAGGTTCATCTCCGTCAACAAATAATATATAGTGGAGAGCAATACAAAGCACTTTAATAGTCGTACTTGAAGTTGAGCTGAACCTTCTTGGATACTTTAAATTGAGAGAAGGCCAATGCTGATGCCATATTTTTCACGTTAATTCTTTTGCCTTCCTTACCACCAACCTTCTTGGCGTATATAACCGGACGAGTGCGCGGTGAAATTTTGTCCACCTCCGGTTTTTTCTTCTTTTGCGGCATATTAGAGTAACTATAACACACTGGCAGCCGCTATTAATGCTCTTAGACTATTCTCAGGGGTCGGTAATAATAATCATACGTTCTTATGAAAATTTTGGCATAAATATATCGTTTTATAAAATATTGTTTGAATTCTATATTTGTAATCATGTTATTGTGATGATGTAATAATATTATCAAGTGCTACCACTGATGATACTGATGCCACCATGTGGTCGATTTTATTCAAGAAGCCATGAGCATCGACGAGGGACTAGCATACAATATACTGGGTTCGAAGATTCTATACATATTCGGGTGATCCGGTTCAAGATGGTAGTAGATAGCGACGCCTTGAGAAGAAGAGCAGTCTCCAATTTTTCATTTAATCTCACCATAATTTCAAACATTGATGTTTATTTCTTTATGTATAAAAACTATTCTCTCTCTGGTCACTCTTCACCGATTTCTCCGAACACCGAACACCGAACAGGTGCCAAATAGAAGTCGAAATACTTACAAAGCAGCTCCAAACGACAAGAGCCAACAATGTGTAGTATAATCAAAGACTGAGAGAAAAACACATTGTAATAACGGAGAGATAATAATTCCTTCAAGAATTATAAAGGAAAGATAATAATATGGGAAAGATAATAATTCCTTGGATCTCAAAAAAAAAATAAACACGTATCACATGATATAATATGGGAGAAAACTAGAACGATGACGTTCGTACAATGAAAGATAAATTGGTGAAGAGTTACCAGAGAGAGAATAGTTTTTATACATAAAGAAATAAACATCAATATTTGAAATTATGGTGAAATTAAATGAAAAATGGCGGCTATGAGAAATAAAATACAATTAATGCATTCTTACATTCTCATGTCAGGACCCAAATGTTTATAAGAATTGGGCGGGCGCGCGGCGAAAATTTGTTCTCCCTAACGTGTTTTCTCTGACTGTCGGATCTGACATTGACTAGAGCTCACCGCGTACGATTCCGTTACCCGATAAGGCCATCCTATGTCAATTGGAATAGAGAATACCTAGAGTCCTTTAAATCTGCGAGTACTCTCAACGGTGAGGCGCGGGTTATTTTAAGTAAAATACGGACAAATATCCGCCCACGCGCCCGCTGGAAGGTTGAGCGCAATGAAGCACGAACGTGACCGCGACTAACACACCTTGGCATATTACTCTTCAGGTTGTAGTCCGGAATTATTAACCCTCCGACACGCTCGCTTGGTTACCGATATATTTACTTGGTATCGTTTCCGACACCTCTCGGGAAACTCCTTCCATGGGGTAGGCGAGGGTATTACTTCCTCTCCGGGCACCTCATAGATTTCACTTTCCCGAAAACCGGAGCTCTTTTCTTCTGCATAGGGAATTTCAAATCGTGTGGCAACTGTTCACCCGTTTCACATGTAGGAATCGTGCACGGTGAAAGGGAGATCAGAAGCACTCTGGTATCTCGGGTTTGGTGAATACGAACTGGACAAGCTCGTTCCTGTCTTTGAAATCCTACGTTTATTTCGGCAAGGTGTTTCTGATTTCTAGTCCTTGTTTTCTGCTATTTTTGCACTGGGATATTACTAGGGTGAGGTACAGTCTGAGGTAGTTTTCAATAGGAGAGATAAAATTTCTTCTTGATTTTTACTTGCACAGGGCTCACATACATTTACAGCCTCCCCAGGATCTATTTCTGCCTTCATCTGAACGTACCTTTATCTCTACCATAAAATCTATTCCTTTACCCTCACTTCCACGCCCTCTCAACATTCTCTCTTGTACCTTCAGCATCCCTTCATCCTCTCATTAAATCCTCAAATCATCTACTCTATCTCCTAATCTTTGATTTAAACTTTCAAAAACACTTTCTTGTCCTCACACTCTATACGAAGCACTTCTTCATGTACCTCTTTCCGGCATTTGCACTGTCCAGTCTCCAGTCTCCTCTTCTTGATATAGCTCTATGGCTCTGCTTTGTTATACATGTCATTTTTTATCCTTAATATTCTCTGGAAACTGATGTAGAGCATTAAGCTATGCAGTAAAATGAGAGAAACTTTCCTAATTTAACAGGTTATAATTTTATATTGGGCCTTGATAAATATTTGAATATCAGATCGACAGTGGGGTAACAGGATGGAAACGTCACTGAAACGTTTACTAGGTGATGCATTCTGGTCATATAACATCGTGATTAACAAAAGGAGTGAAAGATATAACATGTAGATTAATTAGCTAAACAGCTGCGATGGTAGCATGACCTCAAGTTAGCGCCATACTCGTTCAAAACGCTGGCAGGTGGTCATCCCGACTGGCGGTCCTTTTGGGCGTGGGCAAATATTTCCACTCATTACAATTTGCAACGCGGATGTGCAGGCGCGCCTATTATGGAGTCAAATGAAAGATTTAATCTGGATGGTTGGTCGATTACTTTGGGAGGTGAACGGCTACTGATGTCATATACGCCAGTAAGGATAGGTGGGCTGGTTTCTGAGAAGAGGGCTATTTAGAAAAGGAATAAGAGTGTAGAGAAACCCGGCGATAATTTGAGGCAAGTGGGTTAAAGCCTAATCAAATGGTTAATTTGGAATGAATGAAGGGCGAAGAGAAGCCCTATGCCGGCATTAGTTTACTCTAACAGATCCGACGTTTGAGCCTTCTTAAAGTACTCTCCACGTGAAATTCCACCACAGCGAAATTTTAACCCAGACCTTCGAGATGGGAAACCAGTGCCTTTTCAGTACCTCCTTCTAAAGAAGCGGCCACAGGAAGCTGCCCTCCAATATCATCAAGAACTGTCTACTTTGGACTGAAACTGTAACATATATATTGGTAACTGGTCAAACATCAGTAATTGAATTTGAACTAAAATGTATTAACAGCTCTTACTCTCTGAAATGCTTAGAGGGAATACAGATCAGGATATGTTATCGAATCCAATGTATTTGTGGCACTCGACAGTGAAGAATTTTAGACCATTGAGGATGAGTTAACTTTTAATGAGTTGGAAGATGTACCAAGGGCTTTCTGTGTGACTCTTCTTGAGGGACTCTCGGCCCCTTTGCTCCACCTTTATGGCTGGTATTCTCTCTCTTACTTCATGCTCTATTCAATTGCGTGCTCCAAGTTTTGCTAAAACAGTATACAAAATACCCTAAACATTTGTGATGCTGCATTAAAGAAACTACTATTGATAAAGTGAATCCCGGGAAGATAAATTAATGGAAGAGAGGTGCTATCTCTTTCTGGTTTTTCCACATCTCGAACGCACCGCAATTATTAGGAAGCCTTCAAGGAAAAATTTAATGTGCAAAATAAAAAAAATGTCATATTACGGAAAATGCCACGTTTTGTTTTAAGCTGCTGTGAGCGAACTGAGAGGATTAACAATGGGGTGGGACTTATTTTTTTGAAATTTGTGTTAGTATAATGTGCAAAAGAAGAGAGTCTGTCATCGATCAAAATTAATTCTGATTGTTAAAACAAAAAGTGATAGCTTTTGTCACAATTGCCAGTTGTGTGCGTCTGGTGCATTTTTGAAAGTGTAAAACAGTCTGAGGAATTGTTTTTTAGTGAAAAAAAATATAAATTGTCCCTTTTCACGCGGTTGATATATGCTCGTGCTGCTGGAGTCAGAAGTGATCTATTACGTGGCATTAACTTAATGAACCATCTCTAAATAACTCTAATGGGCTCGTTTTTCAGGTAAATTATTCGCTGCTATTGCATGATAGAGGTAATCCAAGCGTGTTTTTGGTAATTTTTTTCTATGAAAGCTTCAAGGTGATTTATTTCAGCTGCTATGTTGAATAATTTCCGGGGAAAATTTTTTTGACCATGATAACAACATTTTACCAGACAGTCTGTAACTTAACACAAATCATGATGGCTGTGTTTAACTTATTGCCATCAATCGCTCCTGTTCATAGTAAAAAGAGTAGTATGCCTCTGCCGCAGTGGAGTGTGAGAGTCTGGAGAAGTAACTAAATCATATGGTTGATTTTAGCATACCGTTATGGACGAAAGAACGATCTCTTGTTCTTAGATGTATATGCAATTTCTAAGATCGAAAATATACTTTGATATTTGATGGTTTGATAAAGTTTCATATTTTCTGCATTTATCTCATTACTTTAGCATTTTGTGTCACTCGTTAATACCTTAATGCCTGCGAAAATGCCTTGTGCCTATTATTCATTTATTGCGATGAAAATAGCTCATCCTTGATGTATTCCCAACGAGTCTGCCCTAACAGGTATACTCTTATAGTTGTAGTGAGTTATAGTTATAGTATATGTTTTAGAAATTGTAGGCCGAGATATATGAAAGTAGGATCTAAAGGCATGAAGCCTCATGAGCAGCTAAAAACTAATTGCTTATGTAGTTTAGCGCGTGCATTATTTTTAACCTTTTCTACCATTAATATAATCTCTATGGCCAGAGCATTACATCGTGATTATGTATTCAACATATCGGAATTTGACCCCTTATTTGGTAGGTTTTGGTGGCTCAATATTTTGCGTATGACTCAATATTTTGCGTATGGCTTAATAGTGAATTCTTTGCATTTATTTCACTCTTGATTATATATTAGCATTTGTAACGTATTCATTTCATTATAAAGGATTTTGCTAAGCGTAAGTAACAAATGATCGTATAGTTATGGTCAAATTTGAATATTTATGATAAATATCATGTTAACTTTTCTTTGGCTTTTTATTGTTCTGAATATATCATTTTTTTTTACGCTATTTCATGTCAAATAGCAATTTTTCTTAATTGCGTATATTGTTACGGGTGATAATTGGGTCTAAGCAAGGTAAATAAACCAGTCTGAGCGATCTCAGCATGATGATGTTCTTTAAATATACGTGTCCGTAATTCTCAACCTTCTGCGTGTAGATTATATTTTTGTTAATGGAGATTTATCGGGATTAGCCCAGTCATTAGGCTGCCCATGGCCAATGTACCGACGAGCCACATGCTAGGTTTTTGTTTTTAATGGTTATATTTGACTTAAGTAGTAAATTTTATCTGCATTTTGGGATGAATAAGCGTTTGAAAATAAACGTTTTTCCTCTCGTTCATGATTGAAACTTTGCAGAGTTCTCCAATCTAATGAAGTCTCCTGCACTGGAGAATGAACATTAATACTTCATACACATAGGCACCAAACAATCCCAAAAAGCGATTTTAAAGGCGAATCAAGGCCCACGAAAGTTATAACAGTTTGTACTCAGTGTGTAATCGATTCATTTATGTGAGGATGCGAGGCAGGAAAAGGGCTGTGCATCTCTAAAATATCAATCAGCTGAGAGATTACGAGAATGACTATTTGCCAGATTCAAATGACCGTGGAGAACGCGTAAAAGATAGAAAGAAGGATGGTATGCGAGTGCCCAGGGTGCAGCAAGGTTGTGTGATCGTGCTGTTGTTTTGTATAGTTTGGCGGAGGCCTTGGGACAATAGGGTGGTCCTTATTTTTTTATATTTCGAATTTCTTTCGGGACACCCCCTCATTTTGTACCAATTTGTGTAAAAACATGTCCTGTAAAACATTATCGTAATTGGATAACGGAAAGACGTGCCGCATCGCACTCAAAGTTGTGAAATATTGGCATTTTTGGCTATTTTTCGGATATTAATGGCCATTAGAAGGCGCTGCTATTTTTCAATTGATTTTCTCTGGTAGCAAACGACTCATTGAACATTTGACATGCTACATCTAAAATATTTTTCAATTCTACGTTGGTTCCCGAGATACGGTCCCAGGAGTGAGCGTGTGCTACCCCGAGTGGCGCCCCCTCGCGCCCATGCTCGAAGCTCCCAAGTCCGCTGCTGCTCTCGGCGTTAGTCCAATTCCTTCGACAAAATGTGTTGTTATGCGATATTTTATTAACACATTTTAAATTTGTTAATGTCATTAAATTAAACAATGTATATTTATAGAAAATTCATAGATTGCATCTTTATTTTTCTTTTAATGCAAGAAACATTTTTGTCAGCACTCAACACACATCCATATACTCTGACGTACATCCCTGAAAATTAAACACTGTTTTAAATTAAAATTTAAATCAGCTGGCATATTTGATTATTCTATAAAACAATTTAAAATTCTTTAGACAGTGTAGCTCTATTACAGTCTGGAAATTTACGCCTGTAGTTATACACAACCTTCAGTAAAAATTGTTTCTGACTTTCATCTTTCGTCAACTTATCATTAAATTCCTCCATCAATTTGACCCCTCTTTAAGCGGAATCATTTATCAATTTCAGTTGCATTGCAATCTTCAGTCCTTCTTCATATTCCTTATCACTTTTCCATTTAGCTGGATCCTTGGAGAGAAACGTCATAGGAATTTGAAATCGTTCGAAAAGATTTTACGATTCAGAAAATGTAAAGTGTTCAAGCCCCTTATTGACGAATTTGTCAACATATTTCGGAAGTAATGAGAATCTTTTTGGGGTCTCTTCACCACTATCAGTGAAGCTTGATCCCATAGCTTCTACCATTTGTCTTTTGGTCTCTACAGGTAGATTATTATCGAAAAATCTTAGGGCTGCGGCTTCCGAAGATAAATACCATAAATGGTTCCCAAATTTGTTCATTGTTATGTCACTAACTTCACTGTCACTTTGCCTTCATTCATACAATTTTTTTAAGAACATCAAATCCCGCCTCGGGGCGTCAACTGCATTCGGTGCCGTTATCCATGCCTCGACATACAGATGCACAATAAACAATCACATATCACAGATTGAGGTCTCTTCCTCGTCTGACAAAGAGAACTCTTTCCGAAAAAGAAACATTTTCAGGCAGTAAAGCACTTTCGACATCCACCTTGCATGATGCATAGCACCAGGAACGCAAAACGACACACCGCGTGGAGGTACCCCCCCTAAGTAAAAATCAGTGAGCTCTAGGAGTTCTCGGTAGTCCTCTCTAGGGTGATTTCCTTGTAACTGTTGTAGCACAAACGATAGAATATTTCCAGCTTCCTCTTGCAGCACTTCTACCGAACGTCTGTCTATCATACCAGGTTCGTAATTTTTCTTATCTATTGAAGCCCACATATTCTGAAACTTTTTAAACAGAGGAACAGGAAGGAGGGCTGAAGACTTCATCGAAGAACTTTTCATCGAAGACACTTTTTAAAACCAGTTCGTATATGCGACGTCGGCATGGTAGAAGCAAGATGTCCTTTTTAAGAAGTTGCCCTAATAAGACACATGCGCCTTTGAGTCTCCCAGTGTTTGCTGCAGTTGTATCACAACATAATGCTTGCACATTTTCATGTAGGTTCCACTCCTTTAGCATCTGACACGGCAACGGCTTGATCTTTCCCACTACCTGTTGGTGAAATGGGAACCCCAAGGAGATGTTTAACTCCCCGACTAGTGGCTATGACAGGTATTCTATCCACCAGTTCTTTGCCCATCAATGCTGGAAGCAATTTTCCGTCCCAGTTTATGATAACTGCATTCAGCTCCTCCAATGCAAATGTTCTCCGTAGGTTGGCTGCATACTCCGCCCGTAAACGCTCGCGGTAGCGACGGATAGATGAGCGATTTATGACAAATTCGTTGACATTTAGGTGAAATGCTTCGGCAGCTGCCATCAAAATGTGAACTGCCTCCCGGTCGCTCACTTTGCATCTATCGAAAGCTGCGACAAGTCTCGTAGTGATCAGGTCTCTTCGAGCCCGCTTAACTGTCGGGCTGTAGGAACCACTAGTGGCAACCTCCTCTGCTCTTCCCCCAAAACAGCTGGACTCGTCACATTCGTCATTGCTGTCCTTTGAAGATGTCAGTGGGAATGGTTCAACTATAATTTGCAAACGTTTGAAAAATGTATGAGATTTAAAGTGACTAACAGCAATATAGTGCTACATTTGAATATTATAATTATTACTCTACAGAAAACATTCAGTGTTGATGAATGATTGGTTTAGGTCAGGTTTTAATAATAATAAAGTATTACCTGTTACACTTTCGACGCCTTTAAACTGCTGAAGCCGCAATTCCTCTTGTTCGCGCCGCAGAATAGCCTCCCTTTCTCTCTGTTGTGAATACATCCAGTCCAAGCATACATCCCGGTCTGCCCTTTTCTCGTGGACTGAGAAGGAAAAGTCTGTCCTCTTCGAGGGGTATCATCTCTAAAGCTTCGAAATGAGCGATGTCGAACAGATCATCTAGGGCTGACGCGAATTTTAACTCCTTTTCATTCTGCACCTGAGTCCTTCGTCCAGAAGACTTTTGCAATACGCGCCATTCTTGGTAGAGACTTTCCACCTTACTGATGCTGTGCTGAAATTTCCGTGTTGGTATCCGCGCTTTCTCCCAAAAAAACTTCACTTCTTTCAATGCCAAACTAGCACTAGATCGCAAATTTAAATTTACCTCACGAATGTTATAGAAAATTACTCGTAGCACCTGTCCATTAGATGGCAACTTAGAACCAACAATTTGATTCTCTAAATGACCAATTAGGAATATATGATCGGCGTTTCTAATTTCCATATCCAAATCCTACCCAGCAGTCCACTCTACTCCAAGCTCCACCGTAGCAGCCGTCTTCATATTGAAGTAAATCTCTGGTTCCTATGCTGTAAACGTACATCTAAACTGTCCAGTTTATACCGGCAAGCCTTGGGATCTGCCGACTAGGATTCACGTCTGTGTGTTGGAGCGACTAATGCCCCGCGCCTGAAACAATGTTTCATAGAAACATTTTGCTCACGTAGATCTTCACGTTTTTCCTATGCCTGCTTTGTTACTTTATATGAATATGAAACGATGTAATTAGGTGTTGGGACCAAAGCATTTGTGTCGCAACCTAAATAAAAGACAAAGATATCTCAACTTCCTCTACATCAGTTACAACATGAGGTTTTAGTCTGTCCATTGTCCAAGCTCCCGTGAGACTTGGCGGATTAACGTTCCTCCCACTCCATTCACCCGCAGACAGTATTTAAGCCTGTTTTGCAGATTGACAATAGTATAACAAGAGATATTTACTTGATTAAATGAAGTCAGATGATTATTCTTTATATCGTGCGTACATTACTTATTTTAAAATTCCACGGAGACCAAAAATTAACAGTGAAAAGTTGGTTTGTAATCATGTTAAGTCCAATAAGCGACACATCCTTCCCAGACGGTTGACAGCGATAGGAATTAGCGAGATAAGTATTCTTGCGCTGTGTGCTTTTATGAATGGAGTGGAAAGGAAAGAACAGTTAAGGAAAGACTATAGGTGTAGATATACTAGATATGAATAGTTTATTATTACATGGTCAGAAAACAGCATTTACATTGAATTTTCAATAAATGTGCATTTTTTAATTTAATGACATTAACAAATTTAAAATGTGTTAATAAAATATCGCATAACAACACATTTTGTCGAAGGAATTGGACTAACGCCGAGAGCAGCAGCGGACTTGGGAGCTTCGAGCATGGGCGCGAGGGGGCGCCACTTGGGGTGGCACGTGCTCACTCTTGGGGCCGTATCTCGGGAACCAACGGTCAGAATTGAAAAATATTGTATACGAAGCATGTCAAATGTCCAATGAGTCGTTGACTGCCAGAGAAAATTATTTGAAAAATAGCAGCGCCTTCTAATGGCCATTAATATCCGAAAAATAGCCAACAATGCCAAAATTTCACAGCTTTGAGTGCGATGCGGCACGTCTTTCCGTTATCCAATTACGATAATATTTTACAGGACTTGTTTTTACACCAATTGTCACAGAATGAGGGGGTGTCCCGAAAGAAATTCGAAAAATGAAAAAATAAGGACCACTATTGGGACAAACGGGGAAAGAGGGTGCTCATTGAAATGTGGAACGTGCGAGGGTTAAGCCTCCACCCTCAACTCCGTCTTCCAGCCGTCGCTGCCGTCGGGTGGTTTTCACGGGAGGATTTAAGAAACTTGCGCAGCTAGTGTTATTAATAAAACCTTAGAATTTGATTTAACTTATACTGGAATATTTCCGTCTAATTTGTAAAGCTTTGTTAATGTCGTAATCTAGATGGTTTCTGCGTGGCGATTCACAATTTCCATCATTAATCTGAATAATGAGTTTTACCGCTGAGATTTTTTTCAATCGAAAGTTTTCTTCGAGGATTCTCGTGAGGGCTAATATGTACCTCCTGAGGACGTTTAAGGTATATCATGCAGAAACTTGAGAGGATATTATTTAATAGGTATTTTGACCATAGAAATGATTGTATAGTTTATTAATAAACCCTAGTTCTTTATGGGAAAACGTTAGGAAGTTATTACAAGTACGTATGACAGTCAAATGCTCCAAAATTTAGCAAATGAGTAGCTCAGTAAGATAATGCACAATTCACTGGTGCTGTGCGATTGTCGATGACACTTGCCGCTAAATCAGGAAAGGTTGACGAGTAATTTTTTTGTATGAACCAAATGGCTTAATCACCGTATTTTTTACCTTGCCTACAGTTATTCTTCAACAATTTTAAATATCCTTAATTTATCTGAAGTCATTGGTAATCTGGGAATAAGATTACTTTAAAATCCTTTGAAACACACGTTCGTGTTGCTATCATTAAATAGGTATGTTGATAAAAATATTCAAACTATTAGCTTGCCATCTTAAGAAAAACTGAAGAGGTTCATTTATTGTGCATATTTTGGCTTGAGGGCATATTAAGCTTATATTTGTAGAAGGGGGATATTATGTACTGAGGCAGACTTTTCTTTTATTTGTGCAAATGAAAGCCTGTTCCTTATACTTTTATTTTAATACACCCAATCCAAGTAATTTTTAGCATCGAGTTTTATGAATGGCATCATTTTTATCGTTTTAATGAAGCCTTAACATTTTTTGGTGGAATAGATGTCTGCATAAGTTTTTGTTTGGCCGTTAGTCAATACTATGTGCATTCGGCAGTGGAAAATGTCTCATCAAAACCGTGTATTTTCTCAAAGATAAGTGTGACACAATACCGTGTCCGATGAATTAAGTGTTCCTCCCCTTAATTGCTGATAAATTCTTGTTGACTATTGCAGGAATACAGTGCTCCTTCACGGGATCGAATTGATGGCGTCGGGATGTAATACATGCTTCTAGGCCTAAATTGATATTTCGAGATAATTCCATTCCTTAAACTATGTAGTATCTCAAATCACGCAATAATCGGAAGATTAAGACCTATTATGAGCGTTTCATGACGTCTGCCATTTCTTAGCCAGCGGGTTGGGTGTAGTGTGCTATTAACCCCCATTCATCATACTTACTCATGATGGTGATCAGATCAGGTCGAGGTATTTGTGAAGGAAATATATAAATTTTCGCTTGAAATCCAACGCGATTCCCAGAATGATGAACATCGCCGATCGTCATATAGATGAAGGGTACTCTATAATAACGGGTAATAGAGAGGTATTCGGAAGGGTCAAGTCGAGACCAAAAGGGTTTACAATCCTTCCCCAAGGTCAGGAAGGGGAGGCTCTTCCGTGAGGTGGTCAGTGGGTGGGATGAAGCTAAAGGAGGAAGACCAACGAATGAATGAGGAGAATTAGCGCTTCTCAATTCCCTGCATTTTACTTATCGCGGGATTTCGTGATTAAAGTGATTCGCTTCCCGCAATCCCGAAAATTCCCTGGACAAAGTGAAATATCTTTGTAATATACTGTACACTGATTCGATATATAAATAAGTGAGAAACTGGAAGAAAAATGTGCTGAACTTTTATTTTTATGGCGTCATAATAAGTTTTGTAACCTTAATAATGGGCAAACTATCCTAATTGATATTTCTGTGAAAATACTTTTTAAAATCCTTTCTAATTCCACCGATAGTTTTCGTGAAAAAACAAATTTCTCCGTTTCATTAAAATCTGATGTTACTTTTTAGGGACGGAGTGGTGCAAATTTGCCAAAAACGATTGCCAAACACAAAACGCCTTTAAAGTGTATAAAAAATGACTTCCTTGAAGTATATAACAATCAGAAAATTTCACAAAAAAATTTCTGTGAATTTTTACAGTGCCATTTCAAAAAGTGCAGATGGCCAATGAATCAATCTTTTAACCATATCCACATTCTAGGGAAGGTAAGTCCTTGTGCTGATAATGTCACATTTAACATCAGTGTGATCGTTTTTTAATTCATTCAAGAGGAGAAAGACAAATATCCAGTTAAATGAAAACGACCAAACTTATTTTTACGATGAAAATTTCGGGATTTCCTGGGAGCAGGAATTTCCACGGGAAATTTAAACTATTCCACGGGGATTCCGTTATCCCGGTTGAAGGGTTAGGGATTTGAGCCAGAGAGTGAAAAGATGGCAAGGTGTATAAGTTCCGTACGACGCCTGTGTTTTGAAGCATTTGGCAGCGGCACGCGAGTTTGTTATTCGATCGCTCGGCTAACCGATAGTATCCCCCAAAAGTTCCTTCAAACTCTCGCGGGTGGGCGGAAAGGGAGGGGGCGGGCCTTCCTTGTCTACTCTCCCACAACATCGCAACGCTCCGTTGAATTTGCTCACGGCTCGCCCTAAATTTATCTGTAATAAGCTCTCCACTATGGCTCTGATGTGGACTCTTTGCCGCATAATTCCGGTACAAAAGAGTCGCTATCGTGTGAAATTCCCGAAACTTTTACGACTCGTGGGGAACGGTGAAATTGTACAGCGGTACTCTCCAAAACGCGAACGAGTTTTACGTTTTTCTGTTCTATCGCGCCAAGAAATGGTCAATTTTCTTGTGCCCGAACTACTTTACCTATTCTGATGCTGATGCTGTACTGCTCAACATTGATCTGTCTTTCATCAGGCTTGTCTGCTGATAAATCTTTGTACGAAATTGTTATCGAAAATAAATATCGCAATCGGCAGTAACTCAGTAAGTTTGAATGCGCTTCCAATGAAATTTGAGGAATGGAATCACGTGACTAAAGAATACATGATAGTAGCCTTCATTTAAACCATTTGATAGTTTTTAATTTGCTAACTTTTTATATCTACCTAGCCCAAATGAGAATATTTCAACTATGCTACTATCTTGAACAAACCTTCATCAAGAGAATTGTTTCCTCGGTTATATCTCGGAGAGCTAGAGACAGTTTTCTCTTCCCAAGTTTTCGACTTTTACTCTATGTTTGTGCGATGGTTGATATTTTTTTGATACCGCCTGCTGACTGTCATATATCGCATTTTTTCTGAGAAGATTGAAATTTATTATACTCCCAAGCATCGGCAAGTTATAATTGCTTATAGTTGCCGCCCAGCCAGCAAGGAGGCAGTACTTCTTAAATATTTCAGACCAGTATGAAGAGCACCGTATTTTAAGATAATTTTCACTAACTCTCATTGTTCTATTAGGAATTAATGTGGTTCCTTTGAATTTGTTGTCAAAGTTTTGTAATTAATGAAATGATACTTGTCTAGTCATATCGTTTTAAAGGGCTTCAGGTAGCATTTTTGCCATTCGTTGGGAAAGGAATTTATTCATTCCTCTCGGTCTTGCGTTTTGACAAGGATGTCATACATTAACATAACTTCCCAATTGAAAGACCTAAAGCCTTAATCAGTCAAAATTTTCTCTCAGCTCAGTTTCCATGAAATTTTACGTGTACAGTTACTTTTAATGCTGAGGTTCATAATATTAGGCCGGAAGGTATTTCTTATATTCACAGCATAATTTTCAGCATAAATATTTTCTTCAGTATTTTTACATTGACGTTTTATTATTAAATCTCCTCTTTGCTTTTGCATTGGACTCATCATCTTACGTTTTATAATTATTATATGCCATGAACACACATGAAACATTTTGATTAGTTTCGAATTTCAAGCATTTTTCCATTTTCCACATTCAGTGGATTGATCATTTTTCACTTATGGAAATACCATTCAACACAAAATCAACTCTTTACAGCGTTACTCCTCTCAAAGTATTTACAAACTAATCAAAAGAATAAGCAGAAAACGATTGAAAATGAGTTACAAAAAGTTTTTCTCCTTAAACTTTAAATTGAATTTCCATCTCTAGTCGGAAAATGAGTGCCGGGGGCTTGCTTTTATTTTTAAAAATTACTTCTGCTGAATTAGGAGAGGAATGCTTATCGAAAAATGAAGAATTTTAATGAACGAGATGAAAGAATAAATTTTCGAATGCTTTACGGAAAAAAATCTCTATCTGAAATTTGAACGGAAATAATAATCGAAGAGCTCGAGGATATTTTTGAATACGGACGTGGGTTCCTCAAATTGAAAAACTAAGCGTACATTTTTGGAATGTTTAGTTTTAGGTACACAAACACTACTGTAAAATAAGACGTTCATGTCTAAATGTTTTTTTTAACTCTAATTTTCTTAAACCTTTTCTGAAAACTTTTTTATAATTTTAGTGATTTTTTGCACTTAAATTACAACAAATTAGGCTATCTGCGAGACTATGTCCAGTAGACAATTAAGATAACTTTGAATTAAATGATAATATATGCATATATATCTCAATCACATTTTACATCTTGGCCACAAATATTTATTATTAATAAAATTTTTTTATTATTTTTTGAAATAATGAAAACCTCACGCTACATAATCTATTCAACAATGTAAATCTCATAACGCAAGGAACAGCCGCAAAAAATGGAAAAATTAACATTATCCTGTCCATTTTTCGTATCTGTTGGTTTCTATCTTCCGGCGGTGACCCATATTATGGTTAAAAATATAACAAATGCGTTAGTTTTGGAATGCAAAGCAAAGTTCCATAATCTACTCCTTAGTTCATATGGCTAATCTTTTTCTTACCGCTGATTGTGATTTTCCTAGAGTGCCCCAAATCGGCCAAATATTGTTAATTTTGCACTCTGCAAGGACAATTACAATTGTTTTTTTAATTTACAAGTTTTCTGAAGCTTTTCCACATTTTCATAATTTCTTTTTGCCTCGAACAATGTAAAATGTATAATAAAAAATCTTAAAGTGGTTTCATTATAAAAACGAGGAATATAAAGAATAATTAAACTTTAAAAAGTACGCAAACAGCTTCATGTTTTGCGTATGCTTTAGCTGTTTGTTTCCGTAAATTGTTTTACTGCTTGACTTCAGTTCCGACCAAAGTTATTTTATGAGTGTGGGCAAAATATTCTTTTTCGAATAATTTATTTACTGATTGTGATAACTTAAACCACGTACTCACTGGAGTGAGACACTGAGGCATTTACCCGATTATTACAACATTGTCGTTTCCATTCCCTCCAGGATCAAGTTTTTAATCTACAGCTTGTTCCTCAAGCTTCGAGTTTTTCAAGGAAATCTGTAAACGGGGATTTTTTTTCTTTACAATTTAATCTTGCGGAGAGTTTATAATGGTACATGTATGTTTTGGTGCTATTTCAGCCACCATTATTTTTCCATTGGTTCTTGATAAGACGGCAAACGAAGAAAAATTTTATTCCGTAGCTTTTATCGTAGTCTTTGTTTTCGTGAGTAATGCAGTCTCAGCCATATTCACAAAGGACTAAAGAAGGTCAATTTGGAAATGCACAAGCTTAAAATGATAATTGTATTTCAATATTAGTAGTAAATACCCCATTTTTACTTTCAGTAGCATTAGTGGACTCGTTGCCATTGGCTTTTGACCATATTGCCCACTCCTTGGGTTGTCACTGAGTAAAAATGATCCTAATTGCGGTTCTACCGCTATATGTACCGAAACTGCATTTTGATACCCTTCGATTTTCTCATCAAATACTGTATAATTTGAACTCGATCCGTGGTTTAAATCTAAACCTCGTTGATATCATAGCCATCGCAAAAATGGAATAAACGAACCACGACATTGTTATGTAAAAATAATTGAATATTATCAGTATGTATGTTAAAATCAATGGTTGGCGAATTCACTTTGTGGAAATTTCGATTAATGTAATAATGAAACTACTTGGTTTTTTCCACCAATATATTTAGCCATAAATCAACCGGTTTCGGCGTTTTCAGGCCATTATAGAGATTACAGAATAAAAATACCCAAAAGTCAGCACAGCTTATATAGTAAATCTTAAGGAGAGGGGAAGTGGTTGAAATAAGGGGGGGAAGGCGGGGGAATGAGAGGTGATTGGGCAAACTGCAAGGGAAGGAACAAACAGATGGTGACGCCAGGTTCAAGGACTACTGGGATGGAGGTGAGGGTACTGGCACAGAGAACAAGGGTGAGGCGGTTGTAGGGATTATGTCATTAAGTAGTCTCTCCCCGTGCACTCTGTGATTTCTCTGTGTGATAATATAGAATTTCAAAATTTTCCAGGAAGTCCAACTTCCTCCCCCTTTCAGTATGTATGTTACTTAAATTCCTAAACAAAAGATTGCGTTCCTAAGGCATATTATCAAGGTATTATTGTGGGGAATGAGGTATGACTAATGTATAATATATTACAATAATTAGAAAATGCCTGTATCAAACAACGTTACCTAGCATTCTCCTTGCACTTTCCAGATATGTAAACGAAATGCGGCAAAACTTTAGAATTGGTAACTGACAAAGCCCGATGTATAGTTGATGGGCCAGCAGACTTGTAGATTAACATTAAGTGCTTTCGAGAAACTTTTACGACTTTGTGAACTGCTGACGTTTACAGTGGACATCCAGGAAATAATTCAGGTGCCTTATTATTAACGGAAGCGTAATCCACAATGGATCGTTAAGAGAAATTCCGGGGCGGAGAAATTTTATGGGGTCGTTTTTCCTGGGAACGATCAGAGACCTGAATGGGAGAAAGAGATAGTCCTTTGTCGTTGGTGGTGGGGAAGTTTTATTGTGGGAGGCAGTGATAATTCTTTTTGTGGCGTCAGACCTCTATGGAAACCGCCCTTCAACTTTTCTTTAGTTTTGCCGGCATTATTTACCTCGTATCCTTCCCTTAAGTTTGTTTGGATGGCGATCGAAGTCTTTTTGATGGCCAGATATATATGTAAAAGGTCATAACAATGGGTGAATGAGGATTACTTCGTATTTTATCTCTGATTAATAAGAATGGCAAGGTGATGAGGTTAAATAATTGGTAGAAAAATCGGTCTTTTGTTTTCGAAAACCCCCTTAATTTAAGGGGATTCCACGCAAAAGCAACCGAATTTCCATTCATTTAAGGCTGAACCATCATTGAGCGATTATTACTTCAAGGGAAAGCTATAATAAGAAAATACATGCATCAATATATTACCAATTATTATAAATGCTTGTGAATTGTAAAGTTGATATGTTACAATTGCTCGAAGCTAGCACAAAATGGCGCACTACAGCTCCGAACTGTGAATGCAATAAATATTTTTAAAAATTCAATAAAGTCTCAGTCGATTTACGAATGTTTATTCACTTTTCCGTGATGTGGAAACTAAAATCTTTTAGTTTCCAGATCCACACATTCCACCATCCATCATATTCCACAGTTTATTTATATTTACAATTGATTAAATTTTGTAAAATATATGTTAATAGTTTGTTTTTACACAGAAAATATAATATCACACGACAATGGTTTCAACGATAAACATAATCTTCAGAAAAAGTCATTTTATTCAAAATGTATTGTAAGTTTCATAAAGTGTCGCCAGAAACCACCAACCCTTCAATTGACTAAATATAAATCTAACTCAACTCTTGGAAGAGTTAAATTCTACCTACTTTTTTAAACTGATGCAAGCATATGGCCTAATAACTAGTTTATTAAGACCTTAATAAGGTCAGGATTGAATTTGGTGTACGGTTACGACATATTTCCTTTTCTTGCTTTTGGAAACGTTAGCATTGAAGATAGTTGCGCCTACGTCATGGATAAGTTTTATTGTAACCACCCTAAATTCGTTAATAGAGTTATGAACGAGAGATGAGTTATACAATTGAACGTCCAGACTCATCCTAGTTACGCAGAGTTGATAAAATTCAAATGAGAAATAGTAGTTACCTTGAAACTTCAAAGATATAAACGGCCCAAGCTAGACACATAATGAATATGTCAGAGAAATTATGACTTACGCGAAGTGCCTCGTAAATTTCATTTCATTTTTGTCATAATTGTGCAGACATTACAACGGTTCCGTGGTATTGTGCGGGTCGCGGGAACGGAAATATCCCGAAATTCATACGAATAAAGTGAGCGAAAGTCAAGTGAAAGGGAAAGGAGGAATTATACTCTCACAACGCGTAACAGAGGGGTGCAAGGAAATAAAAGAGTGATAAAATTCCATCTAATCGCCTGACACGGTGACAAACATTCCTTTCGCATTAAGGCTTTCTCGATCGTGACTTGAACCTCCACTCACTCTCTCTCTCTCCCGTCAGCACGTGTTTATTCGTGTTATCTCGCGTGGAAATATTTCGGATTATCCTTTGCTTTTCATCTGTCTCACTTCCGCTCTTTCCCTTCAGTCTCAGTGACCACCCTGTCTGCCTATCTCTCTTGCTCCAACTCTTTCACCTCTTTCCTTGTTTTCTCTCCTCTCCAAATCACACCTCTCCTACACACTTATCTCTTGACATTGTCTTGTAAAACATTCACTTTATTCATCACATAATATTTCTAAATAAATTAAAACACTCGTTTTACTTCACAGTATTTGTCACATAATATTTCTAAATAAATCACAACACCCGTTCTACTTCACAGATCACTTCGCTTATTACACTTACCCAGACAACTTTATATAACACTCACCCAAAATATCTCTCGTCCCTTAGACCCTCTCTCCTTTTCTCCTCTTATTATTATCTTTCTCACGCGTCCCTGGTTACCCATTGTTGGGCCACGTATCACACCTGCAATTCACTAATAAACAACTAATAAAATTACTTCACTGATAAATAACCACTAAATAACGTTACCGAATACTTGTTTTGTTACACCCTATATTCTCTCAATCCCTTTGTCCTACACGACCATATTTCTACTTTCGTCCCCCATTTCTACGCATCGCTCAAGCTCTTGCCTGCCTTTGGCTCCTCTCGATTTCTTTTTTAATTTTCTGTGCCCCTTTGTTCCGTTAACGTTCGGCTCCAATATTCTTCCAACTGCCCCTTGGTGTCATCTCTTTATCGTAGTGTTCGTAATAGGACTGGATTCAGCTATAATCATACGTGCAAAGTGGTACCAAAAATTTATGTTGTTGAACATAAAAAAATGCTTGTAAAATTCGTCATTGGTCGTTCAATCCTTAGATTGGCCGACTGCAGCCCACCAACCTACTCTATATAATGCTAGTTCCCTTACTTGGTATTTCCTAATATGTATGTACTTTCCTCTTCTTTTGGTTTTATTCTTGGGTGCTTCTCTGGAAACTTTGTCCTGGGGCTATTTTGCCTTTAATTATGTTCTTTACAAACCTATTGTGACTCAGAGAGTGTCCAATCCTTCTGGTTCTTCTTTTCTGTATAGTATTCTATATGGTCCTTTCCTCTTCTACTCTTCTGTGCACTTCTTCTTTCCATATTTTGTCCGTCCATTATATCTTCAGCATCCTCCTCCAGCACCAGGTTTCGAAGGCTTTTAGTCATTTCTGGTCAGCTTTTCCAATGGTCCATTCTTCCGATCCATAGAGTGCCACAATACAGGCGAATGTTTTCACATAATGTTTTTTAAAGTATTGCTTGTAAGTTATAGACTCGTTAAATTTCACATAAATTATTTTCATCCTCATCACAGAATGTAAAAACTAGTTGGACAATCATGATTTGCAAGGGATAATAGGCGTCTCTAGAATGCGCTCTGGACAACGATCCTGAAGTCTAAGCGGAGATATTACGTTTTTTGACGTACTAACTTTTTACGTAAAATTCAGGGTTGTACACAGTTGATAGAGATTTCTACTTTCTCTATAAATTTGAAGATTAGTAATTCTTCATTGTGATTTTAATATAATTATATGAATCACAACTCTTAGCCATTTCCGGGATTTTTGGTGCGCATATTTTTATGAGTGCGTCATCAGGAGACTGAAGAATTTAGTCATAATTTTGTTATGTGAAATGCAAATATGGATTCTGCACGCTCCTGACGAGGCATTAAGTAGGAAGAACGAAACGTTGAGGGGGCATAAAAATTACTCAATGCAGTAGAAACCTCGAAAATGTTGATAGTGATAATAAATTGCTGCGAAAGCCTGCAAACAACTGTTATATTAATCAACTAATGTTTACATTTAATACGCTAATATAAACTTGAGTTTACTTTATAGATTTTTAATTTAATAGGTTACTTGAGGTGAAAATAGACCCTAAGCCGTTGAAGCCGAAAATGTAATTCCTCATTGTCGATACACTCATTTGGCAATATTTCAAGAACTAATGCAATCTGACTACAGCAGATATTACATTCCTTTCATTATTTTTAAGAAAACCTGTTGTTTAGGCTAAAAGTATTGTTTTACACTGAAGCATAGACTCATATTGCGCCGTTTAGTAGTTGTCTCACCAGCGATATACTTTCGCCGCCTGCTTCAAAGCCGTCGGATTTCCTGTAGATCCCTCCATTGGTCTCGCAATTTCGGCTTAGACCGCTGTCCAAATTCAACCTCCTTAGCTCGATCAAGATAAGATGCCTACTTCAATCGGTGAAATTTCCCAAATGGGCACCAGCGCTAGGCACTCTACAAAGGGCAATCAGGGATTAACTCCTTGAAGTGAAATCCTCAAGCGCTTCAAATTAACTGGGTAACAAAGAGAATAGTGATCCCATCAATCACTCGCCAATATGGAAAAAAACAGATGGAAATCCCTAGAATGATGGATCTGAAATTGATATTCAGTGGTGATATGTTTTAGAAGTGGTTAAATAATTGCAACAAAATGGCCATTAAAGTAATTTATTATGCATAACATGGTTTGACGTAATCCTTGCGCCATTGTTTTTCTTAAGAAAAAATGTGTGGCCCACGGCTGGCTTGTAATTAAATTTATTGCCAAATTTGCGCACGTACGCATAACGGCTGCCGATCACAGGGACATAGTACTCTGAGAATGAGGCTGACAAAAATATATACCATCTGCAGTGTCCTTTCCCGTCAATAAGCTACTAAAATGAACAACAGCGGGGCTTTCTACCTGTGATTACTGTTCAGATAGGTAAATAAGATTTAACTTCTGATAGGTCTCATAGCTCTTTGGTAAATGATATGCTTTTCACTATTCTCGGTGCAATGGCTTTTAAGTAATCAATAAAAATGCGCAGCAGAATTTCTCTGCCTCCCGTGTGTAGAGGAAATTTTCCCCCCTGGGACTGCTTGAGGATTCGTGCTAGAGAATGGATTTCAGAAACTTCTGCTCGTTGTTACAGTACCTCTATGTAAAAATCCTTCACTTCTCTATTTTGAGCGCTATTTCGAGCTATGAAATTCTGCCACTCTTCCGGAGTTCCATTGGAAGCTAGAAAAAGGATGAATCGACTTTTGGTACTCATATTGGATGAGCGGATGGATCGGGAAGAGAAAAACTGTATTTATTCATAAAATCTTTCTTTGAGTAGCGAGGAAAAGAGGATGATGAATTTCAATGTCATTAGTATCTTGTCATATGCAAATCCTGTTATTTAAAGTGCCTAAAAAGTCAAGGGAGTGCGTATTTGTCCATAACAATCATGGTTTTTATGATGACCATCACCGAAATAATATTTATTCGCTTTTTTGAGGAAGAGAGATCATCAATGTGTTCATTCCTCTCGGGAATGTCACAGGGTGACATTATTTAACAGTGTCGAGATTTTAACGAACGACTCATCCATCCATCTTCAGGATAAGTCAGGACAACTACTTACCCTGATGATGATTGACCAGTCGTCCATTGAAACGTCGCGTGGGTACTGTTAAAAAATTTAACCTGGTGGAATACCGAGTAGAAGTTACTATAATTTTTGTAGCAATCGCCGAAAAAGCATGAAATCAGAGTTTTTTATTTTTGTCGTTCTTTCTAATTTGCCATTTAACATTCCTTATCTTTCAATCTAGTTCGCTAACTTGATAGGTGTTGAGGGATTTTTGTAACGATTTAATTCAATAGTAATATGCTTTTTGTGTTATAAAACTGTCGGAATCGACCATCTATAGTGTATGAGTGTATTTATAGTGTATATAATAAACACCGATTATCATAAGAAAAAAATCGGTGGGGCTAAGGTTTAGGTATACAATGTATCAGAAATTATTTAAAAACTTATAAAATATCCTCTTTGACAGAATAAAATTAAATAAATATTTCATTGCAAATTGTTTTTAATAAAAGATGTAGTGGACTAATGCTTATGTTGAAATTTTAAGATACAATATGACTTAATTTTTTCGCCGCAGAGAAAATTAAGTGAAGCCTATAAGGGACAGAAGGTTACACTGAGAAGCTATATGCATTAGACACCTAGAACTAGAGAACTAGAGATGACTCTGTATACTTGTGGCTCAAATGGAGTAGAATGTGGGATTGCAGTAATACCTCAGAATGAAATGAAGTATAAATTGAACTCAGTTTTCTATGCATAGCGCCTAGCACTAATGGCAATACCTAACATTAAAAGGGAACAAAGTGGTATGTATTTTGTACTTAAGTAAACCAACGGTTACACAATACTATTTGCACAAAGCTTAATCTAAAATCTTTCACTATGCAATTGCTGGTCGTTGCGTACTGCATACATTTTCCAAGAATAGACTCTGGTAATGTAAGAAAGGTGTCAAGATCTATGATTAAGTGGGATGAGGAGAGATGGGTGATAAAAAAGCCACGTCACCGGGAACAAAAAGAGGTGTGAAAATGGCTCAGACGGCAGTGCAGTGGTAGGACGCAGACGGTAAACTCAGTATACCATCAGACCTCTCTCCCTCGCGCTCACAGCTTCTTTGTCTTTTTTCGTTCATTTTTCCACTTCTTATTTTATTTTTTTGAGCCCTTAACCTTTTCCACTCAAACCACGTGGCGGCGCTCGAATTTTGTACTTTTTCCCCGCATGCCTTTTGGTCGGGACCCCGGCGAGAACACGGTAGAACGGATTCGAGAGACAGAGGACGTCCTAATACGACTCGCCAAGGCACTTGCGCCGGCAAACATCCGCCGTTGCACACATTTTAGGTCCAGCCGACCCCCAGAGCTACTTCCCCCTTCATATTCCCTGTCGCTAGTCCCAGGTTCCACCGAACCGTGACCCCTCTTCCACCTTCTCCACCCCGCGGCACCCACTCCCGGTGTAAGCCCCTCTCGTGCATCCGTGCAAACCCCCCTGCGGATCGTCCCTTCACCACCCCCATTTCGCGGCCCCCCTGAAAATGCACTACCCCTCCTCTCTGTACTCTTCTCTTTCCAAGTGTTCCGGTTCACGTAAAAAAAAGCGGACCCGGGAAGGTGGAGGGTGAGGGGTGCTGAAAGAGAACCTTGGTGATCAAATGAGGGCTCGAAACATTCACTATTCGTTTTTATAAGTGGGAGCCTCGATGGCTTCGGCTGTTCTAGTGCTCACAATGTCTAAAGTTGGCGCAGTGGGTTCTGATGAAAAAAAAACAATTTTTGTTGGAGGATGGATATGCCAGAGTAGAAGAAGGGGTGGACAATTTTTTTTAGGACGGCAGTCTGAGGGTGGCTTGTTCGTATAGGGGTGGAGTGAGGGGGAGAAGGCTGAGAGGAGCTGTATTCGTCAGCTTGGTCAAGCTCGTCGCAGTGACAAGCTTGACTAGCAATTCGTAACGAGGTCAATTGTCGGAGAGCGGTCATTGAAATTGCCGTGGTCCCTTGCTTCGCTCGGCACTCGTTAATTTAAATCATTATGCGCTCTGCACTATCCCGGGCACCAAAAAATAGGCTCCCTACTCTTTTATACGCCCAGGTTGGGCACGGAGGCTGCCCGGGAAATGGGATCGTTCATTTTGCACGTCAATTCAGTATGAGCGGCGTGAAGGCTTTGGAAAACCATTATATTTCTCAATATAAAAAAACAGCAGAAAACATTCACGTGTTATCTTTGGCTACGTAATGATGGAGTGGTCAAGCAGAATGGACCTGAGGCCAGTTTCCATGGTGGATAACAGAATTGTTGCGTATGCATGGCCGAGACATCTAACAATGCCCATTAGGGAGGAACGTACAGAGGACACATATAATATCTACTCTCTGCTCCAGGTCATGCATGTGCAAGACACCCTCTTTAGGTAAAGGGTCTGTAGAGATAGTGGTTGTGAAATATGTTGCCAGCTGCGTAGGATATATATATCAACGGTAGAGTCAATTTCCTTCCAACTGCCTCCTAACGGGGGAGAAACTTATTTCTCTCCGCTTGATTTCCAGGGTTCTCAAGGTCTAAAAACTCAACTATCAACTTATAAGTTCTCCATCTCTTAATTATATCAAATATTTGCTCCTATAGGTGTCAGTATAATTGTTTTGATAGGCTTCTCCAATGAACTGCTAACGATATCAGCGTATTTTGATCCAAGTATTTTTACTGTAAAATTTTCCCCTAAAAAGCGCAGCTGACTCATTCCTGCCTTCTCATCTTTTTTTAAACCTGTTATATACAATGTGCCTACCTTACGCCTCCGCTCTTCAGCCGACTTATTTCACAAGAGGCACTACTGCTTGACTCCATGCTTTGCGCAGAAGACTGCCACCGTGTTTCACTACCATTTGGCACCACCTTCCAATAAAATGAGTTAAAATTTTCGCTAGCAACTCAATGCATGAATCGTCAGTAGAATGTGTGAAATGAACAAGTTTTTTCCTCTCATCGCCGAAGTTAATACTGGAAAAATAATTAGAGACTGGTCTGCGATATTTTGCAAAAGCTGTGCCAGTTGCGTGGAATGCCTTCTTGCGATTCCAGAATGTGCATGAGTTGAAAGAGATAAATGACGTAAAGCAAATAAAATGAACACCGCTGGCATCTTACTTTGCTAAAATATTTGTGTTGGGCTCAGAACTGGCCGTTCCATTGAGTTTCTGTCGCTCCCGAAATTTTCTGATACATTTCAAGGATACATCCTGGAATCCTTTTTTTTAATAATTTGGTACCCTTTCTGTTGAAATTTCCTCTTCAATGTAGACAGTATTAATTTCACTATTTCAATTTTAATCTTAGATTGGATGTTTTGTTTGCATATACCATATAACTTCCAAGTTGCAAATAATGATTTTTGCATGAACAATTTTGTTGCATCTCCATCAGTCATAGTTACCCCTCAATGATGTATGTGACGTTTGACACCTAAAGCGGACTTCAGAGATTACAATTATTTTATATTCATTTGTGTTCTGATTTTAGATTTGAACATCTGGACTGACCTACTAATTCTTGCCCTTTGAAGAATATGAGTGTTTGAGAAAGATAAATGGTTCTTGCACGTTACAAAAAGAGAACTTCCTGTTGTCATGCATTGGAGTCTTATAATTTGGCGAATTTCTGTAACACACATTAACAATCATTTATCTGTCTGAGCTTTAACCGTATTGTTTTGTGACTGTGTAAATATAACAGGAATAACTTCTACAAGTCTTTCATGAAGTCATGCCCTGGACAAATGGAAAGTAAAATTTTAGCGATGTTTCTCTCAGTTGTATTAGCCAACTGGCTCTTATATTTCTATTACTAAGGCTCATCACCCATAAATGAAGTTTTAGGGGGTCTTCTGATACGATTCTGTTCAGATACACACTTTAATTTACTGACCTTACCAGAACGTTAGAAACCTACTGAGGTAGAATACTCTAATGAATTTGAACCATAAACCTTTGCCAGCCCTTGTTATTATCGATAAAGTATACCTTTATCAGTAACTGAACAAATTAACCTCTTGGAGGACTATAATTTTTATTAATTTCAACATGGTTCAACCTCATTGTGCCGTCATCAGGCATGATAAAAAATATTCCTGTTCAGGAGAGTAACGTATTTTACGATAGTAATACTTGGTGATGATGGAGGAGCGTTGAAACGAACACGATAAAAATTAGTAGACAGTACTAAGAGATTAAATTATTCAGTCCTTTTACTCGTCAATTTCTTCCATCCAAAACCGTCAACTTTTTACCAATAACTTCTCCCTATCATGGATATTATAAAGGACCCGTACAGCCTACAATTTCATCAAAACTTCTTAAATATTCATCGCCCTCCGCTAAAAGTATTGACACTCATGCATCTCGCCTTTGACCGAATGGATAATTTCTTTGGACGTTCATTGTTCACCAGGAGGTATCTTTCAGCCGGCCACTCAACTGGGTCAAACTGCTTCAATGCGCTCATCTAGCTGCTGGAGAGATTACATTTGAGTGATGCGCTTAAATTCGGCTCCTGCGGGCGGAGCATTCTTCCCCGTGGCATCATTATCTCGTCGCGATACCGTACATTAGTGGCTGGCCTCTCCCCCGACCTCTTTCATCCCTCCACCCCTCACGAAATGAATGCCCGAAAGCTGGCTGAATCCCTCCTTTTGCCGACCGCCCCCTCTTGTCGCCGTCACTTGCGACCCGCTTGAGTGAGGGGGAGGGGGTGAAGATGCGGGGGCGGATGTGTTCGTGAGTGCGCTATATTTACGGTGCATTCGAAGCCGACACCTCTCCCGTGCTCGAAACACAACAGTCACGAGCGCAAGGCAGCTCTTGCAGCCTTTCTAGAGCGCTCGCTTCGCGGTGACATTCCCGCGTTCGTGCCGGCGTGGGTCGGGAGCGCTGTCGACTCCAGCCGTTCTCACCCATCTCACTCCTCGCCTCCGGTCCTTGTTCTTTTTCTATGCTCACTCTACCAGCAGCCATACTTTCCTCTCGTCCTCACCTGTTCCTTCTCACCACTCCATGCCTCAATGGCTAGACTACCTGTCTGTATTCATGCGCATACATCATCTGAATTTACGCAGTAAATCTCTAGCTACCTGATAGGTGCGCGGGAGAGGGTTATGTTCATCCAAAAACTTACAATCCACAATTTCCGCACATTTAAGTCATTTTACTATCCACATGTTCTGCTTTAAATGTGTATCAACCATTCTATTTCATCGATAGGCATCATGGTTCATTGATAAAATGTAGGTGAGAGATTTAAAAATATGCCAGAAACGTGATATGGTTTCGGCAGTTGGAGGTACATATTTTAGTAATACAAATTCCCCAGCCGTTCTTCTTGCCTCAACAGCCGCATGTTGTATCATCTGTTGTTTTATTAAAAGAGTAGCTACTGGCGATATTAATTTTTATCATACTTCTTGAGCACCTCTAGAGGGTGTGCGGGTACGCTTGGTTGCTTTACTTGCTTACAATTATAAAATTGTTGATTTTGTTTAAGCTAAAGGTAATCAGTTAGGTAGAAAAATGAACTTCCTGCTCTATTTTAAATCTCAATATAAACCCTTTATTTTATGCGTAGATATTTATCATAATATTTTACCACCGAATGTTACATCTGAAACCATTTTAAAATATTATAGTTAAATTTTATTTGTTTCATGATTTTAGTGGCAAATTACAATCAAAATTTGACTTTTTGTTCTGCCATTGTCGCTAATATAAAAGGACATATTTACATTACAATTTCTGTCCTCCTCGTCGAGAAACAACTAGGCTATAGTGAATTTTCCAAATACTTCTGTGCGTGCGTGTAGATTAAATAATTTCATGAGTACATGATCCTTGCGTTGACGTGGTGATTATGACCCGCAACTTTGGACATTTATTGGAAAAAGATCACTCTCCGGCAATGGGAAAGGATCTCATGTGTCGTTGTCTACTATCGGCTTGCAAATATATCGTACACAAATCATTTCTAAGCAGTGGAGATGGATAGTATGACCCGTATTGTCGATTTCATACTTTCCTGAAGTTGAATATATGTTTTTATGCACTTGTTCTTGACCAGAGTGGATTTTCCCCTCCTTCTTGTGGGTTTGTAGGAGAATTACGATTACTAATTATCAAAACGTGATTTTGAACTAATAATGTGAAACCTGTAATGGGTTTTACTTTATTTCGTGGTGTTTTTTATGTTTATCATATGCCATAGAATGAAATCATTCCTTAAACGTGTACATTATATTCATTTTCGGCAGTGAATTATTGCTTTAATTACAATTTTATACTGAGAAGGGGGATGGTAATCTAAACTATGGTGAAAGCGGAGAAATGTGCAAATATAGGTAAAGAACATTTGGTTTTAGGTGACCATGTTTCTCTTTTTGCAGCACAATATCTTATTTGCTTTCCATTTGCTTCAGATCCTGCATACTAGGCAATGCATTTCAAAACAGATCTTTGGCATACTTAATGCACACTAAACAAAGAAAGAATTTTGATAATTGCATCCAAAATTATCGCTTTTGTGTTGGTTGTCAGTAGATACGTAAACATTTTTAACGCTAAGTTTTTAACCCATTAGTACTCAGTGTCTTATTTATATGTTTGTAACTTCGGAGCATTCTTTGTCCAATAAATTCGTAATTTTCCAATGATACAATCTTTTTAACACCACTTCTTTTGAAGCAATCGCCGCTACACCGTCGACTTTCCCTCTCCAATATTATCAACAATTCCCGACTTCCAATCAACAAACCCTTGACTCCCTCAAGATAAAGATTCAACGATCAATTAAAATAGTAAGGAATTTTTCATAACAAATAATTAAGAAAAAACCACCATATAATAATATCTTCCAATAAAAAATCATAATGAACGAAACAAGAAAGTTTAATACGACATATGCTTGATTAAGAGAAACATACCAAACGTTACATAACACTGTTTTTCAGTAATTTCTCGCTTAACTCCCTCATCTAAATAATGTATTGAACCAAATGTGTTAGATCAGGACTAGGGAAGCTACTCTACCTAATATTAGCTTCCTGGCATTAGTTCTGTGATTTTTGCATGTCTACAAACATCGGATTTCTTATCATACTGTGACTTAGAAGGCATCATGCGATATAAAAGGATTCTGACAAAGGAAGCACTGTTTGTTCACTACGTGAGTAAGCGACTATCATTGAAAATTTCATTTGCTGAAGTTCTTGTCAAATAATTCCATATTTTCATAAAAATTGACGATAAATTATTCTGTCATATGCAAAAGACGCTCAGTTTGAGTTGAATGAACACATTTTTTCGTTATCTGGACACAGTATCCTTGGGTGAACATGTCATCGCTGACCTTCCTACTTACTTCCCTTAGAAATGCAATACAACATATCAAACGTGGTCTATGGGGACTGGAAAAGCAATTTAATCTAAAATTCGTATTTCCGGTAGTTCTGTGTTAAAGCGATTTTTAATAGCCAATTTATAAATAATGAAAAATAAATATAAAATACCTATTTTTGACGAATCCGAACACTATAAAAAAAACATTCGGTCGTCACTGTAGTGCATCAACAGAATGCTACCTATTGACAGCTCACCAAACGTTTCGCAAGCATTCACTTCAACTTTGTTCGTGCAGAAATTCGGTAGTATAATTTAATTTGCTCTTACTTTAACCCATTTGATGAGGAGATACCAATGACTCGATTTGAATTCACCACTCAATTCATTTTGGTTTACTAAGCGGCGCATCATACGGTGGCGCGGCTCTCTCGCCTATCTCACCATCCTCTCCTCTCTGCCTCCTTGTACACCTACTTGCCTCGCCTCTGAGGTTCAACCGTGCATTCAAATTCCATAAACGCCTAGACCCAACGTGGCAAGTGACAGAATAAGGATTATTTTTTGGGGAGGAGGCAGCAAAGGGGCCCATCGTGAGTTTTGGGAAAGAGCGTCGTCATATTGGGGCTGCGTTGGTCCGACTGCCTCGGAAGTCGGAGGAATGGACGCCGGGCCCAGATGCAATGAATGGTGGAGAGAGGTGACGGGACGTCAGGCAGGCATTTTCACGTTACGCTGCGCGCTATTAAAGAACTTTTTTCACTTGCCAGAGGAGCTCACCCGAAATGGAAGGAAAAAAATTACCTTATTTTATTTGCATAAAAAGCAACATGAGTCCCCACTGGCTCACCCTTGTCCTCCATAAATATTTTTCTTCAATGCTTCACCGTCGATAGCTCATTTTACATGCTATTTCTAGCCGTATATGATTTAGTGGAGGGTGCCCGCTGAAATTCAACGGGGGTCATGGTAGTAGAAAGAAAATTTGAGCAAGATGCCTATGATATGAATAAAATCCATAAGAGTATAGCAACTTGGGAGACTCGGATGTATAATTAAATAAACCACTATACTGAAGGTGGGAAAATATAAAAAATCTTCTTTTATGAGTAACAAATTTTCTATTCTCAATATCCATTATTGTGGACGACATTAGAAATATTTTTTTTAACTACAGGAAAATGGAAGATTTTGGAGAGACAAACACAATTCGTTGGCGTTGAGAAGCACATCAGAAAACTGAGTGCGGTAATAAAATTCTACATCCTTTGAGAAGTCTAAAGATTAAAATTTCCATACAATACCTTTTACACAAATAATTTCAAAAATATATACATATCTGCACCTAATTCATATCTGTATTGATGAGAGTAAAAGTTCAATATTCTGGGGTAAAAAGAGCCCCGTAACATTGGTTTGCGACAACATTCCACGTCAAAAGATGGTTGCACCATGATGAATGATTTTTTAAGTGTTCTCGTATCTGATGCCAGTTATTTTGGGTATTTGGTAATGAGTGATGAATCAGTCCGTTAGGTAACACATTTTCATGCACGAAGATATAGTTTTGTAATAGCTCGAATACTAATTACATTTACTCTTAAATAAAAAAGTTTGTATCCTCTGCTTGAGGTGAATTTTGTTCCTCTCAAGCTTTTCCTCGCTCTAAATATTTCACATAAATCTTGAGGTGATGAATTAACTTGCAATCATGATAACATTATTTTAAAATGCCTCTATCTTATCCAAAGTTTAACACACATTTGCTTTAAAATGTTGGCAACAGATTACAGTGGTTAAATTAGGTGCAATTTTATCAATTTTCATAATTACTTACGTATTATCATTAACTTCCAATGGATGGCCCTAAATCCATCCATGTATTTTGTGAGAGCTCAGGGGTCTTATTTGAAAGAAATGGTCAAGTGTGCTTTCCGTGGTAGGAATGGAGTTAGTACCTTTCATTATATAAATTTTTGTACTATTTTGAGTAGTTCTTAATAATGACTGTCCTTGAATGAGTTTATAGTATTGCCAAGCTGTGACAGTGTTCGAAACTGCCTTTTTGCTTAAAAATGTTTTAAAAACGACTAGGTGATGGTTTTTCCATACTTATCAGGAAAGATATATATTTAACTCCATCTGGAAAATGATTGTTATTGTATAAATTAGAGAAGCTCTAAACACAGATTATCCTTAAATGAGCATATGATAGTGCCAAGCAGTAGCAATATCCGGAATTTTCTTTTCTCGTCAGGCTCATTTAAAAATTGACAAGGCGATGGTAGTGGCTAATAAAGGAATTAGATTTCTGATCTGCATGAAAAGGAAACAAAACATGGCGTTATTCCCAAAGGTCTGAGAGATACCCTAAAGGATGCAGTGAAGTTTAATCAAATTCACCAAATGAAATTGATATCAATGATTTTCTTACAGTAATAGGCATTATAAAAATTAAAGAGGAGTAACTTTGTTTAATTGTACCGATAATCCTTGCTGTGTCGTTTCAATGCATTTCAGCGTCTTATTGTTGTATATAACTTCTTCCTTTTGCTGTAGTCAGCCAAATGTTTTAGGTAATATCCTAACGGCAGAGAAAAACATGTGATTCTTCAATATTTTGCGGTAGCAGTCTTATTTAATGCTTATTTCGAATACTTTCATATTGTGTATTGTGTTCCCTCAAGGCATTTTTACAAACTTCCATCACGTCTGACACATGCACGTACACACTCGATATATTTTGTAAGTCCACCAAATTTCTCTGTATTTCCGCTATACATTTCACCAATATTCCGAGTCACCATCGAGAATAAAAAAGCACATCACCCGGAATGTCTCTCCTCAATTGTTTCCTTCGATCCGGGATCCTCGGAGCAAACCCCTTCAATATCACCGTCCCTCTGTTTCCTCTTCATTGTCCTTGCATGCGTACGAGGATCCGCTAGCTCTTCCCCTTATTCCCATGAAGGATCTTAGTCTCTCGCAGTTTCCGATCATGAATTTCACCACCCGCGCTAATGAATATTGGAAACTCATAACGGAGTCGGACAAGTTGGTCCTCACTCCGCTCTGCCCAGCGGAAAAAATACGCTCCTAGCCCGTCCTGTCATTTGTTTTATCTCCCTCGCGAATTCATTTCAGAAAAAAATTGACTGAAGCAGCACTACCAGCTAAGGGAAGTAATAATTTCAGATTCCCAATTACCTCTCTCTGACGTCCGTCGAACTGCATGGACTAAATCAGAAAGGTAATTTATTTGAAGACGTAGATGTAGGCCCAGTACTGCGTGACTGACTTCAACCTTTATGAGATACCAACGAGGATGCATGGAATATTGATAATGCATTGTTTGGGAATCAATCTCAGTGCGATATAATGAGTCTATCCTTTTCTTACCAAAAGTTTTTTTTACATTCATGCTGATTCAAGAAGAAATCTTGTTCTACTATTCATATTATAATTTTTCTTTGCAGTGCCACTCACGACATCCTAATGCTTAATATGATTATGTTTTATGCGACCTTGTTTTTTGCGCTGATAGTGAATTTTGAGTTAATTAAAACCAGGCGTAGCCTGATTTATTAATTTTTTGTATTGTAGTATTTCAGAGCGAAGTTCATAATCCAAAATGATTATGTTACCTGTAAAGGTGAAGCTATTGAAATGGAAAGGTATTTAGTTAAACTTTACCATCAGCATGAAGTTTTCTTTTACTATACATATTTTCGTGTATTATTTACACATAGTCGCCGTTATGTTGGATTTAAGACCTGTAACTTATATTTTCATACCTTGATTAGTATTTTTTCCCGAACCAATATTTATTTTCTAATCGAGGCCAGCCTTCGGGTTGACCATAGCGCGCGACATTTTGTTTCCTAGTGTACTATTATGGTTGCCACGGCTTACATGAGGGTATTACATCAATTTCGTGGGAGAGAAGGCCGATGCAGTGTCTAGGCTCGCTCACTCATATTACGCATTGATTCATTCCCAGCCGCGTTAGTTCTTTGGAGTTTTCATGTCCACAGAGCGCGTCTCACGCCAGTCACGTCCTCGTGCTCCCTACACCGATGTCTCCAATTTGTTGGTTATTGGGAGAGGTGACAGAGAGTTGGAATTTTTTGAAAGATAGAAAAATGAGTGAATAGATTTGAAAGGAATGGGTCATGTGAGGGATGAAAGACATTGTGTAGTGGCGCCATTGGGAAAACCGTTTTCTAACCGTCTGGGTGATTATCACGAACGAAGACACCTAATGTAGTGTCTCATAAAGTTTTAAAAATACTACATAACTAATTGTTGTCCATAAACTTGTGATTTAAAAAATCCATTGTCTTCCAATCACCCCAAGAGATGAAATAAGATATGTATACTTGAAGTACAATTGCAATAATAAGAAAATACGCCAGGCGTGTGCCTCATGTTATTTGGCCATTAAAGGGTGACCCCGAAACAGTTTTCCCTCAAATGTGCCTATAATCAAATTATATGTGTCTATATATATTATATTCATGAACAATATGGAAGAGTGCTAATTAATTCTTCAGCGGGAAGAAGGGCTTAGAATCCCGAAATTTGCCAAGTGATGCTACTTTTTTCTTTCCTTGTTAATTACCCCCTCATATTTTTCATATTTGTGACCAATCGTCTAAGCTTTCTGTTTCCATGTATATTACATTGATTTATACATTTTTTTCAAATTTTATAAGTGGAAAAAATTATTAACATTACCCAAAAGCGCTCTCCACATGACATCCAAGTAGGGGCTGGTTTTCCCCTCAAAACGATTGGCCCCATCACATGTGAGACGTAGTTATTGCTCTTGAAGTGGTCTCCTCATAGTATTCAAGTATTTTTCAGAATTCCACCCAATTATCTCCATCACTCCCGTGATCTTTACCCGCGCCCTCTGTATGGTAAGCCAGCACCATCCGCCGCACCGAAACGTTCCCTCACTCCATCCCTCCCTCCCTCTGTGCCTCCAATGAAGCGACGTTCTCCCCCTCTGCCCGAGCGAACTGCATAGACCTCGCTCGCACTCGTATCCTGTCCCAACGAAAATCTCATTCCCTCCTTCTCCCTATTCATAACAAAACGAGCGTCCTCTCCTATCCCCGCTCAGTCCCTCCGAAAAGGGAAAATAAAAATGAAATAAACCAAAGCCTTCTCTCTCTCTCTCTCCCGTCGTAATTTCGAGGCCATCTCGCTGTCCAGCCGATGGAGGGGTCGAGGAGGTGAATGGGGAATGAGATATTCTAGCACCGGCTACAAGCCGCTTGATTCCACTGTCACTCGTCTCCGAGCATTTTTGTCTCCCAAACCCCTCCCCCAAGCTCTAATTTATTTTATTTATTTTTTTCAAAGAGTCTGTAGGCGGTGTCCACCAAGGTGAAAGCGGTGTGTGACGGCGGAAAGCACGACTCTGGGACGGCCGGGGAGGTGAGTCGGGGATTGGACGGGGTTAGGAGATGTGAGAGAGGCTAAAGAGTTCAAGGGTGGAAGGTGTGCTTACGGGAGCAGAGTGCGGCGCTGTACAAGGGTTTAATGGAAAGGTGGGTGCTGGCCTAGGTGGAGTGGATTTGATGGGTCGGCCGGTCACTGCGTGAGTCGAAATAAATTAAAGATTATATTTATACTCATGGCTCATCCTCATCTCTCATTCTGCGCGGAGGTTTAACTGCAGTCATCCATCCCATCCTCTCTCTTGATAATTTCGTTATCTTATTCCTGCTTCTATGTGCCATTTCCCCGTTTCAGCTGGCCATTTTATTTGTCCCTATGTCTTTCTCGTGGAGCTATCCCCTATGATCCTGGCAAATTCGGTATGTCTCTAAGTGTGGTCTATCTACCTGAAACTTACCTTTCTGGTGGTGATCAATAAGGTTATCTTCTGACTTTTAATGCAACTCCTCTCGTCTAATCCTATTGGCCCATTTTCTCTTCAATTTTTGCCACTCGCAAAATTTGCGAAAGCCTGAATTCTCTTCTGTTCCAGCTTTCCGATGGCCCATGTCTCTTTGTCATATTATGTCAGATGCAGTCATATGCAGAACTCTAAATGAATCCGGTATTGGTTCCTCATTTGAAATCCTACTTACTTTTGACATATCCAAATGCTGGTAAAAACATTGCTGTTTTCGCAGATTGTGAGTCCTATCTACTGAAAAAATTAATTACGCTAATGAATATACTGAATGATCTGGGAATATTTTAATTTCTTTTCTTTCGACTTATTTCAGGCACCATTTTTCATATCTTTTTATCAAATATTTTCTTAGATTTGACCCATTTGCAATAGTATTTAGCCAAGTTAAGTTACCCACTCCTCGCTGTCTTCTCAAAATTGTAGGATTGGTGCTTTTTTTCTCTTAAATTTTCACCCTAAGGCATATATGTGCCTTTGTTTAAGTTTTTCTCATCTATTATGGTTACGGTGGATGTCATATTTCTTTTTTCTATTCATTATGCTCACTCTTGAGCTAAATTCATAGTTATTTCCTGCTGTGCGTGAAGAATGGATTCTAAAAAGGCGGCGTTCTGTCGACGTAAATGTAAAGGGACGCCTGTTTCTACAATTAGGTTGAAATATGAAAAAAAATGAAGAAAGTTAATTTATCCTCTGATAACTCCCAAAAGGGACGAAAAGGGTTCAAAGACTGAGGCCGAGGGTGAGGACAGAGGACGAGGAAAGGGTTTCTGGTGTATGAAGGACGGCGGAACGAGCGGGAGGAGTTTGAGATAAAGAGAAATTTCAGGTGGCAGGCGCTCATAAAAATTAACTCGAGCGATAGGGATGAACAGTTGAAATTGTCCAGTGTTCTCCAGACTGTGCCTAATTACATTCCGGAAATCATTTCTTGCAATCATAGCTGGCCAGCGAATCATCCCCAATTTGTAAGTACTTGTGCAAATCCTCCCTCCATGTTCAAGACATTTTTTAAGTCGAGCGTGTAGTTTTCGCGTGCTTAATGGGCTAAAATATTTTCATGAAGTCTACCCTCGGTGAAAGTCATTTTTGTTGGTGTCCTAGTGGCTGATCTAAATATCTCGTCCGTAGTATACATTTTCATTGAGAAAGCATATTCATGTCTCCAACAGCTAAGCTAATGAAAGCCAAAAATACGCAAGTCACTCATGCCTGTTTCATTCATTGTTTTATTTATCTTGTTAGCCATGTTACTTGCTACCTGGTATGTGTATCAACATAGTGTTGAAAAAGTATTACAGTCATCCCACCAAATGATTAAATGGGCTGTTATATCGCCGTTCCCCCTGGTATGACATCCTTACTTTTTTTACTAGATTCATTACTTGGGTCAACATTCTATATCATCTCCATACATATACTTAGTGCACATTCAGTATTAATCTAAAAGGTATTTTGAGTTTCTGTCTTGAATATTTGAACAAATCACTGATTTTGTAAAATTGTATTAATAAATATCAACATATTGATGACTTAAATTGCTTCAATGCATGACTAATACTTCTAGTACTCAAATAAATCACAAATCATAACTCTTCAATTGATTTTAGAATAGTCTTTCCTAAACATATGCTTAAAGATAGCTTTTAATTTACTCTCTTTTAAGCGTTGCAACTCCTGGATAATATTGATAAGGTAGTACATTTGGATTTTTAAAAAATTTGAAATAGATGAACAAATGAAAGATAATGGCTTTGGGTAATGTCCAAAGTGCTTCACAAATAGGCAGAGATTGATGATCCTTCGCCGGTGCCTAGTAGCCTGAGTGTTTGATAAACAACGGCCGTGTTATGATCAACATGAAGGCGCTGAGGCATTAGTGGTGGTAAGCTATTGCTACAAACTTACCCGTATCCTCGCCTTGTGCGGCCGTTTCTATATACCGCTTTTGCGCCTGTGTTATATTTACGAGTTTTTTTCCAGATAGATTTAGCACGCCAGGCGCCATTTTTTTAATTGGATATTCTCGGGGCGCCCTCTCGCGAAAAGAAATTATTATAGCGAATGCATATATTTTTGTCACGTTTACCATGCCTGAAGCGGCTAGTCTTCTTTAGGAATTTTCAAAATTTTGTTACACTAGGCCTAAAAGAAATTAAGAGACTATAATAGCAAGAGTACTGCCATCCCGAGGATTTTGGTTTGAACTCTGTAGGTGATGGAGAATTTTTTATTGGAGCCCCGATCACAACTTGGCTGGGATGTGGAGAAAGCAATTTGGTACTCCGTCGGTCGGCTAGCATGTTATACCGAGGTCCCCTTGGCATCTTTCTTTAATTAATCAATCAATTTTATGTCCAAGTATCACTTTACAGAAAAGTACACTATCAACCGAAATTACAGGTAAACTGGTGCATCGTCTCGCTTGAAAAAATAAAATAAGAGCCATAGAGAGATAGAAACTCAATGAAAAAATATTTTTAGCATAGTTCAAGTCAGCTTTAACCTGCAAGTTTACAATACCACCATTGGAATGGAAAGAATAAGTTGAAAAAGGGACTACTAATTATTATACTGCTCCAGCAATGGATGTTATAATACCTTTCTCAATTAAAAACCAGCAATAATTATGTTATTTGGCCATCAGTCTATCTTTTGGCTATTCCTCGTTACAATAATACTTCTGACGATCCATAGCTTCAATTACTGCAGTTATCAGGTCTATTCTTACTCTTCTGAGATACGTTTTGTATAATATTTTGAATTTTCAATTAAATGTTACAGCCAGTAAAGGCCGATAGAGATGAGTGACATTTCGAACTACCTTCTCTCCAATAGGTTGTGGTTAAAAAAATATCAGCGTCTCTTTCAAGATTAATCTAATTTTTTTTGCTTAAGTTGTTTCAGCAGTCTTGGTTGTATACAGTTTGTTTCTAATCCTGCCGGTCAAATGATGCAGTTAAACGAATTTGTTTTCAAAACTTTTGAACGTGAGACAACAGCTCATTTAAAACTTCCTCAACAATTGTTAAACCTCAACTGATGAATATAATTGCTTTAGTCTACGCTTTTTCGCCCCACAGGATGTTGGCAACAACGAAGTTCCACTTTTAGCTAAGTAGTGTGAGAGCAATAATACCATGAGGATAAACAGGTAGCTTATAAGGTTTACGTGTGCCATCATATCTCCGTAAATCCATGGCATACATGATTGTAATGTATCTCGTATGTGTTCTGTAATCCACATCTAAACAATACTTTAGTTACCAAGAGGGTGATAAAATTTATTTGTTGGGAAATGAGATCTTGAGGTCATTTGAGTAGAAATGAAACCGGTAGTAAAATTCGTTTATTGAAACATTTATAAGTGGTATTAAAGTTTACCCACACCCAGTGAGAACCTTTCCTGTCATGTGTGTTCATTTTCTAAATACTTCTGTGTCATTCAACAAACATTTTACTTTTCTACAATAGAAATCGTACTTTTTCACGTCAACTGAGTATCAGATGATGTATATTCACTTCTGCTATGGCTTAAAAATTGGTGTTTAAGTGAATGGGTGCAAAAAACCTCAGCTCCATACCACAGGCAACGACCCTGTCACCTTTGTCTACGCTAAACTCCCCCTTCACAACTTTTGTAATATTAAAAAAAATGTATAACGATTAAGGTCACTCCATTTCATCGCTTGACATCATTGCTGGTAATTTAAATGCAGGTTACTGGTTCAGATTTTATCACAGGTATGGAAAGAAACGAGAAGACTTAGTCATCTGTAATTCTGACACTGATCGCTTTTCCTCAATCAGATGATAATTATTCTTCTAAACTATTACTATGAATACTCCTCTTCTTTTGAGCCGCCGGAGGTATTTCAAAGTAAAATTTCTATTACCTGCTCCTGTTTAACCCTACACTCATGTGTTGCGTCGTTAGCTTCTATTGATTAAAAAGTAGCTTATGGTTTGAAAAATTTTTAACCTGGTGCTTGAGTATCAATGCAGCGATATATTGAAACGCCGGGAGTTTAACAGATTAATTGTAAGACAATTATTGATTTTGTAAGAGTTATTTGGAGTTTTCGTAACGTGTAACGTAAGAATTTTTACAAGACTATATCTGCTGTCTAAAAAAATACCCAATTTGACTGATTTGTGGGGAAATTAGTGATTACATTCAGAGAATATCATTTTTATGCCACACTACATTTCTAGGTCTAACAGATACTGTAAAATATGAGAGATACACTGCCAAATAGATAGGTACAAAAATTCGTTCTTTCCACGCACAATAAGTGACTATAAATAAATCTGAGCTCCACAGAAAACGCTCTAATTGTATACTTCGCCATTTTGTCTCAAGAAACATTATCCTTTACACGGCTGGTATCCTAACACCCACTGTCACACGCTCATGCGCCGGATCACAGGGTAGTATGTAGATTTATATGAACAAAGATATAAATCGAGATTTAATGGTGCAATTTATTGCATAATTAAAGTCAGTTTCAGTAAAAACATATATTCCAGCACTAAAAGCTGTAAATCCGATCGAGTATTGCTCTGCCTCACTCAGATGCTAATTCTTCTTCTAAACTACTGCTGTGATATCTCCACTCCAATATGTTGTAACTTAAGCAGAGTTCGGAGTGGTAAGCTTGATGGTAAGTTCTCGGACCTTCGAGTTTTTATTCCGCTCCTTTCTCAGTCCCTCACCATAAATAACTGATTCAGCGCTAATCCTCGTATTTATCTGCGAGGGATTCAACCCGTGATGGCTTAGAAAATGGATCGTGTAATGAAAATTTTCAAGAAATCCCTGAAATCCGCCCGTTCGAGCCTGACGTATTAATAGACCTTTAACCAGATCATAAGCTCGCCCTAATCCTCTTCTATCTCCCCTCGCTCCCGAACACCATTCTCGGATGTGGCGGTGGGTGGCCTTGCGGAAGCCGGGCCCCTCCCTCACCGCCGACCCCCGGATAGCGGCGGCAAACTCTCTAGCAGCGATGTAAACGGGGAGGGTGCGGTGGTCGCTCACGCCATCCTCTGTATCTGTGAGGCTCACAGACGAGTTCCCCCTCTCTCTCTTATCCCCCCTCGCCAACCTGCCCCCTTCTCCCGCCTCCGGGGGCGTATGTGCGGCTGACAAGCCCACCCAACACACGTCCCACGGAGTGCTTTTCTTATCTGCCGCGTTCCCCTTTCCTGACTTGGGGGCGGGGTTGGAGGCGGGAGAGTGGGAATGAGGAGGGGGGGCAGCTTCGTTGCGGTGCCCCCGCTGCTGGGTTGAAGGCCCCCGGAAGGCGAGTTTAGTATGGGATGAGTGGATTGGTTCCTGGGCTTGCGAGCGTCGGGGGCGGTGGAGGAATCGGGATAATGTGGTGGGCTCGTGGAGATAGCGGCGGGGACGCTGTTATGGGGTCGACAGTAAGGCATCGGCCAATCGTGCCAAATTGGCGATTTTTTCGCCCGATCGGTTTGCGAGCGCCGTTTCCATCTCGCTCTGGACGCGTTTTCTTTTAATCATCTCCTCTAACCCCCTCCTACCTTCCCCCCTCACCGGCAAACGGCGGCACAGTGTAGTGGGCGGCTTAATGAGATGTTCGCGAGATAATTCCCGGAATCGTTTACTTCGGGATGCGGTCGGTATTGGAGTGTAAACTGAAATGAGAAAAATGTAAAGAAATGTCCGTAAAATATTTGAACGGATGTGTACACAATTAGAACAGTAAGTTTTTTCATCGATGACATTTATCGTGGCATTTTTGTGAACTTTATTAATATCTCTTCTTAAAAATGTAACAATCTACCCTTAGCCAGTATAAATATTGTTGGAAAGAGTTTTGTCCTGCCCTGTTTGTGTAATTTCCTCTATCAATATAACATCGTAGACACAAGAGTGTAAGGAAAAAAGATTAAGTTCTGTAGACCATCTGTCCTGTCATTATCCATCAGCTATGTCTTAGTGGAAACCATGTATATGAGACAGAAACTCTGGTATAAATATCACAATTTGACTAATTACCGACCAAGATTCTTGCACGTTATGCCATCACCAAAGTCTGAATCCCAGATAATGGGGTAACTTTTCAAAACATCTGTGTTTAGGTCATTTATAGCCCAAACTTTAGTCGATGGTAAATAAAATTGATGAAGTTCTGTCGATATTTATTGCCTTCGTATTGAATCTTTGTTGGACTTTGCCTCTTCTTAAGCTGAGTGATGGGAAATAGATCTTTCTCGTAAAGAATCAGAGGGATTAGTTTTTACGCCAATTTTCGCATTTTATTCCATTCAGATTATGAGGAGATATTGCTCAGGTAAGGAAAATGGTCTAATTAACTGACTTTGCAATCGTTTTTATCTAGATGTGGTCGGTATCCGAGTGTAAACAGACAAGAGTGAAAAAAAATTAAACGTAAATTATTGGTGAAGGTTGAAATGCTCTATTATTTTTATACGATACCATTTGTCATGAGAACGCAGCGAACATAAATTTACATTACTTTATACAAGAGAGAGAGGCCAGAGAAATACTAAAAAGAGCTCAAGTCTATCATAACATGAGACTTGACTTCTGTTGCTTCCGATGATTTTATTCTCGAAAGTAGTTACAATGAGGTTGCTATTGAAAAATGGCCGTGTCATAAAATATAATTACCTCTAATATAAGTACCAATTATATTTCAAGGGTTATATTGTTTGGTAATGGCAAATAGGTATTAATATTTAAATAATCTGAATGAAATATATTTTCTTTCTTCCTACCTTCCTTTCCATCCACTTTCCTCCTTGCGGTGCATGCTCTAAGAATGGAGGAATTGAACAGGTGAATGGCATAATTTAAAACCTTGTTCCCAACAAAGTGCAAGCGAACTCCCATTGAATGTGTTCTTTCATTATGTCATCATGCGCAGAACTCAAAGAATCGTCAGTATGGATGCATAATGTGGTTAACGAGCATTTGTTTTAACTCAGCCATGACAACGCTTTTCAAAACCAAATTTAAAGTCAGCGGTCATAATCATTTGGTTTAACACAGTGTGACGGGTTGACCAATGCAGGAAATCTAAGGTATAGATGGGTCGGGATTCAAGGTACATATTTTGGATCGTCCCAAATGTAGCCGGGAAATAGGGCCACAAGTGCTCCAGCTGACCCACGCATAACGCTTCAAGTTAATGCCAAGTGAGTGTTGTGCTATGTGAAATGAAAACGGCCCTCATAATTTTTTTCGGAAAAATTCCTCCATTCTCTTTCTTTTTTGCTTTCGTATTATCTCTCGGGTTAGTCAAGCCCGCTTCAATACGATACATTGGCTATTCAATTGCGTCGTATTTTATGGATAGAAGTTCGCCGTGACATCAGTTTATATTAAGAAATGTGTGGAGAGTGATAGAAAGGTGGTATGTGTACTCTAGCAATGATCATGGAGCGATCTATAGTTTTTCCTTATCACGAGAATGGATTACTGTGGAATGAAGAAATAAATTTATAATAGATGAGTAAATGGTATGAGAGTCAGGGTTAGACAGAGATGGCAATTGGTGAATGTGTTAAAAAAGACTCCTTAGAGATGAAATATTCGTAGTCGAACGAAACATCGTGGATTGAGCAATACATGAGTGTAACCATAGCAAAATAGTTTTTGTATGAGGATAGGCCAGTAAGAGTGTAATTATAAAAAAAAGTCAGCCGTGCGAGCTTATCGCGATGAATTGGACTATTTTGAATGAGCCTACACCGACACAGAAGGTTATTTGGTAACAGGGTTGGTATGTATGTATCAAATTAGTGCATAAGTATGTATTCCACTTTGAATGCAATAAGCATTTTCAAGCATCATCATTTTATGCAGAGAAGTTTTTTTCAGAAAGTTCTGTGAGTTGAGTTTGCGTGGGATTAGCAATTACCGAGGTCAGAAACTGGTCGTTGAACTCTATGATAAACTTTATTCTTCGTACAAATGCGCATGTCTAATAAAATATAAAAATAGGAACTGAAATAAATGTTTTCAGACGAAATATTTTATATTACCGTCTAGAAAATCACATAGTCACATCGAAATCGCATAGAAATAATTGCATCGTCTCTCCCTAAGGAAGTAATGAAAGCACGTAAGAAATAATGCATTATAGGTTTTTGCCTTGTAGAAGCTTACCGATTTAATCGGATTACAAATCATTTACGTATCCTGTCACTGAAGATGAGGAGAACGATGTACTTTCCTATCCAAACTGCAAAAGCCCTCGCGGAGAGAACACCTGCCTCTGCTGTAAACGAGTGCTAAGGTGCAGAGAGATGGTAATAAGGCGACGGTTCTCAAGACTTAACTATTTACGGCACTCTTTAGGCTACCTTGCTCCTTCACTTCCCGCATGCATCTCCGCCTCCGCTCATTTCGACTCCTCGTTTTGCGGGCGTGGGCGTCTTAATCGAGCCGGCACCTCCTCCTCCTGCCGCTTCGAGACGGCTCGGAGGCGGCGAACCTTATTTTCTCCTGCCCCTGCTTTCCTTGAAGGAGAGAATTGCCTCCGACCTCCATCCTTCGGACTCCCGGGGCTTCGCATCCGCCGCAGCCGCCGTCTCTGGCCCCCGCCTTTCCGCTCCAGTGGGTTAGTAGGTAGTACACACCTACACGCCTGTGCACAAAGTGATCGCACCTATTGCAGCGCATTTTTACACCTTCCCCTCGTTCTCTCTCCCACGGCGAGACAATCATCGAGGCGGCATGACTGCAGTTGACTGCACCTTCCATTGCATCCCGTCGGTGTGCGGATAGGTGGTGAACACCGTGTCTAGGCCTCTCTGAAGCGCATTAGCTTCCTTTAATTCGTCAATTATATTCCGTCATCGTCGAAGCTTCCCTTGTCGCCGCCTGCCTACCTCCATCGCACCGCTAATGGAAGGTGTCTCGCTTCAATCTAATTATTCACACGGCTTTCTTTCTTTTTCCTAATGGCGCAGCTCGTCAACCCTGTAGCTAACCTAAGTATGAGGGCGAAGTTTATGAGGATGGAGCGCATCTCCCTCTTAGAGCCGAAAATTAATTTTTGCTCGTAACTTTAACTTTAACTCAAAAGTTATATATTTACTCAAAATGGCCAATTCTTTTCTTGATAAAACAGTCTATGTAGACCCATAATCCTGAAAATGTCATTTCATTGCACTTCAAAGATGAAACTTCGTGCAGGAGAATTGTAATACCTATACTTAATTAATGTTAGTGCATTTTGTTTCTTTATTTTACTTTTTAGTGTTACTTGATTATCCATTTATGTGCTAACTATTTTAATAATACAAAAATTTTGTATGAGCCATTTGAAGTTGTGCGCATTGTATACACATATTATGAATGCAAACGAAAAAGAAGACTTCAAAGAAAAGAACCAGGAAAGCAAGTAGACAAAATACTCCGGAAACTCTCTACTCCCAAAGAGTATTGATGAAAACTAAGAAATCTGAATCTATGCGGTACTAATGAAGCGCTGATATCTTCAAAACCCTAATTTTCCTGGGTGACAGATATTTTAGTTCAATTTTTACAATGGTTACTTTGAGTTTTAGTTCATTTATGGACTCAGTACAGCTTCTCTACAAATGCGATTGTTAAATATGAAAGATACGCTGATGTTATCATTTTTTCTGAGCCCAATTGAAAAATTGACAATTTTAAATCATTGACAACTTCCCTTATTTTGTTGTAAGCAAATTTTGAAAGACCATTATTTGCTGATAGAAGTAGCTTCTAACTCCATTTTTCTTCATATATGATGAGAACATATGGATAAACGTAGCGAAAACCATGAAATTATATAACAATGGAAAAATTATCACTCTGCATTCAGTATTCTACCTCGCCATACCTTAATTCCGCCTCTTCGGATTGGTTAATCGTTTATTATTTTTATTAGAACTTGTTTTAATGAGTGTCGCTCACAGTTTTATCCTAGCAATTGAACGGAATATGTTTAGCTCTGAAAAATATTGACGGGCACAGATTGAATGAATAATTTATGAGGGGTAAAATTTGGTTCATTCGTAATTTAGGCTGATATTTATCGTATTAATCCAAATGAGTCTTTTATTTTTATTCATTAATAATTTATAGAAGTGTAATTTACATTAGTTATCATGAGATATTGGAATATTTTTAGAATAATGAAGTTTAGGAATTTCATTCAATTATGACCTCCGTAATGAAATTAAATTTTGTTTGAAAATAAAATTTTTACTGCCTCTAGAGAAAATGATACCGAATGCGAATCAGCACTGCTCAATAAAAATGCTCAGGAAACGTGTTGGTTAATTCAAATGAGACTAAAATATGGATTGAGATGCAATACTAAAAATTCAATATGATTGAGCTAAACTTAAAATCGTTTTGCTCAACCTGAAATCTCCGCCCTTTGATTATTTATTCGAAATCTCTTGAATAAGTTATTCGTGAAATTCATCTATGTCATTCCAAAAAGTGCCCACTAATATTAATTCTTTCAGAAGAAACCCCTCGTGAAATTTTCAAAACTTCTGGTATAGAAAGAAAATAAAACTGCAAAAGCTATTGGTAATGTGCAGCGTGGCTAAATATAGTGCAGATTTTACAAAACTTGTTAAAATTGGATTCAGAAACTACAAGTATTGCCTCACATAACCATCTAACCTTGAATGAGGCATCAATTGAGTTATGACGAGATATCCATAAAGCCAGTAATCGTAATTGCAGCCCAATAATTGGCCATCTCCGCTACATAATTCTGCGTGTTGCAGAATGCTCGTTGAAAAAATTAGAGCTTCCGAGTGCTAGGGAATTGTCCTGCTCTGAAACTGAGGAAAATTTGGCGTCTGCCTTGCACATCGAATATTTTCTCAAATATGAGTGTTTGAGGCACTTATATGTGATCACACGTTTTTGTATAGTCACGCATGCACATGATGGATAATGCCATGACAAGGCGATGTTTATAACCTGATCATCTCTTAATTGTTATCTACATGTTTATTAAGGAATACATTTTAATGTATTGTTTCGGATATGCTGGAACCTGGAGTGGCTCTTTACTGCCGTGATTATACTCATTCCCTATTTCTTATATTAAAACCTTCCGATAACTAAGAAACTTTATTTTATTCAAGCTATTGCTATATTTTTATACAACCTTAAGTTTTTGTCATCGTATCAGAATTATATTTAATACTAACATTTATTTACTTCTGTGGGTATTAGTTTGCTTACTGATAAATGAAGTGCTGAACTTTGACTTTCGTCAATAAATAAGAGCGTGTTCTTAAAACTATATCCACACAAAACAACTTTTTTGATGTTTCACTTTACATTTCAAAACTAGTATGTGACCAAATCTCGGTGCTTGATGTGACAATTATATTTAATATTTACATCGAATGATGTTTTTCTTCGGTAATTTAAAAATGTGGACGTAAACTTCAATTGCTATTCATTTGCTGGAACAAATATTTTAACGAAATATAAAGCGTGGGCATTAATATTCATTGCAAACATTATTTTGATTATTTTGATGATGAATTATCAATAAACTTTCTGAAAATTTTTTCATCTTTGTGTTTACGTGTCTACTCAATGATTCTTCAATTTCTTCAAAAACAATGTAGTAGCTATTTCGGCCTATTGTCCATTACAATGTTAATAACGTACAACGTTTATACTTATGAGTATTTTGCCCATGGCTAAGGGAAAGCATGGATTTATCGGAAATATTAGCTCCGCTTTCCTCTCTCTTTTAGTAGTTTTCCTCGTATTCTGCTATGAAGAGAAAGCACATATCATTCACTTGTCAAACCCCAAAATCAGCACGAAAGCATATGTATTGGTGGACATACTGATGAATAAATCAATCGTATTGAAAACAACAATTCACTTCGGGTGCTAAAAAAGTATATATTGGAAATGTGTCGAGTGTGGGATGAAGAAAGTCCTTGAAAGTGATTAACAGAAGGGTACACAGTTGCTGAGGAAGTATATATTGTCATAATTCTGAAGATAAGGATTTGTAGGACGTGGAAAGCTGGGATGGAGAATTATACTCAGGGTTTTTGTTTCGGGGTACGGCAATGAGGAAAAAATATAGTTGAGTATAATTTCGGAAGGCCCCTTTCTAATGCTCACTTGAACTTAATGTCCATATATTTATTTTTTGATGGTGGTGCAAGTTCTAAAATTTAAGGGTGTAAATAATTTGCGAACGGGGTAAGATTTTTGATGAAATTATGACGATGGAAATGGGTGAGAAAAAAATAAAAGGGAATCTCAGTGCTAACTTACAGACACAGGACCGTGTGTAAGAACAACACTTAAGAATGAAAAAAATTCATCCTAACTGTACACTTTGTAGGTTTGATGGTCACTAACGTCGGTAAACAGGTAACAAAGGCTAATTAAAGCTATTGCCTTACGGGAAATTTTGGTTATGTGATCGCGAGTAGCGAGTAGTAGCGAGTTTTTGTACCAAATCACACCTTAGTCTGAGAGGGAATCGTCTGAGGTGTTCAGGAACAGATTGATTGCATACGCGGAAGGATAGGAGTTTTATAGAATATGATTTAAAATCCAACTTGGACGTGTTGACACGCAACTTCCATTTTCTGTACCAAGCACTGATGCCAGTAAAAGCACCCTATAGATCATAGCACTTTGATGCGCCAAAATCACGTTCAAAGTTTTTGCAAACATCAGCGTGCACCGGGATGTTGCAGCCGTAGTGGTGACACACTTAATTATGTCGTCAACAAACGGGGCAAACATTAGAGGGCCGATAACTGTGTCCTGTGGTACACTCTAGGTGTTGATAGATCGATTAGCTCTTATGATTTTACCAAGGGTTGACTATTAAACTTGGCTATCCCAGGACTTACGTCGCGGAACTTCATTCTCAATAATAATGAAAATAATACATATAAAAAAGAGATATACTGTCCGGGTTTTGACTGCTCTGCAGTCATTCACTTGATCCGTGCATAAATAATTACTACTGAGCAGACGAAACCTGGTTGGTAATTATGTTCTTCTTTATATTTGGATATGTGGACTCTACGAAGTGTCCCGATTTGACGATATAAAGGTGTCCAATGGAGGATAATATTAAGGAGGTAACCATTTCACAGCCCTCCTATACGACAGACGATGACACACTGCCGATCATCGACCTGACTGGGACATATCTCCACGATGACCGCCGCGAGTGGTCATTTCATTGGGAACGATTGAGTTTTTCTTCTCCGGAGAGCCCCAAAAATACCCTGTTGATTCAATTACCCGCGTCATTTGATCCCCATCCAAACACTTTGACCCTCACACCCCCTCAGAAGGTCTGTCCTAGAGTGGATGGTTGGGGGTATGTGGTGGTGCTGGTCGGGGGCCGGCCTGAGATGGCTCGTGGGCCGTCTCTGACACACGCGAAGGTGACGGGAGATCCGAAGCGGGCGAGGACGGATTTTCACAAATCGCTGTCGTTTGGGTCTGGGGGACAGAGGGGTGTCCGGAAAGAGTGATGGAAGCGACCAGGCGGGTAAGGGCCGCCACTTCATCTCATGGAGGGGTCGCAAGGGGTCTAGCCAGTGGCCTCGTGAGGTAGGTTTGGAGAGTAGATTGTAAAAGCGTGCCTATGTTGGCCGAAGACCATTTGTCGTATCTGATTGAACGTTAGAAAATTAATGAAGACCGTAACTTATGACAGTGAAGCCTGGGTATGTAATGATAGGCACAAAGTAATTTGTTTTTTACTCGATGAGCTATCAACACCATATTAACAATGTGGTGGGCAAAGTAACTTTATGGCATTTATTCATATTTGTAGCAAGTAATTCTTGATATTATTACATACAAGATATTATTGAACATACCAGTTTCAACGATTAACGCGTCATGATCAGCAGATATCAATCTAAAGGTTTGCTGCATCTGTGTCCTTCAATCTGCTACCAGCCAACCGCTTCATTCCTACTTATCCGAATTAAAATTCCTAGCCATGGCTCTTCCAAAAATTCCTGGCACTGCTCAGAGGGCGATTTTACGGACAATTGCTACACAACCTTCAAACTACTGTGAATGGAGGAAGGAAGGTGGTTAAGGGTCTGTGTAGGGTCAGAAAATTATTCTAATAGCTGGCAATATTAGCGTGTTGGAAAGTATGATAAATCACCACTACCTGTCGGCCCGTTTCGACTCATCTCACGATAAAAACGTTAGAGGTACACAAAATTTCTCTGCCGGTACTGCCTGAATTTCCGAAAAAAAGAACGTGAAGAAGTTCTGCCACTGTTGCGGTAGCATGTAATTTCCATTTTTACGACGTTAATTCCTATTATTACAAAAATTTTAACTTTAAGTCAAAATTTAGAGCAAAACCCGGATTATAATCCTTTGCATCATCATCAGGTACTTTATGACTAAGAACCTGTAATATAAATTTGAATTTCACAAAATAAAACCGAATTTTATTCCAGCAAATTCTTATTGTCCATACCAATGATATTGACAAAGAGCATTTTTAATAAATATATAACTAACCTAAAATTCCTTTATTTCATGCTACTAAATTCTGATTCATTATTTTCTCTAATGAGATTATTATGCAATAGAATCAGTCACGCAAGCATGGAGAAGAAGAGCGCTATTATAGTAAACAAATCTAATAATCTCCTTTAGAAATAATGTAATCAAAATTTAAATCTACAATTTGAATATTTGGCTTTTATTCAAGTCTTCGAACTAATTTATCAAGCCGTGATTCTTCATGACCAGTTTCACACGGCATTTCCAAGAATGATATCAAAAGCAGGGTAACAAGTACGGGTTGTTGAGTATCCCATCGCAGAATATTTTAGAATTAAGGGTTAGAACAAATAGTTTTATGCCGTGAATCAAACTTCACGACAGTTATGATGCATTACACTATGCAAGGTTACTGCTGAAGTGAGAGAACACCCAATTAAATTAAACACATCAATCATAGATCTAAATTATTTCTCAATTATTTTACTAGTACCATCAAGTTATGCCTGAAAACATAAAGTACATTAGTGTTATGCTCCTAAGTTACGTTCAATGTGAACCGGGATGGGGGTTTCCATGTAGAAGGAAAGTATGGTAGGTCTGGTGGGGGTTTTAGTCGAGGTGCGTGGGTTGCTAGACGTTGAAGGATTGCCGCTCCAACCCTTTGGAACGCCTGCCGGTCGCCCGCTTCTGCCCCCGCCGAGCCAAGGGCCCTTCCCCGTGAGGTGGGCGTGGGACGGGACGGAGTAAAAGACAGGGGTGGGCCCATTAGGAAGCGACGGGGCGGGGATGATGGGGTGGGTGGGGCGAGCCGAAGGAAATAAAGATTCAGGGGAGGGGGAGGGCTGTAGGATGGGGAGGGAGAAGGGCTGCCTCCTCGGAGAACAAAAGGGTGTGGCTCCCGCGGTCGCACAGGTGGACGGCTGGCCGGTGGCGGTGGCTCGATCAATTCATTATATCCGTCCTTCTCTCCTCTGGGGCGAGCAATCCCATCTGAGAGGAGGAGAAGCGGAGATCCCGTCCGGAACTAGGAGCGAGAGTGGTCCCCTCCGGTCCAGTTCCTTCCTCCGACTCACGCACTCAAACAAGCTCACGCAGTCACCGATATTCACCTAAACCCACCTTCTCTTTCCTCCTCTGCGTAGGGCGTTAGCTCCTTCCCTCAATCCACTCCCTCTCTTCCCCATAATTTACTCCTCTCACTACCTTGGTCTTTCTATATTTTTTATCGCGAAAACGTCATTAGCCCTTCTGGAAACAATTTTTTTCCCTTCGAGAGATGATATTTCCTCCATGATATAAAGGTAGTTTGAGCGAGGTGTAATTTTACCTGGAATTTAATAAACTTGGAATTTTTATCGAGTGAAATAGCTCACCTATCCAATGACGTGGAAATATCAGATACTCATCGTATTTTCTCGATTTCTTCTTCTTTTCGAGATATTTTCCAAATGTATCATCAGTTTTCATAAGATGTTGTCGGCACGACTATGAGATACAAAAGCGCGTTATGGAAATAATGAGAAATTTCTAGCAGGAAGTTCGTTTCTGATTCATTCAAATAAACCGAATTTTTGTTTAGTTAAAAATATTGCTATATGGACCTCATTCACGTTGAAATTAAACCTATATTTAAAATAAATCGAAGTTATTCTCTGCTATACGGTTACGTTTATTACAGTTTCTTTTTTTGGTCTTCCTCAACTCTTTTTTCGAAGAAAACTTATTATATGGTAATTTTACTATTCATTCCTCCCACATCGTAATATGGAGGTTACCAAAACAACGTTATTAACTCTCCAAAGTTCATAAGATGTTGTAGGCCGACTATGAGATACAGAAGCGTGTCATGGAAATAATGAGAAATTTATAGCAGGAAGTTCGATTTTGACTCATTCAAATATTCAAACTGGGGATTGGATGTCATTGAATTCAAACTAGGGAGGCAATAATATTGTCAAAAGTCTGGTTTTACAATAACTACTTATTTAATTAAATATGATGCAGATGCCATGACTTTGACGAAAACAAAGAAAGCATTTTTCACTTAGGGATTATGTGCCAAAACTAGAAGTGAAGTCTGAATTGTGTAAAGCAATTTACCTGACGTAGGATGAAGATAGCGTTCAAAATAAGTATCATGATGCTATTGACCGTTGTGGACACAATTTGATACGGTCATTAGTCACCCAATACGTTAACCGTCCGTTCATTTATATAACATCTTCCTGTGGCCTTTAGGGTAGATGTGACCCCAGTTATCTCTATCATTCTAGCCATATAACCGCGGCCACGTACCAGAATTTTTTTACAGCAGCTGAGTCTACAAATTGGTACAAAATTGATACATTGTATACGCAACCAGACGATTGGACAATATCCAAGTACCTGCTTTAAAAAGACATAACTTTTGCCTTAAAAGATAATATTTCATGACACAAAAGAAATACTCTAAAAGCTTCTGATTTTTGTGATGTTACCTCTTTGCTGAAAGACGTAGATGGATTAGACTTACTTAGATTTTAATGTAGTGGCTAGTTCAAGAAAAAGCTGCAGAAAAATAGGAAGGTGGAAAGCTTAAAGATAGCTTTCGGGGTTGTATGTTAAGGATTGAGATCTTAACAAGGGTTGTAAACACCATTCAAAATAATATTGAAAGAATTTTTTATAGCCATAATTTAAACAAGATGCTGGTGAAGAACACCTCAATCCAGGAGGTGAATATTTTTTTTATCCTTGTCGGATAGGGAGCATGCATTATTTTCAAAAACTCTTTACATTCGAAAAATTATTTTTTAATATAGGTGATATAATTTTGTCGGAACACCATTTTGTATTATCTAATAATTTGCTTTTACTAATTATGCGTGCTTCGCGGTGCGGAAACACTGCACCAATAGGGAAACAGGGCGATGACGCCACGAATCGGTAACACTTCCAGCAAATCCATGCATTTCCTTTGGGAGTTCGGCTTTTATTTCGTTACTTGATATAATATCTTGAAACTTTTCCTCTGCGGAAGATATTTAAATAGTCCATCTGTTCCTTCAGATTAAAATATGTGTAGACTAGGGAGGCGACGTGCAGTGTCCTCAAGCGTACTAGATGACCACGTGACACATTTACAAATTTCAAAAAATTACGTGACCTTTGGTGGTCAATAATTTCTTTAATTAAATTAATTTCTGCGGTTGACGATTAATAATATTTTGTATATAGTGTTCTTTGCTCGGGTGCCGAGAGACAACGACAGAACTCGACTATATTATTGAGAATTTTATATGAAATTAATAATTGGTTAATAACTTTTAATTAAATTAAATACCTGCTTATCACCAAAAATAATTTCAGAAAAAGCATTGGCACCGATAAACTCACCATTACAATGAATAGATGGATGGAAATAAAAATTAAATGAAAATTTAAAATTTTATTTTCAGATAATTTTGGAATAGAAAATATGGAGTTCACTCACGAATTCTTGAGGAAATGTTTTAGCGTCAACACTAATTTTATATGAGAATGTGATATATAAACTATACAGATGTTTCCTATTCCGGCATTCTCTCAGACTATCCGGTAGATTTGGCAACCCTACTACTCTCGGCCCATCCCAACGGCACTGGATTTGTTTCTCTCTGTCAACCGCCGCCCTCGCTCCAGACCTCTTTCCCGACGCCACGAGCGTAGGTTTGAAAGGCGTCGAAATTGAGAGTCGCTATAATGGAGAGACTCTCTCATTAATCTGCACCCTGCGAAAGCATCAATCCGTCTGCTCATTTGCCTCTTTTTATTTCTTTCTCCCGGTCTGCTCCGTGTTTTTTCTCTTTTCCATCCCTTACCAATTTCGGTCGTCCGAGCGGGGTTAGTAGCTTCCTCCGATCTCATTCACGACGCCTCGTCTTTCCCAATACAACTCCACCGTCCATTAATCCTCGGAATAAATCGTCGGTTCGAATTGGTTCCCTCGTTTCAAGACACTATTAGTGGCATCCCTTTGTCGGTTTCATTTCGACTTATCAGTTTGCCATTTTAATGCATCAGGTGCCAAAAAATTAATTTATTTCGAGTCGACGGAGAATTTTTTGGGCGCCGTAAATATATGTTCTGACTTCTCACTGTGTAAGATTTAGTGAGGTCCAAACACAAACACATTTGAGTAAGAATGTTTTCGAGAGTGCTGTCGTATACTTATCATTGTTGGCTAACCGTTGGGATAATAGGATCCATTTCATTTGTGTCATCGATTTTATTGGATGCAATTTTTGAATATGATGCAGTTTTCTTCTAAATAAAAAGGCAAATAGTACTTAGATGTGTCTTTTTCCCTGAAAAAATTCCCCTTTGTCTCATTGCATCAACTAAGATTTGCTCTTTGTTAAGTTCTGAAGAGTTCGCGAAAAGTATACGATGTTAGCCCTCAGCTAATTGAAAAATGCCACGACCCAAAATTCATGTATAGTGCCCAAGTTTGAGGCTAGATGGCCGTTCCGTAGTACTTTTATTAAGATTAGTATGAAGGTCATCATGTAATAAACTTCCTTGGTTTGTAAGGAAAATTTTGAGTTCAGCTGTGACTTCGACAATGATATTATGATATTAACTACGCTTGTTGCTGGAACAATCATATATTCCTAGCCTCTTATGATATCTTCACTTATATTTATTTATACCTATTATATTTATATAAAATGTAATCTTGCTCCATTTCATCCATACACATGCTGTTAAATCAGCTGAGCTGAGACATTACTGTGAATCAGATGCTGGGGACATTGACAACCGTATTAGAAAAAGCTTTCCGTTACAAGACATTAAGTTACCGGGTAACGTATGCTGATATGAATTGTGAAAACGAGTGATTCTGAATCCTCTGATTTGATGAGGCGAAGTAGGTGAGAGGTTAGAGATTTTATTTTAACACTTCGACATTCATCGAGCGAAAAGTTTTCCCCCGGAACTATGTGTGAGATATTAATGGGGACAGTGAAACAAAGAAAGAAAAATAGGTAACTGAAATTATTTAAAGGTATCTCCCTGCAATTCATAAGATACATAGTTCGTGGATGACAAGGGTAAACTTACTCAAGTTGACATATGCAATCTCATTACCTTTTGTGATGTTCTGCGAACAATCATCCATGACAATACAGTTGTTTTGTATTTTCTTTGTGTTGTACAGTGTTATGTAAGTGACAAGTAAATTTGAGACAAAACTAGGATCACATCAATTCATGAAAAATTAACAATATTTGTGCATGAAAGCGTAGAGTTTACACCTCCACATTTCTAGTGATTTGAAAAGCTGGGTGAGATGAGACTTCTTGTACAATTTGCATATTGCCTTTAACAACACTCGTCTTCGTTGGAGTACCCATGTATCAAAAAATGAAAGAGTTTCCCGCATTCAAACAAACCGTTAGTTTTTAGCCTTAGAAATTTGAAATGATTCGTTCAAAGCTATTAAACTGATTACTAAAGTATTTTCTGCGCGAAGCCAACAGCACTTACTTCGCTAGTAAACGTAATGTCGTTCATCTACTACTAGAATGAAATTAAGTTGAAAAGCCCAGTTATTTCTTATGATATGTTTTACTGTCGACGCTCCAAGTGTTTGCTTTCATTAGGTGGAAGCAAATGCTTCTTTTTCGTTTCTTGATCGTAGACGTAAAATATAAATTTTACTATTGTATTAATTGTTCTGTGGAATGTATAAGTATGTGTATTAATGTCACTAAAGTGCTTGTGCCTCACAGATGCTCCGATATCTAAACTAAAGAATATTTCACGGCGACACCGATTATTTTGTTGCTTGCCCTTAATTAATTACCTTGGTTATGTAATATCATCTCCCGTGATCGAGCCATTTTTACAAAGAAATATTGCATGGCGCCCCCAGTGAGCGGGGTCGATTGCATTTCCCATTTATCGGAATTCGCAACGCACGGCAGCAGAAAGCGAGCATCGTTTATTCTCGGAATTGCATTGCCACTCAAATCCAATACCTGCTTCGGAATCACACGATCAAAAGGTCGTTCAAATGTTTTCGAATAAAATGTTCTTGCATGCACGAATATCTTTTTAATTACGATATTGTTTTTTGGTCCACTGAAGCATCAGAATTTTACTAATTGACCTATTTTTTTCACGCTGGGAGTAACAACCAGCGGCTTCAATCACCAGCAAGCAAAAATACACAGAGGGCGGGGAAAGTGAGGTTGAGAGGGCAATACACTTTCCTGTCGGTACTCAATTCTTTCACTCCACTTTTTTGTTCGTTCTCTTGGCTCTTTATCCGGACGGCCAACCTATTTCCATCCCTCCTACTAGAGAGTCAATCGGGGCAAAATTCCAAATCACATCAACTCGTTGTTGAAGGGGTCCGTGGCGGCATACACAAAAAAATAATTAAACAATGAGGAGGAGAGTGGTAATGGAATAGGAGAGCGATATAAAAGTTTTAAAAAAGCAACAACAAAATACTGAGAGATAGAGAGGAGGCGATCTCTTCAAAAAGGGGAGAGTTTTTTTTCCTCGGCTTGCGGAGTCAAGTATTTGGGGTGGTTGAAACGGCAAGCGAAATAAAGCGGCGATCAAGGGACTCACTCGGTTATCGTCTGCTGTTGTTTCGACCGTTGTGTGGGATAATGGGAAAATAGTGTAACGAGAGACGAAAGAGAGAGAGGGGGGAGGGACTGGGTCTTTTCCCCCCTTTCCCCTCCTTTATAGGGCTCACTTGGGATTCGAGCGGAATGATTGCTCGAAGGAGGGCTACGAGATGGAGGGAGAGAAGAGCTAATGGTCGCACTAATGGCACGCTCTTTCGGTGCGAAGACTCCAAGTCTGGTGGCGACCCCTGCGACGACGATAGAAAGGAATCCAAATTAACTCTCGGGCGATATTCGCGGATGCGGCGCCTTTTCCCTCTCCACCCCAAACCATCGTTTGGCTGGGCGAGGAGGAAATAAAGGAATACGCCTTAATCACCTCATCCCCAAATCAAGAGTCTGTTCTCATCCTCTGACTCGACACGAACCACATGATTCAACGGCGAGGAGATTCTGCTGCTACGCGTCACTATGATGTATCGATGCGAATTCGATATTTTTCAACGTCGACCTCTTGAAACGTATGAAACAGTTTCAGGCGTAAATTTGTGGAAATATTGTATATTTATATTGATTCAAACAAAGTAATTCGATTTTAATTTCCACACTGTTAACCTAACCATTGTGTTTACACTTTTATAAAGTGTATAAACCATGATAACGACTAAATGTGTTGAAACCGTGGTGGGTTTTCATTAAAATAGTGTGAAAATTACTATCGAGTTATTTTATTTTTACCTAAATTAATTTTATTCTAAATATGAAGAAACTGGTTTATCAATTGTTCATTGTAATCAATGAAACCGATTTTATTAATAATTACAGTCAGTAAAGCAATAACTAGTCTTGTCAGTTTGGCTCTATCAGCCATTGTCGCGATAATTAGTGTGTATCGGTTAATTAGGAGGTTGTCGATGAATCTTGAAATACTTCTAGTTGTGAAATTATCCATGCAGAAGAAGTAATCAGTAGTGCTTAGAGATTACAATATCTTTGTTGCCATTTACACAAACGAGAAGAGATTTTCTATACGTTTACGAGGATATATCGAAGTGAAGTAGATACCTTCTTCAGCATTAACCAGTTTAATATTGAAAAAATTGAAGGACCCAGTGGGTGTTTTTCATAATTATCAGTGATATTATTATGGCCAATATATGATGAAGCGATAACAAGTATTGCCTGTTTTAGGCCTTTTACTCATAGTGGTGATAATTACAGTGCATCCGACGATATGGAGATTATTGTTTAATCTCGAAATACGCCATATTGCTGAATTTATCCCATCTGGATTAATGGCCAATATTGGTCGTAGATAGCTATAACTATATTATCGATGAATATATAGCCTACATTGTCCTCATGGATGCGATTTTCTCTGTACGTAACAAAATACGTACCTATATAGATAATCATCGTTAATATGAGCCATATCATCAATAATTCTCGACATCCCTTGTATGATGCATATTAATCGACAAACCCGCAAATAATCTTGCCGTATATATCTTTTCACTTGCACAATATCTTTCATTTTTTACCACGGACCGTTATTGTAAACTGAGCCGTACATGACTGCAGTTAAGCAAATAAATCAAGAAAACATACAGCCATCCCTTCAACGCCCTAAAGGCATGAGTTTGTGCACGTAAAAAAAAGGGAGCGTCCTCTTGCATTGGTCTGTCCTTCGCAGGATGTCGGCCGAAAAGTGTCCTGCCCATCTCCATCATCTCCATTTTTTTTTTGTGTTATTATACTCTTTTTCCATCCCTGTGTCATATTCCCTCATACGCCCGAAAAAATCACCTCCCCTACCGTGTCCACCTCCGGGGTTGGTGCACTCTGTGCCGCAAGCTCCCCACCCACACCCAGTGTCATACTCTTGCATTTTCCCCACCGCCACGTTTGGAATGCTCGCTCATAACCCTTTCATTCATAACACGTCATCCTCACTTTGAGCGGGCAAGGGGGTGAGAGAGGGTGTATGGAGGGGGTTGTGTACAGAGAGTGGGTGGGTAGATAAAGGGAACGAACCAATTTTATTTTTCCAACCTTTTATCACAGTATCTCCTCCCGTTTTTTTTCTCCCTCTCTCTCCTCGCGAAGCTGGATTGCCCTCAGTGTTGTCCCTCGCCTGGATTTTTTTATTTCTCTCGATTTTTCCGACCAGTTCTTTTATTTTCCGCGGCGTTTCTTTCGGTCAAACATTGTCGCGCGTAAAAAAAGATTGGGAGCAGGAGGAGGGTTCAGGGTGGTATGAAAAGAGAGGAGGGAAGGTTCAAATAATGCACACTATCCGTCCCGCTGGCCGCTTTCTTTCAAGTCTGTGCGCCCGGTGCCTCTCTGTCACACTCCACCCTGCCCTTCTCTCCCCCCTAGTCCCCCTCCCGGCTGCAAGCGCAGTTTCTGTGACGCGGTGGATGGCGCAAGTTACATGGCGCGTGATGCACGCTGTAACCGAAGAGAAAAATGAGGGCACGGAGTAATTTGGAAGAGTGCGGTTCTCTTTTTTAAGTGTTGCCAACTAAAACTTGTATTGTGCCACGGCCTTTCTATTTACTCGTTGCTCACTCGGTGACATAAACTGTTTTCTTTACACTCTGAGGATCACCTCTGAGACGGTTCTGGTCAATAAGAAGCGCTAAGCAAGCGAGGTTTAGTTTTTTTCCCTCCACGTATGATATGAGTGAAGACTTCATGACCATGTCAGGTGTTTTTGGATGCCGATTTTTTCACGGCTCACTGTTCCATGCTCAGTCAGACTCAAACTCACGTGGCTTTGATTTTTATTCGGTAACATCATCTCAAAACCGATCTGGTGGATTACTCGTGAATACTTTGCTGATAACCATACGAGCATTCGCTTATTTGAATTTTCATGCTCGGGAATGCTGGATTCTTCATTTAATTCCCTCTTCGAATTCAAGGCAAGTCAGGGTATTATGTACCTTGAGATGTCCCCCACTTAGTGCTTAACTCAAAGAAGAGGGAAGTAAGAGGGTGAATAAGGCACGTAAGTGATGAAAATTTACCTTTGAAAGTCTGTTTTACTGTTAGTTAGCCACGATACTTTTCAAGGCCTCCAAAAAGTCGCGTCTGGACAGTAAAAATACCGAGCCAACTAGCGGTCGCATGCTCAGTTGGAGAAGGTTCTCATTTAAAATGCTTCTCCTCATTCTAAGTGAATTTGAGTAGTTTTTTACTCCTGGCACTCTGCACTTGATGCGTTAGTCATGGTTGAAAAGCGGCATTGCATCCTGTAACTTAGGATTTGCATCCCAAGATTAACTCAACATTCATGCTCAATACTGAACTCGTAACTTTAAACCTGAGGCTCCCTGACCGGCATGTTACCGATGTGGTCACCAAAGTCACGTTAAATTTAGGTTTTTAGTAATAAGTAATGATTCCAACGAAAAAAAATCGTCTGTTTTATCATTCGATAGAAACACTTGATGGTTGATATAAACTTGTTATGGAGTATTTCGCAGAGTAGAGAATAGGCATGTATTTATGTGCGTAATGTATGATACTAGAATCATTAAACAGCTCCAGGTAGATCCTATAACTTGTGCTTGTACTTCCCTTCTATTCCATAAAGTGCCTTGTTTAGAGGACTCATAACTTCATAAGAGCTCGTCCTAACAATCAAGTATATTAATTCCGGAATTTGAACAGTTTACTCAGAAAATCCAAACAAATGAGAATTATTTAAGTTGTTCTAAGGAAACATTTTTGCGGTATAGTGCTACAGTCACCTGTAAATGAGCGTGCTTTCAGTTGCCTGGCATCTCTTAAATACGTATTTCACTCAACATTTGTAGATATCAGAAAATTTGATCAGATATTCTCGTTGATATTAAATGAAATAGGCAGAATTACAGAAAAAAATCAACACTACTTCCGGAGTGTACTAATTTTGGGACTAATGTTCAATAAGTTACTTCCATTTTAATCGTAGTTTGACTCGAAAGTGTTATGAAGATCCACTTTAAAATCTCAGGCATGGCATTCTCATATTGTTGACACAGCAAAAGGCGATTTTCAGGTGGTGAAATCGAGAGGCAGATAGTAAACGAGAATAATTTATAAGGAGTATTCAAATTAAACGTAATACATTGCCTCTTTGTTATGCAAAATAGGGAACTTTTTCATTTATTCTCTATTAGATGATATTTCGACGAAATTTTTAAGGATATCCGAACACTTGATAGGTTTGAAACTTTGATGGAAAGGCACTATTTGGGTTAAGATGATAACTTATTGTGGTATATTTTTAATTCTAAGAAGTAAACATTTGCAATTTCAAAAAGAAAACCTTTACTAACAAGTGGAGATTCACTCTTATGTCTTGAGGATTTTTTTATTTCTAAACAACCATCTATTCTATCAATTGTCCTTTAGTGATTCAGATGTTACCTAAAGTGATGAAATATTATCTTTCTGTATTTATTTCAAATCAAGTAGGTAAATTTGATGTCAATTTATTTTCTGATTCGTACATTACTTATGGAGTATATTCCATTTTTATGTTATATTATGATTAAATATAATTTTACATTTCTATAACTTTTACCACTTTTTTGGATATTTTTAAAGTGTTGACGTCAAGTATTCCAATAAAACTATCGTGTTATAGTATATTTGAGTCCTTGTCATTTCCCAGATGACAAAGTATTTATATTTTCAGTTTCAAAGCTCGATTTTGTGCTTTAAATATTGTGCTTTTTAGCATTACATTTTGGTAGATTAAGCAAATATGATCTTTCCCATTTTATCTAAAAACACAAGAACATGACCAGAAGTTCATTCTTTTATCTAATTTATTTAAGAACTGTTGATTTCTCGGAGTACAAAAGCCTTGGGTTCGTTCTTTGGTGATGTTGACTAAAATCTAATGGTATACTCAATGAGTGCGAAAAATATAATGCATCTTTCTAGCATAGAAAAGAAATGTGTATCCTCAAACAGCCCGGGATATATATATTTTTGCCATCAAGTACATTTTATGTGCAAAATGTAAACGCAAAAAAAACATAATTGAAAGGAGACTTGCAGTGAATTTATCCCGGAATTCGTTACGTAAAAATAAGCTTTGGGGAATAGGAATGCCAATTATCTTTAATTCCGCAGCTCAAAGTAATTAGATCGGAGGACCGCACCGCACACGGATATTCGCTCGACTTTATATGCCTTTCGCAATTGAGTTGCCGAATGGGAGGTGGGTAGGTACTCCTGCAAGCTTTTGAGGGATTAACTTCCGGAGTAATGTTAAACATGAAAATGTCGCTCGAGGCCCGAGTGATAATGACTCACTCTGAAATGTGGTTTGTGCCCAGGTTTTGTGCTCGTGTGCGTGATAAACTGTTGAGCGATGCAAAAACGAGCAATCGGATGTTGTGAATGCCGGGGGAGAGCAATGATGGCCCTTGTTGATTTTTCCTCGAGCCATTATTAATGTAAGGGGGGGGGGAGCATTCACGTTTCGGGGGAGTGCATAGGTCGGAGGGTGGGGGGACAACAGGAGAATACGCACGCTTCAATGAAATTAAGATACTTATTTTTCAATGAAATTCAGAATTCTGTTGCTCGCTTCCTGTTTCCCAGCCACCGACCTTTCCGTGCCGCCACCAATGGGCAAGCTTAATCATAGCTTTACGCCGCTGCTCGATCGCTTTCAACCCCTCCACACATTTTCAGGTGCTGTAAAAATATCCCCTTATCGTGAGGATGAAAGAAATAAGACCCGAAAGGGTAGATATAAAAAAAACGAAAAAATATAAATACTCTAATTGCAACCTCTCCCCACGGTACGGGGGTGTAGGTAGGTATGTATGCACGTATGACGTCGGGACGGGTTTGTGGGGTTAAGGCTTTTATGGTTATTAATGTATAAAAAAGTACACGGTCTGCTGATTTTTAGCGCCGGTGGGGGTTTGTGGGCGCATGGGGGAGGATTCGGACATACCGTCGGGATGAAAACGACGTTGGAAAAGGAATTAAAATGTAACGGTTTCCATGGTGACGTATGGTTACGTATGCGTTTAGTCGGGAGCGGTCTTGAGGGGTGGTGTGAGAAGGGGGGATGGAGGCTGTGAAGGGAGACTGTTCCTCCGTCCTTAAAGCTTCCTCTTCTATCCCGTCCTGAACCTTGCCATCTCCCACCCACTCTCCTCTGACACACCTCCCTCACTCACCCCCTCAAGCTACACTCTGAAACCCCTCTCCCGGCCTCAGTCCACCGAACGATCCCGACACCCCTCTACACCGGCGCCGGAGAGCGGCCACTGCCATTCAGTTCGTTAATTCTCGTAATTTTTAATACGAAACTCCCGGTTACTAACTCTGCCTCAACCGCCGTCTCTCGTTAAAAATACATATGCCTGGTGCTAATATGGCTCCTCCTCCTCTCGCATATATACAAAGCAATGGTAGCCCTGCGGCCTTCCCCTTCCCGTATTGAATGGCATTCCATGTGAATCCCTGCCTCTTGACGCCGGACTGTATTTGAAAAATAATATTTTCCTACCTCTTTCTCACGAGCCTCGTGCGCTATTTTTCGAAAATATATGAAATCTGATGTACGATTTGAGAATATATATAAGTGGAAGATGGATCGCATTTGGTGATTCCTCGTATAACTAACGGGTTTGGAAAGTTGTGTTCCAAACCTTGGTCAGATTCAGAGGATAAATGCAGAACGATTTTTTTTTGCAGAAGCAAATCAAATCATGAGTCATGCTGCAGAAACTGCAGAAACTGCATGCTGCTGGATTTAGGACGAGTTTTATGGCAACAGTTTAGCTAGAAATGTTTCCCAGCGGGATAATGGTGTTTATTTACGGCATTTTTCATTATTAATGGGATGAATAGATACGTTAAGAAATTTTTAATAAGGCAACGAAGTGCCTTTCGCTAATATTTGTGTCAAGATATTAGAGGTTCTCTGCTCTTATAAAATTCCTTATTCCTCCCCTGAAGGAAGAATTGCCTCTCATGAATATGCTGATACATCCCTTAGATGCTTAGATTTAACATTTAATGACAATACTAAGATTCCAACTGGTAACTAGTCCAAATACAAAAAACCGTTTAAAAATACACTGCTTCATAATAGTTAAGATGCAAGTGTAAATCAAGCAATTCAAAAATATGACTCAACATCTTTTCTCTTTGCACCATCCACTTAAATTTTCTTGGAAATAATGAAATTAACCATTCTGATACGCTATCATAACTTAATGGTCAATAAATTCATGTGTATCAAATTTTTTTCTGATATAGTTTGGATTTGAATTAAAATTTCCACGAAGGAAAGCAAGATTCTCATCAATTGATTGGTTATTTTTCAGACGTTACTACTTAAATTAGGGGTGAAATAATGCTTTAGAAATATTCCTTTCTTTATATTCATTTTTGCATTTTTGAATTCATGAAAGGACTATGGCCCTCCTTTAATTTTACCAGTAATGTGAAAGGGTCTCCCAACAAAGACTACCTTACGCCTGAAGTTTCATCAACTAAATAAAACTGTAGTGTTGCTTTCAATTTGTCTTAAATATGTAAGATTTACCCTCAGAGCATCGTTTGCCATTTTCATTATCCATATCGTCGTTCGTTATCCACAAAATTGAAAGGTGGGGATTTATGACAGAAAGGTATTCACTGCGGTCCTATTTGCCTGATGGAAACGCAGGATTATCTTACAAACTGTTCGGATACAGCTTTTTTCTCTAAAACATTACCTATGGCTAAAACAGATTTTATCCCTATGCTTGATTCAACTCGCAAATTGTTCGCACGAAATATCTAATAATGAGTTCTGAATCCTTCTACAAAATACTAGATTACAAAGTACCAGACGTAATTATGCGCGACACATTCCAGGACAACTAGTTATTAGGCTTATCCTCTACGCGATTTACAAGTGAAGCTCTCTGGTCTTCGATGTCCCCGGGAATTAATCCTAGCAAAATCCCGTTGAATTAACCTCCCCAGTCTAACTACCTAATTAATAGGCGTAGCGCCTAAAAATTAGGTCATTGTGCTCTGTTCAACTCTTAATCCAATTGAAATCCCATTTCGAGGATCCTTCTCTTTTTTTTGTTTCCTACGAGATTAGGATCGCTAGCCGCCGTACTGCGGTTCCCGTTCCCTAACTCTATTGCCGTTTACACCTCGTCTTCATCGTATCCTTTTCCATCCTCTCCGACTGGTTCAAGTGGCCCACTGAAACGACCGTGTATCCCGCGACCTCATCAGTCACACGCTGAAGCAATTAGCGGCGAGGCTCATAAAACTCGTATCAACCTTTTTATTGCGCTGAGAACACGTGGTGACAAGTCGGCCGCGCGGAGAAATTAAGACAGTTTTGTTGACTGCACTCGTGCGTCCATACCGTGACGAACATTCTGGAGTGACTTCTAGAAAGTTTAATCATTTACTTATTAAACTAAGGCGCGGTATTATAACACCGGTATGAAAATCGATGCTAATATGCCCTCTCCTGACTCACACTTACGTTCACTTAGCGGATAAAATGAGAAATCGTGTACAAATGTGACAAGGTAGGAGAAGGTTCTCTATGGAACGCGAAAGTAGAACACAGTGGACTGATTACACCTTCAAACATGCCCACTGAAATTCTCACGGGGTATTTTTACCTTTTGCGCCATCTGTAGCTATAATTGGTTCATATGGCACACGGATACTCTCATAAAGACAATGTACTCAATAGTGTTTTGAAGGAATATGATACACTTTGTTTTTCCACAATGAATCAGGTGATGATGAAGTTAATCGTCGAAACCATGGTCGAAAGTTATTAAATTTATTTTGGAAAAACAAAGTTTACCCTGTTCATTCAAAATGTTTAGCAAATTCCATATAGTATCGTCGGAAACCACTAACTTTAATCAATAGTGGATTTGGTTTGTGGGGACGAACCGTAGAGTAATGAGATTGTTCATTGCTTTATAGTGGATCTACCCACCCAGTAAGCCCAAAACCATTTAGGTAACCTTAGTCATACGATGTTGGAATATTTCCCAGACATTAGAACGTGACAATTATTATTTATTCTCAGACATTTTAACGTGACATTTATGGGAGGCAAAGCTTTTACAATCAAGTGGCAGTGCCTGCCACGATGCGCCGAGGATTTTATAAAAATACCGGAGAGAAAAATAGATGGGGAACTACCAAGAAGAAGAAATACTCAGAGCAAACAAATAGGATTCAAATAAAGAATTACGTGAACAATAGAGGACAGCATGTGGAGGAGAATGCAAAATTGCTGTTGAGACGTCTCAGGATTAATAGATATTGCCCCGTATGAAGCGGCACAGAGCGAATTTTCCGAAAACCCTGGCCTAAACCCTAAAAGTGAAAGTTGTTTTGCGGGGTTTTTGACCACTGCACCATAAACTGAATGACAAAGGATCCTTACGGAAGGGTCCCTGGCGTCATTTGGAGTTTCATTGTCTGTAGGAGGAGGTCTCTTTCTGGGAGATTTGAAGACAACTCCCATTTGTGGAAAAGAGAAGGAAAAGTTCAACTACGACAATCAAGTGAATACGGACAATATTGAGATATAGCTGCTATGTATTCAATTTGTGAAGGTAACTATAATATAATTCCATTACTTTAGCTCCCAATAATTGTTTCATAATTTTAAAAATTATATTTACGAATTAATCACCGTGCAAAAATCTATTTTTAACAGAAGATATTACAACTTAAACAGCATTAAGTTCACAAACAGTCATCGTGTTTTAGCCTCTCGGGTCTTGCGTTTTGTCTTGAAAAAACAATCTCTTTATGCATGCTAATTTTGGCTTACATGGCATTAGCTACAGTACATATAGAGCTAATTGTTTTCGGAGACTTATTATTTCGGTTATCTCGTGACTTCTTGCTTTGTACCTATTTCTTGGCATATTTCTTTTAGCATAGGTTTCACTCTACTTTCCCTCCACCCACCTAATCAACCTATTCTATTACGCCTTGCTCATCTCTTCTGAATGATCCTAAATACCCAAGTCGTCATTCGCTTCCATATATTACCAACCATCCTTTTGGCCTAATGAGATAGTAATATTCCCCGTACATTACTCAACTGTTTATCATTGCTTCTTCATTTACTATATTGTCATTGTATTTTCCCGGTCAAAGCCTATATTGCGAAAGTTTTTCTGTTCTCACCCCTAATGTTTTTGAGTCTACCCTTTTCTTTTGCACTTCTGTAAGCCTTTAACAATCTTTAAATAACCAAAATTATTTTTATGGGTACTCAGAAATTGAGCTCCATTATTGATTAAGGAATATCGCGAAAATAAACCTTAGCGGTCTGATTTGGCTTTGTTAAAATTTATTCTGAATGCTTTAAATTTGACGGTGAGGGCGCGAAGGCCAATGTAGTTACTTTTTACTGGAGAACTGGTGAGAATTATTGTATAAATAGGGTAGGTGCTGGAACATTTGATTAAATAGACAATTTTATATACTTCATTACTAAAAATAACTTAGTCAATTTATCGCACAATCCCCATTGTACAATAAAGTGACCTGTGAACTGATCAGTGGAGTGTGAAAGTTATTCTTACAATTTAACATGGAACTCCAAATAGTTAAACCGAGTCTTATTTTAATGTTATATACCATGGGTGAATATTTTTAAAAGATGGAAGGATAAATGATGAGATTTTAAGGGGTGAATTAAGCTGAAAGGACATTTGTAAGTATTGATTTGAGTGTATCTAGGAATGAATATTTGTGTAGGGAAGCAAAAATATGTCCTCCTCACAACACGACGGAATTTTATGGCATCTAACCCTGGGGATGTGAGAATATGCATGAGAGTAGATTAAATGCAGTGGGATTGCAGAGCCTGAATAATGTTCACGGTAAGAAAAGGGTAGATAGGGTTGGGATTGGGTAAATGATGAAAAAAAATCGAGCCTGATGCTCCAGTAATGGACGTATAGGAAAGGAGTGTTCTTTATTGTTTTCGCTTTGTGGAGAGATTGGATGAGAGAATCGGAAAATGAAACCGACATAATTAAAGAGGGAAAGGCGTGACAGAACGGGGTAGGCCGCTGAACTCATGGGTAAATGGAAAAGACTCCAGAGAGTAGGAATACTAGAAGTATTTCGAATAGAGTGAATAGAGTACTAGAAGTATTTCGGAGAGTGTGTAAATAATCGCTCGAGTGTTAGAGAAGCAAACGAGATATTCGAGGAGTGTGCATTTGTACGGAAATTATTAAAATGGAGCATTTCCTATCCTTAACAGCAATAACGTCTTCGAAGTCCATAGACTTTGGCAACCCTAAAAGGGAAAACTACGATGGGAATGTATTTGTATGCACATTGCAAGCTAATATATATTATAGTTCCTTTGATTTTGTAATAGATTACATTGGTGCTAATCGGTCTCTTAATCCTTACACTATTTTTGTATTCTAAACGATCTAAATTGTAGCGATGAGTTTCCTAGTTCAATTATTTTGGAAACAAATATTCCTGTATTATTCGTCTTAGAAGCTGCGATTATATGATTGCGGGTAAATGATAACTACCATTTTATTTAATTTCAACTTATGTGTAACTTGTGTCCTACCGAATGGCACACTAAGAATAACTCGTGTAGCAGCGCCCCAAACGCTCTGCGACAGCCTTCTACCGCTGAGTCTCGCTTGTTTGCCCTTCTCTCCGTGTTTCATCCGTTCATATGCTCAGGGAGAGTGCCGCCCTGTAAACGTAAGCGCGTCTAATTTGTCTCGCAGTCGAGTCGGACTGGCAAGAGACCCAAAATATGTACCTTGACGCGTGCACCTGCGTTTGTTGGATGTACCTGTCGCGTCCCTCATGCAGTAAGTACATTGACCTTTCACCACTGTTTCCTTTCCATCGCATTTCGACTCCTGGGCTCTCGTGGTTCTCCCTGCAAATGGCGTTCTAATTCTTAGTTCTCTCCCACGATCTGTCCGCAGATTCGGAATCCCGTGAGATGAGCCGGCCTATAAACCCAGCCTCTCCAAACTCTCGGCATTTCCCTAATGCTGTCATAACGTAATATTTACTTCGCCCGGTGCTCATTTGGTGCGGCCGATGGCATATGGCTGTCTTCCTCGAATATTTTAACGAAGCTCTTGGGATGAATAGTTAGTTGGATGTTTATATTGGTAGGTGACCAGAGGGCAAAGATATTTGAGACATTAGACTAAGGCAGGTTTTATTTGTATCGCATTTCACAGTGGCATTCGCCAGAGGATAATTAAATGTCAAAGAAGATGAACCAAGCGTAATATTGCGGGTAGATGGACCAATGGTGAACCAAGGGGACTTATGGAAGGACCAAAGATCCCTTTTTCCGACCATTCTTCAACATTTTTCTATCATTTCTATCATACTTTTTACGTTCAAATGCCATCGAATTTTGTTCTGTATTTGTTGGTGTGGTTAGGGTAATTTTGGATTCGGAGAAGTGTAAATAGAAACCCGGCAACAGCTTCCTCCCATTCTTAACAAATTTTTCCATTGGTTCCCTGTTTATCATCTAATCCCTTTAATGTGAGCGCGGAGGTTTTATAACCTCTTCGCATCGCATATCGCTATCGCATTTCACAGTGGCATTCGCCAGAGGATAATTAAATGTCAAAGAAGATGAACCAAGCGTAATATTGCGGGTAGATGGACCAATGGTGAACCAAGGGGACTTATGGAAGGACCAAAGATCCCTTTTTCCGACCATTCTTCAACATTTTTCTATCATTTCTATCATACTTTTTACGTTCAAATGCCATCGAATTTTGTTCTGTATTTGTTGGTGTGGTTAGGGTAATTTTGGATTCGGAGAAGTGTAAATAGAAACCCGGCAACAGCTTCCTCCCATTCTTAACAAATTTTTCCATTGGTTCCCTGTTTATCATCTAATCCCTTTAATGTGAGCGCGGAGGTTTTATAACCTCTGGTAAAATATTGTTTTTAACAGTCAAAGACCACAAGTCCTCTCGTCATAAACGTCCAATCAGCAAATCCACAGTCTGGAGTAATGAAAAAATGTGAAACTCTCAGTTTACGTTCGTTCTCAGTTACCGTAATGTAATTAAACTGAACCATGAAGTGTTCTCCTTATGGTATATATGCAGGAATAGGAAAATGATTTCAATTCCTTTCCGCTGCTGAGCTTCAAATCTTGACCCTCGGAATGAGAGAGTACTTAAACCAACACATATATCCCAACCTCTGAGAAGTAGTGGCTTTCGCCGACAGGTTTCAGACTCAGTTTGTATAAATTCATCTTGTCAGCCGTTTTCCACTTTTTTCTCCCTGGATATTCCTATGCATATACAATCTCGAAAGTGGCTCCATAAAAGGTGATTTTTCAGTCCCATCGGATTGACATCTCCAGTTGTTTGCTGTTTTTATTATATTACTCTGCTCTTGTATATCACGAAATGATGTAATATTTATTTATTTATTGAGGTTTTACATTAGTTTGAGACCAAAATATCCTACTCTTTAAGTCACTGAGAATCAAACGGGTTATGTTTTGGTGACTTTAATACGGGCTGAATTGGGTGAAATAGGTAAATAGATAAGTTTCGCCAGTGGGAATTTCAGTTTACCTTTTTATTTATCAACAATTTTTATGTATCTCTTATTATATTTGCTCACATAAATTAATTGCTTGGTTATCTTAGCTTTGTACAGGGTGTCCCATAAATGTCACGCCACAGTGACACTGGAGCTAGGGCAGCCTAAGAGGAACCGAACCAGCCTAACATGACCTCAGTAAAAGTTGCAAGGTTTTCGAGATATTGCCAAATTAAAGCTTTTTAAAAAATTTCACTTTTTTTACATTTCTAGTCCCAGAATTCAATCGGATAATTTAACGTTCTCATTAGGGCCGCTCTTTTAATCTTCCAAGTGTGACTCATGTGCCGACTTCTACCTGGAACAGAGGCCCGAGAGGGGGGTCATAGGGTCCGAACAAACAAAAGAAACGCGAAAGCCGCTATACCTGTCTAACTTTATCGGCTTTCAAAAAATGGGATGGATAGAGTACTGTTAAAATTGTTTGTTAATTTGTGGCAGTAGCCCCATCAGAGAGCCAAATTGAGTGCTATTCAAGTGAATTCTGGGACTAGAAATGTAAAAAAAGTGAAATTTTTTAAAAAGCTTTAATTTGGCAATATCTCGAAAACCGTGCAACTCTTACTGAGGTCATATTAGGCTGGTTCGGTTCCTCTTAGGCTGCCCTAGCTCCAGTATCACTGTGGCGTGACATTTATGGTATGTAAATAACAGAGAATTTGGGCATGACTGTTTTCAATTTTGAGGAAGTCGTTCATTTATGTATATTGAGGATTATTTTCTAAATGACAATATTCGAGTACAATACATGATCAAACTGTATTTAACTCCCCTTAAATAAGTTTTTATTACTTAAGTTTTTATATTGGGTTAGAATACTGGTTTACGAACCTCATCTGTCCATCGTCTGGGTACATGTTTGAATTCAGACGAGTCCGATCGAGAGATATTTGCTTCAATGGTTAAGAACTTCAAAGTGTAGACCCTTCGCAGGATTTTTTTCAAGAGATAATTAGTCAAGCCAGGACATAGGTTTCTTTACTAATTTCTATCCTCTTCTAAAAAAACACTCCTCTACCTAAACCGTATAGTCGCAATGGTGTCAATGGCGTCCTCAGGTCTCTTTTGCCATTAGAGAGATCTATCTTCGACAATAGTGCTAGTATTTAACTGGGAATAAATTATTAACGTTAAAACAGAGTTGGGGGCTAACTAATAAAACCCTTACCACAGGTTGCTTGCTGAAGTAGATAATATAGACGAAAACGTTGTTTATAAATATTAAATTCTTAAAACTACTAAAGTTTTGAAGAAAAATAAAGTTTTGTATTAGCAAAGAGTGATTATGTTAAAAAGTACTATCATTTATAAGCGACGATCAGTTTGTGACCTTACCATAAGATCGACCACATGCTTTCAAAAGAAGTTAACAGATACCTTATCTCTTTCTTCTTCCCTTGTTTGTCCATCTCAGAAGTGGAAATTTGTTAATATGAACCCATTGCCCCCGAGACTCTAAAGGTTACCAAAAACCCATAAAGAGGGGGCACCCATTAGACCAATTGTTTCTCACTTCTCTGCACCCTCGCATAAAATCGCTTCAAAATTAAAATCTCTCCTTCGCGAGTTTTCCCGTTTTAAACCTAAATGGCCAGTAAAAAACTCCACCTAACTTGCACAGAAATTGTCACGACTAAAACCTCCTCCCAACTCAAAGCTCATCTCCTTTGACGTAAAAAAAACTTGTTCACGTCTGTCCCGGCTCAGGAGGCAGTTTCATTGACCTTATCCTTAGTTAAAGATACAAACCCGAATCCTCGACTGACCTTAGAATTAGAACTCTTGTTGCACTTATGTATAAGCCAAAATTATTTCGTGATTGTCGGTACGTTTTATAAACAAACTCATGGCCTTGCTGTGGGCTCACCATTATCCCCATTATTAGCAGAAATTTTTTTGAACAGTTTAGAGGGAAAACTTTTTAACTCCAATAATATTCTCGTCAAGAACGTTTTTTATTAATTCCGATATGTCGACGATGTGCTGTGTGTATGGAATGGCAGTCTTCATCAACTAGACAGGTTTTTAAATGTTTTAAACAATTTACACCATTCTATAAAGTTCACGGTAGAGACAGGAGGAAATAAGATAAATTTCCTTGATCTAACAATAGACGTAACGAATGGCTACCTCGAATTCTCAATCTTCCGCAAACCCACATATACTGACGCAGTTATTTCTAATGATTCTTGCCATCACCACTGCCACAAGCATTCTAGCTTCCACTCCATGATTCACCGTCTTGTTCCTACACCACTATCCGAGCCCAGCTTCCAATCCGAGTCGAACATAATTAAACTGATCGCTTTCAATAATGGATATAAGACAGAATTTATTGACAAAATATTAAAACGTGTAACTAAGAAAGAAAATATTAAATTAATCACTTCACTCAATTTTTACAATCATGAAGAGCCACTCAAACGATGGTGTAAACTTTCCTTTCTTGGGAACATATCTTATAAATTATGACACCTTCCCAAAGAACAAGTTTAATGTTTCTTTTTACACCCTAAAAAAAACTTTGGGCAAATTATTGTTCAACTCAAAGGACGAAGTGACACCTATGAACAGAAATGGTGTATATATGCTTAAATGTACTACTCCCAGTTGTACTTCGATATACATTGGACAAAGTGGTTGAGCTATCTCTGTGAGGAAGTCCCGAGAACATAAAGCGTGTTGGGTGAAAGGAGATATCTCATCAGCCTTTGCCAAACATTAATCGAAGAGGACCATTCAAGTGACTTTTTGCCGGAAGTGCTACTTGTTGAGAAGAAAGGGGCCAAATTGGACTAATTACAATCAGAACATTTTGAAATTTTCAGTGCTGCCAAAAACATAAGAGTGAATCTCCTGAATTAATGTGTTTTTCCCTCCCACTCTCCCCTATTATCAATAACTTTTCCCCCACCACCTCCCACTTACCGTGACGCACGTCTCTGACGTCAACGAACCACAAACCCCCACAATCCCCGCACTCTCCACAGGTCTCTATGTATAAACTCGCATGCTATACATAATGTACCTTTGCAAATGATTTCAAGGCAATCGAAACCTAGGTCAGGAATAAAAGTTTTAAGTGTGGAACATAGTCAGAGATTTTTCTTTTTCGTCATATCTGCGGCATTCTACAAAGTTACGCCTTCAACCATTAAGTTTAAACTTATTGGACGAATGTAACGACGGTTTTAGCAAGTAAGTTGCAGCGCTTATGTACTACAGCTCTATAACCTTTGTGTCTCTCTGAAGCTTTGTATTTCTTTCCGTCAATAAGTTTCAGTACTTACCTTAATTGCAAATGTTGTTTAAAACTGGATATTTTATATCCCCTGGTCAGTTTTATATACATATTTTTGCGAGTGCACAGTTATTCCTTGTGCATAGTGATAGAAAATGCCTATTGAAGCAGTAGAATGGTACGAAATTATTACCGAATGAGTAAATAATGAATTTTTCCCTTTGTTATATTTTAATCAACACAGATATAGAGTAAAATACGTACGTATGTAAATTTATTTTGGTATTAATTTTTTTCTTTTCTCGTGGAAATAACTCTTCTTTACGCTTCAAACTGGTTTTGAAAACGTATTAGTTTACTAATGAGGACACTACTAATGGAGGAAATAGAACGGCGGGTACTTATCGCAATTAAAACCCATCCCCCATTGAGTGAATCAATGCATGTCGATAAGAACTGAATGTGAATCTCTCGAGTTTTGTGGATGGAACCCACAAATTTTGAGAGATTCGATTGTGGATGTGTATAATCTCGCTGTTTTATTAAGGTTTAATAATGACTTACCATTTGTATTCGTAATGACCTTCTTACTGACGTTCGTATTCAGCGACTAAATAGTTATTTTACAAAAATCTACGTCATTTACTAATATTTCAATTGCTAATGAATAATATTATGCTGTAACAATGGGGCGGAGAATAACAATTCTTATCATATGAGTTTGCTGTTTTGCTATCACCGAAGCTTAAATAATGAATTGTTTTGGGCTTGATGTGAACACAATAATACCAGCCATTGAGATTCCCGAGTTTCAGGTTAATTTCTAAACCAATCATTCCTTCCCATCTCCATTGCTTGTCTTATCTGAGAAAACCCCGCCTTATCTTCTCAAGGATATACTTTGTATCCCTTTCTGAGTCGTTTTTACTCATACCCTCAGCCATTATCCCCGTGGTTCCATCGTTATATCCTCCCCAGCCTAAGTCTAACGCTAACCCGAGTTCTGTAAGGCCCCACACCATCCGTCTCATCTCCGCCACCCCCATCTCCGCCATCCCAGCTCTTTTTAAACCCCGATTCAATCCCACCTCGAGGCGACATCATTTCCTCCAAAACATCGGTTTCTCCAACTCCATACGTACTCCTCCTTCGTCTCCCCCGCCCCGCACCCCCGACCTCAATCAGCCCTCTTTACCGTCCCAATTCATCCCTCCCTCCCCGCCATAAAGGTCTCTCCCCCAACACTTCAAAGCCACTTGAAATCCGTCGCGTCTCCAACAGACTCACACCCTTCGGCGTCTCCTTGGTAGGCATCTTTCGGGCATCCACCCTCCCTTCGCCACCGCCCTTCACAATGCAATGAATCATTCCTATCGCGAGGAGACGTACCTTACTTTCTCTAACATGATCTCTCATCCTCTACCCTCTCCTCCTTCCGCCCATAATCTGCGCGCCTAATATCTCCCTTTGTCTCTCGTCCTTCTCCCTCCTTGAGGAGAGACGGAGGGAGAGAGAGAAATAAGGCAACCGAATGAGAGGATGTGGTGAAGGGGGGTTGTGAAGAGGGTAGGATTCTGAAGGGTAGGACCTTTTCCACGCCCTCCGGAATCCTTCTTTGACTCGGATTACTGCCAATTCCCCTCTCTACTGTCATTTTCAACCCCCCCTCCCCCCCACACTGTTCCAAGGATGGCGACGGAGGACGGGGTGTGTGGGCGGTTAGGGGTGGAAGCAAATGACTTGATACATAATTGGAGGGTTGCGGGGGTTGGGGGAGGGTCGTTGGGGTGAGACTCCTCGTGAATGAAGATCGTTGGGAAGTTTTAAGTAAAGAAAGGACTTTGGCCTCCTCCCCTCACTGGCGGGCGTACTTATGCGTATCCATCTCGGCGTTCTCTTCCGCGGGAGATGCATTCACAGAATTCTTATCTATTTGGTTTTAAGCCTTAAAAAGTCTTTCTTTTACTGATATCTTTGTTTTTCCTAATCTTTTTATTCCTATTGAACTTTTGTTACATTTTTGCAATTTTTATACATTTACTCTTGTTTATAATTCACCAAATATTTCTCTGCGTAGGAAAATTTGTCACTGCATTCACTTGCCAAAAACACTTGCATCACATAGTTTGCCATTCGAATTTCATCCACTTATTATCTTTAATGTAACCAGTGTTAAGTCAGCGATTGAAAACTTTTAGTCATAGTTTGTTAGCAAATGCCCTGATTAATGATCATCATCTCATCATCCCCCACCATAGGTATCCCTATTGTTGTTCACGACAGATTGGTTTTACTACCAGTTTCAACTGGAATAGAAAGTATGAGTTTTACTCTCATATAGGTATTTGGGTGCCGTGTGTATACTTTTTCGAAGAGCTCTATTATCTTGCTTAGATAAAAATAAATTCTTTATGTTTAGGTATCGCTTACGTAGTCATGAACATTCATCGTATTGCATTTAAAAGTCTCTTTGTCTAAATTTAACTATGCAAATATATTTTGCTAAGTCTGCTCCTATCCCCTGAAGCGCCTACATACGTGTGCTTTGTACGGACGTGTATTTGCGTAACGCATATTCCTGCCATCGTATGATGCATACTTTGATAGTCAAACATTGAGAGAGAGATTCTTCGCGAAAACATATGTGAAAAGTTCCGTGGAAACACAAATTTCCCTTCAGCGCTAGCTCGTGATTACTAGGCAGCTTTCCCCAGACTCGTGAAAGTCCCATGTGTGATAGGTGAGTGCATTTCAGTGTCATTCTCTCTTAGGTATTTTTGACGAAGGAGTGAATTCTAACAACGAAAGATGAAACTAGTGGATGGATCAGCTTTTGCTATCAGGCTTTTGTGAAGTGTGTAGAAGTGGGCTTCATTTCGTGATTTATCGGTATTACCTTTCATGTCAGTTCCATTAGTTTATTTATATTGTTATTATTAGTTTGCGTTTCTTTTCAGCGTATGTCAACAGAAGATAAAATTACTAATATTAACCATGGGTGGAAGATTCTTGATTGTGCGTTGGAAAATCATAAATATAAACCTCGGGAAACTCTTATAAGAAAATATATTTTATTTCAATTTTGCCGATTTGAAAAAATTGGACTCATGAATGAGATGGATGAGTAAAAGTTGTATTAGGGTTTTCAATCCAAGTGTTATTATAGCAATAATATTACTATGCTTAAATTTTACTCGTTGCTTTAATTTTGGATCAGCCATACCACTTGAATCAAGAGGTATGAGCAAATTTTGCGTCAGAACAGCCTAAAGGAATAGTTGTCCCCTTCGGTGGCAGTGGGATGATGTTCTCGTCTGCTGACCCGGAGGTCGCGGGTCCGAGTCTAGCCTAGGTAAATATTTGTCAATTTATGGCATTTATTTAAGTCTCCGTATGTTCTTCTATGTGAAAGAAATTAAAAGCTTTTTTCGGTAGCGATGGAAAAAAATGAATATTGGAAGGGCGAATGACTGGGAAGAACTACCAAGGAAGGTCAAGATAGACATGGGCGTATCTGCAAAATTATGAAAAAAGTCTCAGGCAGGAATTTTTGGAACGAAGCGGCTGCTGAATAGGAGAGTAAGCACATCTTCGGATTGATGATTGCTGATAAAAATCAGTTAGTGATTCGTGGATCGTGGTATAACTTTGTTGCAGGCTATCGTTATTCTATTAATAAGGTTCCATTACGTTTTTTTCATCTAGAAAATATATTCAAAAGATATCATGTGTAATTGAGCAAGAATTTTATTAATTCCCGAGTTAAATTTGGGTCGTAAAAATCGTATTTCGAATTATTCTTCGTTTTCTATTGTAATAAGTGGTGCATTGCCCTATATTAGGTATTCAAGTTATTGTATTCGAAATTTAAGGCGGTCATAAAGAGAAACATTCATTGTTATGAAAAAGCTAGCTCAATATCTGTTAAGAGTTTTGATTTTGACCTGCTTTGAAACCTAGGATGTTTGAAGGACCTGTAGAAGGCTATTTATTTGCACCAGAGTAATCTATCGCCGCTTAGAGTTAGAGGTGTTTTGTAGTCCTCTCAACTGTAAGTATTTTTAGATCTTGATTCAGACTCCGCTAGCGTAGAAGTGCGGAGCGGTGGAATGAGTAAATATTTGAGAACAATGGTGAATGCAGCCATTACCAAAAGTATCTTATATTAAAACTTGAGGTAATTAGTTCAATCTATGCTTATGCGCTTTGAAAACAAAGAAAGGCTAATAATGCACCCACTTGATAAACGTTTATTGAGGTCATGGTAAATGCCTGATAAAATAAAAATCGCTTATTTAGGATACCTGAAGTATCAAGATTGTCTGGCTTAGTACATTGTTAAGAGCCTAGTTCGAATATCTCTCTTGCACATCAACATTTAGCCGCATGAAAAATTATGTAAGACGTGGGCTTACTGGTATTTAAAAAATTCATCTCTCAAGCCTCGACGGGAAAATGTTCATTCAAATTTGCTAATAACTTGTGGAAACTGGCTTCTCTCATTGTGTATTTTAAGAAAGCCTTTTATATAGTTTTCAACTTCTAGGCTACCTACCACTTTCTTTGTTTGCAATATTGTAAATGTTTGAAAGATAGTTTACATGAATAAATAAAAATATTACTAATTTAAAAATTGAAAATTTTGAACAGACATGAACAAAAAGAAGAGTGTGTTTCTGGTTCATTGACCTCCTCCTTACTGAATTTCGAAGGTGCGTTTAAATGCAGCTGATGAGGATACACCCTCTTTACTCCTGTACTGAAAACATCAGAGAAGACTCACCTGCGGGGGGGAGGGATGAGGCAGAGAGGTAAGCCCGCTTGTGTGTGCACGACGTCGCATGCTCCCGCGGTGCCGGCGTCCCACCCTCGGAGCGATAGGCGTGGGTGTATTATGTGCGGGGATGTGGCGGAATGATGGGAGGAAAATCCCTACCACAGGGAGGGGAATGGAATCAGGGAGAAGGAGGAGAAGGAAATTGAGGGTTCGGTGGGCGGCGGTGGTTGGCTGGTTACCGAAGCAACGCGTCTCACCCATTCTCCCAAGGCGCCGAGGTGCACAAGTGTGAGGCAGCGGAGAAGGCTGAAGTTGGTCGGCGTTGGGGTGCGATGCTGGAAGGGACTCCCGCTGAAATGTCTGGATGGAATCGTGTGCGATTCGAGGGGAGCTTTGGAAACTCACCGGCGATTCTAAAGGGGAGGGAGCCGTGGGTTCTGGAGGAAGACGCTCGGTGTACCTACCCCGGAGCGTTGGGGAAGGAAAGGGGAGAGAATCTTCGGAGAAAGGATATTAAATCCGGATGGGAGGGAGAGGAGAGAGATAGAGGGAGAGACATCAAGGATGAACGAGAGGGATAGGATGTAGCAAGAGACAAGGGGAGGCGGAAGAGGATAGAAGGGCGATACAGGAGGGCGTGGGAGGTGAGGTGAAAGGAGGGTAGGGCTTGTGGTCTCACTCCGAGGAACTCCGCGCAAGATGGAGACGTAGTCGTACCTCGCTATCCCGCCTCAAAAGTTCCTCCTCCCTCGCGAGTCGAGGCGTAAATCAGGAGCGCTAACCAATAAGAGTGGAGGGCGCCCGGGATGGGCGGCGACGGGGAAGGAATCTTGGGGTAAAGCGTACTGCGGATGAGATAGGAGACAAAACTTGGTCCATACTTACAGGTCTCTCTAGAAACGGTACGGAATTACGTCCTGTTCCTTTGATGTAAGAGCATTATAGTTAGATGTTATGTCTCGGATAAATCCATTCCAAGAAATAATTTTGACAGCAGTCAAGGTTGGTATGAATAAAGTTCATTTAAAATCTGCAGGTCGATCGCAAAAAACACAATCTTTCCTCTATTAGCAGAAACGTAGATATTTTATAAATGTAATCATTATTACCTTAGCTCCACACTCAATCACTTGATATCTCTCGTTTCCGCATGAAATTAGAATGCACTGATGATCAGAGCATGAAAAAAGTCTTTAGGCTCTTTTAAAGCTGGGACATTGGAGGTTTTAACGACAGATATTCACATATTTCGTTAAACAGAGCATTTATCTAATGAAGTCTTCACGGGTTTTCCACCAGGTTAGACAGCCATCGAAACGTCAGCCAACAGCTACCTAACCTGGTGGAAAACCCGTGAAGACTTCATTAGTATTATATGCCGGGAAAGAACTAAATCGTATTTTAGAGCATTTATCCATTGCTTATTTAAACACTTTTGCGGAAGGTTTGGGCAAATTGGGACTTTTTTTCGAAAAAGTTACTTTTTGGGACTATTCACTTATTCCCTAATGTTAATCTTAGACCATTATCAGGTCTAATTCTGGAAGCGCATTTCCTTAGGCGTAATGATAAAACGATCGTCAAGAACGCTTGTTCTTCTGGGTGTTGCAGCCTCAGTTTTCCTACCGGTAATTCACGAAAGCTAAAAGATCCTCAAGAGATTTGTGTTCCTCAAAAATTTATGCACGAATGTACCTGGCGATTGTTTGAGGAAAATCAAGACCTACGCAGGACTAAATAAAAATCGTTACTTTCGGAGAAAAAGGTAAATATTCCTAGTCGTGCTCCCTTAAACATCATGTCACTGGTTAAATGAACCAGCGAATTTAAACCCGGGAGGTCAGTTGAAAAGCCAAGCGCTCTACACTCTGGGAAAAAACCCTGCCCCTCTCGAGGTAATTGATTATGATATTACAATAATTAAATTCTTGATCAAATTCAATTTCCCTCCAATTTCACACAAACTATGCAAATACTCCGTTTTGGATGAACATTGCTTACGGTAAGCAACGTATCCTTCGTACATGGTTTAAGTCAAAGCCTAACAATTGATATTTTCAAGAAATGCTACGTCGCTCTGGTTTGACCACACCTCCAATACGCCGCCAGAATTTTGGACCTTGGTCATAAAGATTTAACCAAAACAATTAATAAAATACAAAGAAAATCAGGACGCTTCGTTAAAAACTGCTACAAACGAACATATAGTGTCACTAAACTGTTAGAGGGATTAAGGTGGGAGTCCCTAGACACTCGGAGGCTACACGCTAGGCTTAGGCTGCTTGAGATATTCAGACCTGGTGTGTTTCAGAGTAACACAGAGACTATTATCATGACGCCTCACTACATTTCTAGGTCTGACAGATACAATAAAATAAGAGAGATACTCTGCCGAACAGATAGGTACAAAAACTCGTTCTTTCCGCGTACAATAAGCGACCACAGTAAAGACTGAGCTCCACTAAATGCACTCCCATAATACACGTCACCATTTCACCTCCCATAACTTTACATTTTTATACGGATGGTGACCTTACATCACCTGCCAAACCTCCATGCGGTGCCTCGCTAGGTAGTATTTAGGTGTAGAAGAGAAATGGGTGAGAAATTATTTCTGACAAAAATATTTTAACTGACGGTTCTTACTATGAAATATAGATGTTTACATTTCGCATTATTATGTACTAACCTGTGATTAAAATATAAGATAAACACAATTTTTTACCACAAATGTCATTAAAATTATTTTAAAAAATCGAGACAGCTCTTATTCACATCATTAGTGGAAAAATATGCGAGAAGGAAATTGTTATTTGAAAAAAAAATATAGGAAAACTTACCAAAAGTCCTTGAAACGGTGCGAGTTTTAGAATTCAAATATATTTTTGCACTTGGAAATTTTTCATGTATTTATGTCAAATTGGTGGATCATTGTGATATAATACATCTACATCTACAAAACACCTTGCGAGCTGCCACTAGGGCGTGTGGCAGTGGGTGTTAGGTCACCAGCCGAGTAAAGATGTAAGTTTTTTGGAGATGAATAGTGACATGTATTATAGGAGTGTATTTGGTGTAGATCTATTTTTATTGTGGTCACTTATTGTTCGTGGAAAGAACGAATTTTTGTGCTTATCTGTTCGAAAGTGTATCTGCCTTATTTTATCGTATCTATTCACACCTTGAGATTTAGTGAGGAGTCATGATAATATTCTCTATGTCGCTCTGAAAAATAACAGTTCCGAATTTCTCAAGCCACCTAAGCCTAGCGTGTAGCCTCCGAGTCTTCTAGGTCTCCTACCTTAATCCCTCTAAAAGTTGTGAGACACTATATGTACGCTCGTAGCATTTTTTAACAAAGCGCGCTGCTTTCCTCTGTATTTTATTAATTTTTTTGGATAAATCAATTTGACCAGGGTCCCAAATGCTCGCAGCGTGTTCGAGGTATTGCCTAACCAGAGCGAAGTAGCATCTCTCTTTGACTTTTTCATCCGAGGATCTTCCTATTATACGTTTGACAAAACCTAGTTTCTTTAATGCTGCGCCACATATTCTTGTTATGTGTATTCCCCACGATATATCAGAAGTTAAAGTAATTCCTAGATATTTTACTGTATCTGAAGATTTTATATTTACTCCACCCACAGTATAGGTATGGCATTTTTGTGATGACTTTCGCCGGAGGTGAACTGTAGTGCATTTACTGATATTTAATTTTAACCCCCATTCCGAGGAGAAGGAGATGGAATGCTCATTCACTCATTGATGTAAGGAAAGGGAAATGGGAATTATTTTTTTTAAGTCATGGTTTTTTTGGACGCCAAGTGAACATTGGGCGGGGGAGTCTGAAAGGGAGGAGGTGAAAGCGAATGTTTACTCACCTCTCCTTAAAATTCGCCCATCCCCACCCTTCCCTTTCAGTCCTCCTCACTATTCCCATACATCCCCTCGGCGTTCAATAAAACCGTGACTATTTTATTCTTCCCATTTCAATGACTCGGCATTCAGTGACCATCTTTATACCTTCACCTCAAGGGCATAAAAAACCCCACTCTTCCTGTATCTACCTATAGGCCTGCCCCTGAAGTAAAAAGATACCTCAATACCATGTAGTGCTAAAGCCAATGTCCATATTAAGTACAATTGAGTGTTGACTGTTAAGACATGTATGATTTCACAATTTTTTGGTGTCACGTCTGAGATTTTTGCTGAATGAAAGTTGATTATGTCAACTGGAAATGCTCATTTCACACGAAAAAAATCAATAAATGGGATTTAAAAGTTGTAATAAAAACAAAAATGATTTGTATCAAAAATACTTTACCTTTTCTAGAGTGATATGCACAAAACGATATGTCATTCAAAATTTACATAACATATTTTGAAGCGGGGGCTTTCCCTCCTAAGAATTTCATAATAACTCACAGATTTGTAGAACCACATTTATTTGCTCAAATTTCTAACTCAAGCTTGAATTTTGCAACTTAAACACGAAAATACTTTGGACTTTCATTTATAAAAATTTGTGACTTTTTTCCCTTACTCTCCTGATGACGCTTTTTAATTCACGTGGAAAGAGCATTTTCCTATAGAAAATTGTGACGTTAATTTAACCCTATTGGGGATGGGTTTATGTCCCCATTTGCTGAGGAATATGTATCGGGCGATATCATATTTCCCTAAAAATTGAGTTTTAGTAAAGTTTTTTGTCGTAAATAAAAATTTGGAGTTCGTTATAAATGGCGATAAATCGTTTTGTTAGAGAAAAAGCAGTTGATTGTGGTAAATTTGTCTGAAAATTGGATATAAGGTTGGTTTTGGGCTCTGTTCTTTTATTTAAAACTGCTTGGTTGTGTCGTACCTTGAATCTGCTTGTAACCCTTTTTATTCAAGCGGTGTTCTGGAATTGTAGTACAGTCATCTCCAAATGCAATTCATTGAGTTTGGTACAAGGCCCATTACATTTTCGAAATGCCTAAGCAATGATCTAAGTCATTTACTATTCAGCAACAGAAATGCAGTACTTAATTCATCTTTCACTCATTCAGTCAGCTACTTGGTGTAGTCTCTCTCTTGTTGGCCGGGTTAACGTCGGCAAGATCAAATGGATCTTTTGAATTGATGATGACTTTTTGAATAAATTGCTCATTAATGTTTACAACCGACCAGAGATAAAGTGGGCAGCTTTTAAGAATTAAATCTCTGAGAACAAGTTCAGCTGGTGAGGAAACTTCAGACTTAAATATTCTCATTGTTTCAGTACCAATCCTTCTTCTGCATATTTTCAATTCTTCTTCTGTTCTTTCATCAAAAATTCTTCCTCAAGCTGTTGGCATTTAGTTCTCGTATGACAAAGCGCCAGTTTTGTTCTTGCTTCATCCATTTCCGCAGGCTCTTTATCCACTCCCAAGGCTCTTTCTTGTCCACCTTTCCTCTCCTAGTGCGGTGAATCTTCTCATCGGCAGAACTGTCTTAGCCAGTACAGCAAAACCTCTGAGTTAAATCAAAGTGATTTATATTCATTGTATAAACACGTGGTATATTTTACTTGGAAAATTCTCTTATCAGATTTTTTTTCGCAGCCATACAATTTGGTTTCAAAATATTGAACACTTGTACTCGCTATAGCATGAAAAGGTACCAAGCTGAGTGTTGGTGATGTTTTATAGCTGTAATCCTTCCCATTTATTTCACTTTTCTTTTACTATATAAGTGAAAAATGCATAGGTGTTTGCTGTAAGACAAAAGAAATAACGTAATTGTGATTGGTAAGACAAAAAACTTGAAGAAGTCATCGTAAATTTTGGAAAAAAAATATTTTATTTGTAAGGAATGCTTTAATGATGAGTACGACCCTGGCTTGGAAATGACTTCGTATAAATAATCATCTCTCAATTTCGAATAATTTTTTCTGAATTACAAATGAAACCATAGTTATCAGTCGAGGTAATTGTCAAAATATGTCTTAGTTTTACCATGGGATCTGGAAGAGGCTTTTAATTCAAGATATTGAAGTTTTATCCTAGAGAGTCAAAATTGCAAAATGAGTTGAAGGGCATTTATTTTCATCCCTTGTTGAAATGATGATTCACTCAGGGAGACAGCCTAGTGATATGATATGTTTTTTTAAGCTCTAGTATAAAATTTTATACATCTTGCAGAGCAATTCATGATTTGTGAGGATAAAATAAAAATGATTATTAAAAGAGGAGAAATGGTTAAAGATTTTTCGCACGTCATATGTTTCGTGTTCAAGTTCCGGTCATGACGAATTATTTTCTTTGAGTGGAATTTTACCATTGCAGATTTCTGCGTAACATTTATACCGTGGCTTTAACCTCGCGGACTGTGGCGCCCAATTCACGCCTTGAACTCTCGTTATATTGTATGTCCGGCAGTCAGACCTTGTTCCTTTATAGCTAAAAATATCTTCATCGGTAACTAGACTGATTGTGGCACCCGGGTACGAGTCTCGGTCAAGGGAAATGATTTTTCCTCTGCCAGATTTCGTACTTTTTTGCTGTTAACTGAAATTTCCTCTTCTTGATACCTTTTTGAAATTCTCCAAAAACATATGTTTTGTTCCACTTCTCTCTCGCAAGAACCTTGATAGAGAAATCAACATCTAATATTTTTTAAGAATTCGCTAGAATTTGATTAGGGCAATGTTTGCAAAGAGAATTTGTGTAATTTATTTTTCACAAAATCTATTCCTATATTACGAGATTCTTTTCCAGTAAGACGTCTCGCATAATATTATGCTGATGGTATATGTTGATTTCTCATAAAAGTAACAAAAGACAGAATTGATCATTTCCATTTTATTCTTTTCATATAATTAGTTATCATATATAGCTAGGCTATCCAATTTCATCTTGACATTAAAAATCAAAAGCTCCTTGCAGGGTAGTTGGTTTAAGGGTCATACGTTCCCGAGGGAACCACCATTTTTTCCACGATAAGTCCCCACCTCGGGCGAGGAAAAAGCTTCCGGATATGACACCTGGGTGATCCTTGTGACGCCTCAGATTAATTACGGTAGCAGTATCCTGGTGTCTGGAGTGATATTCTCACCTTGCCACCTCTATCCCACCGCTGAGCTGCTGGGAACTTCAATCCCGTTCATCCTTTGGTGACGATTTTCCTGCCAGCTATCCGACTCTGCGTAACCCTGTTACACTTACGATGAGTTCCCTCCCTCCGCCCCCGGGCGCAAGCTATCCATCTCATCCGCGTGCGATCCCGTATAACACTCTCTCACGCGTGGGAACGTAGTCCACGTGCTGCGCACTCACACGCCAACCCCTCTTGGTTCGCCAAGTGATCTCCCTTCGAATGGCATGCTCCAATTTCAATATCTTAATGCGATTTGAACTGTAAATGGCAGAAGACGCGGAATTTCGCATTCCATCATATCACATCGTATTTTGTTTTAAGTAGAAATAATTCGGGGTTTTTCAAGTAAATACAATTGTTATCATCCACCAAAAATTATACTAAGTAGCTATGATAATTTACAACGTAAGAAATGATCGTTGAAGAATTTTGGCGATGCAATGCAATGTATAGTATAGCCCGCACGATGACCATTGAAATGTGGTTCCTTGAAATATAGCGTCGCATCTTATCGCTCAACCAGCATTGTATGCATCGCATTGAATAGCACATATCAAATTATGTCCTATTGTATCGTGTTCTTCGAATTGAATTATGCCTAGTTCATACTACTATCGTGTGAACCAATGCAGCAACCATGCACAAATTCTCACTACTAACGTAAACACAGTGTTACCCTCAATCCCCTCTCTAGGGAATCTCAATAGCTAATGAAACAAAGGAAAGTATATTCCTGAAGCGTTGTAAGGCTTTCGAATTGTTTTTTAAGCCAACTAAACATTTCTATGCTTTTTATTGATAGTAAGATCATCTGCTACACAATAATGACTGTCTTTTATTCATTATTGTTATTCATCATGCCCTGTTTCTGCTCGAAACACCAACACTACCATTGACACTGTGTTAGAAACTATGGATTACCATGATACGAACGTGCGTTTACATTACGAATTAAGCCAACCGTCTTACGGACAATCGCGCATACGATTTTAGTGTGAACAGTGCATTACATTGCCTCGTGTGTGTAAAATTGCCTCGCATTTAACTACATTTCAATAAATTGTATGTTCCTGACGATCAGCATGGCAGTGCGATATTTCTCGCGTATTGCATTCGGCGCATCGCGACATCGCTCAGACCTACTCCTCAAATCCCCACAAGAGAGCGCACCGCTTCGACTCGCCTCCCTTCGCTCGCGGTCTTATTTTCTCCCTCTCTCTCCGCGATGCCGGATGCCCCGTCGTGTGTGCAGTCGGGACTCACCTTGATCGCAGGCGAGGATCAGAGCGGAGGAGGGCTAGCTGCGGATGTAAACAACCCCGCGGGGATGCGCCCTCGAAGGAGAGGGGACGACGATCAACAAAAGGAAATTAATCAGAGGGAAGTGCTTGTGCTTTGGGAGATAATCCGCAGCGATCCCCAGGCCGTCTGCCAATTCCCCACGCGCCGCTTATGCCTCTCTCTCCGCCTATTCTCCTCCTTAGTGCGCACCTCTGTCTCCTGCTCCCCTCCCAGAAATGAAGAGTCGGGCGTCATCCCGCAGACGTTAATGATAATCACGTGGTTGCCGGGGTGCCATGAAATACGCTGCCAGCAATATATTCATGCATACATACACATCACGAGGTTTACTTTACGAGTAGACCGAGTCGAAAAGTTTCAGCTCTCTGTAATGAGTCAGTAGAGCTGTCTCTGGTTTCAAAATTTCCTCCAAGCTGCGCTGTCATTTCATTCCTCCGACTTTCAGTTATTCAGTATAACCCATTCATTGCTTTATACACACCTTCCTGCTCTTAAGTCTCTTAATATACCTTCTCCAAAGATTGTCTTCCGCCATAATCACCAACGACTTTCTCGGACTTCCCAATCCTCTCACACCATCGCCTCCTGCATCACAAATAAGTTTTACACTCCACTCTTGTTCCTTCTCTTACGTGGGAATAATCAGCCAAGCTCACTTCTGTCGTACGCGTCCGTTATCAGGGTGTCTATTTTACATTCCTGCATCATCCACTTATGCCTAGCCATATGTCCTCTGCTTTTACCGCAGATACCTCTCAGATGCCACTTTTCTTATGCATTTAGACTTATTTTGTGCTTATGTTGGTCTAGTTAAATATTAATAAGGAATACACTTTAGAATTCTACAAATATTTTCTCCTAAGCAAACATTCATTCCTTGATACCTCCCTAACATTACTTACATGTATTCCTCCATCATTCGCACACCTTTTAATATCCTCTATCTTAATTTATATTTCCCAAGTCTTCAATAATAAAAAATAATTCAATTAATAAATTATAATTTATATGCAAAGAGTACAGAAGAATGGATGTATTCATTTACCTATGTTGAGTACTTATCTTCTTTTGCAACCCGCCATATCCGTCCTTCGCGAAAGTTTAAGTGCTAAGCTAAACAATTGAACCACAATGGTACTATTCGTCTTTACGTAAAGACCGTCAAGGTGCATCGGAAAGAGACCTGTCATTTGTTACTGCAAGTTACCTGAACTCACCTATAATGGAGATGCGAGTGCCTCATCAATTTCAAACATATTTCGCATGCTTATAACTAACGATAAGTGGATTTTAGATGGCAGACATTTCATAGCCTTCCTCGGGTTTTAGTAGTTATTTATCGGAATCAGATATCTAAGTAAATATATTCGAGTAAGTTTTATTACTTTTCACAAGCATCCTAAATATTTCTTGAAAATACAGCTTTATGAAATATTTTCCACTCATCATTGTTTCAGACTCATGAGAGATAAATGCTGTGGTCTATATGACACATCGAGTAAGTCATGTATGAATTCGGATCAAAGATGTCAATAGGAGAGATCTTGAGATAATTGTAGTTGAATTACATGTGTCTGTCTACTCTGAAACGAAACGAGGTGAATAACGCGCAGGTATATATTTTTTCTAACATGTTTATGTCTACAATAGGTAGTTGAGAAGTGAAATACTTTGTCTACATTTCTCGTTGTGCATAATTTTAGCTTCATATTATTCCAATGTAACATTCCATATGGACGTCAATACTCATCCTACACTCTTACTTTTTAGGTACTCTAATTCTCTAATTTAGCTATTTTGTTCAATGGCTCTACAAAGCTATCCATTGTTTGTGATAATCAACAAGTGTGGTTTCTCTTGCTTCACCTTTGGGTCACCTTTATTGAGCATGACTTAGATCTCAGCATTATGAACTTCTTGTTAGTTTCAGCTTATTTTGTTGTTAACCATTTGTCATCTCCCATGTCATATTATATTCAGACATTTATGCTTGCTTCATGTTTTTTTAAGATGGAGAGTACCTATATTTTTATCGGCAAAATTCGAGGATGAGAATTTATTCTTATTTTGGAAGGAAGATAATCTGCGCTCTGACCAGGAAGAGGCACAGTGGAAAGACGTCATATTGTCATTCGTCGCCGACAAATCATTATTTTAAAGCTTTCGAGCACACATTATAAAGTTTATTTCGCTTTTTATTCCTGTTTAAATGCGGTCTGTAACTACTTAAATCAGCCAACAATTCTGACTTTACTCATAGAGCTCTTGGAAGGAAAATTTGAACTAATAGTAGACATATAATTTTGATATGGATGTGTTAACTAGTCAAATTTGAGTTTATAATATAATTGCTCATGAAAAAATTTTCTTCGCCAGTTCCAAAAACTTGTGATTCAGTGATAGCGATGGATTCATGCATAATTTTGCGATGTGATGCTAATTTTTAAAACAAGTCTACGTCGGTGTCAGACTTTGCTTCACAACATTTTGGCCACCTTTTCATCGGTCATGATCCAGGGCAAACCTTTTCCCGATCACTTTGTCCCACTTTTTCCCGCAGAGAAAACGTTAGCATGCATTTATCTCGCGAGGGGACTCTTTAAACTCCATGCCCCCGACGCTAGCGCCTTAAGACCCTGCTCCCTACTGCCAGTCTTTCTCCGAAGACACATCCCGAGTGACGTATATTGAAGATCCTTTGATCCCTTGCCGGGTCGAAACTCGATCTGGGATCTGGAATACTAGCGAGCATTTCAGGGAAGCCAATTAGGGATCTTCAGGGGCGAAGGAAACACGGGGCGGATCTCTGAGCTTCGGGAGGGACGGGAGGCTGGGTTTCTGGAGCGGAGGCGGGTTTGGCTGGAGGGGTGTGGGCGTGAATTTAAGGAAAGGGTGAAGTTTTCGGGGGACAGGGGGGGAAGGGGAGGAACGAGAGGTTGATAAGTGGGTGGAATAGGTGGGGGGCGGGATAAAAAGAGGTTTGACTGGGAAATATTCAGGGGAAGGGGTGAGTTTTGGATGTGCGAGAGGAGCAGGGGGATGGAAGTCAGCCTACCGGCTGTCGAGGAATATTCTTGGAGGAAAAAGACTGTTAAGGCACCCTCGGGCGGGAGAAGATGACAATTGGATGAGGCAAAGGAGAGAAGAGTGAAGCGATGAGGAAGGCCCCTGGAAGAGAGGTGAGAGGAGGGGATAAATGGATTTCAGCGTAGGAGACGCGAATACGGAGTCATGAGGGGAAGAGAAGAGGCTGAACAGAGCGGGAGGAGAGGGCTCTAATGATTGGGCTAAGATGTGAAGGGTCATGGGAATTGATAGTGTGAAAGCAGAAGTTCCCATATTTTATTATTTTCATAGGTGACATCCCCGAGGAAATTTGAAATTCTTCTCCGCTTCACATCTCGCTGTGATCAACTTGAATTATCTAGTTGATTGGTTGAGGTTGGAACTGAACTTGCGCCAAGCCCAAAGGCCAGACTAACGAAGCCCAACTCGCTACGTAAGTTAAAGGATACATTGATCGTGCAATTGGAATTTTGAATTTGACTCGTAAGCTAAAGAATCTCATACAGGGAGGAAAGAAATCATGTTCTCTAACTCTTTCTTCTCAATCTTATGTTCTCTAACTATTTTAGGGATTCATACACATATATCCGATTGCACCATCAAATAAATGGAAATTCGATCAATAATAAATGAAATTATTATAAAAACAGACCGTTTCATAAAAAAGGGTACAAAACCCTTAACCTATTCAGTCCTTATGTAGCATATGTGCTGCATTATTGTTTTGACGCGTATTATGCATCGGATTTTAATTGGTGGTATTTTTGCATTATCTACACTCTGCGCCTTTGACTATGTGTTCGTCTTTGCTCCGATATAATTTTTTTGTGAGATGTGCATTTAATTTTGCTCTTCGAGGTTTTTTTTCAGTGGAGCAATCATTTCTAGGGAAATAAATTGGGAGGACCGAAGAAGTTAAAAGGCGAAATAATCTTATTTCGGAGCGATCTTTCAAGAAGATAAATGGCTACTAATTATGAACGCTACACAAAATGTTTTGTTTATAACAATTGGGTTTTTAGTAACCTACCTGAAGATATTTGCAAAGTCACTCATCATAGTGGGGAGTTGTGAAAGTCTAAAAGTCACCTATCACTGTGAGAATTTTTTGCGAGAAGAGTGCGTTTACGCAACTGTCTTTAATCTTCATGGAATGCAGATATTCAGTAATCAATACTTAATGCGTTAAACTATTGATGTACTTTTCAGTCACCTACCTCCAATGCTACCGGAGATACCTAATGTAAAATCTTATGTTATTTTGAATGTAAAGGAATGTTTTAAATATATGTAATAATTCTCTTTTCCAACAGATGGTTGGGGAAGTTGAGTGGAAACGAAGAGTGACTTTCCATGTATATATTTACTCGGTGCTGTGCTGAAAGAAGATAAGAGTACAAACCAGGAAACAGTACGTGAAAACATTCGTGTGGAGCGTGGAACTCTACGGATTAGATGCGTTGGCCATTGGAAAAGCTGACTAGAAAAGGCCAGGAGCCTTCGAAACCTGGTGCAGGAGGAGGATGCTGAAGGAGAAATGGACGGACAATAGAAAAAATGATGTAGTGTACAGAAGAGTAGAAGAGGGGAGGACTGTATGGAACACCTTAGAAAAAAGAAGAACACGATGGATAAACCTGAGACACAATGGGATCGTGAAGAACATAATTGACGGCAAAATAGAGGGAAAATCCTCAGAGGAAGACCCAGGAATAAGTTCATGGACCAAATAAAGAGGAAAGTGCATTGGAAGAGATAGCAGTAGATAAGGTAACTAGTATTAAATAGGGAATGGTGAGAATGGTGGAAGATTGCAGTCAACTAATCTTAGGATTGAACAACCAATGAATGATTTACTCGGTTTCAGTGCAATTCCGCTTTAGATACCTTTAGTTTTCACTACGTTAAACCTCATTTTTTTCATATTTTCTTTCGTGGGCTTGGTTTTTTTCCAGCGGGGCCAGTTTGAGTGCGAGGTACCATCCTTGTATGGTTGATACCTTTGTGTGTTCCTAATTTGCGGATCAGTATGTTGTCGACTTACTCTCCCATCACTTTTTCTCTCTCATCCTTTTTTCTTAAATCAATGTTTTCAAGTTCCCTGTATTTCGGCTTCTTATTTAGAGATCACGGCAACCGAAGCACTATTGTGCTGTGTTATGATGACGTGTTGGAATATTTTGGCGTATAAAAAGACCCTTCAGGACTTAAAGGGCCTGAATGTTGCATTCTACTACTAGTAGTATTATATTGGAAATAGTGAAGGGTAGTTCCCAAGGGAAAACATTTGTGCGTCATTGAATTTTATTTTATCTACCATCCAATGGATATTTTGCTGTCGAATTGTATGCATCACTGAAGTCAGGAGCCAAAGGTATATTGTCGTGTCCCGACTTGCAAGCCTTCCAAAAAGTATGCCCGAATTCATTTTCTTTCGACTCTCGTCCCCCCGCCCCGATGTGTCAGAGGTGACGATTGACGTCACCCACGAGCGGGCTTAGGGTGGTCCGGGGCATGCTAATCTCATATCATGTGATGTGGTCACATGTTTACAAAACTCCATACGAGAATAGTTGCGCGTACGTCATTTGGAGGTCGAAGAGGACGCACGTACTTTAGGCTGGTTTGCCCTCTAAGCGGTGGTCTTAGAGAGATGCGCAGTTGCCAGAGTGTGACTGGATATTCGTATGGAGTTTTGTAAACATGTGACTACATCACATAATATGAAATTAGCATGCCCCGGACCACCCTAAGCCCGCTCGTGGGTGACGTCAATCGTCTTGCTTGTCAATCGGCTTGCAAGTCGGGACACGACAATATTCAGGTTAATGACTGCTTACGGTCTTGTATTATAGTAGAAGTGACTTTTAACTTTAAAAAGAAAAATTCTCGTCAAAATTCAAAATATATCCGATCTTTTCACCTTTCAGTGATCGCATGGCTTTTGTAACTCAATTCGATTCCATAGTCCTGTATGAATAAGAATTATTTATTACTCAACAGTTTTGACATAATGTTTTATACTAATATTAATGAGCTGTATGCAGTCTCAAAGGTCACAAACCTGTGTGGAGACTGCCTTCCATAACTGAAATTTACTGCTGGAATTAAACAAAAATACTTTCAAAAACATATAGGAAACATGCAATTTCATTTTAGCCCAATTACGAACAAGAAAAACAGAGACAATATAATAATAATTAATCTTGCTTAGATTCGTATAAAACACTAATTATAACAACTTATAACAATGGGTGCATGTACATACATTAGATCTAGTATAAAACATAAATAATTTTTAAGTGCCAATATCCACTCCTTTGAAAATTAAAAAAATATTGTTTTTCAAACTTTCAAACTTCTAATGGATTCAGGCTAGGCGTTAAATACTTTAGGACCCAAATATACAAAATACAACGTGAGATACGGTTTTTGTAGCCTCGTGATTAGCTTTCTTCCTTGAAGCCTTGCCCTAGAGAGTAGGAAGCTTTAAATCGCGCACTCTTACCCCTGGACATTTTAGATCTCAAACGTTGCCGAAGATACATTCAGGGAGTTAATGTTTTTGCTCTAGTGTGATGGTATGGCTATATGATATATTCACATCCAAGCGTGGATTTTCTGGTGCCCTTTAGAACCATCGTCAACCTCATCTCTCTATTTTCTGAAAATCCACAATATCGGATCGCATTACCGTGAGAAGGTAAACTCCGACGCGATACCATCTTTAAGCGTGGGTTTTTTAGCCGGCGTAAACGGAAAATATTGCTAGCAATATTGCAAGAACTTACGGCTGTGCTCGCCATCTTTCCACCGAGTCTTCTTTCATTTCTTATCTAGCTTTCACATCGGTGCGTCCCTTCCGGAAACAACTCTCTCTACTTCTCGTCTCCCTGCGCCTCCCTCCTCCATCAACTCTCCTTAAAGGGCTACCCGTGTTGTGAGCTGAGTGGGGAATCAGGAATGCTGAAAGCGAACACTGGGCACTGGCATCATTTTTGTATTAACTTCTGCGTACCCTCCGAAGTTTGAAGCTATGTGCACCGTTCTTGACCGAGATATTCCGTCTGTTCCGGTACACTTGAGTTAATTCTCCTGGGATACATAAACCTTCAAGAAGTTTACAGCTCTATTCGCTCCAGATATATCCCTTCACTTGACAAGCTGAGTTTCGTAGCATTAGCATCAGGAGCCTGTGCTCAAGATTAACTGATGCGTTCCTAGCAAAAATAAGTCATGTACCTACCTATCTAGATGGTTTAGCCATTCTGTTCCAATGAGCTAAAAAAAATCCCAAAAACTTTTCGTTTCACTAGCACGCGCTAACGTCCTTGCTTCCATTCATGTTTACTGCTTCATTAAATTATTTCTAATTTTCCTATCTTTCGACCCTCTCTGTTAAATTAACATTTTAACGGTCTGAGAACCTGTTCCATTGGCCTATTATTTCTCATCTTACCTGATCAGTACTCCCCATGAGTTTATCTCCCCGCCCATCTTAGCTCCTCCAATATTTTTCCCTTTAAAATATAACTCTAGCTTTAATACCTATTCTGTGGGTGGGTGGAGTAAACATAAAATCTTCAGATACACTGAAATATCTTGGAATTACCTTAACTTCTGATATAACACATGCAAAACATATGCGGTACAGCATTAAAGAAATTATGTTGTGTTGAGCGTATAATAGGTAGGTCCTCGGATGGAAAAGTAAAAGAGAGGTGCTACTTTGCTCTGGTTGGGCCATACGTCCAATATGCCGCGAGAATTTAGGACCTTGGTCATAAAGATTTAACCAAAAAGTTTAAAAAATACGAAGAAATGAGCACGCATCATTAAAAACTTCTACGAGCAAATATACTTATAATGTCTCACAACTTTTTGAGGGATTAAGGTGGGAGCCCCCAGAGACTCTTAGGCTACGCGCTAGGCTTAGGTTGCTTAAAAATTCAGAACTGGTGTGTTTCAGAGCAATAAACCGGGTATTATCATGACGCCTCACAACATCTCTAGGTCTGACAGAAGAGATAAAATAAGAGAGGTACATTGTCGAACAGATGAGTTCAAGAAATCGTTCATTTCGCGCACTATAAGCGACTACAATCAAAACTGAGCTCCACCAAATACCCTCCCATCTCTACACGGCTGATGACCTAACACCCCTCGCCACACATCCAAGTGGCGGCTCGCAGGGTAGAATGTTGATGTAAATGCACAGCGGAGAATTTTCTTAAGGTTAGGGCATTTTTCGCAATGACTTCTGGCGTATTGAAAATTTAACATTATCAGACAGCTTTTCGGATAAGACAAGGAAAATTTTATGCTGTCTGTCATTTTACTATGCATTATATTGTTTAATGTTATGGAGAGCGTGCTGTAGTTCTGAGAAGACTGTCCATAAATTCTTATTTCGAAATAAACCCCAGGCAATATGCATTTTATTATAAATTTACTAGAAACATAAATGTATCCCCATGTTATTCTTGTGTTTGGTTGCTGAAATTGCTTGTTCCGCCCATGTTACACTTTTTTTATTGCAGATTAAGTTCATTCTGAGACAGTAATGTTTCATTACAGAAATAAGAATAGCTTCTGCTCAACTCCAAGAAAGACTTATGAACAGGTCCATTACCATGCTTCCTCTGCGGTCTTGTAACTGGTGACCTTATTAGTCGGTGATTTACAGTCAGGTATACTCCGACAAGCCGTTTTAGGAGGCGTTATCTCGGAACCTATGTCGTCCATCGCGTCGGCCGCCTCCTTATGTGTACCACACTATAGCGGTCCTCCTCCTCACAACTAACAATCCCGCCACGCAAAAATTTATGAAGGCAACGACGAATTTTTTTCCAGCCTTATCTCGGTTGGGTCAGTCCCTTTTTGGGGAGGACGGTGAGCGTGTGTATATGTGAGGGGAAAACATCATTCGCTTACCTTTTTATTATGCTCGGCACTTCTCAATTTTTGTCGCCTAGGATGCAGCGTCCGAGGCGTCACATCAACAGCGTAGAGGCTGATACTTCGCTCCCTTGAGGATGGCGCGTGAGGCTCGGTGAATTCCATCCCGGAGCGAGGAGAAGTCGTGAAGATGACAATCAATGAAAGGAAGGATGATAGGAGGCAGATGAGGAGGGCAAGGACCACGATGCATGAATTACGAAGATTACAGGAAATCTTTTATCGTTAATCTTTCCGGGTGTTGATGGTACTTATTTAAAGTGCCAACTTGCGTTCAGATTCCATCACACATAAGGTCCCACCTCCAATTCAGAAGCTTCAGAGTGACCTGACTTTCATAGAGGCCAAAATGGAAGTAGGAAATGGTCATACATTCTAAAGCTGTGACTCTCAATGACTTTGTTTTGTCTAAAACAGTGTGTCTAGCTAGTGGAAGAGAATCAAGAAACGGAAGAAGCGTATAACAGCCTATGGATTGGTGTGAAAGGACGAGATAGAGTTAGTAATTCATGGGTGTACGTGGAGAAAATACTTCAAAGAGAAGGCATATTAGGAGTCTTCAGGGCTAGAAGACACGTATAAATCAATGTTCAGGGCGTGACTAATATAAAAGACGTTTGCAAGAATGGGGTAGTATGAAGGAAATAATGAATGTAGAGTCAAAATTGTAACCTAACAACGATAATCACACTTAAATTACTACGCCTACCCGAGAAAGGGAACGGCAAGATGGGAATGTGTGTATATATGTTGTGATTTAAGGTTTAAGATGAACTGTGTGATATAACATAATCAGTCGTAGCACCTTAAAACTTTGCCTGATAGTTTAAAAGCCTTGCATGCATGCATGGATTTGATCAGAGGATGTCAAATGAATTATATCGATCAACAAACAAGGGCCACCGTAAAACATTGCGGGGCCCTTGGTAACGTCTTGCGGCGCCTCGGTATGCCTTGAGGGGCCTCAGACATCTATGAATTTTTGCGGCCTTGAGCTACTATGGTTTACGAGCCCCATAAACGTAATTATTCAAGCCCTAAATAAGAAAACCAGTGCATGGTTAATACTTTTTCAATTTATTAGATAATTATATATGTCACTTTCTTTATAATGTAAACTAATAAATGGTGAATACCGCAAATAGAATACGGTTCCTTATTCATTCATTGGTCGTTCAATCCTAAGATTGGTTGACTGCGCCCCTCCACCCTTTTCTATCTAATGCTAACTCCCTTACCTCCTGGTTTCTCTTTCTTTGAACTTTCCTCTTTACTTGGTCTATAAACCTATTCCTGGGTCTTCTTCTAGGGACTTTCCTTCTATTTTTCCTTCAATTATGTTCTTCATAAAACAGGTCCTTAATACACACATTTCCGCAACTAGAAAAAAAACAACTACTAAGGACAAACTGACCAATGCCATTACGGTAGTTTGGCGGTCGAACTTGATTTTTTACTGTTATATATCTCCATTTTGTGATTACCAAATTGCTCCAAAATATGGCGCCGTCGAAGGCACAGGGCCCGGAACAGTTGCTCCGTTTTCTCGGCCTAAAGGGCGGTACTGCAACCAGCACTGCATTCCCTTTTACCATGAAGTGATTACCACCCATCATCGGAAGCCAGCCGTGAGTCGTGTTCACAGGGGCGGAGGAGGAAGTACTCCTCGCGCGTTAGGTCAGGCAAGCTGACTGAAAATGGGGATCGGAGCCATGACGTATAAATAGGATCGGAAGAATTCCGGAGCAGCAGCAGAAGGGGGGTTCAGGGGTGGCGGGGCTATGGGTGGGTGAACCTTGCGGTGAAGATGATTCCCTTCTCCCCTCTCTCCCCGCCACCCCCGCGTTCCAAGAATAAAAATGAATAAGTAAGTATGTGCATATGATAAATAGTTATGGTGGTTGGGGAAGGAATTTCGTTCGGTAAAAAAGGGAGGGCAGTAGATTCCTATTTCGAACCCTACTCTTCCCTATCCCCACAATCTCTCTCCTACGTTCCTCCCGTACCTCCTTTCCCCTTAAATCTCCATATATACCTTCACTCTCTCTCTCTCGCTCCCCATCTCGTCCTGTCCCTCTCCTTCATCGCACTACATCATATTCTTTCCCGAATTCCGCCTCCCCTCGTCTTCCATAACCCGACTCCCATAAATACCGGTTTCGTGCCTCCTTAACATCTTCAGTGGACCCTTGGCCCTTTGGCGGAAGAATTCGAGTGGGATCCGTTTGAAACCGATTTCGCGCGTATTCGAAGAAATTTAAAGCAGAACAGATCGCTGGAAATTCGTGTTTGGGGGAAATCTGTAGCAGTTTGTGTGTATTAAAGTATGCCGGCCATTATCCAAGGACCTTGAGCACCATAACTGCTGAATGATGACGTACTAAAGGCAAAATATTTAAAACTTTTCATGTAATTCAACCAGCTTCAACCTATAGTCTCCATCTTCAGTTAGATATCGAAGAGGCCGCTAATACGCTGAAACTGGTAATACTGAATAAAAAAATGTATATATATATATTGTTTTATTAATCATTTCAAGTGATTTTTCTCATGGTTGAAGCCGATTCTTTCAACTGTGCGTGTATGCGTTATCGATCTGTATAGTCAAGTGCCTGTGAACATTTTTTTGGCATCAATTATCATTGTGGAGTTCATAGTGCCTCATTTTTTTAATATATACACTTGGTACACACGGTGTCGTAGCTTTTATTATAAGAGCTCTGCTCTGGCTTATTTTTTTAATTTTACGTACTCTGGCTAGTTGCTAGCTAAGATATGAATTGTAGATCCGTGAGTGATATAATTCATTAGAGATGTTTATCAGTATTGTAGCCCAAATTTTCACATTTAGCTAGTATGCTGTCATTTATGTAATTTTTAGTATCTAGTCAATATTTACAATGGGTAATGAATTAACACCGATTTTGGACTAATGTTTATTATACGCTGACCGTACCTGTGAAGGTATTTTAGATAAGAACTGTACTTATACGCTATTTAATAGGTAGTGGCTTTCATTTTAACTTTATATAAACGCTAGTTGATGATGAATTGTTTTTAATTTCATCGGACTCCATCTTTTTAGTATTTTTGATGCGCGTAAGAGCCGCCATTGAGGTGTTTATCAACGGTGAATGTCATTTCTGAAATGCCACAGAAATTGGCCTCACCGCATTTGGCACAAGGATTTGTTGATGCACTTCATCTGATAATTTTTAAATTTTAAGTCTTTGATATAGAATTGTTTGGAGGTAGTTTGTCAACCTGACTGCCTAACCTTACGCACAATTTTGTAATCATAAGTGGAAACGGAAGCGGTGAAACACTAATATACTGTAATTCCATAATAGCTTACTTTCCACATTTGCAAAGTCTTTTCATATATATATTATAATATTTTTATTTTATAATATTTGAGTAATTATTTTCAAATATAGAATATTTGAGTAGGTTTTATTCATTGGAATAGGCTCATTCTATGTAATGCATTTATGATGAACTAGTTATTTAATCGAGCTTGATCTTTATTATTTCAAAGTTACTCGGTAAAATAAATACAGTGTAAAATATTTGAGTACCTTTGTTAAAGAACAGTATTTTAAAATAAGTACACTTTGAGTATGCGCCTAAAGGCTATGTTGTTTCAATATAGACCTTTGAAAATAAATAAAAAACTATGTAACGCAATCATGTTTTTGGGCAAGTTATGAAAATGGAATTGGTAATGAGCTGGCGAAACCCGTGACCTTCATGATTTTTGTGCCGTCAAATCCATGAAAATTTTTGATTAAATATTTTATTTTATGCGCGCAAATGTGCTCATTAGCTAAATGACCTCATTATTTCATGAAATTATATTTTATTTACGGTATTTGTCTGTTCTCATAATTAAAAATTATTTATTTTTGATTTCTGCCAGATTTTCCGATTTGAACTCTCGCCACTGATGTGATTCGATGCCCGTTTCTGGTTCTAGGCCATACATTTTTATAATTCTCATGATATGTCATCGTGTGTTGAAAGTTTTAAAGCTGAGATATCAGAGATATGTGTCTAAGTTGATTTATCTAAGACCAATGATTTGTACGTTCAAACTTTTTAAATTGACGTATGATAGTAAATCATTTTATAAGATTGTGTACTTTGAAGCAAAATATTCTTAATAAATTGTCTTTTAACCAGTCACATTTCTTCCCTCAAAATATCTCCTTTTGTTTGTCTACACCATATTCAAGTTTATCCATATTGTGTTTACTTCATTTTTTATCATTTTTACGGCTCACAAATTTCATTCATTCGTAACTATGCTCCATTATATTCATTGAAGCTATGGGCTGATATTTTTTTTGTCCATGAAAATGCTTTTCGTTGCTCATAGAGCCTGAACCATTCATGCTAACTGAGAGATTATTTACAATGAGAAAATATGCGGTGAAAAATTTTCTTATCCATCAGTAAGAATAATAAATTACATTCTTTTGGTACCATTACTTGTCTCTCCATTTGAATTTTTTGTTCCTATTTTTAGACGCTCACACGAGGCCTGTCTTAGTGTTAAGTTCAAATCTTAAGAAGTACTAGTCCATGCATCATCCATATCCCACTCACTCAGGGTATTTAATTGCTCTTTCGAGTCTCCAATTCTCTCATTCCCCAGCATTTCATTGCTTTTCCAGCTAAGTTTGCTTCACTCATGCCTGATGATTATAGGTAAAGCTATGGTAGTAAATAATCTCCTTTAAGAGTACATGCTCATAAACAAAATCTTTTAAAACCAATTTTTTGTGTACAAAACAGCGGCTTTTATTTCGGACCTCGTTAATATCTCCTTCTAATGACAATCTTCAGTGGCGAAAACGTAGCTGTTTCATATGGATAATTACTCTTAAATTTGCTCAGAGGATTCCTTGTCCTCATTTCAACTGACACATCAACGAGAATAACACCAATTGAAACCTGATAGTGCAACAAAATGCATTATAAAGTGGAAATCTACTCCTCTGCTTCATTGCCCGACGCCTTGTTTTACTGTTAAGAGGTGCAAACGCTGGATTCGAAAGTTATTTAAAATTGGGTAGTGTATTTTCTTTTGACTTCGGGTCACTTCCAACTGGTGCGATTACTATCGCATGATTGTCGCATTCAAAAGACAGCCAGCGATAAAGTTACCCCCGCTAATAGCACTAAATTATTGGACAAGAAAACTTTTGTTTCCAGTCATTTCAAGACTATTAAAATGGATGCTTCATCATTTCCAGATCTAAATGAGCTCCTAGTAGCAATTAATAGCCTTTGAGTAAGTGGAGCAATAACCCACATTTTAAAAGGCTTTTAGAAGGCCCCTTCTCCCCGTATCTCTCCCTTCGAGCAATTCCCGTCGTTTCTCACACACCGAAACCAAACGACCTTCCTTCCGTAAAATCCGACCTTATCTCTCTCTCCTCTGCCCTGTGCCCTCCCACGCCGAAGCAACCCACCCTTTAACAGCTCAACCTCTGCCCCCTTACCCCCACCTCCGTTACAAAACAGTTTCCCCCCCTCTCCACTTCCCCATTCTCCACACTCACCCCCTCTCCCTTTCAAAGAATCACCCTTTTGAATCCAAGCATCCCGTCGCAAGTGTCCCTACGCTCCATCTCCGCTCTATATCGTTCCTCTAACTCTTTTTCACCGAACCCTCCTCCTCATCCCATCTTTCCCCCCCACGCTTCATCCCTCGGTAATTTGTCACATTCACCCCAACCCCCTTCTCTTTCTCCAAGCGGAAAGGGTTTTTGCGATTTTTTCCCCTTCAATCTTCCCTATTCTACTATATTCTAATCCTTTTCTCTCATGTAATTTTCCTCTTTGGCTATCCCTCTTCAAATCCACCGTGTCATCCTTAACTCCTCACATCTCTGGAACTCGCAACGGTACTGCTAGATTTATCTCACCCCTGCTGTGATGCCTATTCTGTATCTCCTCCGAGTCAAATATTGTTGTACCCTTGCTGTCGGCTGTTCGATGACTCGGTGATAGCAGAAAATGGTTAAACGATAGCAGCAAGTAGAAATACCGACTTATACCTCCTGGAGATCCAAAATTGACCTCACAACCAGCATTTTCCAAGATAGTATAGATATTTTATTAAATTATGTTTATCTCCAAATAATACTTCATGGGGATTGGGTCAGTGCAGTGGTCGTGGTTTATGCCCCAAGTGTCTAAATTCAAATTTCGTCATAGGTGGAGTGTTTTTTATTAGTATACCAATTCTAACTGGAGTGCCGTGCGAAGAGCACTTTGCTGTAATACTCCATTTTATGGATGTACAGTTAAACTATAAGCCTAATATAACTAAAATATGGGTGCCAATTATTAGTCATAGGATTAAGACATTGGGTTTGTCTACCATCTTCCTTCATTCTCCATGTAAGCCTACCAACTGAGTTGGCAGCAATTTTTCAGAAGTGTTGTGAACTCTATATAAAAAATTATAGTAGCTTTCAAAAACCCCCAGGTTGGAAAAGCATCTCAGGCAGTAATGTTGTGAGTCATGTTCAGCATATTAGATATTAAGGTATTTTATGATAATAACACTGGACATCTTAAAATTAGCCGCGAACATACTTATAACTTTACTTATCGCCGTCACTTATAACACTCAGCTACTCAGATGGTGTCAGTTATCGGTAGTTTCCTGATTGAACCAACCATTTCACCCTTCACGCGGGTACGATTCTACAACTTTTTCAAATTATACTTTTTTATATTTTCAAATCGTTACCATTTGTGAATCTTCTCTGGCCTCCGCGTTTCATATGTCCCGTATTATCCCGAACTCCAGTAAACCTCTCTAATCCTCTGTTGTGTCACATTGTTCCCCCTTTCCATCGTCGCTCGCCCCCTAGCTATTCCATGTACTCTTATCATAATACTCTCCACTCTCTTGTTACCGCCCACTTCTGCCTCCGCGATTCCATGGAAAATCTTCCCCGACGTCGATTTTTTAGCTGAGTGTTTGGTCAACTAATAAGGCACTCTCTCTGTATTAATTCGCTACCGTTACCGCTGGATTTTCCGCTGCGTAAATAGATGTTGCTTGCTGCCTTATCAATCTAATTCTTTCCCTTTCCTTGGATTTAAAAAGGTCCTCTACGATCCGCAGCTCTCTATAATGTTTGCCTGTGCTCTTCTTGCTCTTTTATTTTCCTCTGCGTCTCACAATGTTTTTCTTGTGTCGGCATACAACAATATTTCATTTCCTTTTTCATTGGTGCTTAATTCTAATTTGAGAATGATTTGAGTTTTCATCAATTTTGAGAAGTTATTTTCGAATTACTCTTTTATTTTTGGTCGGAGGAAATAAAATCCGGTCGTGCATGGAGTTTCATTTTCATTACACTCAGGAGAGTTTAATTTTTGTGGCATATTGTAAAAATCCATCATTATAGCTGACCCATAAGATAAGAAAACCTGTATGACTGGCGTAAACTGATCTGATAAAAGAGTCAAGAGTACTGATTCTCATACTAAAGGAGCGAATGGAACTGGAGAAAAAGTAAAGGTATTTGGTTTTATATTAGATAAGAGTGAGGATATTAAGAGTGGAAAGTAGGTCTGATGCGAGAAATGTGGAAATTTGTGACAGTAAAATATAGAATTAGCCCTGTAATGAAGTAAACTAAAGCAGGCACTGTCCATCTCTCTTGTCCACTTTCGTTTAATGGGAGAACAGTATAGAAATTTGCAGATAAATGAAAGCGGAAAATCCCGAAATGTATGCTGTGTTCTCCACGTTGGCAATAAACATGTCTATATCAATCGTATTTCTAATATAAAGCAATAAGAGAAAACCTTGAGGAATGTTATTCTTTTGTGCTGTACCAACCGATGTGCTACCTGGTTTCACACTGAATATCTTGATTGCTAAGAGCGCTATGGACATGTACGCCATTTCTTGTCTCCGTTTGGTAAATTTTGGTTCTCATTGAATGTGTCATCTCTTCATCCATCAAATTCAATAAGTGTGCCATTTTAATCCAATGGGTGTGTGTGGCATTATTTTTGATTTATTTAACAAAATAATATTCAATTCAACCGGGATGTACCACAGCGTCCATTTGGTAATTTCTTTGCATTTCATCGAAGTAAATGCAGACTCCTTTCTCTGATTCCTTACGCATTAGAGTTTACCTAAGAACGCTTCAGTGACATCGGATTTCATTTTCCCCATTTTTTTGGCGTCTTTTACTGAGCGAGTCTTACGCAGGGAATTTTCGAGGCTGCGATATAAGAATTCTCTCCTTACAATCTTTGTCGATGTCTTGCCCTTCCCGATGAGGACTCGAGAAAAAGTCATCTAAAATGACTCTAAGTCGTCTTGATAATTCTGAACCAACGAAGCGGAGTGACCACAGAGAACCTTTTTCCAGAATGCCACCGAAGCCTGCGAGACAAATCTCCTGAGTTGATCACCATGAACTTAATGGCCCTGTAAATTGCATGAGATTAGTGGCCACGTTAAAGCTGAATGAATAGCATGTGATTTTCAGAGGTCACTAAATTTAATGTTGATCATATCAGTTTGGAGCCATTATGTATAACGTTATCATCATATGTTATCACTCTGCCCTTTAGGGAAGACAACGCGTAACGTGGAGTATTCTTGGAATAAGAAATAGATAGTTTATAGAATTGTTTTTCCTTGATACTCTCGTAAATAGATCGTAAAACTGACGGATCAAAACAACAATGCATTGAAGCGTTTGTTTTCATTTTTCATATTATTTACTCATTGACATCATCTCCTTACTCCACTGCTATTGGGTCACCACCCTCAAACATAATCACTCACGGTAGATAGCAAGATAAATTTGGATACTGATAAAATTGAGGGAAGGATGTTGGATAGCTGGGAAGGGGTAGAAAGAGAATAGGTTTCATGGACGGGATGAAGAAGGGTAGATATATTCCAAGGCGAAAAAGGAAATACTTGTGGTAGTTATGCCCCTGAATGTGTAGTAAACCGGGAGGAGATCCTCTGACTTTCAAAGCCTACCTTCATACCTACCTACATATATCTACATACCTATCTACATATAATAATTTAAGAAAAAATCATTGGTGATATTTCAATAGCCAATTCTAAATTCTGTCCTTATTTTGTCTCAACCGAGGTTTGCTCGACCAGATTTCCCGAGCAGTTACATACTGTAGGTATGAACGAGAAGTGCAGTAGACGATAACACAATGGAGTGCACAAATAAAACAGGGACTATGCCCGATTCATTTGTTTTCTCGACGCATAAATTCAAACTAATTGTATTCTACCTTCAAGGTGGGCCTGCTAACGAAAAGTAGTTTCTCAGGTTGTGGTATTCCCCTTAATAGCAATTAATATCCTCAGCAGATTCTCTCTCTCTCCTCATGGCGCTACAGCCCTGGGTGGGCCTTGGCCTCCTCCACAATTTGCCTCCAGTCTTCCTTATCTTTTACCCTACTCCTCCATCCCTTGATGTTCATTTTCTGCAGGTTTGCAGTAACGTCATCTATCCATCTGATTCTTGGTCTGCCTTTCCTTCTGGTGTGGTAGAACTTTTCCCTCATTACTCTTTTGGAATTCCTTTCTTCCGCCATTCTCTCTATATGACCCAGTCACTCCATTCTCCCAGCTTTTACATATCTAACCATGAATTGGCCTTCAATTCATTGATCCAGCTCTCCATTATACCTAATTCTCCATTCATCATTTTTCTTTACAGGTTCATATATCTTCCTTAATATTTGTCGCTCAAATACTCTCAGGGCATTTTCATCTGATCTCTTCATGGTCCATGTCTCTGAACCGCAGATGACCACTGGTCGAACCAACGTCTTATATATTTTCATATTTGTATTTCTGGTAATGAGTTGGTCTCTGAACAATTGTTTGTTTGCAAAATATGCTCGATTTACCGCCTGTATTTTTTCCTTTATTTCTCTGCTTATTTCATTATATACCATTACCCCATAGATATCTGAAGCAGGAAACTCCTTCAAACTTCTTTTCCCCTATTTTCAGATCCTGTGCCACTCTCCTACCCTCCTGTTTGGACTTTATCATATACTTAGTCTTCTTTTCATTTATCATAAGGTTAATTTGTTCTACTTCTTTTTTATTCGCTTATATATTTGTTTAAGGCTGTGCGTTGTCCAATTTCTCGAATATTGTACCCTTCTGATCAATCACATTTATCACCTTGTGCAGAGCCAAATCAAATAAAATGGCTGAGATCCCATCTCCCCTGCTTCACTCCTGTGTTAAATTCAAACTCTTCACTCAATCTGTTGTTTACTTTTACTTTTGCCTTGGTGTCTTTCATAGTCATTCTTATTAATCGAATAATTTTTTGTGGTATACTGTATTCTCCTAGTTCTCTGTGCAGGCCATTCCGGCTGACACTGTCAAAGGCTTGCCTAAAGTGTACAAATAAGATATGTAATTCTACGTCATATTCATAAAAGCTTTCCATTATTTGTTTCATATCAAATACCTGATCAGTAGCGCTTCTGTTCGGCCGGAATCCACATTGGTACTCTCCAAGTATTTCCTCTGTGTAACATTTAACTCTTTCACAGATCAGTCCGGTCAATATCTTATATACTACACAAAGAAGTGTAATACATTTATAGTTACCACATAATAGTTAATCCCCCTTCTTGTATATTGGACATATAATTCTAGATATCCATTTGTGTGGCGTGGTTTCAGTTTTCCATATTCTAATAATATGTCTATGTCTTTTTGTTATCAGATATATACCACCCGCCTTGATCAATTATATGATAACGCCATCTTCTCCGGGTGCTTCATTGTTGCTCATCTTTTTAATTACTGATTCAACCTTTTTTATCGTAGGTTTCGGAACCTATGCCCCTCCCTCATTATTTTCTTCTTCAGGCACATTACCCTGCCAATCTTCCTTGTCCTCTCTTCAATATCTCTTTTAATGTCCCTCAGCAGATACGCCTGTGCAAAATTCTGTGTATGACTCCGACTCGCCAAACGCAAAGGAGAAACATGTTTGGTGTGCACTTGAGGGCGACTTCTCACCTCTTTGCGACCTCGTTGAGTACCTTTGCAAAGTTTTACGGGTCTGGTAACATGTAATTCATCCTATTTAGCAAATGGATGTTTATTGGGCAATCGCTGCCGCCGGGGTCAAATAAAATTCGCTGACCAAAAAACGCTCGTTTGTGACTTTTGGTGAGCGAAAGAGGCTCTTCAGCTCTCTCGAATCACCGCCGTCTCTTGCTTATAGCCCATTTGTTCCCTTTGCTGCGTGAACTCGCCATTCTATGGAATGATAAAATTTATTTATTGCCGCATTAAACGTGTTTTTTCCCCGTCGTACATCGAACGTAATGTTAGAATTATATTTTTTCAAACGCTTGCGGTACCTTTTTTGTTTGGTGATAATCATGGCTATTTTTGGTTGAATCTTTGTAGAAAATTGCAGTTCAATACAATGTTGTGCTAATGGATTTGACACTGTTGCATAATTTATTTTCTTCCCGGGTAATGGCGGGGAATTGATATAACGAGTATAATCAACAGTTCATGGAAGAGCCTTGTCCATAATTTGGATATATATGTGCGCACATGAAAAGTGATGCCCAACCTACTAATGATGACATGGAAATATAACTGCCACGGCTTTGCTTTTTTCTGGCTCTTATTACTCTGAATTTTTTGTTGATATTAATACAATACATGCTAAGCATGCTTATAAGCTTATAACATCATATTTCTCATAAAATACACTCATGCCTTAGACCTTCTCTTTTTGCTCTCATCACTGCTCCTTCTAACGCTTTACAATACGATCATGGTGATTCGTTCGGTAATTTATCGTTTCTCCCTGATGTTGCGGCTGCAAGGGAACTCACTGATTGGCTACCTTCAGGAGATCTATTGCGGTTGAGTTGGAAAATCAGATACACAGCGACAGTGCTCTATATACCAGAGTTTCACTCAGTCTGAATGCCCTTCGAATTTCTAAAGGCACTCTCGTTCCCTCATCTGTACCGGCACAGCAAGCCCTCAATTGGTTCCAAACATTCCCTTACTCTCCCTTTTGAAGTCAGGGGCGCCGGTTGGGACTTTCCGTCCGCCGCGGACTTTCTCGTGCCTTCGTGTTTCTGCCGTCGCTTGTTATCGCCGGAAGTAGGCCACTCATTTGCCGGGGTGCTCCCGGTTCACTCCCGAGTCACTGTGTCACGCCACATGCGACATTAGCTGCCTTCCGTCTCCAGATGCTTGCCTACACCGTACCTTTTCACTCAATGGCGTGTCGCAGTCTCAATGCATGGATACCCACTCATCTCATACGTACCATAATCAGTGGGCTTCTTATAATTGAAATTTATTTTTTTTGGCTGCCATCAAATTTCATTCAGTAGTTTCAGCAATAACGTATAGTTTAATTGTGGTGACATTGTTGTCGTGATATTTTTTAGTGTGTATCATGTTTTTTGTACTAATCAAATCGTTTTAAAAGGAGAATATTATTTTAACTCAAAGTTACCCTACATTAGTGGTTTTTCTTTTTTTTTCTTTTTATAAGCATCCAAGATTGTGTCGAAGTATTTGTTCTTGCTGCGAGGTTATAGCTTTGCATTCGAAAACTTTGGATAATGGACAGACTGACCAAAAGGTGTTCTGCAATATAGTTCTTGTATATGTATTATGCTAAATACCAATGTGTATCTCACATGTTTGCTGTCATGAATATTACTCTGGTTGTTTCTTGCGTTACAATCTTATTTTCTAGTACTAAATAATATAACTGGGATGGCGAAGGCAATGACTAAACAATAATTACAAGCTGATACGAGGAAAAATCGGCCTGAATTTGGAAAGGAGTAATGGACCTTTGGCTAGTGGAGCCATTTCGCAGACCAAAACGCTACCTAGTCTTCCTGAATCCCACAACCATTTCGGAGGATACAAGAGAACTTGCCAATGTGCCCATCAAAGACGGCAACTTAAAGGAGTGTAGGACTTCCAAGATAATACTTGCTATGTGGTTATATCCTATACCAGTACCAGGATTTGGAAACGAGTATCGGACCTTTGGCTAGTGGGACCATTGCGCAGACCAAAACGCTCCTAGTCTTCCTGAATCCCACAACCATTGAGGAGGATACAAGAGAACTTGACAATATGCCCATCAAAGATGGCAACTTAAAAGAGTATAGGACTTCCAAGACAACACTTGCTATGCGGTTATATCCTATACCAGTACGTATATCGCAGTAAGATTCCCGGTCCAGACCGATTATCCTCGTGGCAATTTCTACGAATTTTCTCGTTATATTATCGGAAGACATGAATTTCTTCACACACAGCCATTAATGTTAGAGTTATCGATTATTAAACCAAATTCTTGCAACCTAAAACAGAGAAAATTTTAATTGCGTTACCTGAGCTGTTAGCATTGTAAACTATAACTTTCTCATATTTTTTTATTCCCAAAAAAGCACATACGCATTAAAAAGAAGTACAATAGGTTCCGTGAAAAGTATACAGAAATTAAAGTGAAAAAATAAGAAATGGGGATATTGACGCCTACAAGCGATATATGACACTAAACGTGAAAAGTAGAGAATTTTACATTTTTCGGGATTGGTGAGTGCGCCGAGAGAACTCTCTTGCGCTTATTGCATTATAAATATTACTAGCATCTGTAAAACAAACAGCATGTACCTTCATGTATATGAATGTATTTAGTAATTCTGAGGATATTCCAGCATATACGTCTATTTTTTTTACTGCGGCAAAAATGACAGTATTTGTTTAGATAGCCGACGTACAAATTATTCATTTTTGGCTCTTGAGAGCAGTTTTCATTAGCCACCATTGAGTTCTAAGTTATTCGATCTAAATCCTATTGCCATATTTGTTAGCGTTTGCTAATAGCATTTTACCTTAGTACTTTTTTGTCCGATGCGTATTTAAAAGCTTAACCGCTATTTATGTCCCAGGAGGGACGTTGAAATGACCATTTTCTTCCCCATTGACCTAATATAACTACTATTGACTAAATTAAGATTATAATCTGAATGATTTTAGGGGTCTTGATTGCTGTGCTATGGCAGTATGCAATTCAACGAAAGAATAGTGAAGCTGGAGAAAGACGCCAGCATAAGAATCATCCTGACCTCGATTTTTACAACCACAAATCATTCGAGGAGTTCGCATTATATTTCAGTCGAATCCAGTTATCTCCAGTAAGTATTTTCAGCTCACTTTCCTCATAGATATTTCCTGCCAGAAAACAACCATGGTGAATGTAGCGGATACCGCGCTGGGAATGACTCAAATGAGCTCTTATTTTCATCAGATGTATTTTAAAAGCTAAACTACGACGAATTGCACCTAACCTGTGGAAATGGGGCCATTTCGCGTAATAGGATTTGCTGGAATGGGGTCGTAGGGGCTTTGTTCCAACGGCAATCTGTAATCAAGTTTGCTATCCGGAGGCCAAGGGTTCACATCCCGCTTTGATCCTTTGCAATGGTCTGAGTTGCAATGTGGGAGAATATTCATTCGTGGAGCTGCGTTAGGACTGCTAGATGATTTTAATCCCGGAGCGCCGAAATTCAATTCCCATCACGTCTGCGTGTTCATGGCATCCGATACCAAGTTATTCAAATGACTATTATACCATGAATACCCATGATCCCTGCATAATGATCTTAAAACGATTTGAAAGAGAATTAATCGGCACACCCTTGCTTTGCTGACTGAAATAACATGTGCTTCTTGTTTCCTCTCTAAACGCCTGCGTCTGTATTCATGGCGTTGTAATGAATTACAGAAATAACTGTATCTTGTGGTTTTTAGGCGGCAGCGTAAATCTTTAAATACCATTGTTATTTTTATCGAGAATTAATATTATAAAATCATGAAAGTGTTACTAAATATTCGTCAAATTGTGAAGATTTTGCATGATTTAATCTTATGGACATATTCATAAACAACTATTTTATAATCTTCCCAAAAATGTTACTGGTTTCACCTTAGTAAATGTGGAGCAATTTTAGCGTTCTTTGTCTCTAGCACGATTACCAATAAACCGCGCATTAGTCTTTAATTTAACTACCATATGAGTAGTATGGTAAGGAAGATCTTTATTGGGGAATGAATATGACTTTTCATGAACTATTGTGGTAGATTAACTGGTATGGCTGAGTCATTTTTGACCCGCACAGCTTGAACTACATTGTTTGGGACCATAGGGAGCTAGTGTAGAGCGCCACCATTTTAGGTATTCTCCTCACCCAAACCCCTCTGTGGAGTGGCAGTTCAGTTGCGACCTTGATCGTGTCCAGTTGTGAGTTACAGCGTTCTTGGGTCTCAGGAGACCCGACCATACCAGTTATGTTTACGGGAGCGGGTCAATTTTGACCCATGTATACCAGTTACGTACGTTTACAGTGATTGTTTTTGTGATAAAATTAATTTTGTGCATGATATTTTTTAAATTTCTACAAATATTGCTGAGGAAAATTTGCGTGATAATGTTGAAGACATTCTCTATAAGAGAACTACGATGTGTTATCGGTTTACTCTAATGCTGCGTCAGATTTCTCGGACCATGATACGGATAGTGAAGAGTTTGGAACTGATCATGAACCTCCTACATCTGTTTCCGGTGATGATGACTCGGACTTGGACCCCGACTTTGTTCTATCTGAAGATGAACGTCCTCTATTAGTTACGCGTTTAAACACAGACACTGAAAGGGATGTCGGTAGTGGAACGTCGCGTAGGCCTACTCAACGTGGAGTGAATCGTAAACGAGGAAGGGGACGTGGTTAAAGAAGAGGACGTGGAAGAGGACAAGGGAGAGTTCAAGATACTTTTAATGATGATGGTGTGGATATTTTAGTGAGGGAAGGAGGTGAGAGTACTAATTATTATTATGAAAAAGATAGATTTAAATGGGCAAATCGCCTCCTGCTGCAAGCCGAATTCGAGCTTCTAATATTGTGTCTAAACTTCCTGGTATCATAGGAAATGCTAAAGTCAAGAAACCATCAACTGCCTATGATGCTTGGACAGTTCTAATATCAGATGAGATTTTGGATCAAATTGTAGAGAATTCAAATTAAAAGATAACACAGATGGCTGTTGCATACGGGAAAGCAGCTTTGGATAGCCAGTTAACTAACCATACCGATAAAGTTGAAATAGAAGCACTCATCGGTCTTTTGTACTCGGAAGGCGTGTTAAAATCAAACGAAGATGTTGAGACTTTATTTGCAACAGATGGGACTGGACGAGATATTTTTCGCAGTACAATGACTGTAAAGTGATTTTTGTTCTTACTTGACGCAATGCGCTTTGACAATGCAGAAACCAGGACAGAAAGATTGAAAACTGACGCACTTTTCCCAATTTCAGAAATTTTCAATATGTTTATAGATAACTGCAAAAGCAATTATTTATGTGGAGAATACCTCACGATCGACGAAATGCTTGTAGATTTTCGTAGCCGATGCAAATTTAGTATGTTTATGAAAAGCAAATCTGCTAAGTATGGCGTCAAGATTCTCTGTTTGTATAATGCCAAGATGCATTATCTTCTAAATGCGTTTGTGTACTCTGGAAAAGATTGCCCACCAAATCCTGACAACCTATTGATTCCAACCGCTTCTGTTTTACAGCTTACAGAATGTGTTAATGGATATAACCGTAACGTTACAGGAGACAATTGGTTCACTTCGGTCGAGTTGGTCGACAAACTATCGGTGAAGAATCTCACCTACGTGGGAACAATAAGGTCAAGCAAAAGGGAGATCCCTCCCTCGTTTAAATCCTCTACAACAAGACCAATTTATTCATCTGCATTTGGTTTTACTAGAGACAAAACCATCGTGTCCTATGTTCCCAATACAAATAGAAGTGTTACACTTATATCGGCCAAGCACCATGAAAAAAGCATTCACGAAGAAAACAGCAAAAAACCAGAGATCATAGTGTTTTACAATATGACAAAATCAGGAGTTGATGCTCTGGATCAAAAAAGTGCGAACTATTTAGTAAATAGAAGAAAAAGACGTTGGCCTCAACTTGTGTAGTTTGCAATAATGAATATTGCAGGAGTGAACGCTCACATCATTCACAATGCTGTTGACACGAATAACAAGGAAGAAAGGCGGTCTTTTCTCATTTCACTTGGAAAGGATCTGATTCTACGACATTTGAAGAGGAGAGCCCAAGTAAAGGTACTTTTTAGAGAGCTGCGTGAGATTGTCCAAGTATGCAGGAGTACACGCAGTTGAAGAAGCTCCACAACCCCAGCTGCCTCAGAAACGAAAAAGATGTGGAATTTGCACAAATAATGATAACAAGTATTCTTAGACATGCCACAAGTGCCACATAACGATCTGCAAGACACAAAGCAAGACCCTCATCACATGTGCAAAGTGTCACCAGTAAAAAAGGTATGTAAACTCCATTTACTGTATACATGACCTATTTAAATACTATTCAACTACTTCAAAAATTTATATATAAACATTATATAGGCCTACTCTGTTTAGTTTATATAAAGTGAAGTCACATTACACAACAAAACATTGTTTGAAAAATATTTTCTTATTACTTGGATTCAATCAAAGTCCTATTTCTGCCATAAATTTTGCCATTTTTTAGTTAGTGTCATTTTTTTATGGGTAACGAGTTTGTACTATGTTGCAGGTTTTTTGAAGCCGCTACTCATCTTGTCCATGGCTTCATATTAACAAGTGCTCAAATAGATTTTACCTGAGTCTTATACGAGTTTTAAAGATTTCAATTTTCACAGTATTTTAAGAAAATTGTAGTTTAAGAAAAAATAATTTTTAGGCAAACATGTAAGACAAAACATTTTTAGTTTTGACTAATTTTTGTGAAAAAGTGTATAACCTAGTCTATTATGTTCAATAAAAGATCTTTATGACAAAAATGTGGTATCCACCCTTATTTTTTTGACCCCGGGTCAAAAATGACCCGACCATACCAGTGGTGTTCCACAAAACAACCATACCAGTTAAGGGATAAATGCGGTGAATTCATGAATCTAGTGATTTATTTTTTCAAAATAACACGATTTTTTGAGCTGACAAAAACATTTTCTTGTATCTTTCTGATAGTCACTTCATTTTAGCTTGTGCTGAGTAAGAGATAATACATATTAATTGGCAAAATAAATTAGGAAAACCATAAATACACTTAATATAAATTTGAGCTTAATCTTTAAATATAGTATTATTCCCCTTTTGTCCATATAAAAGTGAGCATCAATCAGGTGAATTGACATCGAAGCATTTTTCCTGCCATATTTCCCTTCAAATACTGTTATTGGTTCAAGTGATAATTGAAAGTAGCGACTGCCCAGCAGTATTTGAATTATTACCTATTACTATTTCATGGTATTAGCACCAAATCAAGCGATGTAATTAAAATGGTCAGTGGATTACTTTAATGAGAGTCAGCTGAAATAGAACACTTGATGCGTAAAAAAGTGGCTATCTGAAAGTAAATTCCTTTGGTCATGAAAAAGGTTGAATTGCGAGCAATCTATTTGTAGAAACTCATCCCTCATATCTCTGACATTGCCGAGTTTTCCTTCTAGATTAGTCGCAAAAGCAGGTAATCGACGAGGTCAGCAAAGATGTAGCAATGCAGGGAAATCGTCATGCAACGATCATAGAACTCATAACTGATGATAGATTGTTATCATGGTAGCACGGGCGTAATTGTGCCCGCACAAACCGAGTCTTCAATTATCTGCAATGCCATTTCGTCTCGTTTGCCGCGATTTTCCAGCACCTCCTCTGAATCTCCCACTCTGACCTTATCTCATTCCCTCCCTCCCCCTCTTCATTTTCCTCTCTCACCCAGCCCACCATCCTCACCGACTTACGTACATCGTCTCCAACCTCCACCTCGCCTCCGTGCCTCCCTCCCCCTCCTCCTCCCCGTTCAACCCTGGCCTTGTGTGATTGATTCCTCTTACGACGTTGAGAAAACCCCTTTTCCGGGGATATGCCCCGCGCGCTTCGTGACGGCGACTGGAATTAAGTCGGGGGGAGAGAAATCTCGTTTCCTAAGGAGATCGCTTCCACTCCCGCTGTAAAATAGGTTGATGGCTTCGTCTTCTGTGTCGGGGGGGAAGGAAGCGGCGGATGCGGGGGTGACTATGGGTGTGTGTGGGTGCGGCAAAAGAGGCGGGAGTGAGAGAGTTTTCGAAGGAGTTGAAGATGAGGGAGTAAGGATAGGCGTTAGCTACCCCTTCTTCCCCATACCATCATCCTCCCTCCACCTTCTTCCACTTGTGCCTGGGTCATCCTTCTTAATCTCACGCTGCTTTACCCCACGCTCGGTAACACTCAGGAGAGGCCTTTTCATGGATCAAGGCGTCCCGCAGTAATCCTCTCTTTCTCTCCCCTCTCCCTCCCTCCTAAGGGCACTAAGTACAAACCTGCCAGGTGACCCGAAGTAAATGACAATTTTTACTGTCTGGCGACATCATTTTTTTCTCTGGCGTGTTTGAGTTCACGTCGCTTCGAGAAGATGTGAGAGTGGGAATGATGGGTAAGGTTGAGGGGAGGCGGGTTACGCCGGGGATAATGATGCTGAATATATCCGGTATACTCAATCTGTGCGGTGGAAAAATGTGATATCCGGAGTCATATCATTCTGCACAGGGCGTTTCTTCCATCCCGTCTCATAATACCATGGTTTGTGCTGCTAAACGCTAAGCAATTATCTCTCAAACGAATATGGTTCGCATAAACATACTGTCAAATCACTCTCTCGATCGGTATGGTGGAAATGAAACTTGGTGACAGCCGCATGCGCTAAGTATTACGTAAAGAGGGGGAAGGCTCTAGGGGATGAAGTCGGCTAAGGAGTGCTTTGAAGTTGACTACTCATTATAGAGGCATGCTGCTAAATTATTTGAAATTGTATTGAGAGGACATGATAATGTTATCAACGCGTTTCACTAAAATATTGGTGATCCAAATGAAGCTGGATCAAAATGCGCTGATACTGACCACAACTCATCGGAGAAGACCACCTGAAAAATCCTATTGAGAGGCTTGGAGAGCTAAATAGTTGATTTTATAACCTAACCGAGCATTTGGAAATTGACAATGAAGATAGTGGACCTTGGTGGTCAAGGGTGGAATTTTACTCCTAGCTAGAACGAAGGAAATCGATTCTCTCGGTGAAAGGGGTCAATGCGCCACGGCAACCATGTTTTTTACTACTATACATCCTATTACAGTTTGAAGCACTACTTTTTAAACTATTTGGTTTCTAAGACAATGTATTTTCGTTGGTGCAGTGAAGGGGCAGTATATTATTTCACGACTCTTTCTCCCTTTGATGTCGGAAGTTTAAACAATAGATACACTCGTATAGCTTTTTAATCAGGCTCGTGATTGGTGTACTTCATAATACCGTTACGAGTAGGTATACGAATTTTCTTGGCTGTGAATTTGGAAACTATTTTATTATCTCGCGATAGGGGAAGAGTGCTCTAAAAAAGAACGCAAAAATTTGGAAATATTTGGTTGAGTTTTAAGTTATCTATGTGAGGAGTGTACTTCTTTGATTCGTATAGTCAAACCAATAAAATTACGAAATTATTATTGATATCATCGATATGATACATATCAACATGATGTTTAATTTGCTTAATGGCTAGATTTAGGTTTTCTGATCAACTTTTACTTCCTCATTGCGTATTTGGGTAATGGACGAAACTTGTGTTGTGAGGAGAAATCACCAGTTTCCATCACCAAAAAAAAACCATGAGATATATCTCTGCCATGGGAACTTTATCTGGACTATCCCTTTAGACATGGAATCCAACACGCTCAGGCGTCGGCGATCAATCTTTTTCCTGATCATTCCGATTATTTACTTTGGATTTGTCAGCCACGGTGACGTGCACCCGGAAACAGATGCCGTGAGTCGAAGCGCGGCCAAGGGGTGTGTAAATTTAGCCCCTCCCAACTCTCCCATGGAGTAAAATCTTTCAGCGAGATAGGAGGAGGGAAGAATGGGAGGGGACAAAAGGGGACGAGGGAGTTAGGGCCGGTGAATAACACTTTGTGTGTGTGTGTGTGTATGTCTGCACCCTTTGGTCCTCCCCGCTCAACAGTTTGCAGGAAGTGGACGAGGCTAGCATATTGAAGCACCAATATTTCGGATCCCCACGTTAGCCCTTGTGAGGGCGGCGTGTGGAGCGTACCCGACGAACTAATGAGGGGATGCATTCGGTGCAATTAATCAAGGGAGGCGAGGGAAAGGGGCGGAGTCGGTCGTTGTGGACCCAATTCCTGGAGTGGAAAAGACTTTCAGCCTGCCGCTGTAGTTTTTTTCAGGGATAAAGTAAAACTGATTTGCCCCATCCCGATCGAAATTACTCGACGCCTTCCTCACTCAACAAATTCTTATCCAAATGCAAATAAGTTCATGTTTCGGCAGTTATATTGATGGTTTGTGTTTCTGATAGAAATAGCCACCCCCGCATGAATTCAGTTGTATTTACCCGTGAGTCCTACACCATTTTAAGAGATCAAATTTGCAATGGAAATTTGTGAAACTTTTCCAATGTGATTTTCATTTACTAAATTAGGTTTCAGCGAAAATTGCCTTTGGTGATAATATTATTTATCGAAAATTAAATGGGATTACCACAAAATTCTCAATATAATATTAGTGGTACACTTCCCTCTTTAACACGAATTTTCCACTACACGAAGTAAAATTTTATGAGTTTTAGATATTTTGCTCCCCATTCTGATAATAAAATGCATTTAAAATAACAATTTTTATGAGGAAGTTTTAGGCGGTCTTGATGATCAATAGCAGCATGGAGGAACCACTATCATTACGATAAATGCATAACCATTTTATATTTTTTCTTTTGCTGTACAATACATTTAGTTTTTGCAACAGAACTCACTTAAAATATCCAATTGGTATTTAGCCGAGAAAAAAATCTTTTTTTACCATTTAAAAAGAATTTCCTTAGGATTTCCATAGTTTTATGTTACGATAAGTAAATTAAACAACTTAGGTAAAGAAACATCGTTTTAGAAAAGTTATTCTACGCTCAATCAATAGATAATAAAGCTCATGTCTTAAATTATACTGACACTTACAAGCAACACAGGGCTAAACCTCTCTCAGCTGAGGATTACAACCTAAATCTTTTGCCTATCTGATTAGTATCTTCCGCCACTAGGATAAAGTTAATTGATATCATTTACGAAGCGTGTTTTCAGTTGATAAAAAGGTGTTTTTAATTCATTTATGCTGACTCAATTCTCTCATTTGTAGTATTGTGCTGTATAATTATGATTGATCAACGTTTTATTTGAAATTCGTTCAGAGAAAAGTGTTGAGACACAATTAATAACTTGAAATCTATGGATCACAATACTTCTCCTAATACTCACAAATACTGTGACATAATCGCATAATTTTCTGGTTGAATGAATAGTGATAAGGTCCCAAAGTTTTTTTGTCCGTAACTTGCATGATAAGTATCGAGATATTGCTCCGTCACGAATCCGTATCTTATATTTCAGACCAATTTTTACCTTGGCTCGTCATCCTGCTGCTGTATCGCTTCATTTTAACTTTTTCAACGTTAAACGCGACTTAATGCTTCATCCATCGCGAATGATGAAGGTGAGCTAACCGAGACAAAATTAGATCCGTAAGTTTATTGACCGAGCCCTCACTTCAAAAGCCATCGGTTCTTTTTTTACACGCACCTCTGCAGTTGATCCTATTTATACTTCGTCGAACGCAGTAGGGCCCGTGGAAAGATGAGGCATAATCGAATTATTCCCTTTCAGTCATACGTGGGACTTTGCCTGTTTGTTTTTCGACTCTCTATGCATGCACGTCTCTCCCCGATAGTAGAGAGAGAGAGAGCCATAAACTCGGAACGAAGTCCAATTTATTCATGCTTTGGAGGAGCGGGTTTGATCATCGAGGCCTGAGATCCTCCGATATGGTTGCGTCTGTTTGTTTATACAAACGTCCTGGAGCAATAAAAAAATAATCCCTCGGAGCCTTATAAAAAGCCCAGCAGATCATGAAGGGCAGGCACACCGCGCTGGCTCACTTCTATATCCCATCCGTCCTCGTTATATATATATTTTTTTCCTCCTCTCGTGTATTTCGCTGGGCTCATCCAAATTGAAAGTGCATGCCATAAAATTGTTCAATGAGCGACTCTCGACGGCGGAGATTAAAATTCCGTACGCGTTTTTGTAACCGGTGGGGAGGAGGAGTGCCGAAAAGATGACAAAGGCCCACCCACCACCGTCATAAGAGCCGGGAGTGGGGTATTGGGGGGACGGGGGGCATGGTATAAGGGTAGGTGGTCAGGAGAGAGAAAAAAATCAAGACAGTAAAATCATCGACCGAAGCCGTGCCGCACTATGCGTTTGTGGGTCCGTGGATATTTTTTTATTGAATGGCATTTTATGGCCCCCCTCTCCCACTCTCCTCAACCCATACGATTGAAGTTTCCCAAAAGAACTCAGCCCAAGAGCACCCTCCTCTCCGGAGCAATTGAGAGGAGGATGAGGACGAAGATATTCCTACTCTCGTCCCGAAGGAGAAGGAGAAAAAACAATAAAGCTTTCGTTCGGAGGTCGGCCTCGCCCGACCATACTCATCTTTAAAGTCCGGTTTTAAGTGCTTTTATATGAAGACCAGGCTCCCCTGACTTCCTTTCGCCCACGCTAGTTTGTTATGGCCTGAGCATCATGCACAAACGATGGGCAATTCTCAATCGATTAAAAGTTCGCGCTGGGTTGCGCATTCCGTGGAAGTTACCACCACGCGGACGAGTTTGTTTTGACGAGAACACAGCGCGGTCGAGGAGGTGAACCGCGATTCGTTGCCGAAATAAACATTCGGGATTACAATGCGCAAGCAAAAAAGAATAACCCCCCGTAACTAACGCTCAAATTAGGTTTAAGCATTTATATTGACGCTTTTATTTACGCTATTTGCCTGAGGAAATAATCCCAGCTACTACTCGTCGGACACCTTTACGCTAGATTGCCTAAAACCAAAGAGGAGGCGATATTTTATATCGCAAGTGCCAGCACGACCTTTTGTTTTTCACTATTCTTTCAAGGTCATTTATTATCTAATAAGGTACTTTAAAAGATAATAAAAAATCGTGAAGCCTTTAGCACAAGTGCGGAAATAATTCATTTCTGCTTCGGCTGAATTTCTAAGATGATGTCGTTTTCAATTCGTGCGCGCTATTTGCCCTATTGGAGTGCTCTCTCTCTCTCCCAGAAGAACTACGGTTGGCTCAACATTCAATAGGTGTACTCTGACTTCTTTTCAGTAGTTGTTTTCGAATCAATACCTTGTTTAATATCTGATAAAGTACCAAAATGCATTCCATAACGACTTCTTGAATAGGTGGCCCCAGGTTAAGCTCATGGAGTCCCCGCGTTCAATCGTTGCATTAATGTTTCTTATCCCATGGAAAGTGTGTCAAGGCAAGAATCCAATAATCATTCATGATAGTTAATTATGATTTTCCTTTTTTCCGCTTTCCTCATTAAGGTGGTAAATTACTACCTGAATTATTACTCTTTTCAGTGTCTTATTTCATATTTTACATGTAGTGATCCGTTTATTGTTTATCATTAGCAATTTCTGAAATGTACTGATCCAAAGTTGTTGTTATGATTTGTTGTTCCCGGCGTAACTGTATAGAATCGATTCATGATATAATGAAAAGCTTTAACTTATTTTCTTTGGATTGATATTATTTGCTTTATATAAACCTGGGTTTCGGTGTTCCATTTCCATCTTTAAGAAACGACTGTTACAGGCATCAATCTTCATACATAAATACAAGCATACATACATTCATACTCTTAGATAGGAGCGGGGAGGTCGATACAACGGGAAGAGTAGGGAACACTGCCTTAGCTCACCCTCCCGGCCCTTCCCAATTTCCCACTGTTACATTAGTCAGGTACATTTTGGTGGATACCTCAAAAAGCGGTTACCTGAAGAGGTCTTCGAACGTCGCAATTAGGGTGGTAATTAGATAAACAATCCGAAGATTCCTGCAGTATTGAGTGGAATTTATGCATAATGAAGAAGTGAAAATTTTGCAAATATCTACAGAAATAAATTTTACTGCAACCTTGGTGTCCGTGTTTTTACAACATCATTGGGTGACAAAATGAAGTTAAGTACTCACAATATATAGTTTTTGAAATAGAAGGGGGGAAGGCAAGAAGATGGGGAAAAGAAGGAAGTGGGCGGGAAAACCCAAGAGAGAGGTGACCGGAGGGAAGGGAGGGGGGCAAACGAGGTACGAGAATTAGGATGAACAATAGCAAGTAAAAATATAATTATAAAAATATGTCACCTGACGGTGTAAAATCATCGAAACCTAGGTAGCTGTAAAATTTATTTCTGTGGATAAATGCTAATTTTACTTTTCTACATCGTAATTAGATAACATTACATTTTATGTAGAATCACAATGCTATAGTTTTTCAATTCTATAAACGTTACATGCATTATTAAATGCCTAGAAAGAGATATTTATCACTTGCTCCAAAATAAATTGATTAAGACTAAAAAATAATCCTGGCAGTTTCGTTTAATATGCGTTCATCTAATAGTTCACCAGCTCTATATATCGTATGTTCAGTTAAAATGAAAGATAAATAGCAACTTCATTGTAAATTTATGGATCCATAAATGATCAGTTGCGATGAATAAATAACATTTATTCGATAAAAATTTCATTGCAATTATTAAGATAATCTTGATTTTCCTAAGAATTACATAATTTTCACAAGATATCCTTACGATGCCAGGTGCTCTTAAATATCATCAGTAGTTACGTTTCTGTTGTAGTTTAAATTTATCAGATTGTCGTTCAAATACTTCTGAATACCTTATACCTTTCGGTAAATTCGGAAAATGTTCTTCGGCACTAGACGAAAAAAGTGTGTGCAAAATTTTACTGCTAATGGTTGCAGATTGTAGAAGTTTTAACAGTTAATATTTAAAATAAAAATTATTTGCTTTGTTCTTTTCTACAGTTTCCTTAGTTCTAGTAAAAGTAACGGTGTGCACAGTGGTATGCTTTGTTGTTTAAATACTTCTGAACCAAAAATAAATTATCATCAAACGTTTTGAAATGACGGAAGGAATTTACCCTCGATATTTTGTTGAAAGATGATATTTGTAGGCATGGAAGTGAAATCCTGATCTTCCTGTCGGTTTAAAAGTCAAGATATGCGCTAAACTCGATATGCTTTGGAGGCCAAGAACGATTTGAATCTTTTTTGGGAGAATAGTTCGGTCCAAATATTTAGAGGGTGGTGTTATATGACAGTAAGCCGCGTTTATAGTGAAATAAGGGTGCAACTGGCTCCGTAAATACAGAACCTTAAGGTTTATGAGTTTAGTCTACAGATCAGCGCATTAGGAAGTGTCTGTCTTTTTACGATCCAGTTGAGTTATCTTTCATGGGTATGGATTGCCCCAGCATATTGCACGTGAAATATACCAATATATAGATATTTTGTGGAAAAATTAAATCATGGTCTCTTCTACCATGCACACTGGTATGATAAGTTCATCACGATCGTTCAGTATGTTACGTATTACATTTTCGGAGAGGCTTTCCGCCAATAGATACCATTTTCAATTGCTTACCTGTCATGATAATCTTCGTTTTTGTACCCTATTCTAGGGTTGTGGCTTATTTAGCTGATTCCTGCGGCGTTCATCCATGGCAGACACACAGGAGAATTCTGCACAGAGCACGATTGACCTGAGAAGAGAACCAGGGCTACCCAGCGTGAACAATATAAAACTCCAATCGTCTGGTGGTAGACGGTAAGCAGCCTTACCTTTGTTTCTTGGGTTAAAACGTTTTAAGCCAAAATGTGGAGCATGAATAACATTTCCTCTGAATATTCGTAATACCCTTAGAGACGGTGAAGAGACAAGTACGAGAGTAGCCTTTTAAGTGTCGGGAATGAAGAAAACTATAAGAGGTACAATAACGCAATTTTTTTATTGTTTTTCAAAGTACTCTCCGCGATAGTCAATGCACTTTTGCATTCGATGGAACAAGTCGTTATAGCATTTATTCCATTCCCAAGTAGGGGTAGTCAAAATGGCTGTTTTTTAGGCATCGACTGCTTCTTCAGACGTCTGGAAGCGCTTTCCTCGTAGCATATTCTTGATTCTGGGGAATGTGAAAAAATAATTGGGGCTTAAGTCCGGGATGTATGGAGGATGATCAAGAACTTCGACGTTTTGCTGTTCCAAAAACGACTTTGTGACTCGAGCGGTGTGTGAGCTTGCATTGTCATGATGGAGCGTAATGCGTCGATTTGGGTTATCTTTCAGAAGCTCGGCGATCACTTCTGGCAAGCAAATGGTCGTATATCATTGAGCATTAACTGTTCTTTGATTTTCAAGAGAAATAGTTGCTATATGCCCAGATTTGGCTACGAATGATGCTACCATTTTTTTGGCAACGCTGCGAGAGCGAACAACTTTTGTCGGTTTGAGTTCACTTTGGAAGACCCAAACTGAAGATTGGCGTTTTGATTCAGGCTCGTAGCTATAGATCCATGATTCATCACCACTTACGATGTTGTGAACGTGCTTTGATGCTCCTGAGTTGAATCGTTGCAGAGTATTTTGACACTATTTGACTCGAGCTGCTTTCTTTTCTTCTGTGAGGAGGTGCGGTATCCAGCGGGAAACCAATTTTTTAACACCTAACTCTTCGTGTAAGATCTTTTAAACCGAGGTCCTTGAGATGCCCAATGATGCCTAAATCTCACGGTATGTAACATGACGATCTTCCAGAACCATGTTACGTACAGCATCCACGTTTTCTTGAGAGACGGCGGTTTTTGGTCGCCCTTCACGCGGTTCGTCACTGAGGCTAGAGCGTCCTCGCTGAAACTCTGCATACTAGCGATAAACGGTTGTCTTTGATGGTGCTTCTTCACCAAAAATAACAAAAAGTTCTGCAACGCATTCTTGCTGGGTGAGGCTTCGTCGAAAGTTATAGAAAATTATCGTGCGGTACTGTTCATGACTTAATTTCATCTCGTACAGCGACTTGGGAACTTTGACACGCCACCGTTTTAAAACTATCAGGCCGATCTTAATGAAACTTTGCATGGGCATTAACCAACTCAAGAAGTTGTTTATAAACACCATCCATAGTTGCTAGGTGATAAGGAACGTTCTATTCCCTAAACTTTAAAGGATACCCTCGTAGTAGGGGGTGTTAAGATGAAACAAATAGGGATTGAGGTACATCTACATCTCTATCTTCATCTACGTCCACATAATACCCTGCGAGCCGCCGCATGGGCATGTGGCAGGGGGTGTTAAGTCACCAGCCGCGTAAAGATGTAAGTTTTTGGGAGGCGAAATGGTTACATGTATTATAAGAGTATATTTAGTGGAGCTCAGTTTTTATTGTAATCGTTTATAGTGCGCGGAAAGAACGATATCTTGTATCCATCTGTTTGGCATTGTATCACTCTTATTTTATCGCATCTGTCAGACCTAGAGATGTATTGAGGAGAATATTCTTTGTACCGCTCTGAAAAACATCAGTTCTGAATTTCTCAAGCAGCCTAAGCCTAGCCTCCAAGTGTATATATTACCCTGCAAGCAGCCATATTGGCGTGCGGCAGGGAGTGTTAGGACACCAGCCGCGTAAAGATGTAAGGGATAAGGTTTTTGGAGGTGAAATGGTAACGTGCATTATGGTAGTGTATTAAGTGGAGCTCTCCTTATATCATGGTCACTTAATGTGCGTGGAACAAATTTTTGGACCTATCTGTTCCACAACGTGGTCATCATATTTTATCGCTTCTGTCAGGCCTAGAGTCTTAGTTTAGCGTGGAAATAATATTCTCTGTATCACTTTGAAACAGTTCTGAATTTTTCAAGGGAAATGAAGAAAGTTAATTGTTTATTAATAGGGTCACGATATGTTGTTTTTGTTATTAATCATGCATGGAAAAAGGAAATGTTTGCACATTGAACTGTGTATCTGTCATACATCGTCGCCTTTACAAGCTCTAAAGATGTAGTGCGGGTAATATCCTTTGTGTAAACCCGAAGCTCGGGTGAAGTGATTTGAAAACCATAGCATTCGCTCAGCAGTATTAGGTACATCATGACGGAGCTGAGACATGACTCAGTCATACCTCCAAGTCAGAGGTTTCCATAAAATACTTGGCACCCGGTAAGGTCCTCTATGTATGATGGTTATGATGTTTATTTTTTGATTTTGCCTGATTGATTGTTTATTAAAGTTTCGTTTGATTTTTCGAAGAAAACAGCATTCATGAATCAATACGCAGTGATATGTTTACTCCATTATGTCATTTACCATGGTTCATCGACAGGAAAATGCTCGAGCTATATTGAAAAACGGTGCTTAAATTTCATGGTTAAATTGATATAAGGCTGGATAAACACATTTAAAAACCATTTGCAAATATTATAGAGCATTTATTCATTTTTCATATGCTAAAATCATGCTCTCAGCACATACCTGGAAGAATTAGCTTAGGTTTTAAGAATTTTGGGTAGCGTTTTTCTAGCATATCATTATGGCAATACCATATAAATCATGAAGGAATTATTGACATATTGAAAAGTTGTCCATCTAACCTAGCTCGCGATACCCTGGGTTGTAGAGACACTCAGTTTGGAAAGCATTGATCAGGTGAGTCACTATTAACTGTGTAGGCTATGAAAGGGCGGTTTGAAGCAAAAATTTTCTGTTTTTCTCCGGAAGTTCCTCGCTCCTGGATCCTTTTTCCTGGTCGTGCATTTCGTGTGGCACTTTCCTCCTGTTCGCGGTATAGCAAATGTAGATGACGCGCACTCCTTTCCCTCGTACGGGTATGCAATTTATGGACAGCTGCTGATTCAGCAGTGTTGACCTAATTTTCTCCAGAAAAAATATTTCTCCTCCACGTGAAAGTTCACTTACTGACTGGGGTAGAGATTTTCTGCTGCCAATGAGTTTGACGTCCATGCATTAAGCTTTCCGGGAAATCTGTTCTTCCCAGTTAATCACGCTGCGCTAAGGCGTAAATGAAAGCATCCATAGGAACACATCATTTTAACCAGGAGCCATTATGTCACCACCAGATAAGCCGTCTCATCAAATCACTCTGACAGCCCTAATTTACATCATTTATGTCATTAATTTAGGTTTTTTTCTTTCCTATTATTTGTTGTCAGAATTATCGGTTTCCTTCACCTCTCTACTTCACATACTATTCAATTGAACGCTTTATTTCGTCAAAATTTTCTATCATAAAATTCTTCAAATTTTTTCTCATGTAGGTATTCCCTCTTTGCTCATCCTCCGTATTTCTTCATTTTCGACAACCTTTCCACTCTGCTATTCAGGAGGCGATAATGTTTCAAAGCCACACGGATTAGATTCTTATCTTTCGCAGAGTTTATGTTTACCCTAATTCCCCAGCTTTTTGGTGGGAGTTCATCGAAATGATATTACTTCCTCCATTTGAACTTCTTAATTTGTAACTATTTGGGCAATCTACCGGTTGAGGTAGATATAATAATAGGAGAGTAAAACTCTTCTTAGACTTTTATAGATGCAAGGCTCTATCTCTTAGCGTCTTTTCTCTCTTAACGTTTCAAATCAATACCTGAGTCAATTTATTCATCTTGTCTCTCCTCATCGCATCCAGAGGGCCTTTTTTATCTCCTTTCCTTCTCCACTTCCCACCATTCTGTCTTCCAACACGGCCAACAGCATACCTTTGCCCCTCGTTCCTCGTTGTCTATTCCAAACACCTACTCTTATCCTAATCTTCTCCTGAAGCTATCTCAGCCCATCCACTATACCTAGTAGCTTTTCGTTCGTCTCCTTTTCCGTCCACATCACTTTCTCTATTTTCTTTCAAACCATATATCTCAAAATTCCACCAGCCTGGTCTCGTCCTCCTTTCTCCGAGTCCAGATTTCTACAACATACAACGCCACGTTCAATTTCATATTTTTTGCCTACATTTTCTGTTTAAGTTTATGCTAGTTAATTTTTATTAGCCCTAAATTGCTGAAAAATTCTTTTGCTGGCGCAATTCTCCCTCTGTTTTTATTCTATTCCTATTTTTAAACCTAATTAAACTGCCCCTTGTTCTCAATTTTTGGCCCTACGACTTTATAACCGGCCTTGCTCTAATTTTCCGAAACAATCTTACGACTTATATTTTCGTTACCCATAGATTACTAGCATTATTCAGGCTAAAATTTTCTCTCCACACTGATTTTCTGGTCCAAGTTCATGTTCCTTCATTCCCTTGGATGATACATGAATGTAGGCGTTGTCGTTCTCAATCTAACTGACTCTAAAAGCTTTTCTTCTACTTTTATTCCCCATCCAGCTGGTTCATTTTCTCACCATTTCTTCGGCACTATCATCATCGCGAAAATCTGTCTCCTGACAGGTATCAATGAGATGTTCACCACTCCATTCAGGTATATTTTTTCCGTTGTCTGTAAATTTCGTCATTTTTTAACGACATTGAGCATTCCAACCTCTCCCTTTCTCTTTTTCGCTTCCTTCTATTGTTCCCTCTATATTTCTGCTCATCAAATAATTTTGGCGTAATTTCAGTGTAATCTTTTTCCAGGGCAGAGTTTCCGTTTTCGCCTTCTGTGTTTGTCATTCTCTCTCTGCCGGTGGGTGAAAAGCAGCCCTGGCGCCATCAATGGCCGCTGTCGTGGGTCATGCCTTGGGGAGTGTTTGTTCCTATAAACCCCCCGCCGATTCCAGTGGATTCTTAGTAGACTGTGTAGACTTATTTATATATATATATATATATATATAAATATATATATACATACAAATTAAGGATATATATATATATATATATATATTTTTTTTTTTTTTTTTTGAAGTACGTTATGTAAACTTAGATGAAAATAATATAGTGATTCCTGGCTAGATTAACCGTAACTCAGCCTTGAAAGTGGAAATCTCAAAATGGGCTTTTATGGAAATTACTCAGATTACAGCAGTAAAACATTCATTTGAACAAACTAAGAATCCAAGCAAAAAAATAAAATTGTGTTAATGTAAAAGTGTGTAAAAAGATGTGTTCAAAGGTATATTTAAGTAGTCAGAAAATCTGGTATCAGTTTCCCTTAAGACAGAACCACCTTAAAAGTTTTCTCTGAATTAGCAATATTTCCTCCCAAGAATATGCTAGTTTTCTTCGCTGCACCATTCAGCACTTGTGACTAGCCTACATTTATTTTCATTTCGAACTTTTTTCCTACTCTTACATTACCCTCCTTCATACACTATATACTATCTTCTGGTTCCATCTACACTGCCTGATCATCTGCATATTTCATGGTCATTATTCTCTCTATTTTCGTTTCAACACCTCTTCAATTGTCCGAAGCCGTAATATTAATCTCTTCAGCGTATGTATTTCAGATTAATCGATGAATGCTAATGTCCTTGTCTACCATCTCTTCCGATACCTTATCCTCTGCAGGAACCTTTTGTTGACTCTATCAAATGTTTAATCTACTCGAAGGAACATGTATTTGGGTCCTGACCACATCAGATATAATTTTGTCAATATACTCGTCGCCTATTCTTCAGTGTAAATGTAATATGCTAAGGGGAAAATAGGTAAACTAATCACGCTCTTTAACCAATTTTTAAATTAAATTAAAAAAATTTAATTTAAATAAAAAAATAAGTTCACTATGATATTCTGTCAGCCACCAATGCCATCTGAGCGTTACGCAAGTTTTGCATTTGACTTCCGACTCTCCAGTTTAATCATGGTTTTTGAAATGATATCCTCAGAAAATTTCATTCTACGCGATAAATTCAAAGCGTAGCTATATCTCTGTAAGTATGGGTTGACGATTGTAGCTGCAAAAGTGGCCTTTATTAAGAAGAGAGAACTAGAAATGCAGAATTTGGAGGATGAGAAGAGACAAATTTTAGAATTGGGCACATAAATTAAATTTACATAATGTAAAACGAACGAGGAAGTTCTAAACCAGTTCGGAAAGGTCACAAATTCAATGGGGAAATTAATTGATCGAAGATTATGCTTACGGAGGTACTGAGATGATGAATGCCGTGATAGATAGTAAAATACTTGATGATTAAGGAAGGGGATGAATGTATACATACATTTTTCAAATGAAATGAGTTTAGGTAGGAGTTATGAGATAGGAATAAGTGTAATCCGTTGAAAAGTAAAGTTTTTAAACGTAACCTCTATTTAATCATTATTTAATGTCCATCGCAATGCCAGTTTTCTCTTATGAATGCGGTGAATGTCAAAAGTTAGAGGTGGAATATTTTCATAATTTTGTCTTTTCTTTACATTCTATGTCGCACGAACTGTGTTAATTCGGAACTAATTTTGATTGTAGTTAGCCTGGGTGCCATTTTAGCTTCAAACCGTGATACCGTACATTACACAAAAAATTATTATGTTAAGGATGAATCATAATCAGTAAACCACTCTTCATACTCCCATTTTTACTTACAAAATTATCTGGTGCCTTATTTCCGGTTTTCAACAAAATCCTGAATTACATTTAAGCTTGGAAACCATACGATCTTACTCTTGCAGTAAGATCAGATACTGTAAATAGAGCAGACGTTTACAAGCAAAACTAATCTCAATTTCCCCGGTGAATATATTGCATTTTACTTATTTAGATCAGCACATGACTTAACCCCCTCATACCACTCAGACCCAGAGGCGGTGCGCTATCATTTCTCGGTGGAGTTTGCAGCAGACATGAGCTGAGATCATGCGGTCATTCCTCCTGTTATTCAGTTGGTATTTCCAACACTCAGTTCTGGATTCCCTGCTTTAGTTCAGTAAGTTTCCCAATTTTAGTAAAGTTAAAATTTCAAAATATTAGAAGTACCCTCAGTGGGAATGCCCATGACAGCAACTCAAGCGGCAGTTTGAAGGGATGTGCGAAGGAGCGTAATTCTCGATTTTAAAGAAATACTCGCGCTCGAATCACTATGTAAATATGGAGAAATCACATCATCTTCTCTACCACTCGTTTTATCTAAAAACATTTAACCGTAATATCCATCGTCCTTTGCCATCCTTCTGGGGAAATACGCGCGGTGTATTTCCCGCGGGATCACGTCCGACACATTCAAATGCATGCACGGGGAAATCAGATCGACCTCTCCACGTGACGGTTCGGAAAATTGTATCAATAAATAACCCTTTTCAAACGTGCTCGTCGTGATTCATACCGTGGCAAATAAATCTGTGAAGGGGTTTCAAAAGGAGGAGGATCCCATCGCGCGTCGCTCACGCCGCAAATGATCCGCGGACAGTGTACAAATGCGAGCACACCGAGGTCGATTGCCATCTATGTATGCGGGTCTCCCGTGGTCCGGAGCGGCAAGCGGCTTTGACGGGGCTGGCTGGCTTGGGGGAGTGGATCAAAATTGAACGAGAGGTATTGTAATCCCCAAGACAGCTCCTGATGCCACTGGGAGTGCATACAACTACTGCCGGTGTGTCCACCTCTTTAAAAAAAAGAGAAAAAGAAAATCTCCCACCTTTGTTATCGGACGCGTATCTCGGATTTTATCGCCCATGTCACATCTTGTTTTATTTGCACGACCGTGACCCAGTATCCAACAGATAGGGCACCGATGCACTGACGCTATCGACCTCAAATTATGACGGAACACCGGGATCCATGTGGGCATAAACTGTCTCGCGAACCTCTTTAAATGCAGTATCTCGTTCCGCTGGGGATTCCAAAAACGCTGCCCACAGGTAGGCGGGATGGGTGACTTTTTTATTCGGAGGTCGATCCTATCTCACTTGTGTGTCAACCAGTCGGATGAGAAATTTTCTCTCAGATGAGAGTCGTTTCTAATTGCAACCTCGTTATTTAAAAATGAATTGGAACAACTTTGAATAATATTGGCTCGCAGTTGTAGTACTTCACTGTGCTTTGAAAAGGTCTCGGTAGTCAGTGGGTGTTTTATTTTCACTCTTGTTTCATAAAATACTTCCCGAAATGATTGGTATCTAATTTTTAGTATTTTCTTATAAAATTGAAATTTCATTCAGTTTTGATGTTTGACAGTTCTTGCCGTTTACTTGCTGAGTTTGAATATTACAATGGCTACCTATTCTTATGGTGTATTTATTGATACTTTTTTAGTTTGGGAGAGCGATGTGATTATGAATTTTACAATCCGCTGTCTGTGAAATGTCCGTTCTGTTTCTTTACCACTAACTGTGTGCTTGTGTCAGTCTTTCACACCGCCGTCTGTGTTTGTCGTTCCCTCTCTTCCGGAGGATAAACATCTGCCTGCTCTAGTGCCATCTATTGGTCATTTAAACGGGCTAAGCCAGGAGTGTTTATGGTAGCTCGATTGTCTGAGCAGCCGATACGACATCGGAAGGTCTACGGTTCGATCGTTTATCATCCGTCAGTTTCTTCTCATGGAATCGGCCATCATTCCTTCTTCATACGGCCATTATTTGTGTCCATTTATGTGTTTCCTTTCCACATTCTGTCTGAAATTGTTATTAACTTTAAAATATTAAAATGATTAGCTCATATAGTGAATACATAGTGAATAGTGCTGTACATAGTGAATTTGGAGTCCATGACCTATTTAAATGACGAAAAATAAGAGTTACATTCGCACGTTATTACTTATTTACCAGACATTTACATTGTCTGTTATGCCTTTGTCAAGCAGAAAGCTTTGAAAATAGCCAATGGAGTACAAAGAAATACATGTGATTTGTCATTGGGGATGACATTAGAACTTCTGTAGGTCAAATAATTGAAGAAATGGATATTACATTCCTTGTGATTTAGATTATTGGGGCCTTGCTGGAGATACGTTTTGACCTAGACGTCATGTATCCTTTGTTCCAGAGTTGAGTACCGATGAGATTTTTATTGCAACCATCTCTCTCGGAAATATAATTGCTTTAACTATAAAGTCGATGACTGATTTGTTCATAGGGATGCTGGTTAATCAATGGAGCCTGGAATGGAAATCTACTAATTTATGGGAAATAAGGTGGCATGAGTTGAAGTGGACAGCTTGATTAACATCTTTGGGTATTTATGGAGGTTGAGAAAACTCTAAACTTTCTAGCGCGGGAGTAGTTCAAATGAACCCCGCCGGAGGACAGATCGACCATAGAAGCAGCTTCCATTAATACATTCAAATGTTCAAAGACTTTCTTGTAGCTTGAGAGGTAATAGGGTCACTATTTTTTCCGGTTGCTCTGCATTAACGTTCTTTGTAGCTTTATTTTTTGCTAATGGCCGGCCAACCAAACATGTGGACAGTATGTGCATGGATATATTTATATTTTTTCTGCTTCCTGACTCGCGCCAATTCCCGTAAGCATACGTTTTATTTTGACTTTTAGTATCTGTACTTAAAATATTCTGCTTTGCCCTCCTTGCAACTTCCTTCACTTGACAATTCTACCATTCCTACTTACACTGCCTCATTCAAAATTTATTTCATCATCACAATGTGTTCTAAAAATCATCATTTTCGTTTTGAAATATGGATTATATTACCCAATCATCCCTTCCATTTATTTCATTTTTATCGGCAGTCCCAATTATTTCCGTATTTTTCCCATCGATCAGAAATCGCAGCGTGCTTATTACTTCGCTGCGTGCTATAACCTCAGCATTTAACTTGTCCGTCGATACAGATATTGGTTTTATACGGCTGATTTTGTATTCTGCGAGAGATAAAGCACACTTAGCCCGGAAACTCATTTGTTACTCACTCTATCAAAAACATAGACAGAAGTTTATAATACCATGTATTTTCTCTGTATTTTCTGGTATTAATATAAATGAATGTACTATTTTCTTGATTTATCCCTGCTACCTAGGGGCAATCATATTTTATATCCTAATAAAATATCAATATTTCCTTCGAAAAAAATGGAAGAAAATAACTGACCTGTATAAAATCTTTTCTCTTTAAAAACCCAGTTTCCCGACAGGCCAAATTCGTGTCTCCTCTCAAGTTTAATAAAATTTTTAGTATCCGAATTGAACTCTGTTATACCCCTTCTTTCTGTAAAGAAAACATTTACATAGTTTTGCCCTCTTAGTTTAGGGTTCACGCTCACATATCAGGAGGTTCCCATTCCATTTCCAGTGAAATAAAATTCAAAGTCCTCTCGAAGCCCAATTCCATTTATCACTGCATTGTAGTCAGTGATAAAATTTTTTCGGCATCACCATGATTCTTGGATCGACTTTTTTTCACCTTTATTTAGTGGTTAAGAACCGTATTCAATGGTGAGGTAACATTTAGTATTTGAGTCTTAGGCACGGACCCTGGCAGCAGTGTCTGCTATTCGTAAAAAAAGTGAATGCTCTTTAGCATCATTTTCTCGAGAAGTCCACCATTTTTTGTGAGGTTGGCATTTGTTTTACAACAATACTTTACATGAACACACTTGAAGTGTCAAAAATTCAACGAACTCTCTCGAAAACTTGAAATCCTCACGTTAGTCCTCATTCGGAATTGCAGCGTCAGATCGGGCAGTCATCCGAAATAGCCACAAGCTTTTTGTGCATCCTATGCGAAGTATGCTCTTGTTACCAAAATAATGGGTCGTAAAAAAATCAAGTGAGACACCATCAGATTTGTACCCCAGAGACTGGAGCTAAAGAAAGAACTTTACTACCTAAAAGTTGGCTACCCATGGCGGAGGGAGCAGAAAATATAGTCACCATAGTAGCCCAAGCTAAGAGAGCATTCTATCAGAATATGAGCTAATAAACTCTAGACAGTACAAGGATGGAATAATCACTTCAGTAAATTACTCCTTGCAGTAAGACTTTGGCAATAGCAGCAGTAGAATAAAGAAGAGTAACCGGTATGGTCCAATTGCGCTTTAGAGGAATAATTAAGATCAACGGATGGATGGAATCACCATCGTTTAACATTCTGTGAATGGCTGCGCTAAAGAAGACATTCGACGACTAACTTAATTTGATCCGTTAAAACTCTCATAAATAATGGAATGCCAATGTGAGATTAATTTAGCAATAACAAAATGTCATGAATAAATGAAGGGATCGCCAGTGGAGGACTGTCTGTGAAAAATGTGTAAAGCTATGTAGATTGACAAATGCCATTTATGAATGTCAAAATTATGCACACTAATGCATTCCATCTCGGAAAATTTTATTTTATAACACTCTTTAGTATTTTCTGTCACATTCAGTGAGCATTAGGTAAATTTGGTGCGCATTTTCCAAATTCAATTGCATATTACCTTGCTTAATGCATTTATGACTCTATTTCCTGTGGATCTCCTTTGTTTACAGAGATTTGTTTGTTTTTCTGTGACCGGAAGGTAATTATTTGCATAATATTTTGCATAGTAAATATGCTGGTAATTTGTGGGAAGAATCGTGTATTTGCACTTTTATGCATCGAGTTACGCCACTGGATTAAAAGCACAGTGCCAACAAGGTGCCGAGATGCAGATTTATTTTCCTATTACTAGTGCGGTTTTTAACGCACACTCAAGCGGAACATTGAATTATGGCCAAATTAAAGGATAAACGTCGGCTATTTCATCGCATCACTCGTTTTAATGCCACATTTTGAACTAAATGCTTTGTCCTTTGAACATCTCACCTCTAAATATGAGCACATTGCTTTGCTGACTGTTTTTCATCTCATTTTACTATGAATCGTCTAGGTATTGATGACAGCACAAATATGTGCTTATTGTCATTTAGAATTTTTCGGGTTCTTTCCCACTTTGCAGAACAACATTGAACAATCGTTTAACCAACATTTTGATCGGCCTCATCTGGTCTGAATGTTCAAGAGATTTTTTGGCTGCTATAAATTAGGCTCTGGTCCGTTACATATCCGTTCGGGTCTAGTCCGGAGTGCTCTGATTGGCTGAGGAGTCGGACGTTGTTGGATTGTTGAAAATTCGTTTGAAAGTAAGGATCTCACCTGTTCTCTCTCCTGTTTAAGTTATAGACTAGAAAAGGATGTCCACTAACATGCTGCAACGCGGGAAGAACCCGAAAAATTATAAATTACATGAAAACCGCGGAGGCCTTCGTAACACTTTTAGGCGTTCATTATTTTATTTTCCATTAGACATGTGAACAGAACTTCAACAATTATAATTTTAACATTGGATATCATCGATGCCATTGGCTTGATACTATGGCCGGGCAGATTTTTTTCTAGTGGCAATTTCTTCGTAATTTCAAAATTTTTGCTAAATTAAAATATCTTCTTAATAAGCCAACTATGTGATGTGATAGGATTTTTCCTCGTGGGAAGTAGATTATTTAAATTAAATGTCCCTTTACGAGTAGGATCTCTGATCGGCCATAAATTCCAAGAATCTAGTTCTCCTCAATCCATCCTTAATTGCTAGGACTAAGTGTGTAGGAAGCATTCTATCGTGGTGGTGTACCCATAGGCCCAGCGAATCAAAGGTCTCATATCCGCTCCAGGTCAATTTTTTCCCTGAAGCACTTCGTGAGCATTCTAACTATTGAGGCGAAATATCTTCATCGAAGAATAAAATGGATGAACCCACACGACCATGCCCCAAGCGGGACTCGAAACCGCGATTCTTAGATTATCTGATGATGACCTGACCCTGCCGTGAGATTGATGCATGCGAAATTCCGCCAAAATGTACATTTCTCAGCAATAGCTCAAGAAAAAGGCCAATTGTCCTCGATTGTGGTGTTAGAGCGCGTGAAAATTACAAAAAATATTTCTTTCCACGGCATCATGCGCGAAAGACATTCGCATAATAGGAACTTTGTGTTACTTTCCGTCAAAGTGATTATGATTTGACGTGCTTGGAAATGGAATATTACGAGAAGAGGTGAAATACTTCGGCAGATTTTCATTACGCAAGGGCATCCGCTCCCTGTGCCGCCACCTATATTTCTCTCTTTGGCCGCATTTATTGGCAGTAGTGGAGAAGATGGGATTTGTAGAATCCCATTAAAGATTCTGGATCGAACGTTTTATAATTTTTCTCACGAACAACACATCTCGATTGACGTAATGTAGAAACAAAAATAGTCACTATGATGGTTGGGGGTGGGGTCAGTTGTGCACACCAATCATCGTGGGAGAATCCAAATTGCATTCGCTGCAGAAGAAACGATTTACTCTCATCAGTAATATGCAATATGAAGTTCATCGAAGCTGCTCCCAAGCCCTTTTTCCCTTGAATGGATGAGAATAAATCTTTCATCTGAGCATGGAAATTGGCCTCAAAAATTCATAAATTCTTGTGCTACACCTTTCATTCCTCTAAACGCCGGAAGTCCCAACCTCCTGTGAATATCTCCGGCGTCGAGCATTTTATTTGTGGTGATGGAAGTTGTTTGAACCGGATGATTGCGCAGGTTTGTGACAGGGGGATTACGTTTATGCAGGGTTGCATGTGGATGACGAGTTTCTTTGCATGTGTCATAATTCATTTTCCATAACGCTTATGAGTAAACGAATATCCTCCAAATATGGTAAAGAGCCATCCATAATCTAGGCTTAGACCTGAACACTGAAGCTCGCATGGAATAAGCGAATTCATGGCGATTGCTTTTCTGACAGATGGCCACGTAGAGGTACTTCCGCTGCAAGGTGAAATATTCTCGAGTGCTGATGAAGTACTCAACATTGTGAGCACCATTGAAAAACAGTACACGAACCTGAATATTAAAACATTTTTGAGGTACGATTGTTAAAGATTACGAGATTCCTGAGGGTCTATTCATATGTCTCTGTATGTTTTAGCATTAAATATAAAATGACGACATTTGGCAGAGTAATCCTTTCCTAGCAGCTTATTTAGCCATGTTTTCATATTCTGTCGAAACTCTTATCGCTTTTTAAGGCACTACGAATAATTTCGATTCTTAGAACAGAAAAATGATAGTAATGATTACATTATCAGCGGTGAAGTAAAATATGTATAGCACTATATCGAAGTATATTGCATCCTTTCCAACTTCAAAATGATTAACGGACTAGTTAACGATTATATATTATGGTGTTCACAGATTTCAGCATCATTTTACTTATAATATAAAGTGTTAAGAAATAATTGGAAATTTTATACTATAATTTTAAAATGGCATTGAAGACATTTTGGTGGATTGCAGGTCAAAAAATTTAATATGATATTATGGCGTTATAACTCCTTTTCAACAAATTGTCAAATATTTTAAATGTGACAAATATTTATTTCTTTTAATTTTTATCTCAGGAAAAGTTCGTCTTCTTCTGGCTCAAATATCAACTCAGAATAGCTTTTAAATGCATAAAAGTCTAAGCCAATTATACATTTATGTAAACCTTCTCTTTCAATTAGTTCTCCAATCAAATAGATTAAAAGTAGTCTGGTCTTCATTTCAGAGTTTAAAATATATTATGTCTAATAATGTTATCCTTATTTATTAATCAGTTGAACTAGAGCATTTAATGTCCTTTATTTCCTTGAACGAAATGCTTTGCTCGAGCAAAACTTAATTAATGAATATGTGTACGTTAAATAAAGCAGGACTAAGAGTGTATTCTGCTCTTGTGGTGTTATTACAGTATTCAGTCCTTGATACTGCTCCACTTTACTTCACTGGAAAATATTTTTTCTCGCCACATATCGAGAATATTTCCAAGATATTATTTTTCCATTTTCAATCCAACCTCCATCTTTGTCTTTACTCTCTCGCTAATCGGTTTATCTCGGAGTCAGGAATCGATTTCCGATTTGGCTTTTCCCATCGCCTCTTCTTTTTTTTCTCTTCAGCTTCTAAAATGTAACATGTAACAGCGCTTCGTTGAAGTATCAATATTGAGGCATCGGAATGGTCTTTCAGTGAAAGGCTTTTGAGTAGAATAGTTCATCGATCGCATCATAATCAAGATTAACCTTAGAGAGGACTGACTTTTTAAAAGTCGTATTTATGGGTTCGGGACCAGATTGATGGAATCGGATTACCAATATTGTTCCTCCATACCATTCATGTGAAGCCATGGGTGAATCCTATTACGTTCTATTATCCTATCTGTATATATGGGATGTTTATGGGGTCCTCACATGAGTGATAAGTAAACACGAAGTATTTGAGAAGGGAATTTATGCGTGCACTGTTTACAAATTACTTGAAGGTATTTTTAGTCTAAATAATCGTCCAGAATATCCTCTTGCGCCATTGTTTTTTATCGTTATTTAAAGTAATATTTTACTCAGCTAAGTAGTTTGATTACAACATTTTCTTATTGATAATGTGAGAGAGAGCCTGCCAGTCAAAAAATGCCAAAAATCAAGGGTTCATATACAATTATAAAATGATGGGCCCTAATATTTGTCTTTTCACTCACTAGTCATCACCCCATATTTCCTGAAATGCCCTTCAAATGCAAAAACTTAGTCTCTCTCAAAGGAGCATTCTTTAAATATTGCTATCAGCACCTCGAATTTAAAAAACATCTCTGGTATTTTGCCTAATAAACGATGCCACTTTTAATTGCGGCCTATGTTACTTACCAGTGCGAGTGGGGTTTTCACATAGCTTACCTTGCTATAAATGATGAGTTTATAGTAATGCATTACTTTGCAAATTGTATTTTCCCCATCATACCATAACATATTCTTATATTTCCCCTCCCGTGCCTACATCTAGAATTCTGCTCAACCTTCATAGCACGCCGTTATTCCTCGATACAGAATTCTGGCATTTTTGCTGCCTCCTAATTTCTTCTATCAGATTTCTTCCTTCTCATCCCATATCCTACCCTCTGTCCTCTATATCCTATTCCGCACATCTGCTCCACTATTAAATGTAAAACTATTGTCTGCACTTAGTTTCTTTACGCAGCCACGAATTTTTCAAACTATGCAACGCAACATTCCATTTTAGGGCCTAAATTCACCTTTGCTTAATATCTCTACTCAAATTTGTCCTCATTTATTCGCTTTTCCGATAAATCTTGCTGATGTAGTTATCCTACAAAGCCAAGACTATAAATAAAAATTTTATGTAGTTGCTTGAAGTAAATTTTTGAAATTTCCGTTCTCTTCTTAAATGTCTCCTTTGGAGAGGTAAAGATTTACCTTATGTTATTGCTACTGAATGTGGACGTTGATTAGTAAAATTCACCCCAGCAAAACTTTAAAGAAAAAATTTGCCTCAGTATGTTGGTGTTGAGAAACATTTTTTGCCAGAAACTTTTTATCGTTCCAATTTTTAAGATCTAGTCTACCTCAAACATATCTACATTCTGAGAAAGATTCTCATATTTTTGGCTGCAATGTCATAGGATCATTTAAAATATCCCTGTATATCTTGATATTATCCTCATCAAGTATATGAAATTTTACAAGCATACTTTTTTATGGATTGTTCGAGCCTATCTCCTGATGTTTCAATGGGGTTCCACGGGAGAAAAAGATGCAATTTCTAACAATAACGTCACAATTTCACAGTAGGTATATACATTGCTCAAAAAGTGATAGCTACATAATGACAATGGAATCATATTCACTCTAGCACGACAGAATTTTGAGGCTTGCTCACATGTACGCTACCTCGCTGTGAAGATGCCGCAGGATTCTGAGCTCCTGGTTTACCGTACCCCATTCAAATCGAGGGGGAGACAATTGAGAATAACGTTATTTTGCCCGACACGGTTCGCCGGCGGAATTGAGTAACCATAACATTCCTAGTCCTATTCCGCATTCGCCATTCCTTATACGATCCACCGCTAAACACCCAAACGCGTCCGATTTTTTTGCCCATAAACTGCCTCATGAGGCCCAGGCGGAGGGCTCCATCCCCACTTATAACGTAATAAAACACGTTTGATGATTATAGTTCTTCAAGCTGTCGGAAAGTGACGTAAACATCTTGCGTTCTCCTATGTCTTCATACATATATATTTTTACGCTCGATCCATAAAAATCTCCCGAGAGCATCTTCATGCAATTGGTCTCACGAGGGAGGTCTGTCTGCCTTCCCTCTCCAGTAAACCCTCCCACGTGGTGCGCCCCCTTGCGATACCCCCGCCTACATGACGCCAGTAAAAGGAGAAATAGGTAGGATAGGGGTGTTCCCAGAACCACCTTCAACTTATGGGTAAGGATGTTCCTGTCTTGCCTCTCCAAAGTGATGTCTCAGTCAAGAGGACCTCGGCTGACTTGCGCCTGTAAATCCCTCAGACCTTGAGAATGGACGGCGAAAGGTCTCGGTCATCTTGTATGCCCATCGATTGGCCCGCAGATGTTCGGAAGGAAGGCCGAGTCGACTCTCCTCTTTCACCCGGGAGCACCCCAGAGTGGTATTGGCGGCATCTGGAAGGGATCAGCCCGGAACGAGGGTGCCAAAGGCATATCTTGCAGTCAGAGTCGGTGGGAGGGGAGGAGTGGAGCACAAAAGAAAGTCTCCCGGTCTTCCTGGCCTGTCCTGGGAGTGGCATGTCGGAAGATATCGAGTTCGGGTGGAAGGGGTGTGACCGGCACATAAGGAGAGGGACCTAAGTGCATAAACAATGCTCTCAGCCTCTTCAATAAACCATGTGGAAAATATCCTAGCTTGGGGGTGCAATTCATTCCAGACCTTCTTGGTCTTTGGCGGTATTTTGTCCCTTTAGCCTGACTCCAACGACATTCCACGAAAGAGACGGAGAAAACTGAATAGACGGACTCTGTTCAATATCATGAAATTTAAACTTTGTGCGTAATTTGTCTGACTGTGAGAATTTTTGAGTTGAAGAGTGTTAAATAAGTAAAATACGGTAGTAAAACTTGGGAAACAAAGAAATAACCAAAAATTATTGTTCTGCGAAAGAATGAATTCGATCGAATAGTTTCGGTAATTTTTTGGTCATACCTCCATAAAACGGTTAAAATATTTTTAAAATATTTTTATAATTTGAATTATAATTAGCAGAATTTGATGATTTCTTTCGTAACCTTAATGTTATTTTGAAGTTCTATTGCTACATTGATCAAAATTGACTGCAGATCACGCTTTTTAAACCACTTACGTTACCTACACTCATTCTACTTGTGATAGAAGAATTAATAAACTCTAGAGAGATTCATTCAAGATATGTTGACTTAACATTTATTTTGCTCTAATCTTTGACTTGCAAAGTTCATGAAAAGGATTAGGACACAGAACTTTTTGCGCGTCAACTCAGATTTTTGCATGTTGATTCCATTCAACATGCTATACAATCAGAGGAATTTAAATACAAAGAAACACACTTGCTGGTAAGATCTAAGGCTTTCTCGGAGTGAGATGTTGAGAAGTTCCATTCGGGAAGTCCACCGGATGAACTTTCCGAATGAACCCGGGTGAACTCACCCGGTGGCCTTCCCGAATAAAGCTTCTCACTAGCAGCTACTTTCACAAACATAAACTAATTCAAAATGGCCACTCCTAGCAAGGTACCGCTGAATAAAAAATTTCTAATTTCATATTTCACCGAAAAATACGAAGCTTAACCACGATTTTTATTGAATCACTTATATGAACTGCAGAAAAAAATATTCAGAAAGTTAAACGATAAGTTTGCCGAATTGTTCTGACTAGCACTAAAGTAAATAATAACTTTAAAAAAAGAATCACAAATAGATAAACAATAGAATTAATGAGATACACTTGCTCTAGCTATGTGATGACTGTCCGCAACAACCAGAAATTAATTTCGTTTGATGACATAGATCTTTTGGGTCCTCTCCCGTGTTAATCAATCCTGGTTTTTTTATACGTTCAAGTTCGCTTCTCCAGGTGCAATTCTAACTTTTGACATGAATTTCATTCTCCTAGTGGCAGCTAATTCGAAGCATTTCCTCGAGCATAATTTGCATAAAGCAGTATGTATTGTGTGTTATGAATTTAAAATATCATTAATCCTTAAGGTTTGATCTTTGGTCATCCTTGAGGTTTGTAAGAGAGCTTAAAATAAAAGCGTTAAAAATGGATCACATTCAGAATTACAAGAATGGCCGTTTGGAGCAATTTTTTTCTTTCAGCATTATGAAAGATAATGAAAAGCAAGGTTTACTGAATCTTCAGAGCAAAAAGAATAAGGGAGAAAAGGGAGTCGTGTTCAGGGCTTAGAAGCCAAGCACTTCTTAAATTTTCAGTAGGAGGACCGGTAATATCTTTCTTTTTCTATTCTGTTTCCTTTATTGGAAAGTTTCTACACCCATACTATCACCAAAAGGAGTTAATTAGCCTGCTTGCTGCTACTGGGAAAGGCATGACTTCGCGATTGGGTGTTTATAGCTATGAGCCGTCTAAAGTCACCAACTATCAATTCCCATTATGCGGGGTGACAGCTTGAATCTCTCCGATGCGAATAGACATCTCTTCAACGTCTTGTATGTTCATTACCCAAAACTCATGTTCCTTCGACTAATGGAAACGAATCCTTATTTAATTGGATTACCATCTTCGGAGAACCCGCATCCGATGCTGTGCTCCATTTAAGCCCTGATTCATAAGGAAAAGGTCAGCTCAGAGGTCCCTGTGGTGATTAATCAGAGTTCAATTGAATAATCGCCCGTGAACAGTGTTACGAGCTGCATGTTCTCTATCGTAAGCACAAGATCTAGATGTTACGTGTAGTGTGCTGCGTGATTTCCCGCGAGACAGCTCCCGCTAGATCATTTTATCTCTTTTTTGCTCAAAGTTGGAAACTTGTGGCAGCTTCCTGGTAACCGGGCGCCATAATCTATTTATAAAGTGCAGGTACTTCGTTTTATTATTCATAGAAACAATTTGGCTTTCAATATCAGTAGATGCATAAGAAAAACACAATCTCTAATGTCAGAGATTACAAAATATTTTATTATTACATGCTCTCTCCCTTTCCTTAACGTTGGACTTTCCAGAGGTTTTTTCCAATCTAACAAGTATATGCTTTTGCATAATTTTAAACTTCAATCAATCATTTTATTTATCAATCAATGTGCCGCAGAGAATTTTTTAAATACTGCCATCAAGGATTGAAGTATATCATGCATCAGAATAGTTTATCTTCCAATATGATGATTGCGTAATCGGCAATGGCTGACTTTATCGTGATTAAGTGACTAATTAGTTGGTTTTTGATGAACATAAATGTACAAAAGTACATTTTTGATCATCAATAACCATCCTTTTGAAATCAAACAACATATTTGGAGTTGATTAAGTACGGTCTGGTTCATAATACGCGTGATCTTGTCATCAATTCGCAATTTGGGACCGCGCGCAGTACAGTAGTAAATTTGCAATGAAGCTACATATGTCGCAGTACATTTGAGGTTAAAATATCTGGTATTTTAATTGACGCTTGACTTCAAGCACCAGTTGGATAGTATTAACACTTTAAAAATATTTTACGATGTAAAACTTCCTCGTTCTATCATTCATTAAATACTCCCAACTTGGATAGATGCTGTTTATGTCTGTCCTATTGAAAATTGTTGCTGTGGGCGTTACACTTAAGAAACTCTCCCTTGTCATCATGAAAAACCTCCATGGTAATTAAATTACCATAGTTTATTGGAATAATTATCAATGTCTTCTAAGTATGGCTCGTATGACTTGGAAATTCTGATACCACAGAGAAAGTCTTTTTCTGAAGATCTACTGTTTGTCCTTCATCGCATATAATCCCATTAAAAGCAGAGAAATAGCCTACAATTTCAATTAAATTCCTTTAAAATGGTCAAATTGACCCAAGAGAGGGACTAACTCATTTATCTGGGCTCTTAAATACATATTTTGGTTAAAATTTGTCCACTTAATTTAATAAATTGCTGATAATATCAAACAAGTGTTTACGTTTTTACAGTTCTGGCCTTATTGACATGCAGTAATTCACAGACTCTCGCAGCCTTTTTTGTCTATGAAGGATGCTTTCGGGCTATGCTGCGTTTCGTTCATTTTTTTAAAACTTACGAACGAAACGCAGCATAGCCCGAAAAAATCCTTCATAATTCACGATTTTTATTTTTAAAAAGTCTGGGATAGAATGATATCCTTTATCCGTTTACCTTTATCCGAATAAGCCTAAGATTGTAGCATTTATCATAATATAAAATTCTAATGCTGTCAAATGAATGGGTATGTTTCAACATAATATTAATATTTTAACATCCAATGTTTTTCTCATCTTTCAGTGAACAAATTTGGAATTTTCTATTAGCCTTTGAAATTTTGTCGCATGGATGATGGAATCACTCAAAAATGGAGTGATCATAATTGAATCTTAACATTAGCGTTGCTGTAAAAAATGTTCGTTCTTTTCTTTTTTATGGACATTTATGCTCGTATTCTTCTTTGTTAGGGGAAAAAGAGTTCAAGGATGTTTTTTAATGGTTCAATCCACAATTTATTACTGCTTGAGCTACTATTTTACCACCCTCTCAGTGTTTTATATGCATTCTGCAACGATGACTATGATCCTTAAACCTGTTTGGTACTTGACAGAGAATGTCCTGCCACATCTAAAATCCGCTTCCAACCATGTTGTCCACCCACTTGGAAACTCCCCAGAACTTCATCTACCGTTAACATATCTTATTCTCCTCCGTCTGTTTGTCCTCTCCACTCTGCCAATTTTCTCATCCGTCTCCTGGCCTACATCCTTAAGTTCTAAAACTTCTCTCATTGACTCTCCTCAGTGACCTCGTTGTAGATTTTGTCGGCTTCTGACTCATCTTCTAAGTCCACTTAAACCACCTTTACACGCTTTATGACCCATTCACCATCCTTGACACTGGCAAAAATTCTTCAACGGATGTGCATCTGCATATATTTCTTCTCTTCGCTCACTTTGTTTCCTCAAAACATGCTTCCTAAGCGCGTCCACAGTTTCAGAGTTAACGCCTTCGGAGTAGAAGGCGAAACTGTTTTGAAATCTATTTTTTCTAACATTAGTCATCAAAACTTGCGGTGCATAGTGGTAATTCTTTAGCACTCTTGTAAAATAGAGGGTAAAGTCTCTAGAGGAGGACCTATTAATAAGTTCATAGACCAAATTAAGAGGAAATTACATAATAAGAGCTATCAGAGAGTAAGGAACCTGGCATTAGGACCTGTAATAGTGGAGGAATGCAGTCAATCAATCTTTGGATTGATCGAGTAATGATCAAGACGACTTTGAGATGTATCTAGAAATAACTTTAAAATCCCTCTATCAAATTTTCGACCTCAATCTCAAGGTGTTAATTGATTAACACCTCTCCGTGTTTTTATCAACCATTATTATTCCAAGTCAGGTCTTAGTATCTATTCCATCAGAGAGGCAGCTAAAAAGCACAGTCAGTAACTGACCATATTATCCTCCTCAATCAGTCAATTAGTCATCTTATTATCCTCAAGCCTCAATTATCTTTGCTTAGGTCATCTATATGCAGCCAATTTTAAATTTATCAGGTGCCGCCATTACCGAATAATATTATACGCTGCGCACACCTGGAATGAATTAGCGAAACAAGCTACATTATGGCTAGAATCCGTTGCATTTCAGTTAGAATTTGTTCCTAAAATATCATTTCCTCACCCTTATCGTCTGTTAACTTTCTTGTATTTTGATTCCCTTTTCTAAGTTAGTTATCACTGATCCAAGCGTTAATGTGACTTGCAAATCTCTGGAATTCTTCTATTTGCTGGATTGGTTTTGCTTATCGTGCGTGAAAGGTACTTAGCTGTCAGTGCAATGATCAAACGAGTAGAAGTAAAATTTCCGCGGATATTCATAAATTCAGAATGCAGATGAGTCTAAAATAGAAGTTTTACCACTCAATTTCGTACTATGTAAGTAATTCTGACGAATCTCTGATTTTTAAAAGCAGGTAAACGGAATTAGAAATTAATTAGAATGATGGTATTAACCTAATCGAATATTATTACATCTGTAAACTTTATTAACCCTTGTGTTTATCCCCTGAAAAATGTCTCAGAAAATTAACAATTTCATTAGATCATTCAATACACTTGAAAGCCAATCAGCCTTATGATACGTCATAGTTTCCAATCAAATTGATCGCGTGGTGGAAAAAGTTGTTTTATTGGTAAGAATTTTACCTTCCTCCTTTCGCGAATGAAACGTAAATAAATCACTCACAAGTAAGAATAGCAGTAATCACTAACAGAGAAAGCCAGTTACCCTGGCTAGGGACGTGTACAGCTTTTCACGAACACTCGAATGTAAAATCACTGAACGCATGACCGGAAAGAGGGAGTGTTGAGCGGAGAATCATTGGGACTGTTACTTACAACAACGATCTAGTTTAATTTTCAGTCGTCTGTTTTCAACCAACGGAGTAATTAGGTGGAGTCGGGCGTTCTAAACGTTCCAGGCTCTTCGCAACAAACACAATCCTAACCTCGGCAAAGTGCGCGAGCGGACTCTTTGCGCTCAAAAAGAAAATTATGACCGGAGCATTCGACGGCCATAGTGTGTTAACCGGTGGCGCAAAAAAAGGAATTAATCACATGCGTCGCGGAACGGACTGGACGGGAGGAAAACAATTGGCAAGCGGCGGGCAGCAACGGCCGCAAACAAATGAACGGCGTGGAGAGAGTGCAACGCTTGTATCACTGTTTACGGCTCGACCGGGCTGGGGTGAGAAAGTCGGGGCATGTGAAGCAGCGACGAAATGGAGTCAGAGGAGAGGATGGAATGTAATAGCGTGTTTGATGGAGTGCATTGAGCGACTTTTTGTCAGTCATACGTCAGTCTTGAAGTTTTAGAAGCCAATAATTTAAATCTGTGATGAGTTTGGTATGCATTTAGAATGTTCTTTAGTCCAATTGTATTTTCATATTCTGGCTGTTTACAAAAGTGCGATCACGTCTACACAATTCAACGCTTCAACATTTCTCCTATGTTACCAAGCGAATGTTAATTTAATTATACTTAAATTACAACTGGCTCAAGGACAATAATTCTTTTAGCAAAGGGAAATAAAAATATTTCATCTACCAAGAACTTGTAAAAGTTTTCCGGAAAAACTGAACTTCATTTTTTTAAATAAAAATTGCAGCAATTTATATCTAATGGGTCAGTTAAACAGATTATAGTGAAGCAGTTGACTTCTTCTACGTGAAATTGAGAAGTTTAATTCTAGCTATCGAACTGCGGTATATGTTCAAAACTATTTGTTTCAATATTGTGTGAATACTATGGTGACACTTATTTTTCATAATTGAGAAAAGTTATGTTTTCCATCCCTAAAAATGGTCGTTTTGGAAGGTATAATTAACGCTGTTCATTAACATGTTTAAGTTTCGTTTTAATGCTACCGAAAACCTTGTCCCATGATACCTCGAAACTGTTTTTCGGGCGGAAAAGAGCTCTTCTTGTAATTGTGAAGGCACTTAGGGCCCAACTTTAGTCGGTTTTAATATATCTTTCTGCATTTCTTTGATATGCTCCTCCGCAGTCAGAGCTACCTCCCCGATGGATTCTGTCTAGCACCGCTAAAAAACTGTGGTATAGCCCGTACCATTCTCTTCAACTGCGAGAACTTGCCCCTTTCTGTCCTCCCTGCTCCGGCTCTCCGTCTCCGCTCAGAGGACAGTTCTGGGAAAATGTTCTGCACACTGAAGTGTCACTTCGGAGAAGCCCCCTTAGCTCGTCGAACGTCGAAAAATCTTTTTGAAACTCTCAGTGTTATTAACGGAGTTGAAAAAAGCGTTTTTAGCCTGCTGTTTTATGAAATGTGATTTCACTGATTGCTTAATTTCTAGAATAAGTTTAGCAGAGGGCTACTCTCCATAACGTATATTACAATACTTACATGTTCTTGAGATGCAAAACCGATGGATCTTAAAAATCTAGAATTATTGATATAAGATCGTTATTTTAATGTTTTGCGGGGTTAATTTAGAAGTATATGACACCAAAGGCTAACTATGATCACTTTATCATTCTTCTCTTCTTACAATTATGTTTAATTGCCTGTGTGGTCGTCAGAAAAGGACCATATTGAGTTCATCAGTGACCTCTAAGGAAGGGCTGTTTAAAAAATACCAACAAAACTACAAAAAACCATAAAATGCTGTAGCTACAGAGTGCTAAGTTCTCATACCGTCTTAGAGTCTATATCAATTGATGATGAATCAATATTTTTATTGAGTGGAAGATCTATGAATGGGAATGCTTTTTTTCCGGCGTTTTAAACTGCCTTTTATTCTGCTTAATACTTATTTGCATTAACACTTACTACCTGAACGGCAGTCTAAAAAAACCCATGATTGTCTCTCTCTCGGTTTGGTTTGAAATTAACGCAATACGGCGAATGAAGCGTACAAGTTTGATTACGCAATCCAAATTTATCTCAAATTATTTTATTGCTCTGTACAATACGAAATATATCTTTCAAAATTAAGATTTTGGTGACTTGCGTTGGCATACGCATAACTAATTTGTCTTTTTTCTGTATGTATTCCAAATCTTTGTAGATGACCATTTAAAATCATTTGAAAATAACCTCTCTTGCACCAAAATTTCAAAGTATACTTCTTCAAAGATTTCATCTAGAGGCATCAGTGTCTGAAGACATTGCCATATTGACGGACCTTCGATTGTGGATCATTTGTGTGGAACCCATGTCACATTTCCATGGGAGTATTGTTTGATTAACGCCACTCAAAATAGAAATTTTTCTCAAGCGACACCCCGGTTGAACTACATATTGCGCTTACGGCTTTGACTACTCGGCACGTTGCCGGGGGAATGACCCTGCGCATCCACAATGAGCTAAGCCCTCGTGCGCTTCGGTATCGGTGCATTCCGGTGGAACATCTTAAGGCCACGTTTTTAAATTGGGTGTTATGCGAGTAGGTCGACAAGCGAGCAGCAAGGCGCTGATGTTGTAGACTTGATACATATGGAACTAACCCGAACTTTGCCAGTCTTAAATTTAATGAGTGGGGCATTGCTTTTCAACGATAAATTATCTGGTCTTCCACAACTCCATTAAGAAGTGCCGATTTATTTTCCGGCAGCTATCCCGATCGATATAAAATGAAAACTACTTGCCGTCATCTTTGAGGATTTGGTTATTGCTGGCACTACTTACCACTTTCTACCTTACACCAACCTTTTCGGTGGGTTGATGAGTACATGTAATGAGTACATGTCGAATGTCAATCTTGCGAAAGATATGACGCATTTGTCTCATCATGGGGTACATTTGCTTTGATTATCTCTCCGTCAATATAATCTGCAACGGTTGTAGCTATGCAGTGCAGTATCCAGGAAGCATACTTGTTTTATTTCATGGGAGAAAGTAATCCAATTGGCGGAATGGTTATTTTCCATTTTTAATTGGAAGATATAGCTATAACCCCGTAACATTGGGGATTCAGCGACCATGGCAACCAAAGTACTAATGAGCAAATTACTTCAGCTGGCTGCTCAGGGAATGAAAGAAAAGTATATTGGAAGACAAAAAGGATTCGAGTTATCTTCACTAACTGGTAGAGATTCTTAGGTTTCCTCACTTGATCGCTAGACGAAACCACTCTCGAAGATGCCGGGAGATTGGCGTTTGGACTAACATATAGTCCTTTTTGCCCTCACATAGTATGTAGCCATGATAGAATTGTGGCCATTCTTTTAGGCCGCTAACTTAAACATCTTTCATCATTGGCCGTTCAATCCTAAGATTGATTGACCGCAGCTCTCCGCCCCTCCCTATCTAATTCTAGTCCTCTTAATCCCTAGTAGCTTTTACTATGCACATTCCTCTTTATTTGGTCAATGAACTTATTCTTGGGTCTTACTCTAAGCTTGGGACTTTATCCTCTATTGTATTATCAATTATGTTCTTCTCAAACCCATTGTGTCTCAGGATGTGTCCAATCCATCTGGTTCTTCTTTTCTGTGTGGTGTTCAATATGGTCCTCTCCTCTTCCACTCTTCTGTACACTTCATCATTTCTTATTTTGTCCGTTCATAAATATCTTTTTTCGGTAGATAATTGAACAACGTGGATTAGTCTATTTCGCGCGAAATTTCCTCAAAGGCAAAATTATTTCATTTAACCAGAACTCGAACCCGGAGCCATCAACTACCTAATCTAACGAGGATTAAGTCCACAAATGGAAAGGAGTCTCGGTAGCTAAACTAGCTGAGGTACTTGGTGCTATATCTAGGTACCCGGGTTCGAGTATCGGTCAAGGCGCAAATTTGGGCCTTCGTGGCTCAACTGATGAATCACCCGATGCGATATCTAGGGATACAGGATGGAGTCCCGGTCAATGGGCGTGATTTTTCCTCGGCTGTGACTAGTCACGCTATCTTCAAAATATGTCAGTCTATTTTGTTCACGTGCACACACGAGTGACTGCCTGCGCTCTCTTTCGGCCGCACCCTCAGAGCATCGTGGATTTAGACGCATGCGTGCTCACGAGTGTTTGAGGTGCAAGCCCGCGTGCCGGGCATAAACTGCATATTTTTCCTCATCCTTCCTCGTTCCTCCGCTACATCCATCGGGAGGCCATTTTTCCCATGTTTACGTTACTACCGGGCCTTTTACGGCTCAATCAACGCGGGAATTGAATGGGACCATTGTGGTCGGACGACGCGAGGTTGTCCGGAGCCCTTGACAGGCTGAAAATTGTGACAAAATTGTTGGTTCTCAGTTGAGAGAGGGAAAAGGGTGGGCGAGGGATGGGATACAGAGAACGAATAGGCAGCGAGGGTTGAGGACTGCGGGTGGAAAACGATCGGGAAAGGGTTTCAGTGGGATGCGTCGTGAATGGGAAGGGGGTGTTGAGTTGGAGAGGGATGAGTCTATAGGCCGCCCCTGACACCCAATCCTCTTGCCGCCCCCTACCACCGTTTTTCGTCGCAAGAAAAGACCCCATGCACATGGGGGCTGTCTGTCCTCATGTCTCTAATGCTCCGTCCGTCGAAGCTACAAATGCAATCGGAGTGGCATGCCCGGGACCCATGTGGTGTAATGGCTGTACGTGTAAGCCCTTGTATTCTTCGCCAGCCTTTCGATTGTCCGGCATCCGAGGCCGTAAAACGCAACATTTCATATTTTGTGCGGAAAATTTATTCCCTCCGAATATCGTAGCTTCCTTCCATCCAATAGATATACTGATTGAAGGTACAAGTTCTAAAAGACTAGAAAATTTATCACTATAACTGTATGTTACGGGTTATGAACTGGGTACCATTTGTTGCAAGAGATCATTTTTAATTAAAGAACTATTCATCATTAGCTACACCTATTTATCATGCTTAGAGTGATCCTTTTTTGACACGAGTCTCCCAGGTATCCCAGAAATTCCTTTTCTTCAGCATTCCGACTATGATTTAAACCCTTGAAACCAGAATTCTTACCATTATCATTTTTATACAATTTCCTTCAACTCCATATTTTTTGAATATCTAGTGTCGCGGATGTATTGATTCCAGTCATGAATTGTTGAAAATCTATAAAAAATTATATGGCTTTTATGTCCGTAAAATTCAAAGACCTTACTGTTGTTTTGGTGTTCAGCAGTTCCGCGAAAAATATATAAAAATAGTCATCTAAACTTTGGCACCGATGCGCCAAATGCAATGATAACTTTAGTTTTTGGTTGGATTGAATTTAATATTGTACCGATCAAGGTAGGTTACAGTGGAAGCGAATGAAAATTCGCGTAGTTTCTTCAGGCGATAACCTCAATCTCTTTACATAACATCTTCCATCATCGCAGCATAGGTCCTACCTCACTTCATCCCGTCCTTAGCCTCTTCGGTCCTTCCGTCATCATATGAGGAGATCCGGACCCTAAGAGCATAGCTATTTATAGTTAAGTATTGTCCTGATGTACACATCTGGGAACATATTTCTCTCCATTTTCCGCAACGAAACAGCTACTAGTAGAATGACGCTTATAACATACACTATTTTTTCAAAAATCAACATGACGGCAAATAACAAAGGCTATGCAAGGCGCGTAAGCAGTATTTCGGGTTATAATCTCTTAAGTACAATGACTTTTTTTCGATCTACGGAAAATATCAATTTCATGTACCATCTACTATTATTTTGCTGGTTATACGTACTCAATGGATTTCTTTCAATGAATCATGGCACTCGTATGTGGACATCAGGTTAACCTAACTGGTCATACTTTCTTTAAAACAGTCTTCTCCCATAATTTTAGACCCGCTAGAGGAAAATAATGTGGTTATTTCGGACGAATCATCGAGTGGTGAGGAAGTTGAGACAAACAGACAGAAAAATCGGCTAATTTAAAAGTAAGGTGTACCAATTGCTGATTGTTTTGCTACAAATTCAAAAAGTATCCCTTTGAAGAGTAAAACATGAATTGGGGCTTTAGAAACAGAAATAGAATTATAATTAAATGGTTATAATGTATTTTGCGATATGAACTAGGTATTTAAAATTATGACTTTTTCTTTCTTTGTAATTCGGGTGAATAATTATCACATTTTTTTCTAAGAACATTTTTCTTTTAAATTTGAGATAATGCATTATTCCCAAATTTGCTGAATAAAGAAGAACTCCACACTAGAAAGATGAACGAAGTATACATAATAATTTATCTAAATACTCCTGATGCTCACATATTTGGACATTCTATATTTCAACAATTATACTTCTCTGCGAAACAAAAAGGTAGTAACGCATCATTGTAGGTTCTAAGTTTAATTTCTGACCAAGTCCATCTTCAAAGAGAATACAATCAAGTGGATGCTAAGATTGTCAGTGGAAAATAACGATAAAACCTTTAGGAAACACAATCTATGACATTCTCTGTGAGGAAGATATGTAGTAACTGTTATCTGGCCTAGAAAACTGAAATTTATACTGCAGATACGGTGAAAGATTGACGTAAAATCTGACACGCCGCTAACGATACAGTTTTTTGAAATCCTCAGGGTTGAAAATAACAAAATCAACTCTAATCGAAAAATTGGTAATTTTGTCAGTTACTATCCTTTGGCTTAGCAGGGCAGTGTAATAAATAGCCATAATATTAATAGTACATAATATTATCTAAGTATTATTTTATTAGGCCCATATGTTTGTAATACAATCAAGAAACAACATATTAAGAGGCAGGTAACTTTCAGGACCGAATGATATAAGCCACACATTCGGAAAACGACATGTTTTTCAAAATAAGTTTTATTTTTGTTAACGGAACGAGGCAATAAGAATTTTCTACGTGCTCTGTATTACCCAAGCTATACCGCTAAGCTAATCAGCGGCAGCAGTCTCAGAAGGCGCTCACAGCGTATATTGGGAAGATAAACAGCCACAACAACAACTACATCATATCGACAAGGTATCAACAGCCACAGCATCGGGCGAGAGCAAAGTTCATGGAATCGGCCGGAGTAGTGCCATATGGGAGGCATTCGGAATCCACCACATTAGTCTCCCTAGAATATGTAGCCTTTCAGTAGTCAAAATGATAAATTTATGGTTTGTTTATTAATAATAGCTTAACAGTTGATTTGGTTGCAACTTCAATTGTTTCCTCCATTTTTTTAACGCAGTTAATTACGGATTCGCCGAAGGTATTCATAAACTTTTTCGCACTTCAGAAGTGATGAGCACGGTTTATTTTGCGTGTCTCGTTTTTGCTCCTTGAGTGACAGGAATGAATTGATTTGCGGGATTGGTACAGCAAGTGGAACAATTGCTACATATTATTGGGTTGAGAGGCGCAACTAAAAATGAGGGTTTCACCTAAAAAATATAAAAAACTTCTTTCAACTTACATGAACCCGTCACTCAAAATACTAGTTTTAAAATCTGACATGCACCTGTCGCTTTAGAATTTAGCCGTTCGAATATTTTTTTTCCAACTCATTTGCGTCGCATGTCGAAAGTCATTTGGTATTGTCCATTCATGTCTTGTTTACTCGCGTGAATACGTTCGCTGGTGTGAACATGCTGCATTGACGCTCATAGAAAGCCGCATTGTGCTCGAAGTAGGTGCGTTAAATTTGATTCTCACGTTCCATATGCTCGCTCCGTGGATGTTTACCCTTCCCGCCTTTTTCCCGGATGGAACCTTACCGAGTTCGAGTTTGTGAATATCATAAAAAATAAGTACATGCGTTACGCCGTTCTTTCGGCTTGAAATGCTCTTTTTCAATTCTTAATTTGCGTGTACTGTTTGACGCAATGGGTACGGCGCGAACAACACATTTGGTTGATCTGCGGGCACACCATTGGTTCTTAGGCTGGGTGCATTTGAAGCAAATAAATCAATGGTAAATCTGCTTTTTGTCACTACACAGTGGAGAATTAGTCCTGGGAAAATACCCGTCGCATGCCCGCGACGGATCAGCGGCACCTCTGGGAGATCCACTGGTCGGAAAATGTTCGAGGTACGAGCTAATCTAGCGTTCCGACGAGTGCGAATTGGACACGAGGGTTCCAGCCAGCGGCCTACGATCAAAATCCGATTTTTTCATGCAGAGCACATGCATATTACATCATGATCATAACAATTGTATCGCATGATTTTGCTTACGTTGCAGTGGCCCATAGCAGCAAATTAAATACCATTAACGAGCAGCCATTTCATTGAGTTCAATGAAAGTATCGAATAGGCAGGAGACACTCCGGAGTCAAGTAAAAATTCAACGATATAGGGTTGCTTTGCCTAGATGAAGTCGACCTAAGAAGTGCTTTTTTGTTTTTCCGTACAATTCTCCAGGGACTCACACATGAATTTTTTGGGATCGTTTTTAATAAATCTTGTTTTTTTCTTCCATCCACGATGTACCTTCTGGCTAGCTGTGTAGAAGAAAAGATACTTTCTCAAAAACTAGGAGAATTATGTAGCTCATTCTGGTTGACTTAATTACTCCCCAGAAGAAATCCATCAATCAATATTATCCATCCCGCGCGAATGCAGTGAGTCAAATGAACGCAAGTCATTAACATTTCTGTGTAGATTCACTAGTGAGTATTTGTTATCTTTACTCTAGCCGAAAGAATAGAGTTTAGTTGCTCACCGTCAGGAAAAATGAGAAATAACTTAAATATTTGACTTACGGAGCACTTGTATTCTACTATATTCAGTTTTTTCAATGATTAATAAGTTGAATTCAGGCGTCTATGAATATATCTGCGTAATTAGGTAAGTGACACTTTATTGTTGATTCTGATGAAGGGTGGGAGAAGGCTTATCGCTATCTCACGTCGCTATTTTTTTCACATTTATTGTCCCTGAAAATTGATCGAGTCTACAAAAACCGGTATCTGCTGTGCACAAGTAGGATGCTTGGAAATATTGGCTAACCTAGGAAGAAATCCATATCTGTTCATCGCCAAACCAATTATGATTATACATCCATGTTATATTTTATCTTTGTGCTCATCTTTAAGTTCATAGTAGTGACTGCTTATGCAAATGAATTCAAATGATTATAAATTTTCACTCATTGTTGGTTGCAAATTGGGCTGGAAAATCTATAAAAATCGGAAATTAAATTCACTAATTTTCAGAATGGAGGAATAAGATATTCGTTGCCGAAAGGCTGCGGCTGATCATCATAGGCAGATCATCATGCGGAAGTATTTAGATCACGGATGTGAATTTGCAAAATTTGACCACAAATCGATTCGGGGACCATCACCTCAAGTCACGTGGAAAAAGTTTGCACAAGAGATGCGTGATTGCGAACCGCTTGGCATAAACCGATGTGCGGTGGGCGCTGGAGGTGGGGGGGGGGCAGTGTTTTGCAATTAGCACGTTTCGACGAAAGATTTTGCGCGGCATTAGCAACAATTGCCGTCCTCGAAAGCGAAATCCCGCATCCGCTGGCCCGATGTGAGTGGTGCGTGATGATGTGGGTGGACCATCGTGCGGCTTGCGATTGGAAAACAAAAGGCCGAGCGGGAAATGCAATCGGGTGTCGCCGGGTGAGCCTGGGAAATGGGTGCAGCAAAACAAGAAGAGGCCAGCGTACGAGAGTAATTTATACTTTATGCTACATACATTGCATGGCAGTGCTGTTTTGTTTGACATCCGCACCACATGGCGGATGGATAAGGAGGTGGTAAATGCGTCATGCGGCCCAGTTGAATCGCCGTGATTTCCTAGGAGTGTTCGTCAAACAGCGTGACTAAACATACCGACACGTGCAGACTCTTTGTAGACAAAATCGAGACACTGCGTCCGTGACTGGTGTGATGTATTTCCCTCCTACCATCAATCATCGTCCCTGGGTTAAATGTGCCGCAATTATATCCACAAATTGCGCCGCACCTGGGTCATTTCCTGCCGCCCGCGTTGGTTAGTTTCTTGTATAATTGGATCGGCGACTGAGCGCCATTGAGGACAGGTGGGTCGGTTGATAGGGTATGAAGTGCATCAGTGAAATGGAGGAAAGGCGAAGAAAAACCTCTCCTAGGTATCCGTAATGTTAATTTCTTGTCATTTAAGTATTTTATTCATATTACGACTTTATATAGAAACACGCGTCCTCTGCTGTTATGAATTACAACAACCCTGCCTATTCATGCTCTTTATCCTTAAATTGAATTTGAAATTACCTCGGTATTTATCGCGGGAATAGTAGAGAATGGGTAAAAAATATTTCTCTGGCTTATATAACAACCATTTTCAGTAAATACTGTTTATAAGTAGTAAATACTCTCAAGAGTTGGAATGCCAATGAAATGTAGGAATCAAATCATGGTAGTTTTCAAGTTTTAGCAAATACAGGAATTGGGGTCAAAAAGCGCCATTTTAACATAAATGTCACTGCTGTCGGCTAATATGGAAAAAGAAATAGTAATTGAAACTATAATTACCAAATAATCTGCATAAATCGTTACTTTATCTATTTTTCCAGTAGCTTAGGGCTGTCATAAGTGGGAGCAAAATTATCTAATTGTACAAGCGAATTATTTTGAACAAAACTAAATTATACTAAGAACAAAATTGTTCTAAATGTACTAATTCGTAGCGGAGCTACCTTAACTAAATGTGACTTGGTGTCCAGAGCTTAGTGTTAAACTAAAATACAGAGTAGTTCGCTTGAAGAGTATGCAAGCAGGCATTGTAAATCAACTCAAATATGCACCAATGCTGTGACTCAAATCCGAACCCTGAGGAGTGAATCCAGTGACTACATCCACTCAATCACCACCTTCACTTCCTCACAGTATGTCGGTGATCAGAAAATGCACACTTTTTTGTATTCTGCGTTTGCAGCTTTTGAAAATATCAGCGTTGGTATCCCTTAGAATTACATATATCCGCATTGGCGTCGAAAACTTGTTTCCCAGGTCCAATGCAATTCGTTGATCACCTACCGTGAAAGGAGCTTAAACTTTTTGGAGCTGGGAAATTTCCAATCAATGTATTGGACAAGTGATGTGGTCGCCGTCACCAATATATTCACTGATGGGATGGAATTTGCCATGAAGAAATTGTTTGACTTGACCGGGATCTAAACCTGGATCTCCTATCTGACAGTCAGGTGCCAGTGTTCAATCCGCGCCAAGATTCGACTAGAATTCAGATGGCTCAGTGGTGCAACTGGAAAACTCAGGCGTATTCCATCCCATTTATTAGTATTTTTCCCTTGGACATGCCACAGTTAATGGGCATCTCAAATTGGATAATGGCAGTCAAGATGACAGACAATATTGTTAAATCCACATGTCCTCAAAGAGTTTTTAACTACCATTATTTTTCTTTTTCATTTATTATTTTTTGCTGCTATTTTAATGTCTTAAAATCACTTTAATGCGACTAATATCTGTAGTTAATTAGTTAACCGTTTAAGGTGACAGTTCAAAAGGTGCAGTAAAGAGGCTTCGCTAGAAACATGTTTTATTATTACTATTAGTGAGATTATTTCACAATACAAATTGAGAAGAACATAATTCATTATTCTGTAATGAGTTTGGCATTTTCATTGCTCAGATTATTAATTTTCTAACTAGTAGTATGAAACATTTGGAATATTCGAATGTGAGAAAGCTCATATCAATGAAAATATGATAAATTTGGCAAAACAACAAGTGAAAATCTAACCTGATTGTTGACCTGTGTTTTCTCATTAGTGTAATTTTGCAATACGTACTCGAAGGTATCTGCAGGGCAAAGAAAAGTTCCAAAATTTATAAACCATGTCACTTCCTAAGAACTAGATCTTGTTAAATATCGATTTCAGCTCCTTACTATTGCTAATCGAATACATTTGGAATTCATTTCTTGTGCAGAAAAATAAAGTTGTAATCATTAGAATGTGTTATAATCACAGAGAAAATATTTGGCTTAAATATGAAATTTTGGTTGATTTTTGCCTTTCAAATGTATGGATAGAGCCACGTTTTAGGTTGATGAACAATACAGAAGTTTTACATTTCCTATATTTTTTAAATTTTGCTTGGACTCGCAATATATCCCACCCACTCAACTCAATCAATATATATTTATGTGGCAGAGCTTATGTCACAATTACAAACCTGTTGTAGACCGCCGGTATCCAAGCTACCTGGTGTGGGTGATCCTTAATAGTCTGTGGATATTATTAAATTCCCGCCTTGCAACTTAACATATTCATGTAATCCAGCATATTAAACCCACGGAATGTTCAAGGTTTATTTTAGGTACTGTTGCCATTGAGCTGTCAAAAGAACTTCACCTAGGCGTGTAAATAGGGCATCCCTACAGCAATTTGCGCGAGAAGAATAACGCCAGAAGCGTTAAAAAATCCATGTATTTCATGATTCCCCGAATCTTCGTTCAACCATTCTCTGAGGAAGAATACTGGGAAATATCGATGAATCAATCACCTCAGAAAGTACATTCTTCCACGGTTTGGCATGCTTCACCGTCAACATTTCCATCAGCTTCGGTTCACATATTTTATTTGATATTCATGCGGATGGAAGTTTTGCACGCCGCGTCACTAGACGATAATTAATCAATCCTAAACTTCTACTTAATTTATGTCGTGCGATGGAATTACATTTTCCGAAATCTCGGCTGAGAACGTAAGGCTTCGTTTACTGGGCCTGCTTCTCTTCCTCTCAAAGTATTATGCTGCCTGATTAAATATATAACCATAGCTTGGATATTAATTTTTAAATATTCTTCTTGCATAAATATTTTACAGTAAATTTTCAAATTACGAGCGTAACTGATCATGTACTTTGTAAAGCATTTATGTTTTCATTGCTTACAGGAATCTTCATGCCCTAAAATCCTCGTGCCTTTGATGTGAGTTATCCGGAAAAATATTTTTCTATTATGAATCACCAAAAATAAAACTAATGCATTTTGCCTCATTGCGGTAGGTAATTTAATCAAATGAAATACTCGGCGATGGCTTAATATCATGACCAGCTGCTTTTTTTCCTGCGCAAGTGGGCCAAGAGGTGAAATGCAATGTATTGGAAATCGATAACGCATTTTGGCATATGGACTTCTAAGATAATGAATCGTATGGTCTATGTGAACGTATATTAAACGATGATTCATGGCCCACGAAGTTACTTCAACTCAACTTCAGTGTAATGCCGTCAGCTCGACACTACTTCCCTTCAAAAAATACGAATGAAATGCGATTGCTCTTAAATTTTTACTTTTAGAATTTTCTTTCTTCCAAATTTTCTTAAGAATCAGAATGAATTAAAAAAGGTTCTTTTAGAAACCAATGTTAAACCTCATATATCATCGTCAGTACCGTGCCTTCTTTCAGAAGTGTAACACAATAGTACCGCAAGTTATTCATAGGGTTATGATTCAAAATAGCTGATCGTTCTTATATGTTTTTCTGCATTGGCGTCGTCGTCAACATTTCCTTTGACTTCACGTGTATTTTCTCATTATTTCTGGTTTGAGTGTGAGAAAGCTCATTTCTATAAGAATATAATACTTATTCGTACAGTTTCCCTTAACAAATTAAATTGAATGAGTTAGAGCATTCATTAGAGGAGCTCTGTGGAATACGAATGCATTAAATACTTTGATTAATAAAGAAAATCATTACGAAACAAATGCAAATTATGATATATTGTAATTTAAAATTTTAGTTCACGAAGACATTTCAGACGTTCCAAAAGAAAATAATTACGAAACAAATGAAAATTACGATATATTGCAGTTTTAAATTTTAGTTCAACAAGGCATATCGTTCCAATGACAGGTTTTAGAGGAACAAAATACAACGATAAAATCATTGACGGTAAAATTTGAAACCTCAAGTCGGGAAATAAACTCTCCGACAAAGTGGCGCTCGAACAAAATTCTCTCGGATTGCTGCTCGTGATGCCCGGGGACGTTATTGTTCGGATCCCTTTTTGAGAGGAATAAGAAGAGAGATGCATGGGAGGAGGTGCCCTCACGACCTTCCCCGCGCGCTGTCGGCCAGGCAGTGTCGAGTCCGGCAGGCTCTGCCCCGCCGAGCGCCGCAGAAGCTATTCCTCCGCTGGGGCTGGGGCTCCGGGTGGGGGGAAGAGGGCCCCGGAGCGAGCGTAGTGCGGGCAGATTCGTTCGTCGAGAGTTGAAGGTGGCGCTGGTTTGGCGTTGGCGGGCGATTCGTCGTCAGTCGCAACCTGCTCCGTGAGCCGGTCGGTCGTTGCCTGTGGAGTCCCGAGCGGGCGCGTCAGCTGTTCTCCTCGAAGCATCTCTCTCGCTAACGATCGCGTTTCCTTGCGCGGAGTCGGATTGAAAGGCGCATCTTGAGTTTTAAGTGCTCCGAGACCCTTGATGGTTTGCGGAGGAAAATAATATCCCCCTCCACCATCGTGGGACGTGTTATTTTTTCTTTGATTTTTTTCGGAAATATTTTCATTTCCTCGTTCGCCTTTGTGTTTTGACTTTTTTTTCAAAATCGTCTCCATTGATTGGCTCCGAATTTTTCTCTCTCGGTTTCGAAAGCCTTTCTCCACCGACAGTGGTTATTTTGACTCGATTCCAACGCTGTGGAAAATAAAAGGGATCAAAGAGGGACTGCCGAGTCTTTGAATTTTTTTTATAAGTGTCGTGAAGGAGTTGCGGAGATTTGCGGAAAGTTTTTGTGCCTGGTGATGACGATTTAGTGAAAGGTTTTACTTTAAAAAAGAGAAAGGAGAAAACTGTCTTACTCTGAGTTCAACTCTTGGCCATCGTGAGCATTGTGGAACCTGAAAAGTTCACCCCAGCCTACTGCATTTGATTCCCTTCCAGTTTCGTCGTTGAGTATTGGACATCATCTGGAAATCCCCTGGTGTTTCTTCCCGATTTTACTCCGTGTTCGAGAGCACATCCCCCCTCGCTTCTGGTCCCAGCGTATTCCCCGAGGAACTTGCCCGAGTCCCGCTGCTACCCGTGATCGCCCACCTTGGTTCCCGCAATATCCTCAGCGGAGCCGTCCTACTGCGGGCGGCCTAGTCAAACGTGCTCGCCCGACACCCGCCCATCGGCCCGGCCCCTTCCTAGCGGAGGATCTCGGCCGTCGGGAAGTGCCCGTCGACTTACCCAGTGGGGCGGACCGTGAAAAGCTGTACAGTTTCCCACATCGTCCTCTAGGAAAACCGTGGAGATATCCCTTTGTTGTCGAAATTGTAGCCGCTGCTAAAGGGTGTTGGTGATACAGACATTGGCAATAGATTTTTGCGGGTGTGTTGGACGAAGTTAGAGCAGAGGGGAGGAGTGAACGTTTTCGTGGAGCAACCTGTCAAGTTGAAGGCCTCAAGGTGGCGTCGATAATCATGGGGATTTTACAGTGCATCGTCCTGTCTCACGTGTTCCTAGCGTACGGAGCGGCTTTTTCATGGGGTAAGTCCCGTTTCTGTTGTTCCTTAGGGTGTTGGCGGTGTGCGGGAATCGTCCGAGATTTGGGATGCCGGTCTTTCCCCTCGGGCGCCCGCGGTGATTCGCCGGAATCCAATCCGGCGTAATTTTGCGGCGACCTAAAAAAACAGTGTTATCTTGAGAAAAAAATGAAGATTGGTACTTAATGCCAGCTCGACCGCAGTAGCTCATGTTCCAGCGATAGTGAAACATAGTTTCGCATTTAAACTTAGCCTCTCAAATCATGCCTCGTACAAACAACACTGGCATTACTGAAATTCAGAAATTTTCAGCGCATTCTGAGGAGCTGAAATATTAGGAAAATCTTGGTTTTTGTAAAAATGCTGTTTATTGGAGGCAGTTTTTGTAAGAACCTTCGGCGTGCCGCATCTCGATTCTAATAGTATGTGAAGAAGGCTTATAAGCGTGAAAATTTACCATTAAAGAGTTCCCTGAAAGGATATATTACTGAAAAAGGATTCAATGCAAACTTTTTCCGGCCAACTCTGCAAACCGTGGGTGCTAATTTTTTGGTAAACTGTAAGATTTTTGCAGGATCTTCTACAATTTGTCCATGGGAAGGGGGTTGATATCTGACGCCTAATAATTCTACCTTCTCGATTTGAATATTTGGGATCAAAGCGTGAATATTTTTTGTCAAACTTTCGTTGTAAGAATCAACCAACGAGCTCATCCAGTTTCAATTTGAACTATGTATTCCCGACTGAACCCGAAGAACGAGCAATCTGAATCCATGTGGGTCATCCCAATTCTGGCATTGCTCCGCATTCACCCCGAATCAAACTCAGGGAAGCGGCGAAGATAATTACCGGGACAAAAACTCGCTCGCCTGCGCCGAATCGCATTTATTGTCCTGCTTTGATTGCATTTCGGAATCGGGCGACTAGAACTCGTCCGTCCTCGCGACCGTAACCGAAAATGCCCCTTAACCCGTCCAGTTTTATGCCGAGGACAATAAACCAAATTCGGGCGTTCGCTCGCGGAAATTAAGGGGGAGGTGGGGATTCATGAATATTGGGACCGATTTTGGGACCGCCTTCGGAGAGCAGATTCTGGTAATTTATGTTCCCGAGTTCCTCCTCTGCAGTGTCATTCTCCGAGATGACTGGAGATTTCCGCTCATAATCTCCTTCAGTCAGGCGCACTCGCTCCGTCATTTACCCTTCTCTCCTTCTGCGTCCTCTTCCCGACTTAAAGCGGACGGCAGCGGACAGAATGTTACCAACCCAGAATGTAATTATCCGCCCCTAACCAGAATGGGAGTTGAGTTCCTTGTGTTGACATCACCCCCGCCTTTCTCCTTGTGTTTTTCAAGAACTGTCTTAATTTAGGGAAAGTTTCCACCCCCGAAGTCAGATCGGCCATAAGGAAACCTAGGGATTGTCGGGTAAATCAAATTAAGTGGAGGAGCAAAGCAGTTGAATTGCCGAAGTTCAATCGTATGTGCCTGCGATAATTATTTCGAATGAATAATTATTATCCATCAGATATTCTGGTATATTTATCACCTAGCTATACGTTTCATAAACATAAAAAAATATAATTTGAACATCAGAATTGTTATGTGAACATTTTGAGTTATTTTCCTTACTTTGCCCTGAATGTGGGTGTAATGCATCGTTAAAATGTCCATAGAATTCAGCTGCGCTAGAGATAAATTGCCCTGAAACCTAAATTCATGACTCTAAATCATCTATTATTAAATGTTATTTATGGGGATTGAAATTTTGATCTAATTACTGCATGCGGATTCAAGTAGTTAAAAACAGGGAATTCTCGTCGGTCCCTCGCCAGATTAGCTAGGATATAGACCAAGTTTCCAAACACGGAAGAAGTATTTGACGTTCGTCGAAAACCCCTCTCGCTTGAAATGGTCGCCTTAAATAATTAGGGTATTTTATGTTATTCCGATTTGGAGCATCTTGTGTATACCTATGTATATGTATATATTTTTAATATTCGGGTTCTGACCTTAGAGACCCTCCTCTCTCATCCGGAACCCTTCAGACTTAATGCTAGGCTGCGCATTTGAGGGGACGAACTTGGAAGCCCGGAATTAAAAATTGACCGAAACGGGGTGGCGAGAGAGCCTAATAATGAATTTATGTCGTCGGAGCGACGGAAGGAGACACATAAACCGCGAAATCTCGGCTCCATCCGCATCTTCTTCCCACTTCTCGAGAGATACATTTTTTTATTAATATCTCCTTTCCTTCAGTTGGGAGAAGCGTCGCCGTTATTGGATTCAAAGCATTGTAAAGTTTTCGGAAGTCACCCTCTGAGGAAATATTCACGGAGGTGCGAAATTCACGTCGGAGAAACTTTTTTCCCGGACCCGGATCCGAACCCTGACCCCCCAATACGCACTAAGTGTTGAAATCATTGATGTCATCCAGATCTCCTGCATGAAGTTCGTCGAGTAGGATCGAGGACAAACTTTTGTTAACTTTGATGGTATTCACCCGCTGAAGAGGTACATGAACTTGCAAAATTCGCAATGTAAGAATGATACGTCTGGACTGGAATATGAAAGTAGACCCTCCAAATCTGTGGTCAGTGTTTAGAAAAAATTATGTCACCAATATGTCCTGTTCTTTTAAATCTCTCGGTAGATCGAAATAATTTAGTATTAATTCATTAATGTGAGTCACTTGCTGAGTATATGTTTTATGCGCTAAATTATAAATGAAAAAAATAATTCACCCGGCATTGGATTCATTTTCTCCAAATTCGTGCATTAACTTCTTTATTTCCCCAATTTTTTCTTATTAGCGTTCATCTTTTTAATATGTCGAATTATCTGACGATGAAGTCATGTGCATAATGAATGCTATTAAATATGTAAACAGATATTCTACGCTTGCCCTGTTTGAGGCTAGCAAGTTTATTCAGGACCGTGGTGACACATTCATGGTTTTTGAATTTAATTTTACTTAGCGTTAGATGCAGGTACAGTGTATTGAAATTCGGCATATACTATGAGCTTATTTCTTCCTGAGATGGCTTATTGGTTAAATCAGGCTGCGACTGAAAAATGTACGCGTGCAATATTTTACATTAAAGTTACTTTCAGTCAAGGCACGTGGTATCCAACAGTTGGGGCATAAAATATCGAAGAGTAATTTAATCGCAGTTTTCTTGGTGTGCCACCAATAAACCTTTCGCGTGCCATTGGTTACCGATCGTTGGTTTGGCATTTGCCCGAGGATCTGAGGGAAACCTGCAGAACTCGACGCAGACCAACGTGTAAAGTGTCTATTGCCCAATTGTGAGCACAATCACCACGATTAGCCACTCTGCGCAATTTATATTGGAAAACTGACGTAAGAGAAACAATTGCACTTTTCCACAAAATTGTTTTTTTGCGTACAACGCGTTTCGGCTCACAGAGCCATCATCAGGTAATTTTGTGGAAAAGTGCAATTGTTTCTCTTACATTATGAAGAACTTCCACGATATCTCGCCTGAATCTGTTGAATTTATGGAAAACTGACGCCTAGTTGCTAAATTTAGAGCCATCATCACGGATTCTGGGGATCTGGGTACGTATCCAAGTCTAAAAAGAATGATATTTTTTGTCGTTAGTTTGGCACGTGCATAGTAGCAGTCGTTTGCGGAATTAGTGTAGGTAACAGGAATGAGTAAGCGATGAAAGAATGTAGAATGTTTGCTCTGCTGATGACATGTTTGAAATGAGCGTGTTTTCTTAGTTCAGACATGTTTTTAAGGATGGACGGAAGTCTAATAATGACGCATTCATATGACAGTAGAGTGAATGACGTAAGAGGAAGGGATAATCTAAGATAGTCGTGGGTTAATGTGCTGGAAGAGACATAGAAGAGACAGAGAAATAGTATTAATGCTAAGAATGAGATTATATGCATGAATGTATGAGGCAGAAGTGGAGGAGGTTAGCAAGGATAGAATAAAATAAAGTTTTATAATGCTATGGGTTTCCCCAGAAGAGCAAAAAAGAAAATACATTTCAAATTCTGCTTTTAACGAAAGAAAGAGCAAAAAATATACCTGGCCAACAGCTCACAGTGATAAAAAACAAAAATTTCACAGCCACAAATAATTAAAAATAAATACAATATGGAAAATATAATATCAATCTGAAAGAGATAACAAACAAACAATAATTTCTCAGGTCATTATGTAAATCATACATTTCTCTAATAGGGTACAAATTTTAGCTATATACATATTTGTCCATTTGAGTAAGATAGGTATTCGCGGAAGTGATAATAGAACCAGAGTCAGCTCCTCTTGTCTATCAACGAAAATTTATATTTTTTGACTATGCATACACCGAAAGGGAACTGCGAGAAGAGGAGATATCTACTAATTCATCGTCACAGTCGGTTTCTTCATTTCTCCGTCTTCCCGCCGGACTTCCTGAGTGGTTCCGCAGAGACTTAGCCCCTCCCTCCCCGGCTGGTCACCGTCTTCACGGCGGTCCGCCCTGGGACACCTTCCGTCCGGGCTCGGGAGGCGCGCCGCTCGGCGAGAAAAGTTCCCCGTCTCATCCCTAGCCCTCTTCCCCCTCCTTGGTGAGATCCCGTCTTCTCCCCTCACGCCGCGTCCTCCAATTTATGATTTTATTTTCATTTTTTTTGTTTTTGTCGGGGGTCGCGATGGGATTCATCGGGTCCCTCGTGAAAGATAACGACCGGTGAGAGATAAGAGGCCCCCACGAGGGCATAAAAAGAGCTAGTCGCCCCTCCGGGCCCCGTGTTTAGCGAACCTATTACGCTCGGGAAGGGGCGGGCGCGCGTAATGCCCGATCCAACGCGTTGTTTTCCACTCCTCCCCCACGCCCCGCGTTATTTTTTTTGCTACTTATAGGTACACCTGCCGGCGGTAAAATCGTGCCGGGCCATAAGTCGAAGCTTTTAGTTATTTACGGCGGTGGAGAGGGAACGCGGGGGAAGGAATGATGGTAGGGAAAAGGGTTTGGTACAGAAGTAGAAGGAGAGAGTCAACGTTGGAAGTGGGGTGGTTGGTTGGAGAAAAGGAGGGATGTTCAGAATGAGGGAGAGAGAGAAAGGAGAGGGGTTCAAGTTAGGATTCTCAAAATTATGATTGACGATCTTTTCCTTCCCCCCCTCCTCCCCCCGACACTCACACAAACAGCCTCCTTCCCCTCAAATCTCTCCCTTCCACTCTTTTTTTACTCTCTCTCACCGGATTTGGTTTTTAGCGCTCATCTCTCACTCTTTTTCTCCTCGCATTCAGTTTAAAACTTTTCGTCTTCGCGCTCTCGTGCTCGTATAATGAAATATATTTCGGAAGTCGTGTCTGCGGTGTGGCGTGGAAGAACAATTTTAAACTGCTCCCCTCCTCCTTTCCCCCCCCCCAAAAAAAAACCTCACTCCCTGTGCATTCTTGGACGAGAGAAGGCTTTAAAGATAATCCTTTAGTGGGTTCCGATCGAACGCGAGGGGAGCTGATGTCAAGTTGGCATGAGGAATGGGCGTTATAAAGAGGCATCGCCGGTGCAAACGGTTAAGGGGAACAACGGAAATGCTTTGAAATATCAGGATTTTCAATTCTGAGCTGGAGAGTAACTTGGCCCACCCGGTCGTGTTGCGTTCATTGTTGAGGAAGGTAGTCATCTGGGGAGTAACAAAATGAATTTAAATTTGGCTTAACGTCATGAGCAAGCCCTTGAATTAAAAAAGAAGCTTGGTTAAGACGCTGAAATCCCCTGTTTATGTTACGTTGTCTTGGTAATGAATGAGTTTGTGTCTCCAAGAAAGTTGGTAAGAATGGTATTGTTTTGGTAAATTAAATTTAATCTCGGTGGATAAATGTTTCTCGGGTGCTCCACCGGATATGTAGGTCTATAAGTCTCGACGTTTCGTAAAACGACTTGCTCTCCATCTTCAGGTGTTCAAAATGACAACCTAAGATCTTTCATAAATCTCATCATTAATTTTTTTGTAGTCAATATCAATGTAGATCTCATTTGAAAGTATTGTATTTTGTATTATTCAACCTTACAAACAGTCTTTGAGTAGGTTAGAATATTTTTTTTTGCCCAAGATGTTTTCTGTGGTTATTTGTTTATTAAAGTTGATATACTGTTAAAATAGAAATTTACTTCGTAGGAAGTAATCCTTTGTGTTATTTTGTCAGAGTGAGATATTTTTGAACTGTTAGTCACGGTAAAATAAAACTTATGATGCCAACATTCATAGCCACATCTATAATTTGGTTTTATACAGGAGTATGAAAAACTCCACACGTGTCAACTGGAAGTGATTTTTGAATTAAAGAATATTCACTTGTATTTTTTCTGATTGTTTTTAAACTCCACATCAAAGTTGGCAGGCGCGCATCAATTTATGATCTGTACTAGAAAGTACACAGGAGATACAGATAGTTTGCTATAAAGCTGCCTTGGTTGCGCTTTTACTAAACAACTTCATATGTATCGCAGAGGAAATTGCTCGAGATACCTTTTTCATGTCCGCTAGGATGAAAGGAATGCAGATGCACAATAAAGTAATGTGCATTAAAAATGTCGCGGCTCTTACGTGAAAACACCCCCATTCCGGTTTCATCATGGCTCGGATCATACTGCTATGGATTTTATGATGCAATGAGAATTCAATTTAAGGCCTCGGTTACGGTGAGAGTGTACGCTATTACAGCGTCAGTAGCAGAGAGGATGTTCATAAATTCAGCCGAAGGAATGAGTTGTGGGTGCATTAGTTTCCTCCTGGATTCGTCTGTAGGCGCTCAGACTAAAAGCGTTTAGAATCGCCTAGAATGTTTCACAAGCATGCGAAGCCATAGGAAGTCATCTCATCGTGGATCTTAAAATGTGGATAATATGTTGTTAGACTGGTATTTTTAATTTTTGTCGCTTTTGACTGAATTCAGTTTACGTGTTCGTCAATCGCATTATCGACGTTATCTGAGTGCGGTTGTAATCAATCTCAGGGTATTCCACGAGACGAGTGCCTTGGGCGGCGTTTATGCTCATTGCGCTTTCTGTACATTGGAGAAGTATTTTACGATTTTATTTCTGTTCATTTTCATTTACTATCTTGTTGGTACGGAAAACATGGAAGGAATGTGTACTTAAACTCTTTTGAAAGGTCAGATGGATGGAAAACGTTTTTAATGTTTTCATCGATTAATAATCATGTATTACTTTTCGCTTATTAAGTAATTTTACAAGCTTATAATTTTAAAAATCCTAGTGACGTAACCCATAAATATATCAAATTATTTAGGGTCATTCATTATTAAATTATTTTTGTTAAAGTACTATAGAATTAGGGCAAGGTATTTTAAGTGGTAAATTCGAGTGATTTATGTTCTTGGGTAAAAATCATCACCAAACCTTCCGGTACTGATAAAAGTTGGGTATGATTTATACCCACGTCCGGAGATTTTATGGCCATTTAGGAGCTCCCTGAGAAAATCCTATGTAAGTGCCAAGAGGATGTCTCCTGCACTCTTCAAGTTTCTGCGGATAGTTCCGTCATAAGTCTGCTTATGCGACCCACGCATTAATACCTGTGATATATTATCATTTTAAAAATGTCTTTAAGTCGAGATGTCTAACTGCTTATTGCGCGAAGAAAGGGTTAGGTATATTAGTCTTCAAACAAGACTTAAGCGCCGCTAGTGTTCCTTTCCTGCTATTCTTATTTCAATGACATTTTAGTTTCCTAGCTCTGCATCGTGGCTACCACATCGGCATTGCTCGTGATTGGTGAAATATATTTAAAAATGCATACAGTAATAGTTATAATGGTAATGGTCACTTCGTAGTTATTGAGCCAATTTGTGCCTATTATCTCCTTCTGTACTCATCGTAATATATCTCAGAGAACTTCGGCCTTGGTTGGTTTGAGCTCGCGTTTCTTAATAAAAGTTGGTAAATGCGTAAACGGCTGGAATACATAACTTGCAACAATGAGACGCTCGCAGAAAATATTGAGTTATATTCTATTTGATATGTTGTAATTCCTAAAGTGGATATTATTCCCCGTCTTGCAAATCTTCAAGATATTCAGATAGGAAAAATTAACGCTCGTCTTATTCTTTGAAAACGATCGACGTTTGAAAGAAGATCTTTTCATACTCTATTTTGTTTTGTGTATGAATTTATCGGTCAGTGAGGTAACCATAATGAAAATGTTAACGGTCATATCCTCACTTATACTCAAGTAAATGAGATGCTCCTCGAAAATAGATGCTCGGAGTAAGGATATATCAGAGCAAAACACATATTTGATACGTTGCGCTATTGAATCGAGGGTATGTTGTGGTATTTATTGCCTAATATTAGTTTTTTCTCAGTATATGCTGTTCGAAGTCAATAGTGGTCAGTTGAATCAGAAATAATTTTTTTATTTGAAACATATGTCTTAGGTCTAATGATAATGCATTTCTGTGCAATTTGAACTCTGATAGTGGAATTATTGTCGGTTTGCCTAAAGCTCGATGGTATTATTCCTGCTCAAGTGGTGAATGAATTATTTCAATAGTTGTATCATGATGTATGTGGCAGGTTTTGAAATGGATGTCTCGTAACTTATGAGGTCCTTTAGCGTTGTTTGTCGCCAGTGGCAGCAAATTTTATGTGGAAAAAGTGACTTCATTCTATAAAGGGAGGTGGTAGTCATACTATGCTTTGATGAAAGGTGTTATTGATAAAAATTTTCTTCGTAATGCAATAAGTAACTGAGTATGATTCCATGCCTAATTTCTTACTCCGACTCGGATTTTGGCATATCATGCCATTTAAAAGGGTTTATTTAAGTTTTTATTGGTATAATATGCTGAAACTTGGGTCTATGATAACAATTATTTGCGGAATCATTCTCAGTTACTTATTAAATTCTGAAGAATATCAATGATTTCCACAGAATCACGCCGGAGGCAGTGTCATATTAAAATTTTTCCGTCATTGAGGGAAATTTCGGAATGATATTGATACAAACGTCTTCTTTGGAAACGGAATAATAGTTGAAATGGAATATAGTTCGGAGTATATGGTGGTGATGAAAAATTCCCGACATGATGGTAAAGATAAGGGCAGTAAAGGTTTGAGTTATACGATGAGTGCGACTTGAATGAGGATATATTGGGTCAGGGGAAGTGTAGGTACTCAATTTGAAATTGCAATAAGCGATATTAAGGCTGAAAAGGCAATTGGGGTAGATGATATCCTCGCAGAATTACTCAAGGGCTTTGGGGAAAATGGATGGAAGGGTTTATTTGCGCTAATTCGTAGAGTTAATGGGGAAAGAGTTTGGCCAGAAGGCACCGGAACGGGAATGGTAAGCAAATCGGACCATAAGTTTCATTTTGCCCGGAGGAAAGGTAATGTAAGGCAAGAATCACTGCCAAAATTTTGCATTTTCTGATAAAAGACAACTTACTTAAGGATCGATTTGCGTGCCAGGCGGCAGTAACTCCTCTCGTTACTAATTTGATGAGAGCATTTTGGTGGCAGTCATATTTGCTTGCTTAGTGAGTGTTAAAAATATTTTTGGCTATTTTTTTTAAGCAAAAGAGTGAAATATTTATAAGATTACGGTGTATACTCATAGAGAATGGATTTATTTTTTGTACCCATTGTAATGAAGAAAGGGGCATTTGGAAGAAGGAAATGTGGTTACTCACAAATGCTAACTTTGTACTGAATTGCTGTGGAATTTTACTTCGCTGTTAAATCGATTTAATAGAGTCGTGTAAATAGGAATGGCGAGAAGAATTTTAAAAGTAAATTATTTTGCTGTTTTTACAGCCAGCAGTCTCTTATTTTATGCGACTTTATTGATCTCATTTGGAAGATATTTTATGCTATTCTTAACACGACCTTCTAGCTCCTTGCCTTGCTACCCGTAAGTTTTCATAATCCATGAAAATTGTTAGTCGACTATGGATGACAAATTCACTACAAATCTATGTATACTATAATAGTTGCATAATGTATTAGTCAAGATAGAGTATTTTTTAAACTGCAATTCATGCGTCAGACTCAAATTAACATAGCACAAGGCAAGCTATTCAAAAAAGTGACTTCGGAAATAATCAACTATCTTTTGAAATACGTTGTCCTCGTAAATTCAGAAATATATGAAACAAATTGCTAATGAATGACGTTTTGTAAGAAAAACTTATCGTGGAGAAGAAATTGAATATTTATTCGCTTACGTACCTACTGAGAAAGTAGTTCGTCCGCATGAATATTTGTCTATTCTTAATCCATCTTACACTCACACGTTGGCACACGTTGCATAATTTCGGCATTACACATTATGCGATTTTTTCGGCATTTTAGATTTATGAATCATATCAACAAACATTGGATCTGTTTTTCTACAGTATAAATGCAAGAATTCACTTTATTCCGAGTGGCTTTACTACACTCACTGCAGATGAAGCTGGCCAAATTTGACGCGAAATTCGCCCGTCGAGTTGACGACTAGTGGAGCAGGAGGGCTCGGAGGCCGAGAGGAGAGGAGACCGCGTCCCTGCTCCCCCGCCGCTTCACTGCTCCCCCGCCGCTTCCCTGCCCCCTTTGACCAATGCTGAGGCGGGAGAAGTGGGAGGCCGCCCCCCCTTGGCTTCCCGACCGACCTTTCGTGAGGCGGCGGCGTTCCAGTCGGATAGCCCCCCAATGAGTTAAAGCGGCGACGGCGGCGAGGCCTGCGGGGCCCTTGGCGGAGAGAGGCCGAACAGAGGCCGAGTGAGAAATCCTTCCGTAGCCCGAAGGCGTCGAATCGAAGGTCCATTCCGTGGATCTGCGTGTGAAATGTCCTCGGTCGCGGAGTGTTGGTATATAGTAAACACCAGGATAAACGGGAGTCAGGAGGTCACTTTGCTTCCGTTTTCTATAAGAGAACGGCTGTTGGGTACGGCGGTAAATACTTGAGCGTTCTAGTGGGATCGACCCGCGAAATAAGAGAGGTTCGTGCCTAACGCTCACTTGCGTTTCTCGGCGGAGACCGTTAAAAGGAGGTGTACGTCTACTTGCTCGGCAACTGGAGTAATACTAAACGAAAAAGAACTCTACGGAGACCTCCTACGGACGGATGTGACCAACCGGCGGGAAGTTTATTTTCGAATCCTTCTATGTCCCGAACAGACCTCTCCAAGCGAGGACTCCAGCTCCATTTTTCCAGCTACACATAACTCTCCTAAAATGATGTGTAATGGTCTTATTTTTTATGTATTCATTTACCTTAAAGTAATGCACTACATACGTTTCAAATAATATTGATGAAATCTGAATTCAAATGGTGAATTATTTGTGGATCATTTATTGTAATTTACCGTCTTGGATCAGAAGAAATCACGCTTTTCATTTTTTGAAGCATATATTCTTGAAATATTCGCTATTTAGGCGCTAGAGTCTCCTGTGCCAAGAAGTCGTAGGCCTATTTTATGCAAGATACATCTCGCGGATAGTTAACCGGTCAGTAAACTTCCGATTTTTCTCATCCATTCTTTAATTTGGTTTCCGTTATTTTTACACGGCTACATTTATTCACGCTGTAAGGTGTGGTTTAATTACGATTGATACACAATCCAACCGCATTAGCGTGCATTACTTTCAATTTCTCACGTTAGTCATCGGGTTATTGTCAAATATAGTCATTTTACAACTATGAAACATTTCACATTTTACAAAAAATGCAATCCGAATTCGCTTTTAGGAAATATCAGCGATAATTTGGTGCCAAGTTTATTGTCCAATTCATTGGTAAATATTATTCTCCATTCATGTGCATTCTTCTCGCCTCTCAAGGATGATTCCATTGCACATTTGATTAGTAGATATCTACCATCCATTTCTATCCCTCAATGCTCTGGGTTCAGTCCACAAAATTCCATTTCATAATATCCAGCGTCGTTTTCACATTGCGTTCCCGTTTTTCATGATTCCACTCCTTGAAGATGTATGGGAGTCTTTATGTTCTGTTTCTTTATGTGCGCCATTCGCATTTAAGTGCACGGACATATAAAATAATAATAGCAATTTTAATGAGCACTATGTACGTAGCGGATAACATTGATAAAATTTTGCGACAAGTGCATTAACGTATTTTTATGTGCGGTTTGAAATTTCCGTCGATTGGCCGTCATATGTATCCGAGGAAGTGGTTTTGTTCCAGGGGATGGAAAAAGCCTGCGTGCTTTGGTTTTGTGAGTCACAAAAGGAACCGCGAATATGTGACAAAATTAATATTTAATATCTGTGAGGTAATATTATTTGATTTTCATTTCTACCGCTATACACTTCATGTGCAATACTCTGAATTTAATTAGCATGTTTAAAAACCAATTGTTAATAGCACCTTACTGTGGAACCCTATATTACTGTTAATGGATGCCTGCATTAACCCATCTACTGCATTCTCTTTTAGTGTATTTTTTGGCTTTAGCTCATTTTATGATGATGCCTTCATTGCAATGCGCGGATGTGCAGTTATTGAGTTCAGCGCGTTAATTGCTTAATTTTGAAATATTTTCCCTTCAGAAATCACCGGAAATAAGGCTGAATGCGATGTATGGTCGTATAAATTTTTTCATATCTATTATTATTCCGTAATGGTAAAGTAATGAGAAATATAAGAATCAACCTTTGATTACAGGAAGATAAAAGATGTCGAGTGTTTCGAGAATTACGCAGGTTGTGCCTTGATAAGTTGGATTGAGTGGTAAGTCAGTCGTTATTCTGTTGATCGCATGTAGATTTTTTAGACTTAAAGAGCCGTAAGTGTTGGAAACCTTTTTTAAGATTCTTTCGCATTTCTGGAAGGCTTTTGTATGTTATAGATTCAATTTTTTCAGGTTCAATTTAAAATATTAGGTCTTACTTTTATATTAAATATTATATTTAAAGTATTAAGTTTTTAAATATAAAATCACATTTCATCAATGTCCCGACTTTTATTTAACCTCTTATGTACTGGTGAATTGCATTATTAGTTTGTGTGTATAAGGCCCCATTCAGCGTTTTATCGCAATTAATATTATTAAAAAAGTACTGAAATTGGTATCGAAAACTTTTAATGTATCTAATGCTCATATGATATATTATGGTTTCTGTAGTTTAGAAGCGTAATACCGCACTTTTATGGGCTTTCAGGCGTTCATTTCGTCTCCCACATCGCCAAATCTACCCCTGGATTTCAGAGACGGTAGAATGTGTGGATAGCAGAGCCGGGCGCAAGAATTTTTCTTCCACACGAGCACTTTTTCGATCAAGTTGAAATGTATTCCAAGTTACAAACGTGAACCTTTTAAGGCCATGAAAAAAAATCTCAGGGCACCACTCCGCTCGAGGGATGATGCTCCCGCTTAGAAAATTCGCTGCCCTCGGAGAAAGCATTTAGTGAAATCTTCAGAATTGAGGCGGAAAAACCGAGGAAAGCCATCACTATCTATCTCCTTGCTCTCTTGGAAGGCATGGATCATTAACCATGCCCTTCCGTCGTAGAAGAAAAGGAGCCTTTTGCCCGTCTCCCAAGAATCTCCCCATCTTCCAGTCTTTTCCCTCCCCCCGTTGAGCTACTGCCTGCTCGTCCGTCCTATCCTACAGGCTCTTCCTTTACCCGTGTAACTATAGCGGCCATTAAGGACTCTCTCGCATGTGCCCTTGGCACCCTGGAGGCATTCGCTCGGTGAGGAATGGGGGGGAAGAAGCCCTCTTCTAGGAGATGGATTCGAAGAGATATATATTTGTATGCGGGCGGATCGAGAGGGACGAACGGTAGCATGTAATATGGTAATAACTATCATTTGCCTTCCACCCTGAGTATGCAGCATATTTAAAGGGGATGGGTGTCCGTGGAAATAAAACTTAATACGTGAGCCCTCATCCTCCCCTATCCTTTCCAGTTTCTCCCTTCTTCCGTCTTCAAACGCACCCCCAGGGCTATGCTTGCTATTCCGTAAGTTCCCTCCCATCCCATACGTTTCTCTCAACCTTCCCCTTCCCTCCCAATCCCTTCCCCATCCGTACTTATACCACTGGGCTCCCGCGCTACAACCCCTTAGGCAGATAGCCCTCAAATTTTCTAACCCTCCTCCTCCCTCCGTTCCCCATCTCTCCCTCCCCACGCTGCCCTCCTCTTTCCCCTATCCCTTTCCCCTCCATCACCTCTCCTTCCTGCTGGTCCAGTGGTTTTGTAAGGGAGATGGCCAGTGAGCCTGACCCCATCATAAATTTTGCTCTCATTAGTCATGCTCCATTATCATCGACGATCTTGAAGTTTAAAAGAGCATTAATGTAGGTAGGCGTTCGTTCCCCTTATTAAATAATGAATGAAAACTAGTATGTAATTCTTAATGATTGATCACCAATTTCGGTGCGAGTATTAATGAGGTATAACTTGTCACCGTGGGAGTTGGCTTCGGTAGTCGGGAAGGTAACAATCCAGCATGGGATCCCAAATGTTGTTGGTTTGAATCTCACCTCTGGTGAGTCTTTGGTGCTTGTTTCAGGATTTAGGTCATAGAGTTGACGAAGTGACATATCCTTGGTATACTTAGCTAATAATGCCCAAATTTGACTTATCTTCGTGGGAATAGATCTCCTCAACACTCACGTTTTATGCAGGTAAGGGGCTCTTGCATAAAATTTGACACTAAAATTAAATAGCAAACGTTTAGCTATGGTGAGCGTAAGATACCTTAATTTCGTCTTTTCAGGCTCTAATACCTATCGCTGTGCGGATAATTCCTGAGGCCACACTGAGGTAACAAATGGAGATATAAAATTGGGTTTTACTCAGGAATTTAGTCGCAAAATATTATTCATGAGGAAAATAAAGATATTATGTTCTCAAACCAGTTACTTGAGTTGTTTCAGCGAGATATGTTCCCCCACTTAGCTGCATGAACGATCGATCATAAATGTGCGCGACTTAGATTCCAAAGACCAGGCGGACTCCGATAATGGTAACTCAAATTCATATGATATGATTTATATAGCAGAACAACTTCAATGTTCGCAACTGTTCGGGGCGACGCGACGTCTCACTGCTGACTGACTAGGAGCCCAGGCACCGGAAAATGAGGCTATTCGAACAGAAAATTCTGACTTCCTTGGTCAAAATAAATACAAGAATCACACTTTCCAGGCGGAAATTAAAATTAGAACAACTCTTCTCAAGCAGTTAAGTTATATGTTTATAGCTTTTTCTCCAAGGCATATTGAATGAATATAAATAGCATTTGCACATAGTAATAACTGTGTGATCACTAGCGAGTGACTCCGTTAAAGTTACTGCGCGGCTAGTTCCGTAGTTCTTTGAAAATGTCCGTAATAGTTGAGAAAATTCCGTTTTTCAATCGACAATGGTCGCTCAATCCTATGATTGGCTAATTCCAGCCCATCCATCTCTTATAATAGTTCCCTTTCCACCTGACTGTTCTACTTACCAGCTGCCTTCTCAATTTGGTCGATTTACTTATCCCTTGTCCTTGCTCTTGCATTTCACTATATTTTCCATTAAATTCCTCACAAATCCATTGTGCCTCAGGTTGTCGAATCAATCTAGATCTTCTGTTCAATGCAGGGCTTTATCTGGCTCTTCCCTCTTCGACACTTTATGGTAGATTTTCATTTCTTATATAACATCTTTACATCTAATTTCCGTATCATCATCTGCAGTCATCAGTTCTACTTCTTCACATTGTTTTTATTATTCTTCTCCCCCCCTAATCTTTGTAGGGCCTCTGTGTTGACGATTGTCTACATTCATATAACTTTCATCAATCTTCGATGACTCCACCTCACCATTGCTTCCATTTTCAATTGCTCCAAGGCTGACCATATTAAAAAAGTGCTGTGTTAATTTTTAAGCCGTCGTTTAATTTGAGATACATTTGAGCATGCCAGCGTGTGATGCTCTCATGGAGGAAAAATTCCGACCTCACGTCCCCATCTCATCGCAACTGATCCATCCCGCGGGCGATTTCGCTTCATGTATTCATGTCTCTATGTACGCATTCATGTTATTTGCCTCCTTTGCGCATTCTCTCTCTCTCCCTATCGCGCATATACGCACACGCACAACTTCACTCACTTATATCATCCACCCTTCTCGGCTTCCATCGTACGTGTGTGCACCTCTAGAGCCCGCGGCGGTCGGCTTGCGGATCTTTTGAGAGGGGTTGTATGTAGTAGACTTGATGCAACCCCCTCACAGAAGGGGATGTTATGGGGAGGCGTGACCCCGGGGGCTGTATCGGGAGGCGGAAGCATTTTGCTTGAGGGTGGAGGCGGGCGGGGGCATGGAGGGGGAAGAGAGAAAAGTTATGGGTGGCGTGGTGTGGGTATGGGCTCGCAAAGATTCGCATATGCGTGGGGAGGGGGGAGATGTGACGCCTTGGAGCCCAACACAGGGATGTGGCGGCAGCCATTTTTCCCTTGCAAGCGACGTAAAACTTTTCCTGACACCAGAGCAGGTATCTTCTCCCTCTCTCACTTCTCAACCCTCAAGATTCTCATCCAAACTCCTTTAAACACCTCTTCCAACCTCTCTCACCCACGCTAACACTTTCTTAAGGCACTCCATCTTTAAAAAGATAAGTCTCCGAGAAGATCCACTCCGTATCCCCAGCCATCTTCCCGCCCTCACCATATATCCGTCACGATCCGACTCCTCTTTTTAAAAACCTCGAAATCTGCCATCGAGATCACCTTACCAAGGGCATACATCCAAGGTAGTGGGAGAGGAAGGGTTTGTACCCGCTAAACCTCTTTCCCGCATCTCTTTGGGCCTGCAGATTCCAAGCAACTGGCACCAGCGTTTCTGCCTCCTCCGTCTGCCCTGGACCTTCTTACTCATCCCCCCACTCAATGCCTACTTCTTTCCTCAGCCCTGCAGGCAATTCAAACAAACTTTTGATATCGGTTCCCTATCTTCCACACCGCTCACTCTCCCATGCCACCTCTCCCAGAGACGATTCCTATTCCTTTGCGCCCCCCTCCCTCTCCATTTCCCCAATATCTCTCTTTTCCCGGCCTCCCTGCGCCTCCTTATGCCTCCCCCCATGGCCGATGCTCTTTCGTGTTTTCTATAGTTTTTTTGTTCTCTCGTTTCCAGCGAACCCCATCCATTCCACACCCCTCCCATCCATTCAGTCGCAAGACACGCTCACCCTACCCCCTCTTTTATCTTACCCCCTCCCCCCCTAGAGGTCGCCAATCTTAACCCCCTGCACCCCTCTTCTCTCCATGACCCCCTCCCCCGGGCCTCCTTCCACGGATTCCCAAAGAATGGAAGTTCTCGCCAGACTGCCAATCCTACTTTATGGAATTCAGAATTGGGAGTGGAAGGGTGTGTTTCGTGAGAGGGAGGGGAGAAGGGAGTGGTATGGTCTTCTCTTTTTTTATATGTTCCACCCCACTCCTCGCCCTTCGCCCACTCCCCCCTCCCCTCCCCAAGCCCTCCATCCTGCCCTACACACACTCGATTCGGCTTAGGAATCTTTATCTTCCCAGAAGCCTCTCTCCTCTTCTCCCCCCCCTCCGTTCCCCTATACGCTTCAAGGGCTTCTTCTTCCCCTTCCTCCCCCCGAGACTTCATACCCCTTTGCCCTCCGAGCTTTCCCACCCCCGCTCTTAACCTTGCACTCTCCCACCCTCGGGGGAAAAATTCCGCTTCTTAAAAACTATCCACCTCCCTCCTTACTTCTGCTTGCTACCCCCACCCCCATTGTAGCCTCACCTCCTCGTATTCAGTTTAGTCCTACCACTTCACTCAGGACTAAATGCCGGTTCACGTCATGCATAAGAGCATGGCTTAAGAACGTGAATTGCGGCGAATGAACTCGAAATGAACGGTCTCAATTCGTCTTCCGAACGGAACTTAGCGAACAAAAGCGCTCTCCGTAATCACAAAAGTTGTATCCTAAAGATGTAAAATAACGACGGAAAAAGATATCTTTGCTCTTTTCTACCGCGATAAATATTAAATTCGGCCGGTTTCCGTGTTTTACATTATCATCCAGATCATAGAGGTATAACATCGAAACTGGTTACAATAAATATCTATTGCAGTAGATAACTGCGAAGAGATCTTACCTCATGTCCTAAGTCCACCACATCAGTCCAGAAGTAACATTTTCAACTGATCTTTCACGAGAAAGAGTAATTTTATTTCTAGTTGGCCCATCAGGAGATAATTTTATGAGTTAATATTTCCACTAGCGACTAGAAAGTAAAATGAAAATAAAAGGAAATTTATATATAATAGAACCTCTTCCTTGAGTGATTGTTATAAAACTACCATTGGCGAAATATTTTAGACAAAATATTCAAATGAGTTGGTTTGAAGTCGCATATCATCATTATCTGGGAAAAATTTGCTTTGGTTCGTTCGTTTCATTCCGTCCTGAATGCTGTATAATGCTGCGGAATGAAGCTGGACTGAAAAACATAAGACTATCTTTAGAAAGATGATCACCAATTTTCAGCTATTTGATTTCTTTTACGCAGAGGTTGCTTATCATTGTTTCACGGCAGTATTTTTACTCCAAACGATACAATATCTCTGAGGAACTCGATCTCCGCAATATAAGGAAAATATTTCTTGAGCTTGTGAGGTAAAGTTAAGCTACGCTGTCAGCAAATGAAAATTTCCATTCGGATACATACGGACTTTGCAGCGAAAGTGCTAATGTACGTTATGCCTCTTAGGTTAAATTGTGAGAAAAAGAAAGTGTGAACCATCTTTTCCGGCGGTACATCCCATCCCTGCCAGCGAAACACCAAGCTCTCTTCCCCCTTGCCCAACCATCTCCCCAAGCTCATATCGCTCCATCTGCACCTCTACCCTACCATTATTTCCATTTTTCTTTCGTCTTGGGTCGTCATAGTTAAGTCTAATATTCACAGTGTTTGCCGTGGCTTTAAAGAGGCTGCTCGTCATTTTTCCGTGGCTGAGAGGCCTTTTTTTCTCTCTCTCTTTCCTTCCACGCCTCTGAAACCGGCCTCCGTGAGGAATATTTCTCGCGTTGTTTCCCCGGAGGACTACCGTGGAAAATCCCGTGGGCATTGTGTTCGGGCGAAATTCTTAGCGGGTGGGTGAGACGCGGGTCCGTGGAGGATGCCGCAATAACCGGCGTCTTATGCATCTCTTCCCCCTTAATCCCTCTTCCTTGAGCGCTCAAGAATCCCACGCACAATGGTGCTCGAGCACCACGTCAGCGCTTTGTGCTCAACGGGGTAAGTCGTGTCATGAGACGTCGGTCAACCTGGAGTGGCTCGACGTAAGCGGTTGCCTACCCGGATGTCCTCGGATGGATTCTGGCCCTCCACTCTATCCTTATCATTTCGTACGGCGGTCCTCATTACGTCCTAAGAGTTCATTGAAGTTTTACGCCACTTTTTTTTAGCTTCTCCCTTTTTTCATTCAAACAAATGTAATATTATTAAATATCCTCTCCCGAAATTCCCCTAAAAGTCCTTATTAAGTTGTGATACTTTTCCCGAATCGTGTACATTGGTTAACTTTTTCATGAGCGATGTTTGGCACTATTCCAGCCATCTTCGGGAATATCGAAGACATGATAGTAAAGCTATTTTTTTGCACCGAGGCAATGCATGTGCGAGGCTTTGAGTGTGGGGATGGTTGTACGGATAATTATTGAGGGGTAACACAACGCGATGTTTGCAAAGATACCAGATAATTTTTTTCGTCAGTACGCTTATCCAAGAGATATTTAAATACTATGTTTCCTCACTAACTCATTTTTCTAGTCGCATGATGATTTTCAACCAATGAATGCCTACCTATTGATTTGGCTCGGTACAAGTACATTTTTGTAGCTTATGAAGACGATAACTATGCATTAAAACTTATGAGTACAGAAATAAATCGATTTGCGGAAATTCACTACTTTGGTATGATATCTGTGAACTTTTTTCTCTGCTTCTTGCTGTACATCTTCTTTGTGGCTTTGTACATCTGCACACCATTTCGTTCAGAAAATTATATCCTCGTCTTTACGTCGTGACGTATTTATACGAGATAATACCCAGGCCAGATTTGTAAATCCTCTCTTGTGAATGACGCATACATTTCTTTGTGGAATCACTATGAAATGATGTTGCGTACCTCTATATATATAAGAGTGATAGTAACTTTGTACCATACTTTAGTACTTAAGGTTGAATGAATGTACTTGAACGTAAATCCATGATGAGGGAGGTTCCTTTTTGCCATTAAATTCACAGCTCTTCTCTGGGACAGGATATCTGTCGTCCCGGCGTTTTAGGTCATTTCAGATTCGTATAAGTGCTGCTTCAGTATAACGATCTTCGTCTACCGTGGATTTTGGATTAATTTTATTCTTCGACGAGTTCCTTCGCCAAGTCCCCAAAATGGTGTCGACATGAATTCTACTTAGCCGCTCTCCGAAACTTACCTTCCAAGAGGTAGCGCATGAACACGACTCTAATAATTCAAGGGAGATTACTGTCACTGTGGCTACGAGTGACTGATGCATAGACCGAGGAAAGAAAAAAACATTTCAGGAGAACATTTTGCGAAACACCGCTACTTCCGATAGGACTAAGAAGGATTTCTTTGCCTTGATTAATTTTCCAAATTTTCGACGAAAAGTAAGATATTGAGACTTAGAACTAAGTTGCTTTTGGAGCCATTTATGTTTTCTTTCCCGCATTTTCACTTTATGCTTAATCGCGGCTCATATTTTGAGCATTTTTTATTAATTTTCATAATTTATTTCAATGGTACTGAATGTTCTACTGCATATTCAAAATTATATTCTTTTTTAAAGATTATTTCATTTTTAAGTATGGTTGGCTTAGTAAGGGAAGCACGTATGTACGGTCGAAGCAGTAACGGAAGACGAGAATTCTCAAGGATGGACTCCATCTTATTTGAAGTATTAATCATTGAAGAGAGGAAGATTAGGATACGAGATTAAAAAGCAGAATAAAATCAGGAAGTAAGAAGGCAGAAGCAATGGAGGAGAGGGAATGACTAATAAAAGTAAGTGAAATTCTAAAGTTATTGGAAACTTTAAGTAATTAATTTATTCTTAGTGATTTTAGATAAGCACTCTCTCTCCCATGTTTCCCATACCATGGGTCGCATTCACTTGCACACTCAGGGTTTACGGGTAGATAGTTAAGTCGATTTTTTTAATAGTTAGGCGTTGAATTGTAGGTAATTATGGATTAAAAGGTAAATTTTTTATCAAAATATACTTTTCTCAGTTTAAAAAACTCCTCGTGGTTTATTTAAACGACAGTTTGCACTTAAGTTCCGGGGGTCTGGACTATGTGAGAGCTATCTCATACATTCACGTGCTCAGGCTTAATGAAACTCAATAATTATGAGGTAGTTAGTTATGAATTTTTCGATGGCTAGAAGCATACACGAAGGCCTATTTCAACTCCACTCGTCTCGCGGAATATTTCTCTTTCTCCTTTTACCCACTTTACCCGCTCTCACACATCCGATGACCGGCGTTTAATCTCGATAAAAGGTTTTATTGCGCTTTTTTTCGGAGTCAATTTAAAATAATTACGGAGCGAAACCGAAAAGTAATATCTGCTCTCCCACGGGTGCGGTCCTACGGCAGAAGTTATCCTCCATATTTTCATGCGTTGAACTTTTGGGCATCCGTCGCGCACTCGAGTTTTTTTTTATTACAGCGAGAGAGAGAGAGAGAGAAAGAGTGAGAAAAAAAACAAACTGCGAACGAAAGGTGGACGGGCGTGCGGTCGCCACAAATCTTCCATCCTTCGGAAAACTTATTTCTGGAGTGGAGGACGTTGAGGAAGAGGAGGAAAGGAGCGAGAAGGAGAGAAAATCGAGGGATGCGCTCTCCGAGTCCACTTATCTCGCTTCGATCGTTACATATTACTTTCTGACACACCCCGTGAGTCCTCTCCTTCCCTCCCGTATCCGGGGGGGGGGGGGGGGGGGGGGAGGGGGGGAAATGGGAGAGTGTAGGTGTCCCACGGGGAACGGGAAAAGCTGATGCCGACCTATTCCTCTCGTGTGTGATGGCGGATAAAGTGATGGCGACGGAGGGAAATGTGTGCGTATGTTCGCCCGGGGTCTGCAAGCGTGGGGAGGGGGGATTGGGGGGGGGGTGAGGTAGGAATATTGGGATGGTTTTTCGAAGACAAGAGGAGGGAAAATGGGGCTCTTGCGATTCCGTGACGTATCGACTGTAACACGCGACACGCATGAAATGTCGCATTGCGATTATTATGAGCTCCCGAGGAATGCTATATCGTGTTTTTGTACCTTATGAGAAATGCAATATTTTTTTATGAATACATGGCTACACATATTGTAGAGGTGTATTCTATAATTCATGTAAAAGTGTTATTCCGGTTCATTGTAGTTGTTCAATAAATATTCGTACGCGCATTTATATTTAGATACCCATACGTATCTGTGTTCGAACAATGACCGTAAACTTGTTACAACATTAGTATGTGTCGAAGATGGCGTAAAAGCTTATACATCACTCCATTGGGGCTGAGTGGATAAAGTTTGACAGAGTACTGCGAAGCAGCGCTACTGAGCAATTTACATAAAAGAATGCTGGCAAGAAATAAATTCGTATCATTTCTCTTAGATTACAAATTCTTGATCGATGTCAGCGTCTTTTCCCCTTATTTAGGTTATCTTGATCGTCGATGTCTCGTTGATTAAGTTACATAGACACTGAAATTGATTGGGAATAAGAGACAAAGTGGAATGGTACGAAAATATTTCTTATCACCGTGCCAAAAGTGAAGTTCCACAGTGTGTCGCTTACCTACATCTTTTCAATTCTTACAAAATAAAACCAAATTTGCATTGGAAATAGCTATAAGATAAGTCTTATAATTACAATCTGATGCGCGGTTTAAAGGCAATATAATTGCCACATTTGATATCGTGAACCTCGCAGCATGATGCCATACGCGATGTATCTGATCTTTTGGGTGGCAGAACTTGTTTCGCTATGCGATACCCAAGTTCAAATATTGCCCAGCGTTTAGAGGGAAAGGAAGTGTTTAGATGACTGGAAAATGAAAGGTTTGGCGGGAAGAGAAAATGTGAGTAGATAGTGCTGAGGAAATGAGAGAGATGGAGAGTAGCAAAAATGAATTGGGTGGAAAATATGTGAAGAACTTTGGAAAAAATAATTAACTCATGAGATGGGAAAGCTGGTGGGAGTGAGAGACAGAGAGAGCGAGAGAAAATGTTGGTAAGGGACGCATGGGCTCAGTGGGGAAGGGCTTTGGGTGGCATGCCTTTTAGAGCTTCGAGATGGGATACGAGGAATGAGGTTCTGAAGAAGGTAATCCCGGTAGCTAGTGGGAGATGAGCGGGGATGATAACCAGCCCTGAAATTTCAAATCTAGTGATAGTTTTAGTGTGTTTGTGGCCTCAAAAGACAGAGCTCTTTCCCACCGGCTTATGAATTGTAAATGTTTCGCTCTACTACTTTCAATTTTCCTCATAAAGCTAAATCTAAGATCTTTGCAGACTAAATGATGAATTCCGGACACGCGAGGTTGACCTGTTTAAGTAGATTTTCAGATCATCATCTTTCTCAATTTAGAATACAGTCGCGGTTGTGTATTCATGAGGTATGAGAATTTAGGGGAAGAAAATGAGTTAGGAAAAGAAAACCATTAGGTGCCCATAATAACGACAAAGGACATTAAGGGAAGGTGAATTATTTCGAAGCGCAACTCTGGTAAGTTAAATATTTCATTTGTATGACAATGTAATGATTTCCTTCGGCTAAAATATCCCGTCTTTCTTATGATTTCAAAGGGACACGATTCTCCTCAAAATCAGCGTTACTATTTCATTAACTTTGGCTGGGAACGTTTGCAGATATGAGACATTTTTTTAAGCTTGCTTTGAAGAACGATAGGCAAAAATAGAGTAGCTGAGCAGTGAGGAAGATATCTAAAAGACCTCGAATTTCGAGAAGGAGAAGAGAGGAATTTGACGGAGGTTATTTCGAGAAAAACGGGAAAGCGTAGACGCAGGGGATATTGAGTGATCGTGGGATTTCGGAGTATGCCATGGAGAAAACGGAAAGGATTTTTAGGCCATCGAAACCGAAGGAGATAAAAAAGTAGGCAATTTGACGCCGTAAAGGGAGTAAGGATATGATAAAGAACGGGAGCAGGAGGGTGTATTTATCCCAAACGCATTTGAATAAACAAACGGGAATAATTTCATTCCATTCTGACGAATACCGTGGTTGAAGTGACCGGAAAATAACCAGCCGAGGGCGCCCCGAGGAAATGGAAGCCAAGAGGAAGACGGAGGAAAAAACATGAAGGATTGGTCGGAGAAAAATAGGAGCAAGGAAGCGAGGAAGAAGTGGTGTGAGGAATATGGAAAGAGGAGGACGGGAAAGTCAAAAGGAAAGAAAGGGCTTGAAGATGGATCGAGATAAATTTTTCTTTCGTAATGGGAAGAGTAGTGAAGAAAGAGAGATTAAGTTGGGTCCGTGAGTGCAAGGAGGGAGAGAGGGCAGAGATGAAAAAAAAGGATGCGGACTGTAAAGGAGGAACGAGAGAAAAGAAAGGTAATTGAGCGGAACGAAAGAGGCGAGGGTGTGAAGGAAGACATAGAAGAAAAATAATAGCGGAAAGAGGGGGAGAGAGAAGAGGAGAGGGTGTGAGAAGAGTGAGGGAATAAGTTGGGGAAGGGCGAAGTGGTAGAATGGGAGGAGGGAAGGAGAAAACGGAGATCAAGAGGGGAGGAAGAAAGAGACATATCTCTCCGGGCAAAGATACCGAGCGTGTCACGAAGATACATTGCGTTTGGAAAGGGCGGTCCTTGGATATGGGGACTGAGGAAAAAAGTTGCACGGGTGGTGGATGTAGGGATGAGGGGGGGGGGGGTCCCACGAGTTCCGTATCAAAGCAGCTATTGCGTCGGATGATTCGAAAGAGTGGTGCTGTCAGAAGAAGTGTGAGATACGCTCAGAAAACCAAAGGAACTGACTGCAGACAGCATATGAAGGAAATGAAGAAAGTCAGGGGCACGATCACGAGTCTCCGTGTAATATCACGCGTGCGCTCGTATTTCCGCTATTTTTCACTATTATTCTTCTCAATTTTTCAGACTCTTTAAGCCACCAAATTTAGTTGATTGAGTTAAGTCTTCAGGATCCTTCTAGAGCAGTGTTGGATAACGATAACGGAATAGAAGGCACAGTGATCCCTCACCAGGCCTTGGCCGTAGAGCTTCTTGATACATAGTATTGTACGCTGTTACATAAAAATGTACCCAAATGCATTGCTATTTGTTGCAGCTAAATTTGAGATTTGGTTATCAATAAATGGTTAGATGAGGTACTCTTACCAATAATATGGAAAAGCAAAGCTTTTACTTGGTAGAAGGACGTCATAGTTCTCTACAAAATGTCTGTGATTTCCAGAATCAATAAACAAGTGACCGAGAGGTTTCGGCTGTCTGGCCATCGTCAGGCCTCCTGAAACCGGTAGATAACTTGTTAATTAATTGTAGAAGTCACAAATGTTTTTTAGATCAGTACTCTTACCACTCATCCAGCATTGCTCCTAATAAATAATAGTAATTCGTAAATGCTGAGTATTCTCCCGATAAAAACTAGGTTAGGATTGACATTAAAACTAAAAATGTTTTTTTTTCCGTCCGTTTTACAAAGACGCTTTAATTTCTTTTAACCACATTTTCTCATCGGCTTCTTTTCAACCTCTTTTTCTGTATTTATTTAGTTTTATCGTTTCTCTCCAACTCACATTCGTATTCATTTACATTTACCCTGTTGCAGCTCAGAAAAATATTAATGGCTCGGCACAATGTGAAATGGCTGAAGTATATCTTATTTTTTTGCCCCTCAATCGTAATAACAGCGTGCTACTCCTTTCACCACATTCAAAATTCATTTAATTAACCGTTGCGCGTGGAATACTTACTCTGATTGCCTCATGTGTCTTCCCTTTTGATTCCGAGTAGCTGGTTACAATTTAGGCAAGTTTCTCACGCCAATGCAGTACTTTCTTCCTCAATGGAATATCCCTTTCGAAATCAGGGCTTTAAGCATAAAATGTATGGACAAAGCTGTCGATGTTCAGATTGAATTTACAGCTCACGTGAGAGTTAATGGATGGTTTTCCCCGTCAAACGATTTTTTCTAGTGTTTCCTGTTAATGCTTCTTACTTCAGAGTTATGTTTGATATTACTGTGTGATGTTCTTGGAATTACAAAGTACGAACAAGTTATGTTAACTTAAAATCCTTGCAATCCCGATTGATGTGGGAAGTACATAAAATATTTCTGGCCCAAGAAATCATGGGAAGCTAGCCGATGGCATAGGTGAACCACAATCACTATTGAGGTTCGTTGATAAAATACATTAAATATTGAAGAAGTTCTGTAAATGTCTCATGATATGGTCAGTTGACGTGATACCGAGATGAAACCAGATACGTGACATAAAATATCATAATATAATCCATACTTTGATCGTTTATCGCCGACCCCGGCTGCAACTGCACAGCAATTATTATCTAGGTCCTAGATCACCTTGATAATGATTGCTGTGCAGTCGAAACTTGAGTTGGCCAAAAACATTAAAAGTATGGATAATATTATGATATTTATCTTCATGTCTGTGTGTATGTTCCAAATAGTTAGCCCTAAAGCATTAATGTTATTTATGAAGCCAGATGGTGATTTTGCGATTCTATGAATCTCCTACCAGTGTACCGAGATCAGCACTTTTGTATCACGCTTCATCCCGACCGCGTTTACTTCCGTAAGGTTCAACAGTTAGGTAAGTATGCAAAATAATTGGTAAAGACTTGCTTTATATAAACAAGTGTAGTAGATTGTTGGATTGTTAGTTGGTGGAGCCTCCCACTGGAGCTCGGGCACCTAGACTTGTCTACTAGAGTGGTCCATTGTGACAACCAGATGTTTGAGAGCGCCACGGTGAAGGTATGAAGGGTCACCCATCCAACCCTCGCCCGTGTCCAACATTGCTTAACTTCAGTAATCTTACGGGAACTGGTGTTTCAATGAGGCTAGGCCCTTGCCCAACAAGTGTAGTAAGTGACATAGATACGTAAAATGAAACTAAGATGCCTGCATTATAAAACCTGAAAGTTGGTATTACCGGTGAAGATTTACTATTGCTTTACAAGTGCTTGGATCACATAGCATTCAAAATTCTCTGGTGTAGGTTGGATGCTCATTTCCTTTACCTGTGGTGCTTAAGTAAAATTTAGTCCTCAGATGATTACGCAGCTCATTTGGAGCTGGGCGGATCCGAGCACTTATCACAAATTTGAAACATGGATCTGCGGTCAGTTGCCGAACGCTTTAAACTTGTATCAAACGGGGCGAGCAGCAACAAGGATACATGATAGGGCGATTCGGACAGAAACCATTAGTTTCGTCCATACCATCTATATTTCTTGCCGCTTGTTCGTGATGAAGTCTGAGCTCAAGTATGGTCGTTCAAAGGCTATTAGTCAAATTAATTGGGTTGACGTGGAACAAAAATACGTGCATATAAATGCGTCATTTGAACTTGGAAATATGCTTAGCATTTGAGGGTTGCCACGGCTTCACAAATCCTTTTGTTTTCACGGGCTTAAATTTTCATCTCGGAAATGCATCTCCGTTTAATCTGTGTGGGCTAATTGAGGCGTGTGCTCTCGAGAGCTAAAGAATATGGGGTGCTAGCCTTTCATAAATTCCGCTTCCACAAAACACCTGCCCGGGGAGAACCCTTCTAATTTGTAGAATAAATCACGTGCATGGAAACTACGGACCCAAAATTTCTGAAGTTCTCATTGATCAATGCCGTCGCGTTGCGCGCCCGAAACGAGGGTGGTCAAAGGAGAGAAAGCGCCTCAGTCGTCTGAGGCTCAGTTGGTGGGTGTAGGTACACATGCTTTGCTTTAAGCCTCCGTTGTTCCTCTTAAAGGGGAAAGGAGAGAGAGAGTGGCAGGGGACTTGTGCGGTAGTGGCCTGGTTGGGCGGGTCGAGTAATCGAATCGAGTAAGCAAATCGAGACGGTGAGAGATGTGTGAAAATTGTTGTAGAACTGTCCGTGAGGACTATTTAATTGTCCAATGAGTCCTAATGGTTGCTGCATGTTTCTAGGAAATAATCTAGAGACTTGCCGAGGGTGAGGCAAGTGAGGCTTGTGCCTCTGGACAAAGATTGGATCGGGCGCCCAAAAAGTAAATAATATTCGGATTCAAAAAATTGATAATTTAAATTTAATAATTAAATCAATAATTTTTAAAAATGATAAGAATATTAAGAAAAAATATGTAGTGTTGTAAATGTATCATTTTTTTTAAATGTGAAATACCAAGAAGTTTCAAAGAAACTTCTATTATTATAATATCCGTTTTAATTCAAAATCAATAACGTAATAATATACAACAAATTTATTAAAAAGCTATTATCTTACGAGAACTATTATCTTAGTATTTTTTTTCTGACTTAATGTTATCTCAAAGCAAACACTACGGGTTAATTTATTTTTCAGACAATGTGTCTCAATAATAAGCATTTAAGTAGGAAATAAAGTTCTTAAAATTTTCGAGGTGAAGCTATTTTGCTGCTCTGATACGTAATTCTTACCGTGGTATGGTTTTATTTGGAATTGGTCAGAAATCAAAACCAGTAACTTCTTGAAAACATATCGTAATTTTACATAAACTCCATCATCTAGGCTAGACATGATACAGAATTTCAACGCAAGAACACAATGCCCCAATGACGATGCGGATAAATTACATCAATCAGTTGTTAGTTTTGTGCTTAAGAATATTTAAAAAAGGAGTAAACTTCAAATAGTTCTTTTTTCGTCCAACTGTACCAAAAGTGGATATGAAAAGACGTTTGTGTACTCTTCATCTTCTTCTTGCCCTCAAGGTTTAGGCATGTTGCCTGTCCCGCCTTCGCCATCGTATTCTCGTTCTCCTAATACTCCTTTTGATTAAAGGTTCATACTCGAAAACCTGTTTCGGAAGCTCTGTCAGAAGATCTGTAGGCATACGCTGAACATGATCTTGTCCACTTTCTTAATAATTTGTTACCATGTCTGTCACTGGTATTTCTTCAAAATCCTGCCTTGATTCTTCATATCTGATGTTGTTCAAAGTGCACTTCCCTTAAAAGATTTAAGAAATTTATTATGTATCAATCTGATTCCGTATTACTAAAGATATCTTCTATTTAAATTCGATGGTGACAGGCTTTACTTTGTGAAAACCCATTCCGAATAAATTTCAAAATTACTTGGTACTTTTTCATAGTGATTTATTCTTAGTCGACTGGTTTCGTCACATAGGCGACACTATCAGGTGTTCTGATGATGTCGCCTGTGCGACATAAACCCCATGAAGTCGCCTATGCGACGAAACCGGTCAACTAAAAATAAAATACTGTGAAAAGGTGCCTAGTAATTTTGAAATTTATTCATATTTTGTATTGAATTCATATTTGTACTGCAAAGACTTCTCATAGAATTTTTCTTCTGCCCATTTATGAGCCTCCAAACCCGGTCGCCGCTTGGGAGGAAAGCACCTCGGAAACAGGCCTCGATTGCGTCCTCCTCGTGTCAGGCCTTGAGTAGTCTAGATGAGGTAGAGGATGAAAAGGTGCTGGTGAGGAAAGGGTTTCGGATCGTGCGATAGATGCTCTCGCCCGATAAAAGACGAGTAGGTTGAGGTGGTGGGGGGGGGGGAAGAAATGAAGGTGGTCCGGCGTAACCAAGACGCCTTGGCCACGAAAAATGGGTGAAGGAGGGTATTTTATGCGATGTCCGTACGGGAGGAAGAGGGAGAGGAAAAGTAGTCTTTGGGAGGTGGAGTGGGTTGAAGTGGTGTCATGTGTGAGGGCTTGTTTTCACCCTCCCTCTCCTCAAATTCCACCCACCCGCCACCACCAGGACTAACTTACCTCCATCCCAAAGTGTGGTGCCGGGAGGATTGTAATTTTATTTATTCAGGGGTTTACTCCCGTGTCGGCCCTCGTCTCCGCTTGATGCTCTCCTGTCATACGTGGTAATTGAGCCTTAATCTCCATCTGGTTTTCCTTTTTAATAAAGAGAGTGCTTCACTATCTACGTGTTAGTAGGGTGTAATGGCGTCATGGGATGTGCGGTACTACCTTTCTCCAGTCGAGTTTACCTGAAGCATTTTGAGTGCACGTACTATTACGAGGCAGGTGTTATAAGTTGTAGCCTGTGTCATTTATATCATCCATTGGGATCATTTTATCGTTTTATACATCATCCATGCTGTAAAAACCGGTGGATTATATTTTGTCTTAACTAAGCGTATGTGTGAAAGTTATTGTGCTTGCTTGAAATGAATACAGGTAATCAGTATATCTAGCTTTGCTATGTGTGCTTTGTGAAGAATACCCGTCTACGTGCAACTCTTGGAGTGCGTGAAAAGAGATATTCTAGATGTGTAAGGACATCAGGCATGAAAAGGAAAAATAAGGTGATGAATGAATTTGGGGAGGTAGCGGTCGAAAAGAGAAGTTCGTAGTTACGCCAGATCCCAATCTATTTTGGTTGTCGCTGTGAATGTTACCCGGAACGAATAAATTCTTGTACCATTCCGTTCGGCCATGTATCACGCATATTTTTATATGTGACTGCTCTTTTTCTATTTTCAAAAAGTGTGGGACAAACATAATATACTCATTTTTTATCTCCAAATACTGTGATTTGAATGCGAAGTTTTTTCAGCAATGTGCTATCAGTTGAATACGGTGTCGAAGATATCTTGGAATAAAATTGTTCGTGCGTGAAGGCATGATGTCGTGACTGCTAGTCGAAGGAGCTTCTAAATCGTGTTCGAATTGACACCTTTTAGTCGTGGAATTCCGGCTTTCTTGAAAGAATCTCTACGATGTGGAAATTTCCCTAGCGGTTCCATGCTACCATTCTTAAAATCATTCGTTGCTTTGGATTTTGTGCGATCTGAGTGTTACCAAACACTGACCATTATTTCAATTTATTAATTTCTGATGCGATGGAGTATCTCTCTCCTATCGCTTTTTCGAAGAGTAAACTTGGCAATATAAAGTTTAAACACTTGGGACACAATTGCCTCGGCTTTGTTCTCGGCTGGCGCATTCCGACTGAGTGCATCATCGTGCTCAAATTTACCTCTTGCATTATGAGCCGATTGAATGAGGAATTGGCTAGCGAAGTACGCGGGCGGCACCTTTACATCCCGTTGCATACGTGCTGTGAAGTCATGCAACCACCCGTGTCGTCTATCATGTTCTATCCGTGAGGCATTCGGTTACAAAGCAGAGAACAAAAGAGGTGGAAACCCTCTCTCCAATATCAAAACTTCTCGCGAATACACCCGGTAGCTGTCGCTCACGCTGATGGTGGAATTTACCTTTTTATGGTGTCCTAACTTTGCCCTCCTTTGCGGACTAATTTCCTGCGGGATAGTTAGAGCGCCTGATTTGGAGATGCTAAGAAAAATTTTAACGGTACAATGGACTAATTTATGTAAAGATACCTCGGGTGCGAATGATATATTTTTAAAAAATAAGGCACAACCACGTCAAATCAGTGTGATTGGGTTACTTAGCCTTCAAAGAATAAGTGTGCAGTTGAATATATTATGCAGCAAACTCCCGTTTCAAATCATTTCAGTACTTGCTCTCTTTAAGTAGTAACCTGCGCTTCAAAGTACTGTATTCTTATGGTGTAAATAATTTTCTGTGACGGGTAAATTTGGGTTTTTTGCTACCTTGTATATATTTTTTATAATTTCAAATAAATACTCCTTCGGATAAAATATTATAAGACAAAGCGTAAAACCCAAACCGTAATTACGTCACAAAAACCAGTAATAATGTTGACTCCAGCATCCATTGTTATTTTGCCGAATTTGGTATCATGATTTTTTAACGAACCGAGGGAAGGGTTTACTTATCTTCAGGCTTAAAACATTTAACAATATATTTTAACTTCGTAATTATTATATAAATTGTAAATATATTTCGTAAATAAGATAAACAGCAGAAGTTTCCCTGGGCAACGTTGACACATTCATCAAAATATGTCATTATTTCTTCCGACGGAAACCGGAAGTCATTAATTTAAACCTAAATATTTCTGTGATATTACTAATGATGTATGCTGAAAACTTAGGGTGTCTCAATATGTTGTGGATGTTATGGAAGTTTTTGAACTATATTATTTGAGCGGAAATTTAGATAAAAAAGATATATGAAGAGATGCTGTAGTAACTCTTGGCGGGGATGCTATCGGTATGTCATTAAGGAAATGTATTACAGCGATAGACTTCATCATTTTTAAGACAATATATATTCGTTCAATGACCGATTACTTAAGAATATTTTTAGATCATTTGATGGTAAAATGGGATCGGGTTGATGTGGTGGCTAAAGTACTGACTAACCCTACGGACGACCAGGGTTCAAATCCCTGCAGAGGAGGATGTTATTCAGAGGAAACCCGATCCCTTCTTGAGTGTCTTGTGGAGGGCACTTCAAGTACAGTACTCCGTCTGTCGGATGAATCGTTAAACCGTGGTCCCCTTGGTGCCTATCGTTAAGAGCAGGCTAATACCGACGCCAGATTTCTATCCACCCTTCCTCCCTTACCTATCCCTTTATGGCGCAAATGACCTTAGCTATCGGTCGCCTCCCCAAATATCAAATCCAATCCGATGGCAAAAGTCTTATGTTATAACATATGTTAAAATAAAGGTAAGTTATCGGGATTGCCTAAAATGAAGGCTCCTCCGTAATACGTTTCCTCTTTCTCTTAACTGCAAAATAAATATGTTGTTTATTATTATTTGTATGTTGTGCTTTATGTTCATAATTAATGGAATTTTCATCAGCGCTACACCATTCCACTTTGTTGTGAATTTTTATGCTCCCACTTTTATCATAAAGCACGTTTCGTATCGTTTATCGTTAAGTTATTGTGACGACCATTTCAATCAAAATTTGAAGTGTATTAAAAGATCATCGTACGCTAAGCAGGTTTATTTGAACGTGAGCACATGCTACAATACCTAGGAATAGGCAACGGTTACTGAAAGCTTTTGCGTTACTACTTCACGGAGACTGGAAATTTCTGGATTTATTTGCGTATATGGTGGAGGAGGATTGCAAAGTTTTGAGAAGATCTCATTTTTAATTACAGTAGCACTTAATAACCACTGTAAAGTTTAAATGTCTCTGGGATTGTATGCGCGCGTAAGTCATCTTTAAGATCAATTTTTTTTGCCTGTCTCGAACTTATTTTCATCCAAGTGTAGGTTAAAAAAGAATCATAAACGCTGTTTCGTGACCCTGGCACACATTTTTGCCCTTTTATAAGTGCAAGGGCGGTTGGAGAACCACTCTCCATGTGAAGGGGGACAATGGATTCAAGTCGCAATACCTTATACTCAACCTATTTCGATACCGTGAAATCCTCAACGCTATTGTTTTTCGTGTCCATTTTTTTACTTTATTTTTTCTATTTTCCCCCTCCCTTCACCTCAGAGTTCTCCGTATCGGACCACCATAACGACCCACCATTGTCGTCCGTTCATCGCAAGGGGGACTGCTTGTCAAGGAGGCAGCGAGAAACCGGGACAATAGGACCGCGGAAAATTGGTCGGCTAGCATTTGCACGAATTGACGGCGTGACGCGCGGTCATGATACGGGGGGGGGGGGGGGGGGAGAGGCGGCGGACGGGGAGACATGAGTGACGACCCCGCTTGCGAGTGTGAAAGAATCCTCGGGAGCTTCGCATAAATTTTCTCCCGAGTGAAAACGTTTTTCGGAGCGATCCCCCTTCACGCCCCCCCTCCACGAACTAAAACGCCGCTTTCTCCCTCTCTCTCTGTCCGTTTTTCTGTCACTCCCGCACTCATGCTGGGCTCACCGTAATCTCGCTTTTTATTTATTTTTTTTTGAAAAGGGTAAAATAACTCTTCGGGACGAGCTCGCGCATGTTTCCGCTTCGTTTGGTTCGCGATTCGAGCACCCACCTAACCTAACGTGGGGCGCACTTTGCTTATGGATTCTCGGTGGCCGTGTTACGTGGAAGGATCCTGAACGGGGTTTTTTCGCTGACCATTCGAGCGAGACTGTTTCTCTGAGAAATATCTTATGAAGACGCTCGTTAAGAAGTGTAGGATCTATCTGCCTGGAATGTGCGGATCATGCAAGTCTCATGATTGTTGTTGTATGACGATAATTTAATAAATGGACTAGTGTGTAGTGCCGTAATATTTTTGTTATTTTCAATTTTGTTCCTCCTGTGTCTTTATCACCGAAGTGAATGTTTAGGAACACATGCAAGCTTAATTGTAGCGCAGTCCCCATATTCACTGGTAGTGCTCACATTAGAACGTCCGATCTCAATCCTCATCACTTTTCAATATCGGTGTTGAAAATAAGTTACCGCTTGACGTGAAATAACCTTGGGTTAGCTGGTTCACTCTTTATCACCTTGCCGCTGCAGTGTTTGTGATACGGTATAAATATTTTCTGTTCATCATTTGATTGATTAAATCCATGTTTTAGTTTTAAACTGACACAACTCTATGTCCCTGTCATCTCATGAAGCTACTCATGATTATTCTTAAACATGTTTCCCTTGAGCCAAATCGCCCGAGTTAGCATTTTCCGTTACAGTGGTGGATCGAAAACCATTCTCGTGTGCATGTGACTATCATGAAAGAACATGACATTTTCCCTCGTTACGAATTCCTTCGAGCGAATATTATATTTTGTCCGTTACCTATCCCTAAGGCTTCTATCTTTCGTAAATTGAATGTAGTGTATTTAACTATTGCTTTGACGTTTCTACTTCAATGCCGTTAGAAGGCTACTCTTTTGAAGGCATCTGCTTTCCTCTTCTCCTAACGCAATTTCCACGAAGTACGGCTCGGATATACCGCAGAAGAAGTATTACCTCAGTACCGCCTTGACCACGGTTTTCGCTCTCCTCACTGTTAATTGGATTAGTGGGTTACTTGCCCCGTCTACGTTGAGCTTGGCGGTGCATAAGTGGTTTGTTGAACGGCCTTCTATCCGTTCCCACCAAACGCATCCCCACGGCAAATTTTGTTTTGCTTGAAGTCGCAAAAAGATCATTAAGGGTTCAGTGGTCATCCGTTCCTAGGAATCAACCTTTGATGAAACTCGATCTTCAGTTTTTGTGAACGGAGAGTCAATAATCCTAATTAATTAGAGGATCATAGTCAGGCCTGTATGTTTTTTTATATTTCATTGATAAAAATGCTCATCGAGAAAAATTCAAGTCTTCACAGGTAGAAAAAGACATGCCGCGAATATAAACCTGAGGAATTTTTACCAAGTGAACGATAAAGGCTTATTAATATGATAAATGGCAATTGTACCATGATAATTACAATGACTGTCGACACCATGGTTGGAAATATAATGGTGTGAAATATGCAAGGTGCAAATTTATTTAGTACTTAATGAAATTTTATTAGCAAGTGCACTTTGTTTTACATTGAAGGATGTCGTGGCAGAATAGCATTGAATTTTTAAGGTTTTATTTGATCATCAATCCCAATCATTTTTGCATTAGGTCGCAATTTACAAAAACGAATAGGGGAATACTTTTATGTTTAACTCAGCGCATTATAATAAATTTGATGACGTTAGTCAAGGTAGGAAATATTCATAAGTGTCTCATGCATATGATATAGCAGGCTCTGTATGATGCCGCGTGCTTTCTTTTAGGAGAAGCATTTCGCCGCACAAATCCCCTTTTCCTTTCCCGGGTGGAAGCCCTCAAAATCTCCCCATCTCCCTTCCCACCCGTCGTCTACCGTTATCCGGAGGGAGAAAGTGCCTCCTTCAATCTCCCTCTTTCATCTTTTCCTAATATTATATCAGGTTCATAAGAATTGGGGATTTCTTTGTCGTATGCACGGCATTTTTTTCCATCAATCGATAACGTAACTACTTCTGGCTTGGAAGGTATGATGGTGGAAGTCTTCATACTAGAGCTTTAAGGTTTGTTACCTACAGAAACCTCCTTGATGGTCCAGAATAATATACAATAGCCACAACTGCCCCATTCATCTCATATTCTACGCGAATTTGAATTCATGCATGTTTACGAAGTGAACTTTAAACAAAAAAATATCGATAATTCTGGGTGAGAAAGTCCCTAATATTTTTATTTTTCTATTCCGTTTCAAAGATTGGTGGCGTTTTTATAGCCCACTAAGTGCCCAAGTTAATAACGTCAAAGGTCAATTAATGGTCAATTGTGTAAAAATAAAAACATCTCGGAATGAGTTGTTGCTTGAACCTGTTCACCACACTTTGCGGTGTTGGGCAGGGCAGATAACTCCAATTTTCTCTCAATGGTATCTCTTTTGAAGTAGGTATTAGTTTCATATATTCTGGGATGGTTATGGTGAATAGTAATATGTATACAGTAAGGCATCAAACTGAGTCTGACGAAATAATAACCAAGCAGTACTGATCTTTGAATTTTTGGCTCATGCTCACATCAAATTATAAGATATGCATGGACCATCTAGCAGATGGTCCAGATATAGCTATCAGATGGTCCATCTATATCTTATAATTTGTCCATAGTGGTCCCTTTATCGTATAAATTGTCCATAATGGTCCATATATCAGACCATCTATCAGATGGTCCATATATATCTTATAATTTAATGTGCATATTATTTCTTGTTATAACTTAATTGCGTATATATTTCTTTTTTCAAAACTATAGTATAGTGTATGAACAATTCGTACTGTAATAACTCTCATTTTGTGGTATTGCTGGTTAATGGTCGGTTTGGTCACTATTTATTGAAATACTCGACAACTTTTATTTTCGTTTTATTTTGCTGAATTAAAATTTATATTGTTAATAGCAAAAATTTATGGTGATATTATTGTCGAATTATTAAGCTGATATATGCATAGACTTATTGATTTAAAACATAAAAAACAATGATGTTATCATTCAAATATGTACTGAGAACACTTGGAATGATTTTCATGAAATTTTCAAAAGGTTTTTCGAATGTGTAGCAATGGATCTAGAGCTTCTTTTACGCAAAACATTGTCAAAAGCACAGGAACCTTATTCTTCTCTAGTGGCCATTTAAATATACATAACATGCTACCGACTTAAGTTTTTAATCATCTAAATCTGCTGTTAATGATGTACGTTTAACCAGAGTTCCCATCGTATCCCCGCTGAAAACATTCAGTCCCACTCGATCGCGGAAATTATGCATTGTTGGGAATGGTTCAAGTTTTAACGGATAATTGTTCAATTGTGCCTAGTATAGCTTGCCCCGGCTACATGCGGCGGAGGATTGTGTCGAAGTGACCTTTAATGTTGAAAATAAACGAAACTGAAATCAATTACGCGTGTAATTTCTTCATGCGTATTTTACCCGATCTTTCCCCAGTTCTCAATTTTTCACATAAACTCTAAATATGTGCTGAATATAAGTACGTTGAGGATGATCTGCTATTAGGGACCAAGATATTTCTTTAGATTCGATAGCCTTCGATCTCACGAAATGCAAATATCCGTTTTCTTCAACAGTATGAGTAGAAGGGAAAAACTTATGGCATCTTCAACTCTTTCACATTTTCTCTCATTAGAGCTTGGATAAATTAAGGAAACTGTAGAAAAAAAGCCGTATAGAAGCGTTAAAGGAAGACTTCTTGACTGTTATGGCATCCGAGTTTGAAGTTATTGCTCTTCATGCTTCCCAACTATTCCTCAGAATGATATTGGCTCCCCCGTGTTTGAAATATAGCTTGCGACGTGTGTTAAGTATGGGTGCGTGAGCTAACGCCATTCTTTTTCATGGCGCCCTCTGTGTGTCGAAGATGGCGTCTCACGTGACTGGTCCGTATATTGAGGCAAAACCGTCATAGCTCGACAGCAGGAGAGACTGTTGGGTGGAATGGAAATATGAATTATCAACGTCTCTCTATTGTCTTCAGAAATGGGGCACTTTAAGGATCGCAAAAATTTATTGCCCTCACGTGTGGACTACAAAAAGAGGCTCAATAATTCAGGGTCGCAGCACGAAACATGTGATCAGTAAATAATAGTGAGCCAGTTGAAGCGAATCCATTGAGTAAAATATACTGGCCGGTCCCTGCAGTCGATCAGCTTTTAGCTGATCAACCTCGTATGCCATTATGCGTTAGGACCTCCCATTTTTTCTCCATTTGTCAGTGTAATGAATTTTCTCTGTTGCCTTAGGCCGTTGGGATGGGCTCTCTTTTTCAGACCTTAATGTTTTATTCAGTTGGCTCCTCTGTGCTACCGCGGAATGGTATCAATGTATCTATACGAAGGTGGAAATTTGTGATTTAAAACGTAACATTTGTCAGCTTAGTTCGGTGGAGTTGCGTTACCATCCCATTCCATGAGATTGCGTGATGCGAAAACATACGTATATGAGGTCAGAGTTGTATTCAGTTGCCCGGTAGGCCTACTGCACAAAGTCATGAACCATGGCTCATACGATAGAAATGTGTTACGAATTGTCAATACAGATTCAGATTCAGTTACAATACAGATTGATACAAATTGACAAATTAGGTCGAAAACGCCAGATAAGTATTAATTGTAAAAAAAATTGAAAACAAAAAGTTGACTCTCAAAGCGCAGGAAAACCCTCAAAATAGTGTGCTGCAGAATTAACTTTCAGCTCTCAATTTTTTATTCTTAGATTCCTTCATTATCGTACGTCTGAATATTAGTTATCCATTTGTGGACTTCATATTTCACCTATTAAGGTGGGAGCAACTAAGAGTTTTCAAGTCGCCAGTGACGCTCATTCGGAAACTACCTGGTTACTCTTTTTTGGAATTCTTCGAAGTGCAGTTGCATGTCAATTTCGTAAGTTTATTCAAGCACCGCGAGTAATTGGTCGAGGAAATAATTTCCCGTGTATTTTAAAGCCAACGCATAAATATGTAATTTAGGAAGAGATACCAGAAGGTAAGGGAACTAGCATTAGATAGGGAAGGGTAGATTGCTGCATTCATCCAATCTAAGGATTTTACGACCAGTGAATGAAAATTGGATATTTATAACTATTCATCCTTTAAGATACTCAATGACGCTTGTTGCCTGCCTAGGGCAATTAATCCAGTTAAACGAGGCCCAATGGATTCAATGTTCTAGTGTGTGTGGTTTTGTTCTTTTACAATGAAACGTGTCATGAAAACGAAGCCATGAAACTGCACATAGATATAATTGAAACTTTCACTTTTTTCCCTCTATGGATTTTGCCTCAGGTCCTAGAATACTTTAGGGGTCGACTTTCCGTGTAGCTAATGACATCAGGTGTGTTACTGTGTATTTAATCGTGTAACTTTCATCCTTCGAGAAGCTCTGTTAATTGCATGTTATTTTTTGCTTTCTCTTAATGCGAGAATTCAGTCGAGGTTTTGCGTATAACAAGAGAATATCCTTCCAAATTGTGTCCTTAAACAGAGCAATTATTCTCTCCACCCTCACGTGTGATTATTTTTTGTACCCATCGTTCCATATTCCCCTTGACTGTTTTCCATTCCCATCCCTCTGCCATTAAGAAGGAAGCTTACGGTCGTCGGGACCCAAAAAGACGTCCGCATCCCATCCCTGACGGTAATTGTTGCAACATTTCCCGTTCGCTCGAGCATAATTCCGAACGAGCCCGGCTAATTGATTCCGACTTCTACGTCCCCTTCACCATTCCCCTCCCCTTCAGCTTCGGGGGCGGAAGGAAGCAGTGTGCGGAATCCGCCTTGATGGCCGCGGACAAGAAATCCACCATTTTCGGCACGTCTGACCCGGCAACACCTTCGCGCCCTTACGCCCCGTCACAATATCCGCGCCATCGCCTCACACGTCCGATGCCCTTTGTTCACCGTTTCCACCTCACGCCCGCGTAAGAGCCGAAAATCCCCGCCCTCCACCGCCGTCTCTGCTCCCACCTCCGTCTGTCTGCCCGCTCCTTCTCCCGTGGAAGCATTTTCCCACCCTGACTCTCTATCTCTTTCTGTCTTCCTCTCTCTTACTGTTACCTACTCCCCCCTCCCCACACTCTCCCGTCTCCTACACTTCCCCCCCACTTCATTGGCCCATTACGCCGTCCCCGCCGGGTCGGAATTAGCGGGGGTGAAGTGCCCGGGCGCAGGCAGGGGAAGACCTCTATTAAACACTCCTCTCCCGCCCTCCCTCATTGCCTCAACCCAGCGTCGCTCGCACTCCGGCCTGCGAGTTCCACGCCCACTACAGTGGTACGCCCCACTCAATTCCCCCCCTCCAACGCTCCTGTCCTTTTCCTGCCCCATTCCGTCCCTGTTTCACCGGAGTTCCCCACGGTTGTTGAGTAAAGGTATGGAATTCCACGAGCATACAAGGAACATTTTGTAATAGAACTTTTACTTACCGTATATTTCCTTCAAAGAGCTCGTATCAGATTGTTGTGAATGCAATATCAAAGCAATCAAGTCGCTGTAACTTCGAGCTAACCTGCAACAGTTAGCAGCAATATACCACTGTTTAAGGGGGATTATTTGCCTCTTTTATTACCCTTGCTAGGGTTGCTCTTCTTCATTTCATATCTTCTATTTCCTCTATTCAGTGCAATTAAAATCTCTCTCGTTTGCTCCTTAATAAGAGCTTATTTTTCCTCCACCTTCATTATGAATTGCATATCGGCATACTTGTTTTTTTGAAAATGTAGAGTGTATTAATTATCACGACTTTCAGTTATTTATTAATATTGGTCGGAAATGTTATCACTGAATGACCAATCTGCCTACATTCCCTTATTCATATCATATAATTTTCAAGTTACGAGTTCTCGAATGTCATTTTTTCTTTTGGTACATTCGCGCAGAAGTTGTCGAATTTTGCCAAGTTAATTTTTACTTTTTTATGTGAGCGTTCTACCTAATAACGCCAAATAACTTTCATTTTAAAAGCTATATTTGTTTTCCATGTATTTCTCTTAAAATTGGCTTGTCACCTGTTTGCAATATAAAATTAGTCCTGTTCATGGGCGGTACATTCCCAACTACTTTCCATGTTTTTGGTTCTGTTAACAACAAAATTCAAAGAAAATTAAACTATTTTCTTGCGGGTCTCATTCTGTGGGTGCGCGGAATATGAGTTGCCCACGTAGTCAATAATCATATTATGGCAGAACTATAAAAGCTTGATTCCAAATTTTTTTCTATTATATTCTTCTATCTCATCTCATTCCAGCTATAGTGCATCTGATAGCCACTGCAAATGCAAGGTCTTTTGTCTTTTCTCATTTCTTCTCCTTCTCTATGTATCTCTCCCCCCATCTCTCTCTCCATCCTAGGAGGGAACCAGGGGTGGGTGATACGAGCTTCCCCTTCGAATAATCACCACCTTGGCCATATTCTCCTTCCCTCATTCCCAATGTGGCCGTCTTCTACCAGAACTCACTCAATTCCTCTTCTCCGCCCCCGCAGTGTCTTACAGCGCTCTATACTTATCATCCACCCCCGTACCCAACCTTCACATCACACACGTACGCATGAAGGACATGAAGTTGGAACACGTTAACTTATGAACGAAACTTAAGATCAGTCAGCAATCTCCCGAGTCCACTTAACAGCCAATGGGAAGAAAATGCAGACACCTTCCACGCATTAACTTAACACTCAGGCCTAACTTACGATTTGGAACCAAGTCATTATTAGTAATAAATATGACTCAGTATTACCCTATATGCAATATAATACCAATCAGGATTTCAGAAATGTTATGATATCATCAAGGCCTAGATGATGCCAATGAATTGCTAGAGCAATGGTCCATATTATACTTTAATGCGAACCATACTTATATAATATGCTATATTTTAGTTAATGGAGCATGCGTGTGATGAAGGCTTTCCGGGTTTAGTATTACGTTTTTCCGTGTCTTTAATGGCAGTTTCTCCAAAATTTTAGCTTGCCTCTTCGGGTCTGAAGTTTAGACCTAATGAAGCTTACCGATATGTCTGCGAAACTTTCGTCAAATATATTAATTAGCGTGGCAGAAAACCCAGGAAACATAAGTCCTTGTGTCGTGTCCTTTTAACCTTTAAATTCAACATTAAGAATGCACAAATTTCTCTTTCCTCGAGTTGTATCAAGGGATTTTCCTGTTTGTTCAGTCCAGTGTTCAAGAACGGTTCGAGATCCTCGATGTCAATCCTCTTTTACTATATAATTTTATACTTTTCGTTCAGCTTCTTTGTTAAAATTCAGCTTCTCGTAATGTTCGTCTGTATTCTGCAAGGAAGATATAAGGAGATGAGAAATATGTGTCGCTGCAATCACCGGACAACTAGAGTCGATATCAGAGCGGCAGAATTATATTTATAATTTGCCCTAAAACTCATGTAAAGCAAACAGACCAAGTTCAGCATGCACTTATTTTTACCATCAGAACTATGAGTTCATGGAGTGCAATTGACGTGGATAACATAAGCTCATTTAGTCGTCAAATTCTTTTAGCCGACCATTAGGTTCGAAATTTATGCTCCTAAGTAGTTCATGAACCGCCATTTATTCCATAAAAATCGCTAAATGCCTCTTACTAACTATTGGATTCCAGTCCGAATTATTAGTTTTGCATTTACACACTAAACTCGGGAAGTGAATAGGGCGATGAGAACCTGAGTTAATTTGGCGACATTTTTAATTAACCCTTAAGTTAAAGTTAAAACCTTAAGTTAAAACCTTATGTTTTCAATGATCCGACACTTCTTCCGCAGAACTCTCCTCCATGCCTCTTTTCCCGCCCTTGCAGCGTCTTACGACACCACAAAAGTCTCATCCCCCGCACCTGTACGCTCATACGCCCATATGCCAGCACGCCTTAACGCTCCCGTATCTCCCCTAAGACGCTCCCAACACTCACGCACGCACAAATTCATGCGAGCATCACGCACCGGAGGAGTTTCTGTTGCTCCTATTCCCACTCTTTCCCTCCCCCATGCTCCCCACCACATACGCGCTCCGCTTCTGCTACTCGTCTGAGATGGGAGGTAATGGGCCACGAATTGCCCCAGGTGGGAAAGGATAGCGAGAGTGAGGGAAATTGTGGGAGTCGAGGGAGGAGGGAGTGGCGGGAGGGGGGAGGAGGGCCCCAGCGTGTCGGCACTCTTGGATGGGTGGGAGGGTGGGAAGAAATGCACCTTGAAGAGACGCGGGTTAGAAGTTCGAGCCGAGGTCGGCGCGGGTGGCTGGGGATGGAGGTTGATGGTCGGAGGGTGAATCTTAATCGTGAGCGTATCTCCGGACCAGTGGCGGGAGCCGGGTGGGAGGCGGGCTGGTACAGTGCCGGCCTCGGACGGTCAAAGAGTCAAGGGTTCGAGTCCAGCCTCCGACTCGAATTTAATGTTAGTGAAAGATAGTGGTCTTCCAAAAATTTCGATTTGAAGTTGTCGTAATTAGTGTTAAAATATTTTATTGAACTCTTTCTTGTCGTTAGAATTCTCGGGTACTCAAATAAAAAATTCATTCTTGAAAATACATTGAATGAAATATTCTTGAGATAGTCTTGTAAAACGCCTAAATTATGATAAAACGAAGAAAACTTAAAATAGTTGAAGAATATTCGGGAAGATTTAGGACCACAGCGCTTTGTGGTACAATTTTAATGCTACTAGTCCAAGGATTTCGGTCTTAGATCGTTCGGTGCGATGTAAATCAGAAGTTAGAGGACTTACCCAAATTAGATGTTTACAGCCATAAAATAAATGATGAAAATTGCAGACTTAACCTTTCTTAGTAATCTCTCACTTGATTTATTTTAATAAAATGTATTATGTTGTACGCATTCTTTATCGGATTAATAAACAAACATTAATTATAAAAAAACAAAAACAAACATTTATTACTTCAAGTTTCGGATGGATTAAAATGGGAAAAGAATGGTCAAAAGCATCGTAACCAGCATTTATATTGAATATGTCAAATACTGTCTCAATGCACGTGAGTGTTTGATTCGCATTAACTTTGAGCGTTTGATTCGCATTAATTTAAAGCTTAGGAATCGGAGTAACGAAGCCCAAGTGTAATAGTACTCCTTTGAGGTGGTATGGGGAAGGAATGGGAGAGGCGCGGCCTTGGGGCGGGAGGGAAGGGGCGGAGGCTGTTGGAGTGATGTGGGTGGGAGTGGATGAGGAGAGTCGCGGAGGAGGAAGGTTTCGGTGTAAATAGTTCCCCGCGGGCCATCTGCCTGTTGAGTGCTCCCACTCTTGCTCTCTATCTATCTTAACAACCCACCATCCGAGGAGTTTGGATGGTAGCGTGTGGAAGAAGGCAGGAGGAAAAAAAAGGTCGAGTCTTGGGTGGGAGAGAAAGAAACCGCTCCTCTCATTCCGTTTTACCCGTTCCATCCTTCCCAAACTGTTTCTTTTTTTGTTCTCTCTCCCACTCCCTCCTACCCGATTCCTCGTCTCGCGTCGGTCGTGAGTTCAAGATGAGATTCAGTCTTCTGTCGGGCGGCCTTCCTCCTTCATCCTGGCTGCTGCTGGACCCGTGGAGCAGGCAGCTCCCTCTCTCTTGCCTCCACATTATGAGGAGAAGATGCTGATAGCGCGGGAAGGAATGTATTCCCATCCCGATTGCAAGCGTACCCTGAGGGAACGCAGGAAAGATATATTTACCTCTTGGGGGATGTTGCCCGGTGGGAGGAGGTGGGATAGTGTTAGTAGCAGGAGCGAATGGGATAGCCCAGCCACCCACATGAAAAAAAAGAATGGAAAAGCATGCCGAGGTGCAAGATGGGTCGATTCGCATCGCTACCCGAGTAAATTTGACGTCTAATATGCCGGGGCGACGGTGGCGGAATGAGCGGAGATAAAATCCTAAGCGTCACTCATCCCTCTCTCTCTCTCTCCCGCGTTCGTGCAAAGGAAAGGGTCACCTGTGGTCATCTCTCGCTCTTCCACGTCCCTCTTCTCGCGCTCAACCTGGTATTTGGTCGGGGAAGCTTCCGTGGGCGGAGTGGCCCGGAGAGCGGAAGTCCGTGAAATGCGTTTCAAACGATCGTCATTTGGAGTGCTTCGTGAGATTCCGTTCCCTTGTGGAAATTAATGTCCGTTCTTGAGAGCTTTCCTTCCCTCGGGGTTTGCCTCTTTTTTTCTCGATATTTTCCCTGAATGAAGTGAGGAAATATTTGGGTTGGAAATTAAGGGTTGTGTTAGGGGCCAAAGATGAGTAAAATGTTATGGCTACTTGACAGTTTCTTGAGAAATGTGGTGTTTTTGATGATGACTATGATCTGTTGGATGGTCGCTAATGGCGAATTTGAAGGTAACATTGTTATTTATTCATTTGGTAATAAGTATAACTAATTAATATTACTATTAAGTATTATGATCACTCTTCGTAAAAGAGCAAAACCAGACAATGAATTATTATTTTTTATCAGTTACAATTAGATTGAAAAATCATTTTGATTCACGTAGTTTTTTATAATATAAAAGATTGGAACTGTGTTGCAGGTTTTAAATAATGCATCGTAACATTCTTTTGTCTAAATATATGATCAAATAAGATACGCTCGTATTTTCTTTGTGTTTCAATGTTCAACATTTGCAAATTTGTTATATGAACGTGAGATTAGTGCTAACCTTCATCAGTTATTCCGGAATGGGGTCTGCCGTTACCAGAGCCAGCGAAATCCATCACATAACGTCATGCCTCCGCTTCTTACCGCAGTAGGACGAGAGAATGGTCAGCCATGCAAAGGCAGGGATATTTTTTTATAAACCTGATCATTAATATCCTCCAGAATTCTACGGTTGGGTTTCTAAGCTTTTTTAAAATTTGATCGGTAGTATTTTTTGTGCATAATGTGATGAAGCAGTAGTTTCCTCCTCGAGGGGAGAGGGATGAAAATGACCAAAGTCACGGGAGGAGCCGTGTCTAGAGGGAATGACAAATCGAGGGGAATTTCATGAGACGGTAAACTTCTATTTGTGCTGACCATAGTTTTAAGGGGAGGCGCAAGAGCCGCTAAATCACCCTATCGCCCCGTTTCTGGAAAGTTGAGAAGTGATTGGACCGTTGGGGGGCGGCTGAAATTCGACCAAAGTGCATTATTGCAGACTAAAAGAGTGAGCCCGCTGAGGTGGAAAGGTCATGGTGGAAGAGAAGTGGAGGTTATTGCCGTTCGCTCTTCCCTTCCACTGTGTTCTTGTGTGGCATTGGAGGAGGGGGGGAGGATATTTCACCGCCCTTCCGCCGCCCCCTCCCACCCAATGCATCTTCCCTCACCCGCTCCCGTTCCGTTCCCATCGGCTGGAACGACTGAATTGGCGTTTCTTCTTCTTCTCCGTCTTCGTCTCGTGTTCCACCCTCCCTGTCCCCCTCGGGGAGAAATACTTCGGACTCCTCCCTCTCCGCCAAGCTGAGCATCATCAAACGAGAGGCCTGGCTTTCCACGATTTTTCGAATCAATTTTTTACTCTCCATGTCTAACATCATCTTACCCTACGTCATTTGAAAAGCAAGAAATGAACTCATCGAGCCCAGGAGGACTAAAATACTTTTTCAAGTCCTATTTGTCTCTTAAATAAACGGAAAAAAACTTTTGATGCACAGAACGATAGTTTTGGGAGACACGAGAAAAAAAAATCACATCAATAGATCCTTGGGATTCCCCATAGAATATCCTTTTTTCATATAGTCCCTAACGATAACACCAAGTTCTTGACGTGAAATTCGGTGATGGAAGTTATTTTAAAAAAATATTACCCTTTGGGTACTTCATATTCTATCATTTCTCTGAGTAGGTTTATTACCGACTACCTCCAATTGAGTGCAGCTTGAACCGAATACGCACACTCCTTTCATCGTGGGTTTTTTTCCCATCGTTAATCCACTTTGAGTACACATTCACTAAACAATGTCGTCATCACATTTTATTGAAGAACAATGTGTATAAATATTACTAATAATGCAAGGTGAACTTCCACAAAATCTCATTAAATTGTCATTTACACTTCTAATGACAGATGGAAATGAAATACCAGGATAACCATCCAAGATATTTTGAAGAAGAAGCAGAGTTGAAATATTCTTAGAGGCCATTATGGCCGTTAATTGCTTTCTTCATTACCTATTCAACGGGGAGTAGAATTGTAATTATAGTTTGAGAGAGAGAGTGAGCTTCATTTGTTATTTCGTATCGATCGTGGAGTATTTTCCATTAACTGGATCAAGAGTTCCGCATTTCTAACTCACTCCAAGTGCTTCTTGCTCGGCTGATAATTAACGTCATAATCCTTTATCGCTAGCTAAACTCTTGCCGCGCGCTCTTAGCCAAAGTAAAGAACTTCAGTATCGATTCAACATTCATTGGAAAGCAATAAAAAAAAACCTTCCACGGCCTTGGAGACTCATCGCCTCCCAATCACCCAGATAGCCCAACGGCCAAAACAGGAGTAAAATGTCTGTAGTGGAATTAATCGCATTTGTTCTGCTTTTGTTTTTTGAAATGCTTATCTGCAGTAAGAGAGGCGTTTAATTTAATCGAGTAAGTTTCGTTGTCCTAACTTCTATCAATAGATAGTATCACTGAGACTATTTTTACCAAATGTGTCTGATAAGTATTCCATCGGCCCATCTTCGTTTGCTGTGGCAATTGGGGAAATATATCTTCATGTTCATAGATATTTCTGTTAGAATTGCAATTCCTCAGTCCATGTTTACATTTTGGGATATGAAGTATTGCAGTGTTTCATTATCGTGCTCATCTATTAGTTCAGTTCATTGCACTAGTACAGCTAGTTGTAAGATTCGAATTGCAAATTAAGATTTTTCCGTAGTAAATTCCGAAACCAGTGCGCATTAATCCAAGTTCATTAAAGTTATGACGGAGCATCAGGGTAGAAAAGACATTTACTTATTTTATTATCAAAATAAATTGTCTTTCCATAAATGTGAATTTTATACCTTTAAATTGCCTGAATGACCAGTTATTAATATAGCACTCAACGCTCTCATTGTTCCCCTTGTCATTGAGTCGAGGGGTGATTCCATTTGGTTTTTTGTTGTAACAAAAGGTGAATTTTAGAAAGCCTTGAAGTTGAGATGCCATCATATATTTGTAATGTATAATTGGTACAATAAATAAACTTTTTTATGGTATTTTCCACGATTTACATTAAAATCCATAACTATATCGGACGATGACGAAAGCATCGTCCAACGTACATACGAACATGCGCGCCTCTGACTGGTGAGCATGTAATAGTAAGTTGGTATTACTCCCTCTTGCTCATCTCACCGCAAATAATTCCACTCTCCAGGAAATCCTTATACTTCATCTGCTTCTTTGCAAAAAGCCTTCCTCTGCAATTTGCTTGGTCATCAATCTTGTCATCCCACTCTTCCGACCATTTTTCCCCTGAAGAAGAAGAAGAGTAAGAAAAAAAGAAATAGGGGATCGCTCTTTCTCAATTTCAGCTTTGCATTCCTTATCCGCGATTTCCGCAAACCCTGGCTTTATGCTTGCTCGGGTGACCTGCTTTCCACCCACCACCCACCTCATTTCACTCACCCCACCTCTTCACCCCCTCCCTCTCATCCCCCGTCACACATTCCCCTCACCTTAACCACCGCGCTCACCAACCCACAGGACCTCCCTCCTCCCAACCTCTCCTCTCCCTACGTCCTCCCTCCGAGCGTCCTTTTCACGGACTCATCCAATTCATCCCTCTATGGCTCCGCTTCCACGCAATCCATTTTGCTCTTCCTCCCGTTTCGTCCCTCTCACTATCTCTCATCATCTCCCCAGGGATGTATTTTGGGTCCCTTTCATTTCTCTCCCGTCTCTTTCTCTCTTTCCCGATTTCTTGTGGCCTCCTCTTGTGTTTTTCTTTGGAATTCCTTTCGTATCCCTTTGTTTTCCTCTATCTCTCTTACTTCTCTTTGAGGAGGAAGTTCCCTTCCGTAGTACTTTTTGTCTTTTCATACCCCTTTCCGGGAGTCCTCTACCTATTGATCTCCCCCTCCTGGAAGTCACTATATGATATTACGGTCTAAATGCTTTGTTTGGCTGATTTGTACTTAAGTTTGACCACACTCTGCTTCCATTACCGTCTCCTCTTTGAATATCCTTTCTTGTTACTTCCATTCTTTCCTCCCATTCCTCACAGCTCTATTCTTCATAGAGACTCCTTCATGGAAGCTACTTTACGATATTACGCTCTAAATCCTTTAGTTGGCCGTACCTTACTTGGGTTTGAGTTAGCGGTGTTCCTGTTTCCATCTCGTCTCTGAGATTGAAGTTAACTGACAACTGAAGTTAACAACTTATGTCCATTTCCCTCCTCCCAAGTGGTCCTCGTCCTATTGACTTCCTAGAAGTTACTTTATAATACAGCAGTCTGAATGCTTTAGTTAGCCGTTCTCTACTTGATTTTCCTTCGTTCCTTTTAGCGTCCTATGTTTCGAAATGAAGTTCCCTTCCGTAGTATTTTTGAAATTTTCTGCCACTTTCGGGGAATTCTGTGCTTTCTCTCCTTTCTGGGAACTCCTTTATGCTATCGTGGCCTGAATGCTGTAGTTGGCCGTTCCATACTTGAGTTTGAGTTCGGTGGGTTCCCGTTGCTTTCGGAATTGGTGTTTATGTTTCAAATAAGTTTCTAATCTCCTTAAGGGTAGAACCTTATACCTTATAGTATGCAGAATGCTAACGTTATATACTTAGCGTCGATTTTCACAATAGATTCCTAACAACTATCTATGGTTTTGGTTAATTCAATACTTTTCGCATACCGGCAATTTAGATGTTGAGGCATTTACGATATGGTATGTCCTGGGTACATATTTTTTGTGAATATAAATTTATTTGAAATGATACTGAATATTGAAGCCTTAGAGTGTGAAGATTGATTCTTCACTTTGTAAATCTCCTACATGAAGAACTTTTACTCCTTTATTATTTCGTTCTTAAGTTTCGAGTCTCTGGGGAATTAAGTTTTTCATCACTCTGGCGGTTTGGTGTATATTCTGTACGGAAGAAATACCTTACTACTGAACAATAAAGTCTGCCATTTACATAATTTAAACTATTGACCTCTTTTTCAAACAGATAGAGGTGTTTAAACAGTTTCAAGGCCAAATATTTCTTATTCTTTTCTGTAAAAATTTTTGGCTAGCGAACTACAAAGCTGATTTTAAAAGTGTATCGTTTTCATTTCTTAAGTCATGGGAATCGATGCATTATTCATGTCTTGTATTCATTTGCAGTTTTATGCGATGCATGTTATCTGTAAATATGCTCTCTCATCGGTAGTAAATATTTCCATTGGTACATTCATCACATTTATCCGATAAGGCCTAGAATAAAAATTCCTCTCGCCACCTCTGCATGTAATCTGATCGAATGAACATTTGGTGCTGTTTCCATTATTTATTTCCTTACTCCGATCTGCGACGGGGACCTTTTTAGGCCGTGGATGAGCGTTTCATTTTTATGTTCCTCCATTTAGTGTGATTTACTGTGCGAATTAGAGGCAGGATGTGTGTAATTTCGGCGCTCAATCTTGATGCCTTCACGTGTACATATTTTTTTTTTTCGCCGAAGGATCGAGAGTTTTCTCGTCCGATAAACGTCCTGGATACAAGAAATCGGTTTAGGGAGGAGGCGTTCACGCACACACACAAACACCCTGATTGATATCTCCCTTCCTCGCATTATTTTTCTCGCCCTCGAACCCATCCAAAACCTTCCCCCCATACCTCCACTTTGCGTCATCGTTGTTATTTTTTGATTTTCCACTACGTCCTCACGTATTTTTCTCGCGGAATCCATCTCGATCTCTCTCCCCATCCTGTAGCCCCCTCTTCCCAATTTGCATCCCTCCCTCACCCCCTCTTTACTATCTCTACCGGTTCTCATTCATCCGCCTTCCCCTCTTGTCAATCTCCCACTCCCCTCCTATATTTCCCCCTCCTGCCATACCATATCGTCATGATCTTCCTCCCATTCCATTACACGTTCATGTACTTCAATCTTTTTTTCGCTCCTACACACGTTTCTTCCTCTCCACCTCCTTATTTATTCCTCTCTCACCCCTCTGGGATCTCAAATGTTTTTTCCTTCGCTAAGAAAATTCGCCGTGCCCCGTTCTCTTCCCCTCCAATACAGGGTTAGGTTATCCTTTCTTTCCCATCAGCAGTTTATTGCTTTTATTTCCGTTCAGATTTTTCTAAAACTTTTCTTCCTCTCCTTCCTCAAAATCCGTGCTCTCGTAGTACGGGCATCCTTTGATTCTTTCAAAACAAAAGAAGTCAGTTTTTTCAGTATTTTTGCACCAGCGTCGAAATATTTTCCGTGGATTAAATGTGGTGATTTTATTCTCAGCTCGTGGACTCCATCAGTCTGTTGATGCGCCATAAGTGGACAAACATATTCGTAATACCGATGATTTTTTTTACATCCTTTCATGCAAAAGCGGGCTTCAATTTTTTTGTTAGTGGTGAGGAGAGGATTCGAACATATAAAAACATGTCTCCGAAAAAGGTTTCGCTTGATTTAATTTCTGGTTCAGTTGGGCCAATCCCCATTAGCGGCGTTCTGCAAAAGTCTTCCCCTGATTGGATGCACACACACACACACACATATATATATGTACATGGCTGCGTCTTTTGGCCGAATTGCGTGTCGCATTGGAGTAGGGCGAAAATTGGAGGAGTGGAACTCGATGAGAATTGAGCAGGATTATGTAAAGTCGTCGGTGGCGGCGCCGGCCTGTTACGCTAAATGATGTCATGATTAACACTGATAACGAGCAAACAGGTACCTTGAGCCTCGGAGATCATTTTCAGCGCGAGATTCGAGTCCCCGGGATTAAAGCGCCTCCTGTCCCAATTTCGGGAACAAGCTTCCCGCTTCCCCCTCCCGCTACGGCGTGTTGAGTGCATTCCCATCCCGCTGTCGGATCGTTGAATTTCTATGATGGTTTTCCACGTTCTGGCCGCGGCGCATTGTTTCCCGAAGGTGGCAGTAATTTTCGTTTCACACCCAGTTCTGTGTAAATGGATGACTCGTCATAGGATATTTCAATCCCAGTACGGCGCGGCGTTTCGGAATGGGACGTTTAACTGAAAGGCATGTCGTCCAGTGACTTGCATTCATAGTTAATGAATGCCGCGGAGTTGTCTTTTCTTTCCTCTTCTCACTCGTGTCACTCCTTCCACGTTTTGATTGTCCTCAATATCACGTGTGGTGACAATAAAATTGGCAGTGGAACCGTCCGCAATTACTTGCAAAGGCGCTCCCAGTGATTATTTTTACTCTCTTCCTCAACACGCAAAGATCTAATTTTTTGTGGAACAATAGGATGATAACATTATGTATTTTTGCGTGCGAATTGAAATTAAAAGTAGTTAAATATCGGTGTATATTTAAGGCTATATGCTTCTCTGTATATGGCAACGTGAAAGTGATTTTATATCCGCAGTGGAGTCATGACATTTTTTCCTCCAAGAGTGTATGTGTGTGTGTGTGTGTATATATATATATATATATATATATATATATATATATAAATACGTTGATTGATTGGAGTCAGCCATGCGGCAATGCACACACGATGTTGATAGGATGGGGGAGATAGATACACAAAAAAAGAGACGATCACACTTACATTGCTAGCTTTCGGAACTAGTCCGTCTACATATATATACATATATATGTAGTAATAATTTTATCAGACATTATGAATTTGCAGGTAGAATCCCAAACCATGAGCGTATATTAGGCATACACTCTCCCTACTACGTTAGATGTACGAACGCCTTTATTTGGAGCCAGCAGTACGACATCAGGGCCTCTTTTGTTATTGAAATTAGTGGAGCGAGCTTTCGCATTTTCACTTAATTATCCCTCCTCCTTTGTGGGTCCCAACAATATGGAAATGTTGGGGTGTAGCATGCATGGTGGAGTAAAACAAACAAGGAAGAAACATGTGCCCTGATTAAGTAGCGCGGCGCGAAAGTTGTCGGGTACGGGCGCTCAGAATCATAGCAGCGCTCATAGGCGAGCGCTTTACTTTCTGGTTATTTGCTCGGTAGCTGGCGTGTGTGTGTTGTCGCTCTCATTTTCCCACCGAGGATTTTGCGGGATCCGCTCGCATCACAGGTTCGCCTAGACTTCTTTCTGCGCCGGCCTCCTTCAAAGTTCTCGACGTTTCCTATTTATCCCTCTACCATCCTCTTCACTCTTTCATCGTCTTCTTTTCTCCACAAATCCCTATTTTTACCAGCCTTAACCCGCTTTTCTCCGCCACTACTAACGGAAACCCATGCCATCTCTTCTCTTCCTCTCCACCCTTCGGCGCATTATCTACCCTCAAAACTCCTCAACCCCCCCCCCCTCCTCTCCTCCCTAGCCTTCCACCCTCTCGAACGTCTATTCAAAAAGAAGGGAGTGTGCCATCCAAACGCCGGCTATATACTTCAACCTGCCCTCCTTCTCCACTTTCCTCTCCTTTCCCTCCCTCTCTCCCTTATCCTTTCACCGAGGTCGCCCCCTAAACAAGCCCTCCGACAGAGGGTCTTATCTCTCGGCCTCTGGCTCCTCACCACGCTCCTCTTTGTACCGGCTGAGGATAACCAACCAGCCAACCAGTAGAGAGAAGGAGGCTTTTGGGCTCTTCTCCCTCCAGCGAGCAAACCATCCAGGCATTCCCTCTTCTCTCCTTCCTTATCCTTACATCCTATAGTCCTCTTCAACCCCCGCCCCCTCCCCTCTCTCTCTCCTCTACATACATCTCTCCAGCCTCCCACACTGTTACCCTGGGATCCCATTTTCCCAGACCGCGGGCACGTCGTTACTTTTCATATGCTTCACTTTCACCGGCAACATCACTCCTCCTCATGGGAAGTTCATATCTATATATTTTTCCTCCCCGGTTCCGAGCCCACCACTTTTCCCTGGGCCCCGCGCGTCTTCCACCTCTGAAACCCTGCCCCCTAAACCATCCTCCCCCCAAAGCTGCCCCTTATCAAGGCGTCATATTTTTTTGTTTTACCCCCTCTTGTTTCTCCTCTCAGCTCTCATTCACTCATACCCTCCTCTTCCTTGCGTCCAATTTATTTTCCAATCACGATCCACGCTCATGCAGCGCCCTCGGATAAAGTTGCGAAAAAAAATATATATAAAAAAATATATATGTGAAAATATTGACGAAGCGCAGGGGTGTGGGTGTGTCTCCTCCCTTCCCTCTCGCGATATATGTATATATATATATATATATATATATATATATATATATATATATATATATATATATATATATATATATATATATATATATATATATATATATATATATATATATATATATATATATATATATATATATATATATATATATATGAATGTGGGGATATATTAAAAAAAGTATATGCCCATGTACGAAAAAACGTGGGCGCCATAATGGCGAATCTCTTTATGCGCGAGATTATTTTCTCTCCCATCCCTTCCATCCCCGGAACGTGTGGATATCCAGCTAATCTGCGCAAACTTCATTTCGTCGTGGAATCGATTCTATCGCGAGGCGTATGTATGTTAGTGAAATGGATTCTCTCCTCTCCGCGTTGTTTCCCGTAGTGACCCCTTCTCGCTGCTGAGTATATTTCCTGGCGTCATTTCAACCCACTTTGCTTTTAACGACTTCAATTTTGTATCCTCCCTCGCAAAAAAATCAAGGCTCCAGTTTCCTATCACGTAACTCCATTACGTGATTTCATAGCGTAGCCTCATAGCACAGACTAATAGCCTGGATTAGTAGCTTACCCTCTGAGCGAAGCCTAAAGACATAGCATAATAGTGTACCCTAGTGGCATCGTATCATAGCGTAGCGTCATTGCATAGTCCCATAACGTAATCTAATAGCATTGTCTCATAGCATGGAATAGCCTGATAGCATACCTTCTTGACGTGGCTTCATGACATACCAGCAAGGCATTATTTCACAGAATAGCCTCATAGCGTAGCCTCATGCCATAGCGTAGCTTCGTGAACTTGATGTGTGTGAATAAGATGGTAGTCAGGCTGGGGAGCTAAAGACATAGCATCATAGCGTACCCTAATGGCTTCGAATCATATCGTAGCATCGTTGCATGGTCTAATAGCGTACTCGAATAGCATTGTCTCATAGCATGGCATAGCCTGATAAGATACATTCTTGGATCTCTAATAGGATTGTTCCATTGCGCAGCATAACGTTAGCAAAACCAATTGCATAGTATGGTATATCTTCATGGCGTAGCTTAATGGCATACCAGTGGGGATTATTACATAAGATAGCTCATAGCATAGCCTGATAGGGTAGCGCCTTGAACTTGAATGTGTGTGAACGGGATGGCAGTGAGACTGGGGAGCTAAAGACATAGCATCATAGCGTACCCTAATGGCATCTTATCATATCGTAGCATCATTGCATAGCCAAATAGGGTAGGTCTGTGAACTTGAGTATGTGTGATAGGATGGCAGTCAGGCTGGGGATATGGCGAGTTCCTCATTAACGAAGAAAATGTAAATGTGGTGTCAAGGGTTTTGTGTGCCTCCTCGTTCTTGGGTTTTTCGTCCCGATTGCCCTTGCCTCTTCTCCCCAATCCCTCTTTGACCTTTTATGAACAACGAACAGGAGAGGTTTGAGTCGCTCTGGTGGGTGCCCCCTTGGGGATTCCGCGTTCTGATTCCCTTTTTTTCTTCAAATGTCATCCCCCTTGCGTCGTCATTCTCCTCTCCGACGCTGTCGTCTGCTCAACCGACGTGCTCTCTCTTTCACTCCTCGATCTTTTCCACCGAATCGGCCAAAAGTTCAACTCACTTTCCCTAATTTCACGTCTTGACAATGGAATCTTTTGAAGGATCAGGTCACGGATGGTTGCGTCTGCTTGGTTCGGAAATGTATGTTACAGATGTCATCACCAGGGAAGTCATTGGAGGTACGTTTCGTTTATGCTAATCCGGCAATCATCAGAGTGTATATACGTTATCTCGTCTGGGCGTAGTTTACTATACATTTAATATTTATATGCTTAACATATTTGTCGCCGTCTCCTATGGCAGTAGGGGAAAGTCTTTCACGGATAATCCTAGATTCGCAGGTGCAATAACTCCGTGGGTAGAAGTTGTATCACTTCGGGCATGGTCTAGAGTGTTATTTTCTCCGTAATCATTTGCTGTTCAACTCAAGGGTTAAATACCTCAAGAGCTTTTTTCGGTGTACGTGGAAATTAAATTTTAAAAATTCCCCTTTTAGCTTGTTTTTCTCGTATAGTTTGCATCCTCTGCACTTTGTTAAGGTAAAATGGAAGCGTTAGAAAATTTTAAGTGCTTTTACCCACAGGTTATTTCATTTGTGCTATTGACGAAGGCTAGAAATTCAGGTATATACCTGCATATAGAATTTTGAATATCGGAAGCATGCTGGAGAGGATCTTATTGAGTCGGGATTTAAACCTAGGGACTCGGCACGGGAAGCCAGTTCTTTAGCCAATATGCTGACTCGTTCTCCTATGAGGTACTATGGACAATTTCATGGCTTAATTTTTCACAGGCCCATTTAACAGAAAAAAATTTAGTTCTATATTCGTTTCCTTTTGAGCCACGGCGAGTCGAGTTTCATTTTTACTCATAGCGGCGTAAAATCGCGACCTAAATACGTGGTTTTCTCGCGGATGAAAATCGAAGGCTTTGAAAAGCATCGTTACAGCATAGATTTTGGTGTCGACTGCAATCAGCTGAATCAGGGTTTAAACTGAGAATTTTATTTCTATTTCTTGATAGTAAATTTAGATGTTGCATAGCTGACTCTTGATTACCTATTTGGGAAAATGAGAAATGCTGATGAGGATAGTTAATTTTACAAGGATAAATTTCCGCTGGAAGTAATTTAGCAGAAAGGCTATGAAAGAAATCCTTTTTCCAGAAATAGATTAGCCTTCATCATCTCAGGCCAATGTTAAGTATAACGCTAGCAAATGACCGGGACGAAAAATCACCGCATTTGCCTAAAAGAAATGAGAGCCAAACGAATTGAGTGTACGGGCCAGAAAATGGTAAACAACCGGTCAAAGTGAATTTATCAAAGGTTTCGACAATAATTGACAATGTGTGCCCCGCGGTGATTTCTGAGTTACTCGAAAAGACGAGTGAACGTTAAAAAAAATAGAAAACAGGCGATGAAAAAACGCTTCTCGCTCCGACGGATTTACAAAATAAAGATAAAGATAAATTTATATTTATAAAGCTCGCGAGTTTCTTTTCCGCATCGTTAACGTGCGCGCCTTGCCTTTAACTAAAAAATAAACGAATGAACTAAAAAAGTTGAAGGAGATTTCTTAAAAAAAAAATGAAGTGGTAGTCTCTCACGAGCTCAAGTTGTTTGCGAAAAGGAGAGTATAATGGTGCGAAAGGGGGCGGGAATTTTGTGTGCGCGCGGCCTTACCCCTCCTCCACCCCCCGAACCCGTCCCGTTGCATTGTGGTCCCATCCGAGCATCCTCCTCTCATCTCCCACATCATTACTCAGCGCAGCAAACAATTTTTGCCGGCTCCGGTGCACTTAGTGCGAGCGCTCCCCTTTTTCATATCTCCCCTCGCACCCACACTCTGCTCTGCTCTCGTAGCGACGCCGTCGTGGTGGTACGTGTATACCCACCACGCCGACCCCTTTTCGTCTGGTGAGCGGCACGCGAAACTTTGTTAAGGGCAAAGGGTCCACTCCCCTGCGGGACCCCCTACTCTGTCTCCTCGTCTTCTACCTCCTCGGAGCACCCTCTCTTCAGAGGAGGCGCCTCGTCGCTCCGTCCTCCTGCACGACCTTCTTCGTAGCCTCTCGTCGCCCCCTTATTCTTGCCTTCCACCACCAGTTCACGAAGCCACCCGCCCACCTCCTCCTCATTCAACCTTCTTCCCACACCCGTCTGATCTTAATCCCCCTATGCTTTCTCCTCGTGCGAGCGTTTTGGGGAGCGGAAAAGGGGTGGATAATCCAGAAGCGGAATTTCTTCTCGATTTTCCTCGTGGTGTCATTTTGGGTCTGCTCACAAAAGGTTACTCTGCAATGTGTGTGTAGGTATAAGTATAAATATATATATTTATATATAATCGTTTGTTCATTCACTCAGACCGCTCAGCGGCAAATACATACAAATATAGGTTCAAACAGAAAGGTAGAAAGAAAGTGGATAGGAACACATAAAATTGACGAACACTATGGTGGTGTGAAGATGTAATGATGGCCGATTCCAAACAGAAAAAATTCGACTATCTCTATATATACATATATATATATATATATATATATATATATATATATATATATATATATATATATATATATATATATAACTACACTAAGGATCACTCGAGTGACGAATATATATGCGGTTTGCCACAGGAAGGCAATCGATAAACACAGAGAAACACAAAAAATGAACACACAGAGTTTCTTGATATTTCGGTGCCACTAGCACCTTGGTCGCAAGTACGTAGAGTCCTCTTCGTTCTGTTTTTATATATATATATATATATATATATATATATATATATATACTTATGTATCGTGCTTTAGCGGATCTAGACTTCCAATTTGGAAAGGTGTCAATGTTGAGATGTAGTGTTTGATAAAACAAATTTACTGTGTAAATCAAACGTATACCTATCCTATACATCATATAGATGTCTTGTGTTATTTGTTTTCCTTTGTGGTGTATTAGATGGGAATATTTTCACTTCCTTTTGAATTTCAATTCCCGGAATTTTCCAGCGTTATATTGCGGATGTAATAAATGGATAGAGTCATTTTTACGAAAAATTAAAAAAAAAATATCCGCGTTAACTTAATTTTCTCATGGCGTATTAGGTACAAATGGAAGATAAATGCTCAGGTCATCATATAAGGGTAAGTTTCCGGTAAAAATTGAGGGCTCATGCAGAAGTGGGTTTATAAGATTTGGATTTTGAGTTTTTCTAACAAACTGGAATGAATTAATTTTGCTTCTTGAGTTTTGCTACGCAAAGAGAGAGGAATAAATGAGAAATACAAAACGATATAAAAATATAATTTTTATGACTGAATGGTTTATATTTCAAAGCCCACAAATGTTAAATATCAGGTCGATATTCAGGGAGAGTAATAGTTGTAGACTGAAGCTTGAACGAAAACGTACGAAGCGATGTTGGATTCTGATAAAGAAGAAAGAATGAGAGTGAATTCATATTGTGGCATTAAGTAAAGTTTTTTTTTCGAGTTTAAAGCCAATGTTTGGGCTTTTTAACGGAGTTTATCTGGAACGCGAAGGGTTTATGCGCATTTATGCTCCTGCATCATGTGTGGAAAGTTCAGTGTTCGCCATTGCAGGGTGAACGAGCGTGCTTGGTTTTTGATGGGTTTCTGCGGGCTGATTTTATCTGACATCGAAATTCATGTTTAATTCGTGAAAATTACCCTGTAAATTTATCGCGCATTAGTACGCAGTCGCAGTGCTAATGGCAGCGGCTTCTGTGGGAGCCGTGAGAATGGCGAGAGGTCATTTACTCCATTTGGCGGAAAACGTGTGCATATGGGGTGTCGGTGCGGGACAAGGTGAGGGAGGGAAAACCACGGGTTGGCATTAGCATTAGCCTAGTTCCGAACGAAAGTTACCCAAGGGGCAGCGATTTAACGCTTCACAGTACGACAGGTATTTAACTTTATTTGCTCCACTCCATACGATTCCCATGAGGAACCGATAAATTTGGTGAAAAATGCATCACCTGCGGTAATTGAACTCGCTGACGTGCGCTGTCGGAAGCCTGTAGCTAGTAGGTACCTTGTCATTCCGCTAGGTAAAATTGGCTTGCTTTCATCAGTTTCAGTCATTGTTGACATTTTTTTGTGGTAGAATGAGGAGTGATATAAGTTTCACTGTCTGAAAAAATGTGAAAAAAAATGTCGCTGTCAAGTAATTGAACTGTAAAATATGATTCTACCTAGGCGAAAACTAAAACGAACGCTTCGGAAGGAAAAATAAATCATTATAAAATTTTGAAGACTTCATTTACTTATTCTACTGTACAAAAATGTTTGATTCAATTGTTCGTAATTCATCCAAAGAGCGTTTGCTGTTTTATCTGAATTTTTTTAATGTCTTCGAAGTAAATTTCTCTGAACATTTTGTGAAATGTTGCGAAAGGAAAGAAAAACGAATTTCCACACTTCAACCAATGGCTCCTCAAAGTGGCCACACCAGTTACCGACCGGTATATTATAACTTATAAATTGCAGCAAAAGAGTATTACTCCATTTTTTCTCATCCCTTATCTTGAGTTAGAATTTACCTCGACAAAATCATTTTACTCCAGTAGAATTCTGGACCCGGGGATTAATATTCATTAAAAAATCGAGGAATCATAATAAAAGGTGAATTAGTTCGGGTAAATGTCCCCGCCGTCAATTATTCAGTATCTCAGGATTGATCAATATGCTTCAAAGTCCATGGTTGCATGAGAGTAAACCATATATTTTCATTACGGAAATGACACAAACGGTTTGTTCATTTGAAGTGTGCTCTACGGGAACGAGGTGATAAGGGCAGGTAGTTACACGGATAAAAGGTAAATAGATTTTCCGCCATACTCACTGGCAATTGGGAGACCTACTAGATCTTGGGCTAGCCAAATGATGTATTTGATTATACTCTTAGATGTCATCTTAAAATCATGCCCGTTGCTGCGTGCAGAACTCATTTGTTACTTTTTCCCATGGACTTTGATTTTTTTAACAGTCAGACAACGAAGACAAGATGGTTGAATGTGAAATTCCTGTGCGCTCTTTATTAGCTCCAATCATTAATTATCCTTTTACTTCATTTGTGACATTAGTAGGACTTCAAGGCCTTATGGGCGTCATAATTACGTGTTATTTGCATGATCTTCTGACGGAAGAAGTGCGCTTAAGCCCACACTAATCAAAGGGCAAATATAATCAGGCACTCCTCCGTACATTTAAATACAATACAGGCCTGCCTTCCCGTTATTCCCTTCGAGTTGTCAGAGTGAGTTTTTTATCGGCCAGAGCCAAACGAGAGCCGCACGAGGGGGGGGGATAGTTTGGGCTAACAACTTAATTAAATTGTAAATTTCAGGGGGGAATTCCGTTTAACCGCCGATTGTAATAACAACTGATTTGCAGCCTAAAGACCTGAATTATTCACGGTCCCCCGCATCTCCCCCTCCCCTTGTATACCCTCCTCCCAACTCACACCCTTCCAGTAACCTCTTTCCTCCCGAGTCAACCGCACTCAATAATTAATTAACCCTCTTATTGTCGCGTCATTACCCCAAACCCACCCCACAGTACCCGGCCAACCTCTGTGTCCTTACACTTCCATACCGGAATCGCCCTCCCACTCACCCCTGCAATCTTCGGGATCCCTCCGACTTCCGCCCTCGTATTCCACCCCCTCACAGGACCTCCTCACCCTTTGAAGCTAGACTCTGAACCCATGCACAGAAGCCTGCATCCACCCTCTCATACTCAGTCTAAAGATCTCCTCCTTTTGTCCAGCGCGGGGGGCTCACGAAATAGGGGGCGCTATAAAGTTGCTTAACGCCCCCATATAAAAGCAAGACAATGCAAGAGGTTCTCTCTCTCTCTTCCCTCCATCCCGGATCGTATACATCATCCGCTTCCTGCGCCTTCATCTTCTCCTCCCGGTCGTCCTTTGCTCCACCATGGGCCCTTGGCGGCATCCACCCATCTCCACTTCCTTCCCTTTCTCCTCCTCCTCATCAAGCCCTTTCAGCCTTTCCGAACAGGTCGAGGTCCCTCGTTTTGCATGCATCGTCTCCCACTTGCTTGCCTATCCCTCTTCCCTCGTCGCTCCCCAGCCACCTTCGGAGAAATGTCTATTCCCATAATCATCCTCCTTTTGCCGATAGATCGTTTGCGGGTTAAGTTAGTCACTTGTCCCGGCACAACGTTTGGTGGAGCTAGTGACAAATCGAGTCAGAGGAATTGTCCCCCCAAAGCCAAAGAACTTGGCAGTCCCTTCTCCCTGAGGGAGTTCCCTCTGCGATGCAAGGATCATCAAAGGTGCCTCTGGAAACTCAAATGGCTACACGCCAGGATTAATTTACGGAAAAACTTTCATGTCGTTATTAACGGAAACAAGAACGGAGTGTTCAATCATTACAATATGAAGAGGCATTTAATGCTTACAAACGCAGTCCATGGTGTTGAAGCTTAATACAAAAAGATCTGGTCCATCGATGCAACCTAATTATTATTCTACGATGAAAACTAATGGCGCTTACCATCAGAGAACAGCATTTTAATCCTAAGAATGTAAATTTCTAGAGAATAGAGATTAAGTAAATTCTGTTTATTTTTTATTTTCTTGACCGACTAATTTGGGGGATAAAATAATTGTACTATCTTATAGATGGCTTTTTTATTCAGAGATAGATATTTGAGCAGAGAGGCTCAAGGCACATGCCTTATTGGTTTAACGTTCAAGGAATTTATCCAGATAGAATAGAAATCTGAGCACATCTCCCATTTGATTTTCATTCTTATAACTATTCTCCCATTTTATGGTGGGTTATGTAACAACTTGGGTTGATTGGTTATAATGAGGTGGTGCCGGGCAACTTATGTCATGCGTCATTTAGTTCAGTGTATAGGTAGATAAAATGGGATAATTTAGTGATTAAAATATGGTTAGAGCAAAGCCTGGCGTCAATTTACTTCTAGCAAAAGGCGCCAACGGGCCGAGACTTCAGCGTTCCCTCCTACGATCTTGAGTACTGATTTGAAAGCCGTCTGACACCGCACGCGAGGTTGGCATTGGAATTCCTCTAAAAAAATCTCTGCAACTCCCGAAATTCGAACTCATGCCCAAGGTATAGGAAGTTTGGTTGATAGTTTCTGGTACTTAGATGTGACGCAAGGAGAAAATCAAAGCAGTGAGGTTGGCAGCAATCGCAATTGGCCTGATTGAAGTCGGGAAAAAACAATCAGCTTCATTTGCACCGTATCCCAGCTGCAATTTATCAAAATTGGACATGCACCGGTCGAAAATGGGTTTCTGCGCAAGTGCCAAGAACTTTCAACCAGGCTCTCTAGCCTCCCGGCCCTAATGATGTATCAACTCCTGCCTTACGTCCCCCCGGTGGCTGAGAGGATGATCTGTGGATGTAGAATCTCCTATCTCATCTAAACAAGCACAGGGAGTTAGTTCGCTCGGCAAGAAAGTCCTGCCTCCCGTTTCCTCCTCAAGCGTCTCGGCTTATGTCCTCTCTCAGGTCGACGCGGTGCTCTCGTCCTCCTCCCGTGCCTTCCTAATCCCTCTCGTCTTGTCCTTTCCTTCATTTCGGCTCCTCCATAACATCCACCGGTGTGCCATCCACGATTAATCGCCCATCCACTTGCGCGGGCGTACGTTTTGATGGAACAGCTAACCTTCCTCACTCCTTCCACCGCCCGTAATTTGCTTAATGTCGAGCCCCTGCCGTTTATGCCGACTATTCATTCCCCTCTCCGTCCCCTTTTGCCATCGTCAGCTTCTGCAGCTGATCGTCTCATGTACGTAGCAGATAGGACGAAAGTTTTGGTGAATGATTAATTGCACGGCCTAGCTGCCGAGTTTAACGATCCGCCACTATTTAGATACTAGACCAGGTTGAGTGAGCGAGATATGTGTACTACTACTTACATTCACTGGCGTTGGCATGGTTATAAGAAAAAAGATCTCCTCTCTATAATGAAGCCAGATTATTTTGCACATACCGAGCCTTTATTCCAGATATTTGGGAAAATCTGAAAGCCGTTTAGCATAGCCTTCGGAACGGGTAATCGTTCGAGTGAGGCGTCTAAAACAAATTAGAAAGTTCTGAAGAACCGATCGCATAAGGGATATAGTGGTTTGAAGTTTCAAATATTTTTAAAAATAAAAATATAAAATAATAAAAATTTCCTCTCCATAACCATTTATACATAACTACAAAAAATCCTGCAGTTCAGGGTGTTTTCAGAGAACATTATTTGAAGTTGGTCAATTTTAAGTCTAAAATATGTATATTCAGTGATTTCGTGAGAGGTGAAACCGTCTAGAATAATGTTTCTGTGTCACAATATTTTCTATGTGCACTCAGTGATCCTGAATGTAGGTTAACATTCAAAATATAATTCGAACTCGTGTCTGTTATGACTAGTGAGAAATCTTGCATTAAATTCCTCAAATATCTAGATTTCTAAGTTTTGGAGGGAAACTTGACCCTTATACACCAATCATGCGGGAAAAATATGCTTCATTTATTGGGTTATTTGTTATTTTTTCGAGTTTAATTTTAGATTGATTCCTGAATTCAGCGCTATATGTTTGAGTGTCCTTCTAGGTCGTAAAAGCGTTATTCAAAAATATTTTTCCGGCACATATACGTACTCAAAATTTTCAAAAAACTTGTCTCTATAGGGAGAAAACAAGATTTTTTTTTGAATAAAAAGTGCAGCATTTTATTCCGTCACGAAATATGAGCTCATGGTGATCGGATTTTATTCCAAAGTGTATCAAATTCTGATGTGTGTTTACAATTCATGTCAAAATATTTGGTGGGAATGAAAATTTGATTGACGAGTTGAAAATTAAATTAATTTGTTTTCACATTACTACGAGTACAGTGTATATATTGTGCCTCTGCTCTCGAATGACAGGTATTCGCTATATTCCCTCTAAAGGCTGAAATGCTTGGTTTTTATTTTGTGCCTGTATAGTCAAGGGGAGAGTGTTATAGCCATGAAATAGTTTGCTTAGAGATTTCATTTTCGCCGCGTGACCCCTAAAAGTTGTTTTGCTACATTTCAAGTGTGTCTCGCCCTTTGTGTTCAAGTTCATGGAAGTGATATGTACTAAGTGGACAGCTGTAATAAAAACTACTCATCTACGTAAGTATTTTTGCCAATTTTGAATATTTTTACAGTTAAATTAAATCCTAACTGGGTCAAAGGTCAAAGAGGTCAGTTTTAATTCAACGGAATTTACAAGGAAACTCCATTCTTCCAATTTGGATACTTTGGTTGCAATATCAAAACTTTGCATAAATTTGCAGAGAATGAGTGGTACAGTATTTAATGCAATTACACAGTGTGTTGTTTTATACAGTGTGTTACAGGTCGCAGTGCTTCCTCGTTTTCTGTGCGCATTCCATTAGTTTTAGATGTAAAAATCAAGAAGACCAACGTAAGAATGAAAAAGAGATGAACTTGCTGCTGCATCGTATTTTTATCATTATCAGTTCCTCTGTCGTTGCTTCTAAAAAGCCGGAAGAGTATTTGCGTATATAACCTATAGGTTAAGCAAGCCTCTAGGTCAGATGGCTTAAACCGTTTTAATGAAATTTTCCTCTTTCTTTGCAGATATGAGGAGAGACTTTAATTTTTCTTCCCGCGTGGACTGAGCTCCAGTGCTTCGTGACACCGTTTATTTCAATAAAGCCACCGTTCACGTAATGCTCTTTCCTTCCCCCGGCAAATTAGGATGCACGGAAACCGCTGAGGCAAGGCAATCGGGCGGCCAGGCTTCTCATGATGCCTTCCTCGCGTCGTCGGGGATATTACACTCGCTCGCTCGCGAGTCTGGAGCGATCTTCTTTCCCCGAGAGCGAGCGAGGCAATCAAAGCATCGCGATCAGTTCGTCGACCCACTTCGAGCCGAACAAATCGTGCGGCTCCCACGCCTTCACGGCTCGGCAATCGACGATAGGTGGGGATCCGCTCTCTCGTGGCGTTTGTTTCCTTGCGACACATTTTCAGGTCGGCCCGCGACCGCGTGAGTGAAAACACAAAAGAAAGAATTTCCCATCATTACACATGCCGTTATAAAAAGTGTTGCTTTGCGTGTCACATATTTTAAGCTATAAATGCTTGAAATTTGACTACTATACACATTTGTGCTTGTTTTCTTGGCCAACGAATCTGACTAAGGGTTCATGAGGTGTCACAAGACGTTCTTCCTTGAGCAGTTTCCTACTCTATCAGTGGTTTTGGCATGATTTTTTTGTGCCGATGTATACGTCAAAATAGCTGTTACCTGAGTAGAGATTGAGTTTAATAGCTGTAAAAAACCAGTTTTTGGGGGATGCATTTCTTCGTTTTTATTGGTGGTTCATAACTTCCTCTTCTGGAACAGCTTCTGAGTATGAATTAACGACATCATTCTTACAAATTTACGCTAGCGGCTTCTCACCAAATTCTCACCAAAGTGCCAGATTTTTCCTGAACCTTCATCTACGGATTCAGACTTGTAAAAATTAATCTTTGAAAATTATATAGGTTGCTACGGTAATGTTATTTTTTCTGTTCAGGTTAATTTGAAGTCTCTGGTTGAAATAGACAAGTTACGCGGACATGAAAAACAATGAGTAAGCAAGAGACTACACTCGATTCTGTGAATATGGCAAGGATATTCTTCGCCAAAATTATAGAAGTAACAAGATATTAGCTGTAGCTGTAGAAGGACAGCGGGTCCTGCATCATGCTGTGTAGGAATTTTCCACCCTTCACCAAGTTTCCCCCTTTTATTGATATCAGCAAATGCAAGTCTATTGAGTGATATCATTGAAACACTGTAGATGAATTGTTCATAATTATACACTTGCAGCGTGATGAAACTGGTAAAATTCCTGAACGCAAACCCATAGTCAGTCATGTTATGTATATGTGGAGGATATTTCCTTTCGAAAGTACCCCTAAAAACATGAGAAAATGACACATTTTTTATTTTAAGATCTAAACTCATTGAGGCATGACTTGGTGAGTTAGAAATCGATAATAGTTTCCTCTTGCTTCCATTGTTTGAAAAAGAGTAGTTTTTGTGTTGACTTATCTCACCTATTGGAAAAAACCTAAGTACAATTTATACCGGTTCTCCTTCGTCAGGTATTCATTTAGAAGCTTTTTCCATGCATAGAAGCCGATTAGAGTAAATTGTCTTCTCTATTGAATTTACATACATTGACTTCAATTATAGAAATAGTACGGTATTAACTAAGATAATCAAATATAAAGTTGTCAAATATTTAATTTAATTTAATTTATTTTGAGTTTCGGCTTCTTTTGAACTGTTTTCCGCGAAGTGTAATTTATCTTAGGTAAAAAATAATAAAACTTGTACATGTTTCTCTCACATTTTTTTTGTTAGCGAGTATTTCAAAAGCTCATAATGTCGTGGAAATATCTGTTTTTTTTTGTCTATTAGGAATAAGAGGACTTATTTCCCTGTAAGTAGCAAGAATTTGAAAAAATAGCTTTTCATGTCGTTCGGTGGAGGAAACATCTTAAGGAACCATTACGTTTCGTTTTCCCACTTTCCCCTGCCCACCCACTCACTCATCATGGAGGGGGGAGGGGGAAGGGGGCGTCGGAACGTGGGTGTCTGTCCCTCGTGCGTGCTCGCACTCGCTTTCCGTTTTAACTTAACCCTTCCGCCTCCTCCTCCTCCGACTCTGACCCAAATTTTCCTTTCTCTCTCTCTCTCTACCCCTCTATCCCTCTCCGCATCTCCTCTCCTCACTCCACTTCCCCCTTTAAAACCCTCCCTCCCTCACCCCTCACCTCCCTCCTGTCCTCTGCATTGATCCATAAGTTACCCGCCCGCTCTTTCCCACCGCTGCTCCAGATCTTCTTCCCTTATCCTCGCCTTTGCTATCGTAACTCACCCTTGTACCTTTTCTACCTGTAGTAAACCCTCTGTGATAAAATATACCTAATGACAATACACAATCATCACTCAAACACATTGGATTAGGTGCACCACAGTTTTCCCTTTATTACCATACCGTCAAATACAGTGGGTAGAAAATAATATCTCAGCGTTGTGCTCCCCGGAAGCTGTTATCTTTTCGCGCTTAAGTAACTGTGAGTTTCAGAATTAGACGACCCCTATTCACCCGAATTCAAACAACGGTGCTTTTCTCGAGGGCTTGAGTGGAAATTGGTGTTTCCGTCGTGGTATACCCCTGGCCTGCCGCGTGTTTCCTTTACCATCACCAGGTGGGACTAGATGTATCAGGCAATGTTGTATGAAGTGAAAGTCTTCATACACTTATTTACATACGATTCGAGGGTTTTGGAAGCCAAAATGTGTACTTTCACGCGTTCCTCTGCGTAATGTCTCTTTAAGGTAGTAGTTACTACATGTAACAGTGTGGCTTTGAACATAAACAACGATTAAGGAAAGGATTTCGCGTGTTTAATTGGGTTTTGTGTGATTTTGGGTTATATCACTACAACCAAATTGTGTCAAGGGGATGAACTGTTTTACTATTTTTCATTCCGTCATTTACTCGCCTATTTGTGGTAGAACTTGCTTGCAGTACGAAGTAAATGTAAATAAGAAAAATCCACATTGCCCCGGAACTTTGATGTCCAACAATCCGTGAAACTTCTCAGACTTATTTCTCAGACCCTGAATTTTATGTTAATTTTAGCAGGATTGAAAGGGACTTCAATTCATGCCATTTCGGTCTTTCGTAAGTCATCAGTAACTCTTAAACTGTGCAGTAGAAGTTGATAATTCTGTGCAATTTTCCTTTTCCTTTATTGCAGCAACAGTTCGTATTTTTTTTCACACCGTATCACTGTCTACGGCCGCTTTCACCCTGGTGGGATTTCTTCTTGGTAGATTGAATTGCCAGAAGAAATTTCATATGGATACATAAAGGAAAAAATACGAAGTTTTGTGATTGCAGTGGGTAGAAATCACTTCATAAAGTCACGTCTGAAACCATAAAGCTAGTACTATCAAAAAGTTGGCGATGAAATAGATTTGACATTTTATAAAAAATATCCTCCAGGACCGGAAACAAATCATAGGCTGTTTTGAGGCATAGCGTAGCGCACTATGGCTTCCTGGTTCCCTGTTTCTCGAGCAAATTTTTGCAGGGCTCAATGGAACTTTTAGGCCTATAGCACGATTCCCCTTCCTGGAAAATATTTTTATCATGGAAGTTCTGTACGCGTGTTATCACCGACATATTGGCAAAAGGTAACTACTTCAAAGACCGGACGTGCAAACGACCGTAAATAAATTCCTCCTTTCTTTTCTCTCTGCTTCCATCCCAATGCTCCTCGTTCACTTCTTCCTCGCCTTTTCCCTTACTTCGGCGCTTCTGAGAGACATTTTTTTTCCTTTCCATCTCCTCTTTCCTTTTTCTCGCCGTCCCTCCGGCTTTGTCCCCAGCGGAGTTCGAATGCAGCGGGCACATTCCGTCCCTTGAGCCGAGGCTACCGCCGCGCCCGACGCTTTCCTCGCCCTCTCGAGTCAGTCTGTTGTCCTCATCTCCCCTATTCCCTCCACTCTCCCGCCTCCCTCCCGGGGGCTGAGGCTCTTATTATCCTTGGGAGGATTTTATTGGCCGCGTTCCTGTCTAGAATGACTTTGAGAAGGCGCAGTGACCCGCCCTCACCCGCTGCTCCGCGTGCGCGGTGAAAAATACTGACTCGTCGTTTTAAAGAAACTGCGCAGTCCATCGGAATGGGTGAAGTATATGCCGAGGAGCGCAAATGTAATTCGTAATACGTGACTGCGTTGAAGATGGTGCGACGTGGGATGCATTTTGGATCCTCTCACGTGTCAATGTGGCAAGGGAATAAAATTGAATTATAAGTCAGCTATTAAAGGCTCATATGCCTGCAGGCCGTTAGTGATTGAGAAGGCTGTAGAAATGTTTTTTGATGCGCAATATTCTAAAATAAATTTCAGAGAAAATAAAGGAATATTTATTCATGGATTTTTTTGCTAATTGGCTTCATTTTAAGTATGGTATTGTGATATATACCTTTCAGTTAAGAAAAAGCAAAATTTTTACCCGCCAAAAACTAGACTCCTGAATTATTTCCGGCGTACAATGAAGAGCAGGGTACATCGAGACGAGATTTATCCGAGAAGGATGAGGAGTTTTTGATAAGTGAAAACTTCAGGGAAGACTGCGATGGACAGATCCAACCATGTAATTAAAACTTCCTTTTTCAATTCTGAGAGAGAAAGGATATGATCAGAATCTAGCACCATACAATGGAATCGCAACACAAGGGTTAAGGTCAAAAATAAGGTTCAGGGGAAACATTTCGTTGGAAAGTGTTATTATTTGAGCATTTTCAAAATTTCTTTTTGAATGTATGAATCAATGGTGATGGTGGTGATGGATCTATGGAGTACGGTTGCTCTGTTTCTTGTCACTCAATGTAAGGCCCTCGTTCATATAAGGAGTGCTCCTTAAAATATATTTAAATGCAGAAATTGACTCAATGCACATGGAAAAATTATTTGGTTGTATATACATATCTTGGTGTTCTTTTATACTAACTAAATTGTAACTATCACCCCATTTCAAATCAGTGCACGGAGGGAAAATCAGCTGCAGTTTATTTTCAAACTAGGTCATCTATTCTGCGTCTTTTAATAATGTTTTCTTCGTTCGCATAATCTGGAATGAACAATGAGTTTTGGTTCGTCTAACAAACTGTATGTATCAATATCGGAAGTATATCATTACTCTATAAGTAAAATTTAAGTATTTATGTACTTTGTTGAACACATCTTGGTGTTAAAGGTGATGAATTTGAATTAGAATTTTTGATGGAAATGATGTCCATCATGAGATCAGTGTCAATAGAATATTTTTTTATTCTCTTGTAAACTTAAGGGATCAGAAGGCACATAGTTTAATCTTAATTCGTTATTGCAGTCCTCAGCTAACAGTTGAAGTCAAAGAGAAGAAGAAGATGAAGAAGGGACTTAAATGAAGTGGCTCTGTAAACCACAATAGATCGTCTCGCATCCACAAATGCGTTGGGTTTGGGAACCGCAAGTGCTTTTCGCAGGGAGCCTAATTGGGCGCAAACACGCATATACCCGAAATTTCTCCGCTTTCTAAAATTAATCATGAGGGCAGGCCGTGGGAGGAATTGCGGAGACACTCCACCCAGTCGGATGTCCTTGTTATTCTCGTGAGTGCGGAGGACCACATCAGTATGAGGGATCTGGAGCACTTAGGCTCCATGGTCCATTACGACAACTGTTTACCTCGATAAGATGCGTCGCCTAGTGAACACACGCATGCAAATCCCTCCCCCATCCTTTATCTTTTCACGCGCGAAAACTGTTTAATTAATTGTAACTATCACGAGGGCGGGGAGAGAGGACGACGGAGCCGTGATGCTTTAAGATGCGTAGTTCCGGGCTGAAAGTCTAAATGGAGAGCCACACGTCTATTAAGGAAACTCTTGTATACATTGAATTAATTATGCTGGGTAAACTTCCATGGGGAGAAGAAGACCTATGGCTGAGGTGTCGGGCGGCGTGGGTTATAGTTCAGGGTAAGTGAAGTCGGGGATGAGTGTAAGGGGTTTTCAGGGGGGCTGAGGAGGCACCTCGTTCCAGCCCTCCCTCCCCCATCCGTAAGTAGACGCTACATCTGCTGCGACCGAACTTTCCCCCCGCCAGCCCTCGAGAAAACTCCCTTCTCGAGCGCACTTAGGAAGGCGAGGATTCATCACAAGCGACCCATTCCTTATTTCCTTCCCAATTTCGATCCACCTGCTACTACCACTGCTGCCGTGTGCTCGTTCCTCCAAACGAATTACCCCCAGCCCCCTCAAATTTATTCAATGCTTACAGCCCCATATTACTTTCACGGTCGCTCTCCACAACTCCACCTTCCTATTATCCATTTTCCTTTCTCTCGTCTCCTCATTTTCTTCATCCTCCGCCAATTTCATCCGCCTTTAATTCTACGGGGGCCTCTTTTATCAGTTCCACCATTCTTCCTCACCAAAACCTCTCTTTCGCCTTTCTTTCCCTCTGCCTTTCGCAAGGATCCGCGAGCAATTTTCATCGGTTGCCATGGTTTCCACGGAGCACGTCACCCTTTTGGGATTGGGAGATGAAGAGGGAGGTGGGGAAAGCGAAACCTTCTTCTTTGGAAGAAGTTGTGCGGATGTAAGTTTTGGCACCGTTCGGGAAATTGATTTTTCCGGTCGCGATCTTTCGTGGAGTGTTCAATGATTTCTTTTTGTTCAGAGGGCGTCTCGTTCCAAACATTTTTTCTGTGAACAAGGTAATATCTATCCGGGGAAGGCAAACGTTACTGCAACGTGCATTAATATGTATCTGCATCTTTTACGTTCTTTTCCGTTTTGCATATTCATTAGGCCAACTAATTTGAGTGTATTTCGCGATGTTCCATTTAATGAGTGACTTTCACTCGGAGTAAATTCGCGGAGAAATAAGAAGATTCGGCGTTACTAGTTTCTTCCAATCTGGCCTCATCTTGCATAACGTGTTTACTCCCGTCATCAATACATCATACAAATTCATTTCACTTTACTCTTTGCTATTTTCACTCATTCTGTAGCGCTAATTGTGCATGCGGAAATCAGTCCGATTGAGCAGTGCTCACTGTGACTCTAAACCCACTTCATTATAAAAACGTACTCCACTACTCATGACTCTCTCGGTCCTCTATTTACACTTACAAAATGGGAGTTACTTTCCACTGTGCTGACATATTCGGTCTAAAAACTTCACCAAAGCGACTATGCCCACCACTTTCAAACTTCACTCGTCATTCCTCCTTCAGCCCCTCATTCATTTTTATCATTCCTCCACTTCTAACTTCAGATGACGGTCGCATCTTTAAGTAACCTGCCGACCGAGTTTGCAGTAAGAAATGTGGCATCGGCATTAGCCTACTCCTGACGAACGGCACCAAAGGGTCCACCGTTCAACGTCCCATCCAACTGATGACACACTTCACTTAAAGTGTTCTCCATATATCACCCAGAATGACATCGGAATCCCAAACAAAATATTTTTATGATGACGCGATGGCAGCGTAGAGTATTTCTTGCCTTTATAATTCCATATTCTTCCGAGTACATAGCGAGTTATTCCTTGTTTCGAGAAAAAAATCCATAAGTTCCGGTTATATAATTATTGAGTCAAAATTTTTTTCGGAGTAATACTGGTGTTAATGCATTCTCCCATCGATAACACTATTGGGACACTGAAAACGTAAATAAGTTTATGATTAAAATACAATAAGGATGCATCGTATGGTATTTGAAATAATGACGCTGTGGAGTGAAAACTGGTCGTAATTAAATCTTACCTGAGGTGATACCGAGTGTTTCATATAATCATAAGTCGGTGCCACCAAGTGATGCCAAGTAACAAATCAAGACACTACGTTGATATAGCTCGTGTCTGATAAGCTTAACTAACAGTTTGGAATACTTAACAAACAGTTTGGTATGCTTAACAAACAGTTTGATATACTTAAATAACAGTTTGATGTACTTAATTAACAGTTTGATATACTTAACTATCAGTTTGATACACTTATCTAACTTGATATAATTAACTAACAGTTTGATATAAATAACACTTCAATATACTGAACTAACAGTTTGATGTACTTGACTATTCACAATGTAGAACCCATGTTTACTGCTGAGTACGGTGTTGTTGGACATACCTGCCTCCTCGATCTTGCTTGATCTCCGCTGGTCTTTCATTCCGAATACCGTCAAAAGTTTTAACAACCCTTCCTTCGCAACCCAGTGCCCTTTTCATTTTGTTTTTATTTTTTTTTCATTTTTCGATTTATATCCATCCGGCGACATTCTCAAAATTAGTCCGGCAAGGCCGTTTCTCCTCCTCTTATAGCTCGCTCTTAATTCCGCACCGTGCCCCCACCATATCTTTTTCCTGATGGCCGAACTATAAAAGGGGAGTGTGGGGAGGGTGAATTGGAGGGAAGGGAGGAGCAAATGAAACGAGCGAAGGAGGGCCAGAGAAGGCGGAGTTAGCGCGCTTTTCGGTCGCCGCTGTGAGCTCTTCTCTGCGAAGATGGGGCTCTTTCTCGTCTTGAAAAAAGGCTCTCAGAATTAAAAGACGTGGAGCCGAGAGTTAGAGAGGTGGGGGCGAACTTAAAGGAGATTCCACCTTGAAATAAAATATTTGCCTTTTTTCTCATATTCGAGTTACTAGTATGAAAAACTGCCTCTATCGTATAGCGTCAACAAAATCCTAGCTTTCCGCATGATATTTTCTCCTCAAGTTAAAATTATGTCTATTATAATAACGGGTACTTCATTAGGATAATAGCATATTTTTACAGCGAGCATATTTTTTGTCTAAAAATTATTACAGCAGGTAAATTATCAAAAGATTTGAAAAAGAATCGAAACGAAGGAACCGACCTATTGCACTGTTTGAGTCATTGACTAACTATTGCAAATCCTGACAGCAAAGTGTGTTAGTTATTAGTACAATATTGGCGTTGAAACTTGCTCCTTTAAGTAAGATCACTTCATCGTAGGAATCTATCAGGTTTTTTACCGGGTTCTGGTTTGAAGTGTTGATCTTCAGATAGACATTAACTCTGTGAAAATATTTACAGAAAATGGAATGACATTTAAAAAAGTAGCCATTCTATCTTAGTTTTGCAATAGCGACGAAACAACTGCTGCTGTTGAAGGAAAAATGCATGGAAAAGCGCTGCAATTCTATCCTTCTAAAGGAAATAGCATTCATTAGAAACTTTATTTGCTCTCCAATCGATGAATTTAATATCATACTTTCGCTCTAAGTTGCTATGGAAAAGAATTGATGATGGATGCTCTCTTCAAGCGTCGTAGGAAAAAAAATGTTTTTCTCTATTACGCAGTCCTTACTATCGTGCTTACTCTGAACGACGTATGCTTGCTCACCTGATTTACCTGCCAGTATGTCAAAAGGAAGTGAAAGTGCCGTGAGAACGAAATATCTGCATCCTGTGATACGTTTAATGAGTTAAATTAGAGAATTTATATCTAAAAGGGCATCTATTGCTTTTTTTGCATATTTTTAATTATTTTATGCCGAAGTTAATAATGTTTCTCATTTTTATTTCTCCATCTGATCCTCTTTATGTTATTTATTGATTGAGTTGCGTGTAGCAATCTTCCTTAAAGGAGGCGGCATGTTTGTAGGCCGGTGGTAGGTTCGCGGGGGTTGGCAGGATTGCCGGAAGTTGTATGAGGGGCGCATTTTTGGAAGGTGGAAGAAAAAGCATTATTTAAGCATCTCCTCTTGGGAATGCTTCTTTCTCAAACCCCCATTTTTCCCTCTCTTTCTCTCACGGCGTTTGCACATCTTTTCTTCCTCCTCTCCTCGTCATAGGGGATCGCGGAGGGGACTCAGGACTCGATTTTTTTTTGTTTCCCAGATTCCTTTAAGTCGAGGAGTGGAGGAAGGTCGGGAGTTGAGCGTGACAGTAACATAGCTTTTGTAGTCTCAGGGTTGATAGTTAATTATGAAATTCTTTCCTACAATTTAGTGTTTATATGGTAGTACGGGTTAGTATTAAATTAAAACTACCAGTATTTCGGGTGTTTCAATAAAATACAAATTATAAAACGACCCTTCTTTTATCTTATCATTGTAAGTAATTAGATGAAGTGTTCTTTAGTGAATTAATCATCAATTTAAGGAACAGTATGGGATCCATTTTGGATTATTAATAAACTTGCTTCTCTGTAGTTTTGACACTAATAATTTCTAAATGTCACAGCATCATTTTAAAGGCGTAGTAATTCAGTGTTTCCAGGCAACAGAATTGTGATGGGTATTTTGAGGAATCATAAGAGGTGTTTTCATTGCTCTCGAAACTCTTCCTTCAGTAGAAAAGCGGCAAGAGGGAGTTCTCCTGAATGTTTTCTTCTCAAAATAGTTGAAGTTGTGTTTGAGACAAACTTTCTATTTACTTTCAGAAGCAGTCTCTGACAACTTGCTGTCGTTACTTTTGCATAAATGATGATGTAATTGGTACTTCAGCATCATTCAAAGATTGCGTCAATTATAGTAATGACACAAAGTCTAAATGGGAACTGTGGAGTGAGCTTCTCCCATTAGAATGTGGATTGCATGTTGACCACGAAAGATAATCGATATCTATTACCATTGCTGAGAATCCGTCGGCTTATAAAGTTACTTAATGAACTCTAAATTTGGATGTAATTAAGATTAGAGACCTTCTGCGTTTTTCTACTTTGGTGCGTCTTGCAAGCCAACTTACACTGCCTTGTAATCTTATTTTGAACATGCCCAAAGGTTCTCTCGTTCATGATTATTTCTATGATGCATATTTCCTTCAGACATCAATTATTCTCCCGACGAAAGTGACTGGCGTCTGCCGTGGAGGTCTCCACCTGATTCTTTTCCCCTTGTCGTTTTATTCACACATTACTGTAATTTCTCCTTCACCATCTCATTCGTTTAAACCATGGTCATATATGCACTTTTCTACTGCATAAATGTTTCTTGATAATAGCAATTAATCGCGGAAACCGGTCAGCAGTAAATTATAGTGTGGAGAATATTCAGCTATCATTCTTATTGAGTACTTTTTCTGGACTTTTTCTTTTTTAATGCCATCATAAACTTCCAAATCCCTCTCATTCCATCCTGTTTGTCGTTGAATATTTCTTTTTTTCTGTCGAGCCCCAGCCCCCGTCTTAATTCAACAAGATTTCGGTGGAGGAATATCTTCGGAGACAAGTTTTAAAACTCGCAGCTCTAGCGGAGATTTAACGAAGAATCGCCGTGTCAACATATGAGTCTGCCTCCTTTTTATTGGGTCTTCGGGCGTCGAAGGGCATTATTCCGAACTTCGCCGGAATCGTTCCTCCGGCATCCACTTTAAAAAGAGACGGTTTATCCTTCCACGACTTTCTGGGAGCGCCGCGTGTGTGTGTCGGAATATATGCTGCGCGCATTCATATGGATGTATGTGAGTTCGCCCCTCATGTTTTTGCCGGAGGAATACATGGCTGCGGGAGGCATCTGCGGTTTGTGTTCGCGCGAGAAAATTGGCTGACATCAAACCGGCGGTGTAGCGGACTGAAAAGGGATGGAGAGGGCTCCAAAAACTCTGGCGGGAGCTTCTCTTCCGCCTTGGAAAAGAATTCCAGCGGGCGGATGACGTGAAAGAGTTGTGTCTGAAGTCTCGACTGGCGGAGCGCTCGTGGAATAGGTTTTGCACAAATATTCAGGGAGGAGGGAACGAATGGGGAAACCACTGTTGATTCACTGCTTTTATTCGTCCGGCAGAGAACGAGGCGTGGGGTGTAATGCATACTGACTTGCCATGATCCCGAATATCCATTACTATCATTATTTTCCCTACAATGTAGTACCGCTCTTTTATATTTTTCTCTTACTCTGTAAGCGTATGCATCGGAAAGATCGCCTTGAAATAGCAGAAGATTGATTTTCTGTATAGACATATAGGTATTAAAGAAGTGTTGAAATATATAGCACACGAATGATTTGATGTACATATATTTATTCATATAGCTTAGGTATTAATGTAAAGGTGAAATAAACGGTAAGGTAGAACTAGAGAATATTGAAGTCATTTAAATTTGCAATCGGCCATATAAAACGGATCAGTTGTGAAATTTATACGCCGAATTCATGATTATCAACTGCGGTATTCCCATGGTAATGATATGACTTTTACGTGAAAATGCCATGTAAATATAATTTATAAATAAGCGATCCATTTTCTACAAGTTTTGGACAACTTTCGTGTGATAGGGTATTTATTTGGATAATTTTAAGCAAAAGTGCGGATTCCACTTGCTTGCTTCATGACGCCATATACTTTTTTATTTATTACACGGCTTATTTTCTAGGTATTAGATGTAATGAATGCTGAGAATGGTATTGGCTTGAGGAAGAGAAAACAAGAGCTCAGTTCACCGTAGTTATAATGGATTAGCGATCACATTTTCAGTTGCTCCTCGTGATTGCGTTGATTGGGGTCAAATTATGCTGTCTTCCATGCAAAATTGATGGTACGCATTCCGCAGATTGACACCAGAAACACTCACTTAAGCTGGTATTAAATATGCAACAGATGTTTGAGCTGTGATTTTCCCATTACCGGTCGACTGCTGTTCTGTTCTTGCACGCATTTCCATGTTTAACGTTCATATTTGTAGGTTTAAGGAGTATTTATGATTCACGAAAGCAGATAAAACTCCGCCGTCCGTGCTTTTCGGATCACCGAGCAATAACGAGGCCATTGGCCGGTATTGGGAAGTGCACGCGTCGTGATTCGTCTCGAAGGTATACGTACGAGTTAAGACACCTCGGGCCAGACTCAACGAAAACCTTTCAAGCTCAGCTCCTTGAAATACTCGTCTCATATTACTCGGGTGATTTTCTTGGGGGAGGGAGAAAATTGGATTTTTCCACGAAACACTCGGTGCGGCGTGGGAGTCCCCGAGTAGGGAATGAGGATTTGGAAGATGCGAGGGAGGGCCAGGGAGGTTTGGAAGTAAGACGGGTGAGAGAGTTAGTGCGGAGGGCTCGGTGACACAGGTCTCCTCTGACTGGAGAGAACGAGAGAGGATGATTGTGCACATGGAAGGATTCAAAGGAGAATGAGTATAGTTGTCCTCCCCGTGAAATGGTGAACTCGAGAAAGACGGCCTTTATCGTAATTTCCTCGCGCTAAGGCATTGATTTTTATCCTCTATGTTACTCGTTTAGTTTATTTAACTTCTGCTTTTTCCCTAATATTTACAACTCTGGTGAATTCGGCAGTAATTAGGCCCACTGAAGTTATTTAAGTATTTGAGGAGACAATTATTGTCGAGCATGTTGAGCAGGTTGGGTAATTGGGTGTAAATGAAAACATTATATGTACTTCATGGTTATAGACATTAGAATTTTACCCGTGCAAGATTTTGTGGGAATGTAGTCAATGACAGAGACTCGGAATTAGAATTTACGAAGAAAGATAATTGGAGACTTAGTTTGTTACTCAGCGTTTATGAACATTGAATATTGGTAGTCGACAAAGAAAAATGTGCTTGGGTTAACTGCTTTGTTAGGGAAAATTTAAATTTTACCCTGGGTAGAGAGGAGAACAAGCTTAATTTTGTGTATGATGAAGAAGGAGAAGAGATTGTTGGAGAAACTTCTGAGAAGCCGGAGCTCGTTGATAGAAGTTATACCACATGTATATTAGTACTCTACGCGGTGATAGAAGGGAGAAAATGGAAATGAGGAGAGGTTGATTAAGAGGCAGAAAACATGGGTATAATTAAAGGGAAAGGAAGTTATGTGTGACTGGTTGGGATATCACATATTGGTGAGCGGGAGTAGTCTCGTGTGGTAGAAAATATTACTATGGATCAAAACTGCTTTTTTTCCTCTATGCTGGAAAAATACTCGTCCATAAAGTATAAATTTGCCTACACTCGGTAAATTATTTTTTACTCTGACATGCTAATAGAATCCCTTTCCTATTTTGCGACGCGTATTTAAATATACTATGTTTAAGGATGCCTACATTATCCTCTTCACCTTGGATGAAGTGATGCTATATAACCCCGAGGTCGCACGAGAAGGAAAGTAGAAGATAATTTTCGGGTGGGCGCATCAGGTATACTTTGTTATTGCGAACGAAAGTGCTTGTGGAGGTGCGGGGAGTGGAGGGCCTTATCCCCCCCCGCGGAGATGAGTGGTGCGCGTCGTGAGGGGAAGAAAGGACTTAAAGCATGTGTAGCGGGCAAAACCGTTGTGCGGTGGAATTAAGGCAGAAGGGGATGGAGGAGGAGGAAGTAAAGGAGAACAGTATGGGAGGACGGAGGTGGTGTGTACGCGTCTGTGTGTGTATGTGTTTTCAAGAGGGCCCCAAAGTGTGTTGCGTGAGCATGTTTGTGTGAGTGGGGTATGTGTAGCGGAGGGATGCGGAGATGAGCGCGATGGAGGCTCACTTGTATTCCCCTGGGAATTTATGGCTGCCGGGGGAGAGGGGGACCGGGAGAGAGGGAGAGAGGGGAGGGAAGGAGTTTCTCTCCGGTGCCGAGGGAGGAATACATTTTGCAGTGTCTCTCTCTTCCTGTCTCAGCCTCTATCTCCATCCACCCTCTCGCTTTCTCTTTCTTTAAGGTGGCTGGTGCGGTAATCGTGGGTCCTTGAGTGAACATTTTAATAATATTCCGCCTAAGTCGAAAAACAATCCAGGACCACATTTCTCATAAGTGGGTACATCTCTGTATACGGTGGAACTCAAGGTGACTGCAGTAATGGCAATAATTTATCATTAAGGAGTTATATTTTTATATTATTTCCCTAATTGAAGTATATTTTGGCTTAAGATTCAGGCGCGGTATTTAACTTTTAGACCAAGATTATATTTATCTTTTTCTTCTAAACTTTGACTCATCAGGCAACCATGATATATGCTATCAACCATTACGATGATATTAAATGTAACAATTTGCTTTTAGTCCTCTTATTTAAGTATTTTTGGCATGGGTTTTCGGTGCAGTATTTCAATTTAGACTAAGATTATATTTAAGTCTGTCTTTTTAACCTTTGACTCGGCATGTAACCATGATGTATGCTAGCAAGCATTACGATGGTATGAAATGTATCATTTCATGCTTAGTAGATAACCTGTTTATATGCTATCAAATTATTATGAAATATGCGATATGCGCCATTTGGGTAAGTGTCAAAACAGCTTTGAATTGCCCATGTATTATTGTGACATGGATATTGATGATCGAGTTACCATCTCTTCCAGATGAACCAGTCGTTTTGATTTATTTATTCAAGTATGCATTCGCTTGATTTCTCTTTGCATATATATGTACTGTTATTTGGCAGAGCTCAGAATAGCTAAGTTCAAATGTCTCGGAAATGTGACTTTTCACTTTACTTGACTTCAGTACCTATTTCCCCATCTTATTGAGCCATTTAATATCTTTGAATTTTTCAGAAAAACTCTACACATTTATTATTATAAATTTCTCTTAAAGAAGAATATAAATTTACTCAGTTTGCTAACAGATTACTTCAGTTGTTTCTGATAAACTGGTTAATAATTAAACAGTTTTTAAGTCATAAAAGAGCTATTTCAATTCACCGGTAATTCAAACTTTTGTAACTAAACACTTGTACTTCACTGATATTTTTAACGAATTTGAGTCCTTAAAAATTTATGTATGATTTATACACAAAATTAGCTGTTAACAGTATCAAATTGGTCAAATGCAAAGTCTTTTTTTTCATTTAGAGATATTAATAGTAAGGTTTTGTATGCAAAGTTACGCGCAAACCAGTGCGGAAACTAAAATCGCTCCAACCACCCTTGGTATAAAGTGCCTCCTCTTCCTAGTAGATCTTCTGCGTCGCGCGGAGGGAGTTAGTGGCCTCTTGCCATGAGGGGAGACGCCCTGAAAGGGATAAGGAGTGCGTGTTTCGGGCTTATCCCATGACCGCAGGAGGCATTGTTGGGAGAATCTCTTCGTTAAAGTTTCCTCGGCTCCTCTTAGTTACTCTTCCTCGGCATCCGCCTCTTCTCTTCCCGGAGCCCGCTTCGCCGTCCATTCCGGGTCATTAGCTCGGAGCGTGTTTTCTTCGCGGAGGCTTGAGAGGTCTGGTTTGTCGTTTTTCTCCCCAGACGCCATTAGGGTTCGGTCGGGTGTATGGGGAGGTTTTGGGAGATATATAACGCGCGTTTCGGGAAATTTTCAATCGGTGGACGTAATACACGTTGGGTGTCATCATTCATGATTTTATTAGGGTTGTTGCGGCGTCAATTTGTTCCCCAAGCGTGTACTATCAACTCGGTCTTTCGCTTTCCCCTTGCGAGAGGATTATTTTTACCTTTTTTATGCTGCCGGTGGGTTCTTGACAGGGGATTTGAATTGGCGCTGGAGTAATATCTAGCTTGTCGCCATGAAAATCCACGTTTGAACCTTGGTTATGGTGAATATTTTTTTATAGAATCCTAGGATCCACTGTTGTATCGGATGAATAGATCTCAATGCATCAAGTGAGACTAAAATCTATAGAACATTTGCAATACATTATTCCTTGCAAAAAGGGTATTGAAGGTGCAAAATTTCTCCTCCAGCTACATACTTTTCTTGAAGTTTCATCTTGTGTGGAACCCATGTATGTACCCATGTGCTCTCAGTTCCGATAATGGCTTCAACTATCCCCTTGTTTCTCCACCTTCTGTTTATAATGATGAATATAACTCTCGCAATACCAGGTTCTAAGCTAATTACATACGTTTTTTGGACATTTCCATAAGTATGTTGTCTCGTATGGAAATCATATATCGGCGAGACATGCAGGTCCATGAAGATCCGCCTGCAGGAGCACAAGAGGGCGACCCTCAATAAGAAATTTAGCCAGTCAGCAGTCGCCGAGCATGCTTGGAGTGAACCCGGACACGATATCCTTTTCGACAAAGCTAGGATAATTGCAAAAGAAAAAAGATATTATCCCAGGCTGATAAGAGAATCAATTGAAATTGCAAAAACGCCTGGAAATTTCAATAGGGACGATGGATACCACCTGACAAACACATGGAAGAGACTTTTCCCAAAACCGACCAATCACAGCACAGCGCGGGAGCTCGAGGAGCTATATAAGCACGGCCAAAACGCTGACAGCGGCACTTCGACCTGAAGACGCCTGGTGGAATCCGGGCGAAACTGTCGTCAATCATGACAAGCAACGCGGCGAATACCCGAAAGATGGAGAAATCATCGCATTTCCATAAGTATTTTAGTACTATGATGTTGCAGGCATGAATTTTGTTCTACAAAAATGGAACCAGAATTTCTCGCCTTCTCTCTTGGGTACTTCAATGACACTTTCAAGATTCCGAGTTAGTGAGGGTATGGTGATGAATATACATGAGGGGGAAATGAGGTAGTAAAAAAATATGCTGTGGTATATTCGACCCTAATTCATCTTATTTGCCTAATTATGCTAGAACTGGGAGACATCACATCGAGTTTCCCAATTCTCTTCCTCTGAGCCTGAATTCCGCACTTTCACGCGAGAAATTTCAAATGTGAAGGGTAACCACTTGCTTTAACTGTCTATGTCATTTCCCCGAAGTTCATTTGCCCTGGGATCCTAACATTGGGATTAAAGCCTTATATTCTCATTGGCGCAGATTAAACGTGGCAACCGATGGCACAGCCATAAATACATCATGCCAGAAGTTTCAACGTCTCCACAAAATATGAACATATTTCTGAGCGGATCTCACTTTCGACTAACCGCATTAATTCAGCCCTTTTACGATGATAATTTCGTGTCGTCCATTTTATACCCCCCCTTCAACCCTTCGCATGTCGATCCAATTAATAGCAGCCCGAAAATTTTTAGCCGGGGCGTCATATTCAAAATTCTGCACCGCGGAACTCATTTCGTCGTCGAAGTTGTATCCAGACCGCCGAAATGGTGTCTGAAGCTGAACTCGTAAAAGAACCAAGGCCCGTCGCACAGCTCGGCCGGGAAATTTACGGCGGAACTCGAAAAGCGTATCGCCCCAACATTGCTCAGTGCGCCGTCCTTTTGCGCCCTTTTTCCGTAGCGAAGCCCTTCATGCCTTCAGTGGGGGGATGGAAGGAGTGAGCCCTTCATTTCGGGCTGCGGCGAGGCCGCAAAAAAGTTGCGGAAGGGCAGATGAAGTGAGAAGGAGCGTGTGGGCCGAAGGAGGAAAAGTGGTGTGTTAGAAAGGCCAGAAGAATTGGAAGAGAAGTTAGCGAACAGGGAGGAAGAATTGGGTCCATATACGTGGCCTCCCTTCCTCCTTTTCTGTCTCTCCCTCCCTTCCTTCCCCTCCCTCCCCCTAGGCTTCCCTATCAGAATTTGCCCTATTATCTTTATGGATAGCGTCATTCGACTTTCATCAGAAAACCCCCGTGGCGGGATGTACGGCTTGGAAATCATGACGGAATTGCGATTGGATGGACTGACGTGGGGTGGGGGAAGGAATCGGGGGAGGGAGAAGCATATTGGGAATGAAGGCTCATGAAGGATATCGGGAGTCTTGACAGCTCCTGCTTCTCTGGGGATGGTCCAATAGAGAGATGTAATATGTTCAACGTTCCACTCTCTCGCTCTCGCGGAGACTCAGAATGGGCGATTGAATTGGGCACTTGACAGCGATATCTTTATTTCTCGGTCGCTAGTTCGCGGGCGGTAAAAATCGTGTATTTGTCATTTCCGCCGTGATTCAAAGGTGAGAGAGGCAGGTATTTCTTAAGATGGGATTTATTTATAAGAATGAATTTAGTTATATTCTATTGAGTGCCTTTATTATCTGCACGCCTGTGGATTCATGAGACAGACAGGTGCCATATGCTGATGTAACATACTGCACGGGATGATGTCCAATCATCAAAAATCTTTGGAACTTATGGGGGTAGATAAACCTTTTGAAAATATCGCCATTTTATTTTGTTCCAATAGTTCAATTAATATTTCTGTAAAAAATATATAATTATCCATACATACCCTTGGTTCTTCCATCAAGCACGAAAACATACTGGCTCTGGGGCCAATCCGAGTGCATGACTCTGAAAAAGGCTACAATCTTTCATTTCTCAGATTGAGTACGTGCTTATCGAGGGTGAGGAAATAATTAACCAGTTGATAATATGCCATTGATCTTCGCTTTTGTGATTAGGGCAGCGCCCTTGCATCGTACCGTTCAAAATCAAGTAATTCAGTCAAGCCTCCCTGAATTCGATATTATACTTACTGATTAATTGCTGAGAAATTTTATTGACCCTCACTGGAAAGCTCTTGATATTGAATTGTAGTTTATTTAGAAAATCAGCAATGTGTGTCAAGCTGGGTAACGTCATTAATTTAGGATCACAAGGAGCTAGAAGCGTTAAAATAACCAGCCGAACTGAGTGATTTGTCAGAATCGTGGCATTCTCCAAACTTGTGTGTTCCATAATTTTCTCTTCAGGATCCTTTTCGGCCCCTATTGAATTTGTAGCCGTAACATTGATCTAGCTTATCTATGATGCTTAGAAGAGTGTTGTCGTTGGCAAATGTTTACGTGTTTCACGGCTGCAGCAGGTACAAGAGCGCTAAATAAATCTATCAATTGATGTGCTCTTCATATAGAACCGGGAAGGCTGGCGATCTCCCCCAGGGATCTCACTAAAGAAGCATGCAATCATTTTATCCGTAGAAGTTGGAGAGCAGCTGTTGAAACATCGCCCGTGACATGCGCTTTGACAGAGCCTTTATAGTGCTTAGCCGAGATCTCGGCATCACTGCTGGAATTAATTGAATCAAATTGATTGCTTTTGTTTTACTTTGCATTCCTCTTTACCTAGATTCCATCCGGTTCAAACGATTGTGAATTTTTCATGTGTTGTTAAAAGTTTCCGTTTTCGTTAGTGCCATTGAAAGTGCACAAAAATGTATCCCGAGCCTTGCGTCTATCTCCAAATTAGATATGCCTACATTTTGGCCATCCGCACTTTCGGTGGCACTTAAGCTGGGTGTGAAAAGTTATTTTCCAGAAACTAATTACACGTTGTCATCCAGCACGCCGCATTTCGGTTGGGTATTGCTTTTTGTTTACCGGTGGCGGCAATTGAATATTCCTCTTACTTCCGCGCATAGGGAAAGCAGGAGAAGCACCACAAGGGCTGGCCTACCGTTGAGGGCGTGGGAGGCCGTCAAATTTTAGGGTTCGACTCGACCCAGAGTGGAATCCAGGCATTAACATGCGTTTATACGCGCGTACGGGACGTTCATGTTTTGAAACGGAAGAAGGGTTTTCAGAGGTCCACCTTTTGACGACGCTTTTAAGGTCCATTTCGAGGACGCTGCGGTGAAAGTGGCCGCTATTATTGTCAGTGAGTGGCGCACCTCTCCACTCCGACTGAGTGGCTGGAAAACATTCCATAAAAATATAATGTGCTCTCCAATTAGCTTCAATTACTCGCAAATTCTTTAGTAGACGACAGTACTTGAATCACAAGCATCCGGCTCACGGCCACTCAAAACCAGAGAGTTTCACCTGCGCTGAGTTTCGGTGAAATGCTGGGAAGTCACTTTTTCTTCTCTGGTTGAGCATTAGGTATGCTCGAGAATTCCATGGAATCGTGTAGCCAGCCCTTCGACATATCATTGTTCCTCCGAATGTGTAGGCCTCTAAATAAGCCAAATGGAGTGCTTTTATAGCAAAATCAGAGCTGCCAACTGTACTTAGAAAACTTGTAATTATTTTTGTTGCAGGACTCATTTGCGGTATCTTTCATCTTCATATTACCCAGACAGCCGACCAATTGCATAGAAGGACGGAATAACTGCATTAATTCAAGACTAAATATTTTATCTGGGTCGAATCTGATGTCGGCAATCAAAGAAAAATAGCTCTATAAATGTGCCTAGGTCAACATTTTATCTCTTTCCTGGACAGAGCCATTCCTCCCGACTATTTTAGAATGCCATCACTCTGACGCCGAGGTGACCGTGTCCTATGAGTCTGTCCCAGGCATAGCGATGGCTTCATTTCAATTTGAATTGAAATCGATTCATGGGTTGCTAGCCCTTCGCACGCCAATCCACGCAGACACACTCACACCATGGACGCCAGTGCTCTCCCGTCCCCCCGAGCGAGTCAAAGGAATCGAAAAACGCCTCGGCACCGATTTATAGCCACAATGCTCAGACAAATGAACTCGCGGCGCGGCAACGGTCGTATTGTACTCGTACAAGTAAACAAAGTGAAACAGTCGCGCAAATACGCGGGCGGGGCAGTGGCGGTCATTCCATTCTCTCTATTTTCGGTTCTCTCTTCCCCAGCGGTACCTTTTTCGCAATCCTCCTCCACTGCAAGCTTTTGGGGGGGGGGATTTCGCTCCTTTTGTGTCCGTTTTTTTTCACCGCTTGCCAACCGTCCTCACCGCCTTCGTCATTTCCCTCTCCCTCGCCCCTCCCCATATCCTAACAGAAATTCAGGGTGCCAATATATGCGGGGGCGGCGGCGGCGTAGCTGGCTGCCTCCAGGTGCTCCCCCAGGAAGCGGTCCCCACGGGAGGAATTTCCCTTTCGGCCAATTCCCTTCTCTCCACCCCATCGACCGCCCGAACCATACCACACACCCCCCGCCAGCCACCCCTATCAACCCGCGAGAACTACTGCCAACCATCCCCTCAAGCGCCGATATAACCTCCGCTAGCCTCCTCCCAACATCCCTCCAAACACTGGGGTTATTTCAAATGTTGCGAAATATCTTCTGCTACACATGCGATATTTATGCGATATCTCAAACGTGTATTTGTGCCTCAAAACTGTTCAATGTGCCATCCATCCTCTATATTTTACAAGAAATCTATTGAATAACTTTACTTGTGGCCGCGTAGTGTTGCTAGATATCCATCGTTTTATATACTATTTGTCTTGGTAGCATTGCAATGTAGCTGTGAGGGCCTTTGATGGAAAATACCACCCTCTATCTTTTTTCATTCAAAGGCTTTCAGTCTTTTCCACCATATCAGTTTTAGCTTCGTGATATTGCGGAATAACATTCATGGTATGGTATATTAAAGCAATAGTTCAGTACAGTGTGAGAGAGGGCCATCGATGCCTTTGATTTGTGATGAAAATTTGATACTATGTGTTGCCAATGTGTTTTCGTACAAATTATGGCATGGATGTGATTGAACTGTTGTAAGTATGTACATCCGCATTCTTCAGTATAGATACTTCATGCGTATGCAAATTTGAGATTATAAAGTGGGAAAAGTTAATCCTTATTTGAGAAATCATCGCTAAATATTATAATATTGAAAAAAATAAGTGAGGTCACGATGTATAAGGTATTAGGAATCAGAGAGCTTTTGACAGCGAGGTATTCATTTGATTCTTTATCAGTTACACACTGGATTTCTTCTAAAGATGATGGAACTCCAGGAGTGCTCAATAAGGAGTACATTTGTTCTAAAATAGCTTTTTCTTTTATAATATCCGTGGTCATAAGAATCGTTGATGGGCATCTTAAAAGTTACGGAAAACTGTCTATGGGTTTTACTTGAAAAACTTGTTTTATTTACTTCTATTGGGTGCTTTTCATGCGTCATACACATGCGACGGACGATGTTTTAAATTTACATCCGGGAAAATCTCCAGCAACATAATTAGTTTTTTTTACATTTACACAATACAGTTGATTTACCAGTAGATTTTTTTATTTGTACTTATAGTATTTCTCTGAATATATTCGGTACTCACCCGTTGCGCAATGCGTATTGCCGCGCGACATTCAAATTCCAATATTGCTCAGCCCTTTTCTTTCACCCCACCAACCCGGAGCGACAAACTTCCCTTTCGCCCGCCTTAAAAATAAGTCAGCCCCTCCTCTCCAACTGCCCTCCCAGCCACTTCAGCGACATCTTTTTCGCCACCTTTGCCGCCCCTTGCATCTCTCTCTCCTCCCGTCGCCGTCCGGTTTTATTTATATGCATACTTTTTCCATCAGATATTCTCGTTCTCCCCTGTCCCTCCTCGTATCGAGTTTTGTCGGATTTCGCTCCCTTCTTTTGCATTTGAGTCTTGCTTCTTCCCCTCCCTTCTTGCGAAACCCTCCCGACCTCGCTCGCCATTGGCTGCTTTTGACTTTTTTGCCCCGGGACGTGCCCATGACCAAGACCCCTTTCCCCCTCCCTACCCTCCCCCCACCCCCCGCCTCGTCTTGTATCTCTCCCGCAAATCCTGGACCGTCCTCCGCGTACTCCTCACCCTCCCACTTCGCTATATCGCTGCCAGCATCCTTCCACGCTTTTTCCTTTTCATATTCCACCTGCCCTGCTCATATCCATGGTCCCTTTTTTCCCACCCTTCCTCAGGCTTTTGTTTCTCTCCCCCATCCAGCAGTCCATATCTCTTTCCCCCCTCTCTCTCTCTCCCCGTGGGGAGCTGTTAAAACCTTCAGGGGGGAATGCCCAACTTCCAGCAGATGGTTTCCACTTCTTTGAGAGTGCCAACTTTTCATCTTTGCGCATACGCGTGTACGGACCCCAGCGTTGGGAGAACACCCTTGTCCCTATGGTCGAATGGATGTGAGTTGATAAACAAGTCCATGTAGGCCGATCAATCGTTTGGACAGGAGGTCGTTTTATGAGGTTTCCGCTATCTAGCCGAAAGAAGTAGTGGTAGTTATTATTATTTTTACTTTTCACTTTGATTGAGATGTCCTGCGATGTATTCAGGGCTTAAAAAATCGAGCACATGCCGGTATGTCAAATGCACGAGTAAGGTTTTGCTTGGCTTCACTCCCTGGTGGTTCATCTCACAGTTAAAATCGGTTAGCGTATTTTTCTTCAGTACTAATCCTTCTAGTGTTTTTATTCCAATATTGGTTTTTTTCCGGCTTATTTTGGGAATAATTTCATTTTCCTTTTTTGATGAAAGCAGAATTTGATAAATTTTTCATTATATTATAGCTTTCTCGGCGTAATAATTTTGTAACTTAAAATAACTATCATCTTTCGAAATTGGATCTGGGATCAAAATATTTTTATGGTATAATTACTTGAGTATGGATACTGGTGATCCCATAAAATAGGAACAGAGGAAAGAAATCCCGTCAAAGTAAAAACAACTTTAATTATAAAATGGACTGATCTCACATCGTATGGTGAATTATTTAGTGCATGATGATTTTCCGTTTTTCTCGCTTGTTTAAAACGTGTTAATATATCTAACTCTATCGTTGCCTGCTTAGTTACTAAAGATTAAAATCAATTAATCAAATGTTATTTTTGTTCCTCGAGCCACTTATCAATTGCCGTAGAGTTTCAGCTACAAATTCAGTTTCGTGAACACTTTAGTTCTGAATTGATTCGAGGAAAAAATAGCAGGCCAATCACAAAATTCAATTTATAAAAGTGAAGAATCCACTTGGAAACCGTTTAATGATGTAATGGAATTGGGTGACAAGTGATAACTTCTGATCAATAACCTTTTTTTATAATTTTTATTTCCGTTTTACTCCAAATTGGAATTGTTCATCTCACAGTCGCACTTCTCAGCATTCATCGAATCCTTCAGCTTTAATTATTTTATTAATTTCAACTATTTTTGTCAAACACTTCGGTTTAATCACATTAAGACCCCAACCGTTAAACTCTGGAATCCTTGGGAATCGGAAAAATGATTTCATGAATTGTCTCTTCGCCTTCCCAATGGATTTATTTACGTATGCATTCCGTTGCTCTAATTATAACTTTCATCTTGCCCTTTTTTTACTCAGTTCCATTGTCAAAAATCCAAATGGTATGATGTAGTATCAAGCTTAAATGTCTTGGATTTTGCTTTAGCCTAGTAGATACCACGTCTCTATGAGAATGGATGGATCATGTTTTGTCAAGGGCGCCCTTTAGAACGATTCCTCGAATATATTGCTAAACATAGCATAGGATTATATTTTAGTATCATACTATTTTGTCAATCACTTAATCATGGGCTGTAATTCATTCTAAATAACGTTTTCTCGTCTTAAGCTCCGAGGTTTAACCGTAGAGAATGAGGTAAGAGTTAATGGTAATAAGGCCGTTTTAGTTTCCAACGCTTTCACGCTATGCTGTACCTACTAGTAGTTTCGATTGATGTTATAATTAGGAGATATTACCAAGGATAAAGAACTTGAATGGAGTCATTTTATCTTCCTCTATATACTGTAATTGATTAGCTGCAGTGGCTTTCATTTGCCTCTCATATCATCGACCACTTTCCTCTTCTATCAGTTATTTGAACTCGGAAAATGGTTAACTATTCAGGTCCTAAGACAAAAGAAAGAATGTTCGGCTTTCATAAAAATGGTGCCTGAACGTATCCTAATTTGATTTTTATGGGATCTACGTATAGATGTTTCTGATGTAGACATGGCTTTCAGTTTTTTAAGAAGTGTTAATTAGGTGGTCATCCCTGATAGAGTTTATTATTTTCCAGTATTGGTATTGAATAAAACAGTGAAGCAGTGAAAAAAATTTATTGAAATGCTTTTCCTTGATAGTGGAAAGAGTAGAAAACTGCATGAAGTAATTCTTCGATGACGTTTTAACGATGCGAATAAGTTTTGAAATGAATTGTTGCACATATCTTTCATTATGCACCAATTACTTCATCAACAATAATGATTCCCTTTGCCGTCAGTTAAATCATTGTAGCCATAATGAAATTCCTAACTTTTCCCATTCACTTGTCGGAAAATTATCATCCCGAATTGAATGTCTGGCTCTCTCCAGCATTCGCAATAGAGTCGAGTAGTGGGCATTCGCCCGTGGAATCCGTAATATAACTGCTTGTAATCCTACGGCTCTGCGGACTCGACTGAAGGTAGCTTTGTTTTCATCCATGGATATTGATCCGATTACTGCCCGTCGTAAATGAAGGCTACGAAGTTTTTATGAGTTTTTACGCTAGCTGATAAAGTTTTCACCGACGAAATGAGTGCTTGCCTTCCTTTTTATGTGAAAAAGGGACATGTTTTATGAGCACTTGTCAAGGGCATGTGGTGATCACGGGCCGACAGTTTTCTTGGTTACACGCAATCAACAGTCAGGCCAACAACCGTGGTTTTCCCCGATTTGGAAGAACTTGAATATTTTTGTAAACTATTAACTTCTCAAGGTAATCGCTCCGTGCCTCATCCGATTGACTGAAGGGAAGAACAGAGGCGTTAATTTCAATTGCTTTCGGAAGGAGTATTACTCATACGAGGCTACCTAATTTTCATGATTTCTCGCGTCTGCTTTGTCTCCAAGGTACCTTCTGTTTGCAGTATAGAAACTGGACTATTCTACGTCTCGATATCACTTGAATTCACTTTATAGTGATTGCTTGAGCCCAATTTTTCACTTCGTGTAAGTAGTTGGTAGGTTTTGGAACAGCTCCGCATTAAACATGGGTTGAAAATGAGTTCACTTATGAGTAATTTATTGTGATAAATTGCCATATTTTGATCCTGGAACGTCGGGTTTGGAGTCATATCCCTCGTCAATTGAAGGCTTATAAAGCGAATAGAGACTACTACGGATGGAGGTTTCTGAGTTTGGCTGCGTGGTATGCACTTCTTGACGCAACATTTCGTCTCGCGTTTCAGCGAATGTCTTTAGGAACTAAGACTTAGAAATTAGACTTTAATATCAATTAGTTGAAGAATCGTAATGACAGTTAGTTTCGAAGGCGGTTGCTGCAATACGGAACGGAACGCCGAGTTTCGAAATCTTCCCTACGCAGTTAACCGGGCTTATCGACATCCTTCGTATCTGCCTCGACTTCTCGTGGTCTCCAGTCATCATTTTGGACGCTATCGCCAAACGTCCCTTTCGTCTCGATTAATCCCTTTGCCTATCGCTTTCGATACAAGAAGAAAGAGATCTTTTGACAGAGAAGGAAGGTCAGAAAGACCACTCCGGTGGTCTTAACGTTTTAATATGCACCCCCTTGTGACCAACTCCGTTTGTTTGTACGAGGGGGAAGACGATAGGGTTTGCGAAGGCCCAATGCCTTTAGTTCTTCAATGGATTCCCTTGTCTCTGCGTCGCTGACTCAAGTCTCTTGCCACCTCCCCCACCAAATCCCTTCTTCTTAGTTGGCTTCTTTCTCCAATCTCTCTCTCCTGTCTCTATCGCTCTTCTCCAGCGACGGGCACGCCTGCCGCTCGTCGCAGCCGGCACGCCCTAGGCGCGTACTCCTTGCCCCACTCTCCCATTCCGTCTTCAATTTCCTCAGCCATCAGGGTCGTCGCCTCCATAGCTATGCATACATAACAGAGCACATCTATCTCAATAGGAGGATGAAAAGTTCGCTCGATATTTTTTATTCGTACTGGCTGGAATTTCCCCACACACACTCCTCGCTGTATTTCTCCTACCGACGCGACGTCGCGTTCTGTTTATATCCTCGCTTCTTTTCGTTGAAATGTATAGATGTATATATATATATGTATGCATATACATCTCACCGACTATAGTCCTCTCTGTGTTTGGTCATATCCTCCGGGGTGAAGACGTAAGGACCTCTTCTCCCTTTTGTTCATCCCCTATCAGGATTTCGACCTATGCAGGATTTCATTTCCTTTAGATGAAAGAAAATAATGGTGATCTGTGGTTGGCATATTAAAGCTCAAAAGAGCGTTTATCCAGTATCCCATGATTTTTATGCCACTTTTTATTTCGATGTATTCACTCGGGATCATTTTATTTTGTTTTTGACTTGGAAAACGGAAGGATCGATCAAATGTTTTGCGAGAGCCGTTTTGGAGCGTCTGCTGAAAAAATATTTTTCAAAAGTGCGAAACAAAACGAACTCGCCTCTCATATTTTTTTTTCGTTCCATTCTCATTTGGGATTTTAGTGTGGTGTAAATGCATGGAGAAGAAAAGAGGGGAAAATTATTTGGAAAGTATTTACAAGCGTCGGCGACATTTCAGTCCTTTTTATGCGCATTAATGAAGGATATCGATTCCATCCAGCCAAAAAACTTCCCTTCGCGGAAAAAGAGAGAGAGATGTGGATGTATTCTACATGAGCACACACGGTCGGGCGATTTGATAGATGCGTCCACGGTACCCGCGGCTGGCCGGACGGCTTTCGTATTATTTTTTTCTCCTACGCCGCGGCGCGCCGTCCTTATAACACACAACGCAAGGCAAGCCTGAGGGGCGTGAGGGGGGGGGGGGGAGGACGGGAGTTCGGGGGGTGAGAGCAGGAGGCACTATTTGTTTGTTTGTCGTTCTCATTTGGCCGGTCCGGGGAAGCGGGCGCGCGAAGTCCGAAATGAACACATATGCATGGTAATAAATGGCGCTTATGACGCGGGGCGACGCTCGCCGTTCGGCCTCATGCACTTCGCCTCTCCGCTAAAGGGAACAAATACACGATTATGACCTCCGCTTGCTCTCCCTCTCTCACGCCACCTCGATCCCGGTCCTTCCCTCCCCTCCACAACAGAGTCCTACCCTCCCGCTCCCCCCCCCCAAATTTCCCACTCACCCCTTTACCAACCTCTTCCCCTCATATCCGCGCACGTACGTAACTCCTGCGTCCAGATCCTCCTTCCCAATAGGCTCTTTTCATCTCTTTACTACCCCGGTTCCTCCGCACACATTCGTCGCACACACTATCGCTCAATCTCATCCAGCTCCCTCGTTTTCCATGCAGTCTTTTCTGATCCCCGGAGCTGTAATCTGCTCCCGGATTGGTCTCTGACCGCCTCACTCTCCCGTCTCCACATTAACCCTTACCTCCACCTCCTCATTTCCTATCTCCTCCATTCCTCATACTCAGCAATATCTACCTCCCACCACCTCCGAACTCTTTACTCTCTCTCCCCCCTTCTACCTCAGCGTTCACCCCCCCCCCCGACCTCTCCCTCCTTCCCTGCCCACGCTGGAAAGGCAAACAGAGGAGTCCGCCGTCTACGCTCTGGATCGGGCCCTTAGGGCTTCAGTTCCCCCTCGCTTTCCTGTTCCGCGCACTCTCCTCACCCCCTTTTCATTTCAACTGCTCTCCCTGTTACTTGCTCCCGAGTTACTCGTCCTTTCGTGTATGGGTGGGGAAGGTGTGGTGACTCAGGTTTGAGGAGCCCTAAGGGTACGGCTCCCTCACTCCCAGGTGTAAGGGGCGGACCCATCTGAGAGAACTGGTCGGCTGGATGGTTGGCTGAGTCGAAGGACACCCAAAGTCTCTCGAGCAATGTCTGCGGTCTTCAAGGTTTGCTCTCCTGTCATTGGAGGAGGAGGCGCAAAGAGTTAGGAGGGAGGAGGAGAGAGTTTTGTGCAGACTGCGGCGGGCGGAGCGTGTTGCGACGTAGGATGTGTGAGTTGGCCCGGTGTTCGGGCCGAAAGGGCGGGGGATGATGTTGAAGGTCTCATATAAGTCAGGAAAGGCCTCCTCTTCCTCCTCCTCCTCCTCTTTGGTGAAGTGATGATGAGAAGGGGCTGCCAGCCCCAGTGGCGGTGGATGGGTGAGTTGGCACACAAGGAGGAGGAAGGCATGGGGGGAGTAGTCGTGGAGGTTTTGTCGAGAAAGGAATTACCTTATGTTAAGGGGAAAGGGACAGGGTGTGTGGAAGAGCGAGGAACGCCAGACTCAAGAGGTCGATCCCCGCATCTTCTTTGATGTCCCATCCCCTTGTGATTCGTTTTCCTATTTGATCTAGGCAGGTGAGATCCAACCCAAACGATTTATCCCGAAATCTGGTCGTGTTTGCGCTCCGGATATGTGTCCGTCTGTTTGAGTCCCGCCGGCTGTGCGGAGGGGACGTTCGTCCCAGATTCCTTGTCTGGTGTCCCTGGTGCACAATCTGTGGAGCTGGAAGCGTGCCTTCCCGTTGGGAGGGAGTGGTTCTATAATTGCGGTGTCAAGGGCCTCTCCTCTGTCGGCGGATTAAGAGGACAGCTGTAGTCCTCGAGCGATGGGTTTTGTATACACACGAGCGTTGAGTAAAAAATACTCTTGTGGCAAAACCTTTGAGTAAACTTTGATTTCCTTGCGTGATCAATGGCCGTGGATGATCTGGTGTGATAAGAAAAAAACCAGTAGCTTCGACTATTGTTCGTTTCAAATACTCTTTAGCAACGTTTTGGGTATCAGTAATGGACCCTAGGCTTTGATGTGCTGAGCGTATGTTCCACATTAAGAGTAAAATTTGTTTCCGGAGTCATTATGAATGCAAATTATATAGCGTGAATGACTAATATTGATATGATTTGAGGATAAAGTTTTACAAGTTTATCGGCTTTTTCTTGTAGCTTTTAATTAAATAACAAAAACAATGCAAATCGGTGACCAAATAATTTTCAGCAACAGAATTTGACTGCCCTTCATCAGTGAAAAATCATATCAAACCAAAATTTCTCTGAATTATGTTTCGTTACATTCATTCATGATATCTTTCGCTTATGGTTAATGATGTCTTTCAAATTGATTGTCAAAATACCGTGGATCTAAAGAGTCAGTCAATTAACAGAGATGTCGTTAGTAACTTGGAACAGTGTTGACATGAGAGATTCACTGTTTACTTACGTAGTTACTAGGGTGGAGAGTGATGAATGGTTCTTTTAAAACGTGTAAACACAGAAATTGGGCCCCAGTACACTGTTGGCACTCGTCCAGTACTTCAGTTTGCCATCAAATATAACATCTGTTGATGAGAGTGAATTTCAATCTCCGCGTGTATTTGAGGAACAGGGAGGCTAATCGCCATAGTACTTGCCGTTAGGTCCAGCCACTTTGGTAGCGAAGACATGTTGCTTCCTGTGCAATATATCTTTATAAATATCACTTTGATATTCTTCAGCGGCTTATATGAGAGGAGAACTGCACGTATAATTTGTTTTACTTTTGAGTGCGAAGAAATATTTCAGGACCACGTGAAAAAATACTGGAATTAGTTGCTTACGTTTTTCATGCGTTCAAATTGGTGGAAAAATACCTGGGGTAATGACGAAAAATGATGCCTTTAGATATTTTTAATATTTATATAAATGGTGAATTTGGTATTTCTGTCAAATATATCAACAGGTAAAAGGGTGTTACTGAAGGAAGTTTGTAATTAAAGTCCTTGCAGGCATATTCAAGGAGTTTTGGAGGCATATTCACGGTTTTTCATAATTTTCAATTTTCACGGACGCGTGAATAGATGCAATACGAAAAAATACGCCATAGTTACCTCATATCCAACCAAATAAATGCTATATTAAAATAATCCATAATTAGTAGATGTTCTTCGCAGCAAAATCGGGGAAGCGAGGACAGGTTTTAGTAATAAACCGCATTTTCCATTCCCATCTCTTAATTCACCCATCGTCTGTCATCCCCCTAACATTGCCATTGGGCATTTGAAATTGAGAAACATTTTCCCCCGAAGCTAGCGACCGGTTGCTTATCCAGTTCCAGTAAGTAGTGTTATCCTTAAGCGTTTTGGAGCTGGGCGGTGGTTTTCTTTGCTTTCCCACGTTGCCTCCGGTGTTGCTGCCACGTGTAATGAGGAGGGGGACAAAGTAGTTCTGCGCTGACGGGTAGTCTTCACCGACTCTTTTCACATCGAGTCCGGGTAGTCAATTAGACGCAGCCAAACACGGCCTAAACGAACGCATCATCGGAGACATCAACAGGGTGGTATGAAGGAAGGAAAAGGGGGGAAGCGACGTCTGTCACCCAGTCGGTTTCTCGTCTTGGGGATGGAAAGGCCGCGCCGACAAGAGTGAGTGACAAGCCTCCCCCACACATCGAGCCGGGACGCCCACTCGCTTACCCCATTCACATATCGCCCACTTTCCCTCAAATCTCTAGCCCGCACAAATTCACACTCAATTTCCTCCCTTTTGTTCCTTTCGACCTTACCTCCCGACCCTTCCCTCGTCCCCCACCCCTCCTCCAACCTCATTTCGTGGCCTGCATCAAGTCCAGAACCTGCCTCCCCTTCCTATCTCTCCCCGCTTCTGTGTCCCCAAATAATCCCTCCTGCCACACTTGCATCAACACTGGGATATTTGTCCTACCTCCTCTTTTTCATCTTTTCCGTCCTCTTTATTCGATCCCCTTTGGTCCTGCTGGCTGTGGTGTGTCCGCCCTTCCCTCATGCGCCATTTCTACCCGACCATCTTCTTCCCCCTTTGTTCCCACGTAACTGCGCGACTGTTGTCGTTTTAAGTGGGTTTGACAAACCAAACAGGAGGGAGAGGATGGACTGTGTGTGGCGGTGTGGACCGCGAGGTGACGCTGGCGTGGATTTTTCGGGCGGCCAGGGATTTGAAAAAAGCTTTGGGTGTCTGTCCTCGTCCTTCTTCGGAAGAGGATGGGCGCCGATTTGTGGCAAAAAAGGTAGGAAGGGGTGGTGGTCTGGCCAAAAAGGTGGCATGCGACATGGTCGCCGTGATATTCCTTTGTCGTCCCAGCCGGACCTCTGGGATTGTTGTATCCGAGTGAGTGTTGTGTGTGTGTGTATGTGCTCACGTGAATGGGAGCCTTTCCTTCCTCAAGGGTCTTCAAAAAATTTTTTTTCTTCCACGGACGGTTTATTCCTCTGTTGCGCGTTCTCTCTTTCTCTTCCCCTTCCAAAAACCCCCTCCGCCTCGCTGAAAAGCTTGAACTGGATTATACCGTCGGGGTCCCCGAATACATTAAACCGAAAATGTCTTTTGGGTTTTCACCAGCTTTTCTTTTTTTAAAAAAGGCTTTATATTTTGTCAGGCCGTGCTTTCTTTAGTTTTTTTTATGTTCATCCGCGAGAGGTCCGTCCTCTCCGAATGCTATTCTGTTCTATTAAGATCCCACTTACTTTTTCTCTTCAAGGAAAATTTTGTTCGAGTTCTCTCGGATTTGAGAGTGAGTTTTTTCCTTTCGCTCGCCATCCACTCCGCATAAAATGTTGACTCATTCCCAGAGTTGCTTTTTCCTCCCTAGGCACAATTTAAAATGCTGTTTAACCATTCACGTAGTATCTTAGCATTCATCTGATATGTATTGGCCTTGTTAGCAGTTACTCGTGAAAACGCAAGTCATGTCATGTATAGAGTAAGTTAAGCAAATTGAGCTGTGTAAGTATACAAGCAAATAATGCCGGTCAAGATTCACGCTAAAAATTTGTCGCGCAGTACCGTTTAAACATTCGAACTTTGCCCTTTTGATGAATTTTCAAAGTATTTTAAAGCCACTTCTAGCTTTTGAATAACGTTCTACCCAAGGAAATGTGTTTCCTCAAAATTCCTGGAAACATTACAAAAAATATAAATTTTCTAACGAATTTTTTATTTTGACGGGTAAGAATATTTTAAGTATATTTTAAGTTTTTCAATGTTTTTAATAGCCTAACTTCTAATTGACTGAAGTTAAAATCCATGTGTATCCTTGTGTACGTCGGAGTGAATAACGTAATTATTTCTCATCGGCTCTTCTAAATCGTATTCAGTGAAATGTTACGTTAAATGTCTTTCTAGAATATACTAGAGTTGTAGCAAGTACTTTCTCCTGGATAATTTTGATGACTAAATAAATCTATTATCTTTGATAACCCTCCGCCAAAATATTTGCGAAGAAGTAACCATGGTGGGCTGGGCATACCATTGAAATATCAAAATTTAACCTTCGTGGTAGAATCACTCGTCGCCGCGGTGGCATCCCCTTATTTAATATGTAGAAGAGGAGATTATTTAAAAAAATAAGGGAATGACGCAGGAAAAATATCTGGGTCTAGAAATTATTATTCAGGTCAACGGCCCCAGTTTCATAGGCTGTCTCGCAAATGTTAGTTTAACCTTATTCACTCCTTATTTATTTACACATTACGAGCCCCGAGCGTCGAGTTTAAGCTTGGAATGAAAATTACCAATTTTAAATATTTAGGCACTAAATAAAGCTCTTTCATGCATTCGAGACATATTAAAGCTTCATGATCCTATTTTTCGCCGGAAAAGATCCAGAATTTTCATTTATTTATTTTCATCCTTCGCTCATGAAAGCAGTCCCGCGCGGCGCATAAAACGTTTCCCTTAAGGATTCCTGAGTTCGTAGAGGCTGAGCGACGCAATACAAATATTTTGAGACCCGACTTAACGGTACGTGTACTGCGCTTGTTCAATTTGAAGGATATCCTGTCACTCCTTTGCCGCTTGCCTTGCTAAAGGCGCCTAGAGATTTATACTCCTCACTCGTCCTCCCTCGTCACTTCTTATATACTCTCCTCACTCACAGGTCCTCTCCTTCCTCTTCGATGCTGTTGAAGACGAGGAGTGCAAACCTTCCACCACTTCCACAAGTCACCGCCTCCTCCTTCAGTCTTGCCTCCATGGCTCCAGGACGCTTCCAGGCATCTTTTTCCACCCCGAGCCCGCACATTTGTGAGACCGTCTCTGCTCGCGACATCTCTATTGCGATAACATTGATGTTTACCCTTAGAAGGCTTCCGCTACCTCCTCCCTCTTCGACGCTTCGTCTTCCAAGCCAACCTCACGGCTTCTTTTCTTTTCCCCACCCCACCAATTCCTCCTCCTCCTCCCCCGCCAACTTCCTCCCACTGCATTCCCTCCCAAGCGTCGGGACTTCGCATAGCCTCTCCCAACGGAGCTGGAAATTTCCCTACCCACTTCCACCTGCCTCTGAAGCAAGGACGACGCCTTCGACATCCCAGTCACTCGTTTTGAGTACTCCTTGTCAATTTAATCCTCTCTTACTCATGCCTGGGCGGCCGACGAAGGCGGCTCTCACGACCGACGATCCTTCTTAATGTAATGAAAGCTCGAGAGCTGGGGGAAACATATTTAAAGATGTATATTCAGGATAAAATATTTTATGTATTGAATAAACAGCAGAAAATGAAAATGTAAATGCATGGATGGCGAGCATTTGGGTCCAGCCGAACGCGAGAGCTCTCTCGCTACAGTCGGATGTGGGAAGTGCGGTGATGCGAAGGCCTGTAAGTGCTGGAAGCGTTCACAAAATGGGGAAACGTGCACTGTGCTCGCGTAGGTTCAGGGTCTTGCTTCGGCAACGGTGAGAATACAGAATTTTGACTTGTTTTTTTATTTAAGATCATTTTACCAAAGGTTTCTGCGGCGAAGGCTCCTCCGTGCTTTCTGATAGTGCCACCTACTTTCCTTTCCGATCGCGGGTCAAATCCACCTTGACGTTCGCGTTCTTTCTGTGATCCGCGCACTTTGATCGGTTTTTACTCCTCTGTGGGGTATTTTTTTAGTCTACAGTGCATTAGAAGTCACTCTCCTTTGATAGCCTGTTGTGCCACGATGGTAATGGGGACAAGGAACCTTTGACGAAAAATTTATCCGTAGGAGAGTTTATTATGCACTCATTAGCAGCGCTATCCTCACCTATTTTGTTATTTGTCATACATTTGTTGAAAATATTGTTAAACCATAATAGCTATTCTGCTTGTGGTATTTTCAGATTTTTACCGGAAAAATCTTGGATAGATATCGAGTACCTACTTAATTGTCTCCTTTAAATTAGGCTATTTGATACCACGGAGGTAATCTATGTTTTTATGATGTTCATATTCTCTCAAAAAGTTGTTTACCGGTTAAAGAATTGTGCTGTAGTTCGTCGTTAAAGCGCTGGGTTAGTATCCTAAAGTTCGTGAATTCGAAATCCACCCAGGCCATGGCCGCCGTTCGTTGGTCTGGGTCTAGCATCTCATGATAGACTGTGTGACATAACCACTTCCTTTCGGCAGTTTTTGCTATGGAGACTGTAACGTGCTCAAAATAGTGATTCATGTTTTAAATCTTTTAATTTGGGATAATATTCCTTTTTCAAAGTCGGAAGCGTCAGGCATTGTCTGAGACAGAAAGTTTCTCCTTTAAAGTTTCAAAATAATTTGCTTTTAAGCATGGGTTTTATTCACTCGCATTATTAAGGAACAAACTTTCCCCTCTTATTTTAAACTTATGCACGATACTGTTATTTTTTTCTAGTGTGCATTCGTCCTCCAACAGGTTTTCACATAACTGTTCCTTCCATACTGCTCTATCCTGTGCTGCCTCCCTCAGCTCTTCGTAACTCGTGGTCCGTCATTACGTCCGTCAGCAAATTATGTCTTCGTCATCCTCTCTCTCTTCACCTCAATCTCCTCTTCCAATAATCTTTCGGGCAGGCAGTTTTTCCTCATGACGAGTCCCATCCAGTTCGACTTCTTTATTGCCCTTAAAATCTTCCTTTTCTCATTTATCCTTGCCAGCACTTCCTCGTATCTTACCTCATCTCTCCATTTCTATACTTTTCACTGTGTTAGTATTATCCCTCATTATTTTCAATTCGGAGTCCATTGAAACTATTGCTTCTGTTTCTCTTCATAAAATCATTTAAAAAAATGGTATTCATGTCACCGGAAATCACCAGATTCACCATTTGCCCTGAATGGCCCCAAAAACATTCCCGCTACCGAAGACGAAACTATTTGAGCGATGCGTGAACTAGGTCACTGTGAGTGGGCCATGGTCGCAGAATTGCATCCACGTATCATGGTAAAAACTTTCCTCCCTTCCTTTAAAAATCAAAAAGCCTTTCGAACGTCATTATTCCTACGAAATGTGAGCAGCTCTGGCGATTCTTTGTATGTCACGGCCCGAAGCGATTGTTTTTGACTCGTGGCTCCCTGCCAGCGTGCTCAAAACGAGATTTTTATGAAAATTTTCGCTTCCCTTCGCATCAACGTTGGTATTGACTAAAATTCCAACTTTCGTCCATCCGCATCCCGCACGAATTGGCATCAGGATTAATTTCCACAGATTTCTTTCCATGCTTCTGTATTTTTTTTGTGTTTCTCACAGCGGATTCGTCATGGAACACGCACAGTACCTACGTTTAATGAAAAGTTATGACGGGCCGATGGGGAAAAAAACAAAACGCGATTTCATTGCGGAGAATGGTTTGGGCCATGATCCATAACCGAAGTTTTTCCCAGGTTTATTTTCGTTGGCAATGGGAAAGAGAAGTTGTACGTTTCGGTGGTCTTGTATGCATGTTTTCGTTAATTCATGCGTATCCTTTAACCTAAATCTGTTATGAGAGAACGAGAATGCATGTAATATGGGCATACAAGGCCGTGCTATTTATTTCATAGGATGTAATATACAATAATATTACAAAAATTTTCTCTTATTTACGCACCTACATTATAAAATGTTCATCCCCAGTAAATGATTATGAAGACGATCTCTTCTCAACTGGAATCTTTTTTGCCGATTTTATCGAGGGCTACTATATAATTATTTTTATTGGCTGATTTGATCGGTAGCTGCCAATTTTTTTCCCAATGACGAAATTTTTCTATGAGGATTCAACAATGTAATATTAGTTGGAGCAATATTCTTTTCTTTTACCAATATAAAGCTGATATAGGGAATAAAGCTTAATAAAGTGAAGAATAATGTTTTCATTGTGAGTAATAAAGAGGAAACCTTGCTAGGTTTCGAAATAGTTGAAAATAATTTGTATTGAACAATTGCTTGGTGGTTGAGCAATTTTCTCCATATAATTGGATTTTGGGTGACTCATTATCTCGCTCAGTAGAATATCTTTGCTTCATTAGGGCGGATATGATAATTTAGATAAATGTGGGTGTTTAATTTTCCTCCTTGAATTTAATTATGTATTTAAGACGACAGTTTTTACCCTCATAATAATATAGGGAGCTAATTAGTAATCCGGGCGTATAAGTTGAATTGTATCTTTGAATAGAACCGGCTAAGAGCTAGTTAACTGTAATGTCATTTTTATCTTCTCTGAAATTTCAAGAACGTGAGGAAAATGTTTGAGGAGAATCAACCTAGTTTGCCTGACTAACTTGCTAGTTTCTTTCAATGAAAGTTTTCAGTGTTCTGGAATTTTTAAAATTCTCTGTTCCGTTAATCATGGACTCTTTAATGAGTTGCTTCAAATTTATGTGTAATCTATCAATGTAATGGTTGAAATAAAATGCTCTTTCTATTTTATTGACATTTCAAAATATGGAATTGGATTATAGGAAGATTATATTTCAAAACTGGTCCCTATTTCTATGCACATACATGAAAACTTTTTTTGCCCTTAAATTAAATATGAGGGTTCGGAGTCATTATAAGGGCTTTAATGTTTCGGTTATTTATCACAGCGTTTAATGTTAAAAGATTCAAAATAGTCGCTAGTAATTCACCACCAATGATATGCTTTAAAACTTTTAAATTAAAAGAAATCTCGGCGCCATCCGTATGTTTACAGTCTACCGCACGTCTATTGCCGAGATATTTTAGGACGGTTGTATCAGGGCACTGCATGAGTTCGTGACTAACGTACACCAATGGGTCTTATGGGAAATATTTTAGCGGCCTCCTTCTCCTCCCTTGGCCAAGGAACCCCTTCTCCGCTTCGGGATGAAGTGCTCGTGCCTATTATCTTCAGGCGGGACGTTAGTATTTTTTTTTCAAGAATTCCCGACCCATTCATATCTGAGCACGTGCGTTCCACCCCCCACGCCCTCGTTCCATCACCCGTGGCGAGGCGCCACATGGCGGGGGAAGAAATATGGGCTTATGAGTGGAGAGGGCGATGCATTTTCCTGAGTCTCTCTTTCTCCCTCCCTCTCTCTCACCCTTCAGAACGACGGATAAATATGTTCGTCGGGAGCACAAAGAGAAGGAAAGTCCAAGCCCGGCCGTCGTCTCAAGGGAAGACGAAAAACCCATGGGGTCGGCGTCTATGCGTTTTAGGGAAGACATGTGGCTGTGCTTGAAGAGTAGTGAGCTGGGTGGGAGGGGGAGGTAGCTCTTGGATGCTTTCCCTAAAAGTACCGAGTGGGCTGGGTTGTGTGGGCGGCTTGAGGGTGATGGAGGGAGGGATGGAAGCCATCGTCGCATTACCAGATGCCCCTGATCTCACACTGGAGTGGTGAGGCAGATGAATGCCTCAGTAGGCCGGCTCACGGTGGTGGCCAGTGTTGATGCAGCGGTCTCGCCGGCGAGGAAACGGACAAGAAACCCCTTGTTCTCCCAGTCGGTGCGCGAAGAGAAAATACTTTTTCAAGGCTTCACTATTCCCGTCCCTGCCCACTATTACCATTGTTATTATTTTCCTTGCTCCCTCTTCTCCATCGTCTCCGGTTCTTTCCGCTGGCAATAAGATTTTCATCGCCGTCTGAAGTACCCAAAGGAGACATCATTGCTCCCATTTCCATGCTTCCTATTTACATCAGGGAGATGTAGTCTAGAAAAGTCCACAGTATGAGGTCATTCGCTCCTGGAGCGGTTATCTGCCGGGTTATGCGTAATAGGATATCTGTGAGGAGCCTTAGAGTAAGCTCCGATCATGTTTATTTATCCTTGGTGCGTCATTTGTACCCCAATCTAAAGGAGAGGGAGTTTATGGTAATGCACGTAGATATATCATCAGCTATATTTTGAACCTTAGCAATTGATGGTGTGATTGTGATTAGAAGAAGGGGACTAGTGAAAGGGAATACTGAACATGTCATTGAAATCGGATTAAGATGCTAAAGCACTTTTTAAGGATATCCGTGGAGTGTTATTGTGGAAACTTCTCTTCGTCATGAAGGTTTTGGTTATATTCTAACGAAGGCGTCAACATGTACACTTAATGATGCTTTGGCTAGGCCAACCTCGGGGTTGTGCCGTCACCTCTCTTGGCGGAGCAGAATTATATTTGTTAAATACATGAGTTAGAGTAATATACTCGAAGTTATTAATAATATATGGACTATGAAACACACACGCGTTACAGAGACTAAGATAGGAAAAGGGACTACTTATATTAACCTTGTTTAGAGAAATTAAACCAAAAATATCTAAGGACTAAGAAGAAGAAGAGCTGGGTAACTACATCTTGTTACTCTGTGAAGCTAGAATGATTTATTTTAGAAAATTACCTCCCTTTTTGAACTCAGCCTTCATAAAAATACATACCTAGATATTGTGAGTGCTCTTCAGGCATAGTTGGAATAATCAGTTTCCCTACATGATATATGTTAGCGAAACACATCCTAGTGGTAATGAAATATGAGTATCGGTCGTTTAAGATGGGCTTAGTAACTCTGTGTGACAGTCCTTTGTTATTCACGCTATAATCCTTGACTTCCGCTGCTGGCAAGAAAATCTCTTCATCAAAGTTCGTGAGTTATCCAAAATTTTAATGGAAATGTATTCAAATTTAAATTTCCTGATATAATAATCACTTTCTTTCAGCGGTCGCTGACTGGAAACCCCCTGTAAACGCCTTTTGCTCAGTTTCAGTGGAAACTTTTGGAAGCAAAATCTGCTCCTTCACTCTCTTCTCATTACCGTCGCCGTCGGAGGTCGGATTATTCAGTTTGTATAGATATGGCCCAGAATGGAACGGACGCTCGACCGTGCCAAGCGTGTGGCCGGCAAGATAAATCTTTTTGGCACGCGTGACCCGTGTGACAGTAAGCAAACGGGATTTATTAGCGTATGACTCTCCCGCAGGACTAAGGGGAGGTTACGGCATGGGTGATAATGCTATCACGCTGGAATAATTACATCACGTGTCAAGAATTTAAGTTCTAAAATAATTTCAAGAGGAATGGGAGGATGGAATATTGGTGATCGACATTTATACATTCAGTACCTATGAGTGTGCAAGGCTTCATACAATATCCGGGCGCTAAAGGTATCAAATTTAACAACCCTATGACGGAATAGCTTTTAGAATCCGATTATAGCATAAAGAATAAAACAAACTGAATATAGGCGTTTTTATATCATTTCCCAGATTTAGTTTCTGAGCGTTATAATTTTCATTTTAATTATGTTCAATGATGTTAAATAGGACTGTCTTACCCCACCTACCGGAAATATATATATTATTTTCATCTAATCATACGTCTAACCATTTTTCATCCCATCAATTCAAATCTTGCCCTCTCTTTCCTCCTTATCTAACGTCCTTACCTCTATTGCTCATATTGAAAAAATTCGCTCAATTCTTCGCCATTTTTTCACCATCACCACCTCGTCAAAGACACCTTAAATCTCTTCTCATTTCTGGTTCGAATCTTTAGAATTCCTTGCCATTATCAATTAAAAAATCTTCCTCACTCTCTATGTTTAAGGTAATTTTTTTTAAATATTACCATAATGAGTATATATGTCTATAACTAAAATTTGTATCCTATTATAGAATTTTATGTGTCCCATAATGATCTGAGAAATTATGATATTTTATTTTCATTTTGTATATTGTGTTAATTATCCGTGGCTGTTAAGTTTTTTATGGTCATCACTGTAAGATGTTTGCCAGGTATAATTTTTTTTCGTTAAAAGCAGAATTTGATGTGTATTTTTTTGGTCTTATGGGGAAACCCAGAGAATGATAAAACATTTTATTCTATTGTTTTATCATCATGCACTTTGTTCATTTATTACCTCGTAATCGCTCCTCCCCTTCTCTCTCTCTCCGACCATCCTCTGTATCCTCCTCGTTTCCAGTTTATCCCCCTCGTAGCCATCTCTCACCCACGATTGACGCCCAACGTTCATGAGACCCCGTTCTCGGAACTCGAGGAGGCCTTTTCGCCGGGCTACCCCCGCCGCCGCCGTCCTCAGCTCTACCCACTCCGCCGCCGCCTGCCCGGCAGTCCCCATCTCTTCGTCCGGGCCATCAAAGCGGCTCTACCCGCGCAGTTAGCAGAGGAGGAGGACGACATAACGCATGCGATCCCTCCACTTGGCCACTTCCTATTTAGCGCACCGGGAGATGGGTGGGTGGTTGAGCGAGATGGGGGAGAGAACTCCGGGGTAGTGTCCCCGGCCAACAGTCTCTCGCATCATCAATCTCACAGATTCTCTCCGGCTCGTCCCATCCCCGTCCTCTCGTGCCGTTCCAAGCGTCGCAGCCTCCTCAAATATTTCTTCTTGATCCTCCCCCAGGGCTCGGCACTACTACACACAATCCTTTGGCGCGTCACCATATCGTTTTGTGCATCTTTTTTTATAAGCGCATGAAGACACAAAGCGGTGACATTCCATTTGTCTCTCCTCATGCTTTTGTATGGCCCCTGCTGGCGTGATGATCGACGGGGTTATATTCAGGTTGTGTGCCCAAGAGAGAGAGAGAGAAGGAGAGAACTTGGACCCCTTTCCCTCCCTCGAGCTTCATTGGTATAAAAAATAATCATAAAATTACCCTCTCCCCCTTAAATGGTTCACACCTATCGCTGGTCTCGCCCTTCTCTATTCAGAAAGGTCTAAAATTATAGCCCTTCGCGAGGGAATAAGGTTCCCCTCTTGCCTTAATGGTGACCCTCCGGTTCCGATGCATGGTATCCTCTATGGGCTTTATGGACTCCATTGGTCCTCTTTTTTTTTGCTTCCCCTGGTCCCCTGTCACCACAAATCGCGAGGACAATCAGATGAGGGGGTAAAGGTGGTGATGGCCCGTGCAAGGACTTTGAAGTACCCTCGTCCACACCTGCGAGTCCTTTTTTTGTTATCAATTGAGTCCTTCGCTCCTTGGTATACGGTGTTTGCTGCATCCCGGCTTAGATCGTGCCCTGTGATTTTAACCTCGCTAATTTACTTAGGGATACCGTATTTGAGGGCATCTTGTACAGGATTCTGGTAGAAACACGTCCGCTTTGCGCTAGTGTGTGGGATAATTTCCATTCCAGATAGCTTTGAACCGTTATTTTTACATATTCTTCCGTATGTTCCCAATTTATACCAATATAAAATTGTCTTGAGAATGCATTTTTTGTAATCGTACCATAGAGCGATCGTAAATTTGAAGAGCTAAGCCAATAGCATGTGACAATGTTGTGCCGAATACAATAGCATAGGTTTAAGTCAAGTTCCGTTGAAATTGCGACAAGGTATCTTCTCATGCTTTGTACATTATGCTATGGGTTTAATTAGCAAACCACTTTCAAAAGAATGTAGCCCTGGAATTTTCATCGATGATGCGTAGGCTAAGCTTCTTAGACGGTTTCATTATTTCCAAGATTTAGGCATTCCACTCAATTTCAAATTGGTAAAACTATGTAGGTAATCACTGGGCAAAGCAGCCTATTTTTTTGGCAGACCAAAACAATATTCGAGTGTTTTTGCTTGGTTCTCTTATTCAATAAGTGAACCCTGCTTTGCAAAATTACTTTATTTCCGTTGAAGAATACGACAGATTCCCTTACTAGTTTTAATGAGCTTGCAATGTTTAAGATTTTCCACGATTTTTGGCTTCTAGCTGTACTTGGCCAAAATATTTTTTAGAGAATTTTAGCATGCTTACTAATCATTTGGGCTAGAACTTGCTATTGGGGCTTAATACTCTCTCTTTATTCTTTTGTGATAACACTTTATCACCCCTCAAACGGCTTTTCGCATGATTTGGAATTGCTTGCTTGCTTGTTTTGTGAATCTTCTAATGCCATTTTCCTCTTGAAATTGATACAAAGATCATAAACGGTTGTATACATTGTGCATCTCCTTATGCATAGTTTTTTTAAACCAAACTAATATATCTAGCGTAAAAATGGTTTTCGCTTGGATTTAATTTTGCTTAATGTAACATCCAGGTGGAGTTTCTTAGAATTTTTCAAGGTAGATAGTATGTTTTTCGTTCTCCTGGTCTCAGTTCATAGTTTCATCTCTAGTGTTTTTTACTGAAAAATGGTCTTCTAGAGATAAGTTTCTCCTTTGCCACGGATGAATAATTCCGCTCATATTATTCACGCAGAGTACGGGTAAGGTAATTTCCCATTGATTCAAAATTACTAAGGTCGTAAGAGCTGACCTATCCCTAATTGATTTGCGTTTATTTGTGTTTACCAGTCATCGATTCAGCATATGACTTTGTTGGCGTCGATGTCCGCGCATCATTTTGTTAGTAATTTGTGGATAACTGTGAGAGAGAGAGATACAGTGCACCAAACCTCGCTCAGGAGGATGTTAATCATGCTAATTAATCCAAAGTCTTTTGAGGTTAGCTGCAAATTGATTCATAATAATGGATTCGAACATAATGCACTTAAAGGTGTGTCACGTACAAAATTTTTGACGATCTCCAGCAGAGTTGATTAATTATTGCAACCAGAAATTAATTGCTGGCAAAGGCGACGCTTCTTTTGCTATAATCTAGTGCAATCGCAGAGGATTAATTTCACCTGTCAATGAGGAATTTGCCAGTTTCATCCCATTATGCGTTATGTAATGAATGATTGATACACCCATTTAATTTAGAATCCGCAATAAACAAGCACAGTAATACCAAGGCCTGCTTCTCTGACCGGTGTAAACATTAATCTCTTTGCGTTCTTAAAACTCTTTACGCTCCGGATAGTTTTTGTGTTTCCTTACGCCAAATCATGTATTATTAACCAAGCTTTGTGTCCAACAGACCAAGCCGTGCCAGATTGTGAACTTGGTTGAGACCGAGCCCGTATAAAAAGAGCTTTTCATTCAAAGTTTGCTCAGCTACGCGCCCTCTCAGCTTATACGCACAAACAAACACGTACCCTCACAAAACCTCGGGAAAACCCTTACACACCGCCACCATTGCATCCTTTGTGGAAGTATATACATGCACACACACACACGCACGGCATTCGTATGAAAATATGGCTGAAGTTTCATGCGTGATCACGGTATCAATGGTGGAAAAAAGTACTCGCCCACCTTTGCTTTGGCCTAAGGGCAAGAGAGAGAGAGAGGGCCGGAGAGAGCTTTTGATTTTGGTTTCCACATTCGCGTCTGCTTCCTCACCCTTTCCCCTCTTTACATTCCCCGAAGCCACCTTGCCACCAACTTTGTAAACCCCTCCTTATTATCTCCTCACCCCGGTGCCTGCTATCCCTTGTGTTTTCCCCGACTCATGTCCAACCCCGTGTTCCCAGGTCCCCCCCCTCATCCTCCTTTTTCTCTCGTCTGGAAGTCTCCCTTGTATCCCCGTTAGTTTGTGCCATTTCCCACCGACGCCCTAAAATAACACCGCTTTCTCTCACCCCTCGTTTCCTGCCACAAGCCGCCAGCAGCGGTCCTCTTCCCTTTCCACGATAACGTGAAATACTTTAAAAAAATGCTCATGGCTCGACTGCAATTTCATGAACTCAAATGCGCTTTCGTTTCACGGTTACTCAGCGTTTGCTACCGTGAGTTTCTTTTGCAATTATAGTTTTTTTCGGCAGAAAGTTCAGAGACTGCTGCTCTTGGCACAATATTGCGACTGACTGTATCCCGTGGAAAAATTACTTCTTCAGTATCACTACCATGGCTCACATAGTCGCATTCATAAAGTTTTCTGCGTTTGTTTGTTAAAACTTACAGGACAAGTTAGTGACGAAGAATAACTACCCGGAGTTTTGATGCCTTGAAGATAATGTGAGTGTTTCGCACCATTTTGGAACAACTACATATTTATATTTGGCTCTAAATTATCAGATTTCCCGAAAGTCTATGCTAGTTCGAAGCCCGCTATTAGCTTAGTGCTATGATGCTATCATTTGCTCTTTTTCAACGACCTTCAATATCAGATCGCAATAAACGTTGCATATTCATTTCGAGATCCGTTTAGTTTTCACTTTAAAATGATTCGCATTATGTCCTACGTGTATGTATCATTAAAATCTATCTCCATTTTGAGAAGCAAATGATCATGTGGACCAGTAGAATTTCTCTACAACTAAGGGAAGTGAAAAGGATATTCGAAGCTAGGAGTAGTAAACTGTAGTTTCTATGAAAATGACAATAGTTGTCGATCATCTGAAAAAACCAACCGTCTTCTAGTTTCCCACAGAGTTAACTTCTTTCAATTTTTTATGACGTTTCTTCCGCCTCCTGGTGAAAAATTCCGCCTTCCGGGCGTATCTATGATTACTTCGCTTTCTTGGTGTGTCTTATTTTTTTACCGAAGCTGTTTTTCGGAATTTTATTCCCCAGCTGACCTTGCCATCTGCTCATTCGCTGAAATTCGTGGTTGCCGGCGGGTCAATATTCACTTTCTCCTTCAGTGATGTCACGCTACTCCTCCCTCGATATGTTGCGACCACCTCTTCGATTTGTGATGCCCGTTGTGTCGATTGGTAACCGTAAGTAAGTGAGGATGGATATATTTTTAGCATGTGCATTGCCAAATTCAGGCATTTTAGCGTCACCATCTAATTCTTGGTCGAGCAACTTCTTTTTTCCGTTGCGGTTCCTCTGTTCTATTAGACTCCTCATTATCCTCTTAACATGGTCTTTATATACATATATAGTGGTGGTTTTACTCCGGAAAATGGTATTTTATAATGACACCAAATTGTTGTGCCGAAAATGAGAATGTATAAGTTATATCCTCGTCTCCATGTCATTTAGGCTCTATCAAACCAAATTTTCAACCAAATAGCTAGCTAAAAATATTTCTAGGCTACAAGTATCAAGTAATCCATCCTAATCATCCTGGAGATTAATTGTCTAAGAGTTTTGCTGATATTTTCAGAAACTTATTTATTATCCTATAATTTGTGTACATTCTGGATACTGAACATACGTTCGAGGATAAGACCTCTAAAATAAAAATCGGGACCAATACCTTGCCATTGGAGCCGTAGTGTTTACGAGCGTCGTAATCATCTTAAGAAGCTTTTCCGTCATTCGGATCTGAAAACGTCCTTTTCTTAAACTCCTCCTAATCTGTGCCCCTAACTTTTTTTCAAATCCCTCTAATCCTCTCATCCTCCCATTCATCTCTGCGGCCCTGAGCTTCTCTGCTGAGAATGTTATCATCACTTTTTTCTTCCTACTTTCACCTTCACCTCCGCTTTCTTCCTCTTTTCCAAGGATTTGCTGAATAAATTGCGTAGAAATTCTCAATGTTTTTCATACCCTTCCCGGAAAAGATTATGAGCCTCCAACCTACCCAAGGAAATTTATGCAAGAAAATCCATTTCCAAAGAATTTTTTTCGTGGAATAAAGTGCTGCGTCGTAGATGTCCTTTATAAAATAATGATGCAATTCACAAAAACACTATCTAATCTAAGACGAAGCTCGTAGTGATTTGAAAATCATTGGCAATCTTTTATTACAGATTTTGTGATCTTTATTACAAATGTTAAATGGAGCCGAGTTTGATATCGGCTCTGTTCAATTTTTTCCTGGTTTTTACCTCAAGAACTGTTCACTCTAGGTTTTTTCTTCCATCAAGAGGAAAATGAAAAGCATATACCTACTTCAAGATTAATTGATGTAAAATCAAAAACTGTGCGAATCCATTTTTATTAAAAAGTATTTCATTTTCTTTGAGCGTCGTTATCGCGAAGTCCAGTCGTTTAAAAGTTGTTTGTATTCAGTCATTGAACTGCACATGTACGTCTATTGTAAGCAAGCCTCATTTTTGTGAGAACTATACTCGGGAAAATTACAGACCAAGAATAATTATCTTCCCTAAGCCTTGAGTTTGAGGGCTCGAGGACATTTGGGACCCTTCACGAATATGGCAATGGTTCTTATTAGTTAAATGTATGGCCTAGATATGATTTGAGTCCCCCAGGCGTCAAGGGGTATAAGTAACAAAATCGTTGTTTTGAGAAAACTTAAGTCAAAGTTGAAAATGTTTGGTACAACCCACTAAGTAGTTCAGCGGCATTACCCTAGATAGCATTACCTGTCAAGAAAATCACTTGGATAAATTTACAACCTAAAATATTTGTATTTTCACATCCCATTCCTGTACCAAACTTATCTTTTTTAATGTCACTTAGACCCCTTGACTTCTGGGGTCCACATTTGTCTTTTGGTCCGGAAGAAACAGACGGTATAAACTCAGACAAGTATATCATCTGGTAAAATTTCCGGATTCATTGTGAAAAATTCAAAGCACTTCAGCTTCCGCGAATACTATAATTTTTACACTCAAATTCATAACCTTCATTTTAATATTTGACCGATTGCCGTTTTCAATTCAGCTATAGATTTCAATAATGGTAAGAAATTATAACCAGTGAATTTAACTTTTCACACCAAGCAATACAGCCAATTAAACTAATAAAATCAATGATGCAGTGAATCATTTTTTGCACTTCTAAAAAACTAGATGCACTTAGACATAAGAACAAAAATCTTCGGAATAGATGAATGTGGCGTATTCACGTTGCAATGCGCGAAAGTCAAATAATTTTTGGGGAAAACCACCGTAAGTCTTAATGTTTTAAGGAAATATGCCTCTATATCTGGCCTGTAGCCATTAATTTAATTCCTGAAATTCCCTCTCCTCATCTCCTCATTCGATTCACTCTGCTATTCATTCCTTCCCCACGCGTCCTCCTCCTTCAGTCACTTTCTCTCACATTTTTATTCTGTTTTACCCATCCCATTCTCATTTCCCATCACGCTTTCCTCTCGGCTCTTATTTTTCTCTCCATTCCGCCACGAAGCCAGCTTCTCATCTTTCTTATCTTCCTCGCAGACCTTAGCGCTCCCGGCCTAACTCTCTTCACCCCCCCTCTATATCTCTCGCTCTCCAACCTGCTTCCTTCCTCCCCGGCCCCCAGTTTGCGGCCTCTCCCTCCCTCCCCTTCTCACGGTCACGTCCCCCCCACACATCTTTTCGGTCCTCCGCCCATTCCGTCTCTCCCACGGCCATTCTTCCCGCAACCGCTCTTCTTCACCCTCTCGAGAAACCAACGTCCCTTCAATCCTGGATCTCCACTCACTCAATCTAACCCTTGGGGAGCAGAAAACTCCGCCGCGCTCTTTCGCTCCTGCCTTCTTCTCCTTACCCACGCACACACCCACAGTCCCAGCTTTCTTCTGCTCCGAAGGATCCCACTCTCCTGCACCCACTCGCATTTCCCGCTCCACGCCCTCCCCGCACCTCGTCGCGTTCTTAAAAAAAAACACTCCTTACCCCTTCCTTTCCGTCTCGGCTTCATCTCTCATTCATCCCCGTTCTCATCTCCGTATCTCAGCGTTCTTACGTCACGCTCCACTCACCTTCCTACCCTTAAGTTCTTGCGTACCCTCCCATCTCGTGTTCGCCTCTTCTTATTTTCTTTCCTCTCCTTCGTTATGCCCTTTATTCGGCTCATTTGTCTCTAGTCGGTCGCGGTAACATCCTTTGCGTATTTGATACGAGAAACTTCGAAGTTGTAACATCACCTTTTGTTTGCAGAGGAAGGAAGTGAGTTAAAATCAGTGATTTTGCTTTTAATTTAAGTACGAATATTAACGGTTATAGGCTTAAGGATACGAAATTGATTAATCAAGGAGGAAAAAAAGCCACAGCTATGTTGATTCCTCTAAATTTTTTGTCTTATTATATGTTATTAATTATATGTTATTAATTATATGTTAGGTGCTCATATTCCTCCCATATTACTGTTTTTCGATTGTATCTCGTATCATACGTATCTGTTTGCTTACAAAAATTGTGAGAAGAAAATCGAATCCGGTGCTAGCTTTATATTAGACCAAATATTTATCGGCTCTCTTGTATGTTTACAGCTTTTTAAGGAATCATTATGTAGGACCAATTTTTATAGAGGCGGTTATTAGCCGAATTAGAAGAATCTTGTGGCTGTCAAACTAGCGGAAGAAGGAGTTTTAAGAGATTATGATAATGGATAATTCAAATAAATATGCCTTCTCCAATGGTAGAGTATTTTTCAATGTGGTATATTTAATCAAAGAGACATATTTCGACGGGATGCAGATGGGGATAATGAAATTTAGCTCTTAGGTGGAAAAAATAATAATTATTACATTTACTCTAAACTGATGTTGAGTTTAGGTTAAGTGTGGTGGGAAACCTTGTTTTGAGGACATATAATAAATCGTTTCTGGGCTCAAGCTCCTGTCAATGAGAGTTAGGAAAATTCATCAAATTTCCAAAATTTTAATCTAAGGAATTAGGTTTTTTCGTAAAAATGGCGCTGTCACTGTTACTTGGACCTCATGCATCTCGTGATATTTTTTTCGGAGAGTGTTCTCCATTAATCATTTTGAAGGTAAAATTAATTTCATTAGGTGCGACGTAGAATTAAGGCCTTTTCATGTCATGAACTAATTAAGCACGTGAGCTACCTGTGAGGAATTTTTATGAGAACATAGCTTCCAGGATTTTCACTCAGTAAACGTTGTCAACCTGCTTCGTTAACTTGTATTCAAGTGGGGTTTTAATTTCGGTTAAACTGGCACATGTGTAACTAAACATGTGCAGTAAAATTCCTCTACCAAAATCTTCAATCAGATGACCAATAATTTTAATTTGTTTAACTCTAATTATACGCAGTGTAAATAAATCGTTTTTTGACGGATAATCACTGGTTGTGGGAGTTAATTTCATATTATTCTATTTGCATATGGTTCATTTTAAACGTTTTATTGTGTGCTAATTTTGTATCTCTTTCTATGAAAATATTTGTGCATCCAGAGCCGAAAAAGTTGTTACCAACGAGATTATTTTCAAGTCTTTCTCCTGGTGATATTTTTTTACAAAATCAATCATGCCATAAATATTCATTTCCTTTGCGATCCTCTCTTTCGATTGGTCAACAGTTAGAAATTGAAGGTGCAGAATTGTAGCTTAAAAAGAAAGTAATACGCCTTTATATTTTGAAGCAAGTTAAATGATTCACGCTTGGCTCTTCCTCTCACGGCTGCCATCATTCGATCAAATATGGAGTGCGTATCTTGCCCTCTATTCATGAATTTTCATTATATGAGGCACGTTTTCACGGCGGTTATAGAGAATTGCTGGTGCAGAACTTCGCTTCGATGCTTGGAGCACCCACTTTTCCATACATGATAAATGGAAGCAAGCGCACTTCGGGACGTCTTTCACTGCTCTTACAATGATCTTCATTCCCGATGTTGTTGACTTTAAAAACGCTCACAGATATGAAAAAAAATTGAACAAGATCGCAATAAATCATGCCGCCGTATCGACGTGTCATAATCTGATGCTAAATCTTAAACTCAAGAGTTCTAAGTACAATTAGTGACATCAGATATGTTAGATCAATGATGTTAGTTTAGTACTATACAGTCAAAAGTATTTAACATAACATATTCCATGGTTATAGAGTACACTGCTGCCACATTATTACATGTGCTAAACATAGGGCAGAATACTCTGTTAAATGTGATAAATGCGAAGTTTTATTCTTTCGATTTTATTTTGCCTCAACTTCTTTAAGTGAAGTAGTCAACTGTAACCTCAGATAAAACTTCTCATTAAGTATTATATCAGAAGTTTGCATTGCTAAGCTGGTGTGGTGAGAGGTTAAATCATATGAAACGGAATTCTAGAGCGCGAATGAATGAATAATTTGTAAACTTAAAGTTTGCGTAATCTGTCGTTTCTTTCCATACTTTCATTCAAAAACGTTCTTATTCCATCGAGAACATCTAAATGCATTGCTCAGTTTTCATAGACGTGGCTTTATAGTATTTCTCTTTGCTCTAAAAAAGGGAATGGTTTGGTTCAAATGGAACAAGCTTTCTTGCTAAATGGCGTCGCGTCTAGTGAGTTTGGTGAGGTTTAAGTGAGAAATGAGGCGCTATGAATCTCACCTTCATTTACATTAACATTCTGCTGACTGAATGTGAAATTGATAGTCGCGAACAATGCACTGTCACGCATTCGTCGAGCGCCAGGCTGTAGTGACGTCGGGATAAAAAACGACAGAAAATGTCGACAGATTAATCGATCACTAATCATTTAATTGGTTGATCTCTTGCATCTGGGTGTACCTGTGGTGATGAAAGTCACAAATCATATTACGGCTGAGTTAGAGCTTTGTGGTGACGTAATGAGAGCGCTATCGGTAATAAAAGCAATTCGTCGCATGCGTTGTTAAAATGGGGAAAAAATCGAAATTTCATCCCGCTTTCCCCCAGTTTGTCCTGGAAATAAGCTGCGCACGGAATTTATGAAATATTCATTTACCGGTGACAATATGAATTGATACGCAAATTAGCTCTCCTCCCTCTTTCCATATCTCCATCGCTTTCATTGCAAATTTTTGCGAGGTAGGTAAATGATATTCATGTGGTACGGTAATGCATTCCGTCTGCTTGTTGGTCCCATACTGCTCGATTCCGTGGTGCAGTCTCTTTTCCCCCCTCTCTCCCAGCATCCGATCTCTGGAACGGCAAACAAAAAACGAATCGTAAATACCGGGGGAAGGAGGGATGTATAGGTGGGAGGGTTGATGGGGAGTCGTGGGAGGCCGTATATAGAGGGGGTTGTGTGGTGGATGGGCCGACATCACGCCCAGTGAAGCGACGGATCGCCCCCTTCCACTCATCTCCCATGCCGCTCTCCCTCTTTCCCGCGCGACTAATTTTTATAAAATTTTTGCGCAAGGCATTTTGCCGAACGAAATTTCTATCCTTTTAAAATTGCCTCGTGTTTAAATTTAATCAAAACGTATTTATAACGCTGAATAAGCACCGAATCCTCTCTCCATACATCGGAGATGTGTCGATCCACTTGCTCCGCCCCGGATCGGTTTATTCAAAAACTCAACCCACCGTTTCGATGAGGTAGACGGAATCTTTTCATTCTAATTTTATCATTTTTTTTACATTTCCATCAATAGAAACCTCTTGAAGGTGGGTGGTCTCTTCAGTTCCATCGAGTCTTCTCTGTCTCCCTTACCCAATACCGCTCTTGAGTTCGTTTCTTTCGATAAGCTCAGGCTTACTGTCCAAGCCAATGCTACATCGATCTAGTTCTTTTAATCTTCTCTCTTCTTGCCATTTTCTCGATATGCCATCTTTGAAAGTGGAGCTTACATGTATTCGTGTTGAATGCAAATTTTCATATCACTGCGACCATAGTTTTGTCACCACTCATGGATTTTTATTTGATAAATCCGTAATTAAAATATGTTTTTACATCATTTCTTGCCATTCGGCTGTTCAAGTGAAAAAGGAGCGAAATTTGAAGCATTGCAATCGTGTGATTAGTGAAATGGGGTTAAATAAGTTTGTGAGCCTTTTAAATGATAGCTGGGAGAGTGGTGAAGAGAGTAGAATAGACTGATAGAAAGACAGATGTTTAAGAGAAAAGTATGGTGGGAAGAAAATGGTGGAGAGCGGTAATTATATCGTTACAAAACGAACAACTGAGGTGAAAAAATAAAAGCTGTACAATTTTGAAGGCCTCATAGAAGGGAGTGCTACATTATATGGGATAGAGGATGAAAAATTACAAGCTCTTTAGATTAGTGAGGAAGATGAAGGATATAGATATGGATCCATTAAACGAAATTATATGGAGAAAGAAGCAATTATAGGTTTTTTAGAACGCTGAGTAAAACTATTTTATCTAAAATAATATTTATTATTCAATTGGAAGAGAACTTAGGCTTTAGTTGACTAAAATGAAACAATTTGTTTGGATTTTGCATATTACATCAAACCGTTATTTAAACTGAGCCTTACTGTTAATTTAGGGTGGATTTTAAGTTTTTTTTGTAGTTCCACCCCATTTTCTGCGGTATTCAGTGACAGTCGGTAGTATCCTTTCTCTATAAGTCATTATCGCGCTAAAAATATTTCTCTTTCAATACTTACCTGTACCACTCCCGGCCTTCGAAAGTATTTTAATGAAGAATTACTACCCTATGTTGTAATTATTATTCCTAAAGTCTCCAATTCATTGCGTTCTCACTCCTAAACGACAAAAATTTCTGTTAAATGCATGTAATAAATGATTTAAACGCATTAAAATTGGCGATCGACATTAAAATGTATGTTTGGAAGACTCTTGAACCTTAATTTAAATTATTTTGCCCGTAATAGAGAAAGGCATTTATTACCTGAGCATTGTATAAGATCAATGTATATCTGTATTCACTAAAAAAGTCTCCTAACCAGTTTCAACCATAACACCGGTTTTAACAAGTATGCAATATAAATAAAAGCTCTTATTCAAAAATATAATTTTGATGACTATAGATAGTTATTCTTGTCCTTAAAGATGCGTATGCTTTAAAGAGAAATTCCCTGCATACATATTTATGTATGACGTAGGAGAGCATCCCTTTAATCATATCCGTCGTGGATAATTTAATATGTTTAGTCCTTGAAAACTTGCGCTCAACGCGAGTTGCCTCGTGGAATTCTAAAATAAATCATGCCGCTGGTATTAAAAAAATTGCCTCATGCAGTAGGCGGTTATTTTGTGGGGAAGCGAAGAGCTCTGAACAAAAGTGTTTACTTTATTCTATTAACTTCGCTCACCTTGTAACAAACGGCTCTTGCGCAGATATAAATAACGAGGCGAGGCCTTTTCCGCAGTGGCACATCGTTTGTGACAGTTAAATAAAATGCAGCTCTCGCGTCAACGACAAGTATTACGTCCGAAACAATAGCCCCACAGCGCAATTTATAGACTACCAACACCGGAAAGCGGGGTATAATTAAATAGTTCAATTATTTACGTGGCTGAACAAGCAGTTCATATTATGATTTCGCCTTGTGCTAATGTGTCATTCATAATTTTAACTCGCCGTTAGAAGTTTACCGTCCAAAATGCAAACAAATGATGCCGGAAGTGGTATGGATGGAAAATTATAAATGTCGCCAGAAAAAAAATTCGTTGGATTCGGTGAATATGGATGTTTCAATATGAATGCACGGACATAGCTGTCACATATTCATTCGGCGATGTTTAGTACATGACGTGCCCGCGTGTTTACAAATGTGGCGTGAAGGCGGGATCTCAATGTCAGCAAGTCACCTCCACACGGCTCACTGCTATCGTGGTATCGTGATGAAGGAGGGTCATTCACAACTGCAAGTGCTAGTATAAGTGAAATATCCGACATTTTTGTTTCTGCCTTTCAGAAAAGGCTGCTTTCTTTGATGTTATGCTTTCTTTATTGGATATAATTTTTATAAGAAAAAATACGATACTAAAATAAATGAAGCCACCTTATGAGCCAAGCCAAGAGTCATGAATATTTAGCCAAATTGAATTTCTAATCCAGCTTCATTCTTTCAATCCCGAGAAGCTAGACACAAGACAAGTTTTGTGTAATCAACACGTTGGCTTCAATGATTGAGGTATAATAATAATTATTATTTTTAACTAAGATTTGTTTCACTCTTTGTTTCCACCAAATGAAATTTCAAGATTTAACGTTCGGAATAATCACTGTGAGTTAATGTCGATGCAAACAAGTTGAGGACGATTTTCATTAATTATAACCCGTGTATGAAAAAAATATAATCTTACATTGACTTCACCGGCACGTCCTCTACATTCGGGGGGAAAATATTCCCCCCACCAAATAATATTCTTACCTTTCTCAATATCAGATTGGTGCTCAAATATGGACACAATGGCTATGAACTCTTCCGGAAAATGACAAGAGACGCATGACGTTTTGCATCGTTGATTGGTTATTAGGAGGGCTATGTCTGTCTCCGTTGAGGGCAAGTTTGTGGGTTGCTGAGGAGGGATTATTTGGGTAGTGGAAGATGGTGGAGAAGAACACAGCATGAGCATTGGCCTACACATAATGAAGTCACAATTTATATCGGCGTAATACTGTGCGTACATACTGTGCAAGACACCTCCAGTTTTCATGACCCGAGGTGATTCCACACCCGGCATTAATATTCATTCCAATTCAAATTAGAACCACGTTTTTGGTGTGGAACACTAGGCAAATACGAGAATGCAGTCAAGTAAATGATTTAAGAACAAAATAGAAACATTAAAGTGTCTCTAACAAGTAAAGAGAGCTACTACGACGAATCGCTGTCCCATTTGACGGACTGAGTACTATACGGGGATGCCTAACATTAATGTCGTACAATTGGTCAAATGTCTCCCCAGAATATTTTTAACTTCGTATCATATTCGATTCTGAGATTTCATCGTCCAAACATTGCTTCAGAGAGTGGATGTGTAGTCTGTATACTCTGGCCATCACACCCATAAGTAGCGTGACCGCTCCACCAGCTTCCCACTCCAACTTCCCTTCTGCGGCCTCCCGTACCTCCCGAACCCTACCACACCCACTCGCTCCCGACCTCCCTGACTCCCCCAGGGCGCAGCCCCGTCGACCGCCGAAAAAACACCAAACCGCTCCCCACTTCACCCACCACTCGCCCGGCGTGCCCCTTCTCTGCGCCGTCGGCACGTCATTGCCTTCCCGGTCTCCCACCCGACCATCCCCCGGGGACATCCGAGAACACTTCCCCGCTCCCTCTCTCCGCACCCACGCTCCACCTCCGGCCCGCATTATTCGAATGCCGAAGTCGGGGAAAAAGCGTGCGGTGGGTAAGGGTTTTGTGTTTGTGCGTGCAGCGCCCTGGGTGTTTCGGCAGTGGGTGCGTAGGGTTTGCCAGGGAGCGATGACGGGGTTGCTGTTGAAGGGTTTTGAAGTCTTGAGGGGGTGTCGGATGTGGGAAGAAATGGGGAAAGAAGGATCGGGCAAGGGTAAGTAAGGGTATGGCGGCGGTTGAGGAAGAGTTGCAGGAATCTATCCGCAAAAAGTTTTTGCGGGCTTGGGATATTGATGGGTGGCGGGGGGTGGAATCTATCTACATGAACCGACGATGGGGAAGTGGAGGAGAGACAGGGGCAGACCAAGGGCAGTCTTTCGGGCGATGGGATAAGAAATAAAGAAATATTGATAAATTGGGCCGCAATGCAATTTAAGAGAAACTACCCGATTTCCTCAGGAAATTACGCGAAGAAATGCCTAAGTTAGAGAAATGTATAATAGTGATGACGACTCTTTACAAAGACCCTTGGAATAAGCACATCGTCATGAGACTTCTCAAAATTTTGTGAATCTCAATGGCCTATATAATGAAAAAATTTAGACTAAGGGTAATGTTGTTGAGTAAATGGTACCATCATTGGAAATATGTCTGGATAGTTTTGGTGTAGTGTGATGGGTACAGCACTAAAGCCGAATGGTGCAATATGGAAGAAATTCAAAGAAAATAGATCGAATGAATTGGTAATATGACGAGGAGTACAAATGCAACCGAATAGCATTGCGGAGGGGAAATATTAGGCATCGGGAAAAAGATGAAGGAATGATACGAAGTACTGCAGTAATAAAATAAAAATCGATGTAACACTAATGGTGAAATGCTATCATCCTCTTGTTTAGCCAAATCAGTTTGAGATGGGTTTTACGTCCATCCAAATATTTCCATTCCTCTTCTATATATCCAGCAAAATGAAAATTTATTACTAAAATAGTAACTCATGTGAACATTTCCGTCGGCTTTAATTGAGAATTTCGCTAAAATACCAAGATGTCGAAAAGATATATCAAAGATTACCTACATTATAAGATATTTACCACTGGCTGTTAATATCTATATATACGATGTAATCATAATTATAATAATAATAATATCTTTATCGGGATTGACATAATTTTGGAATTTTCTTTAATATTTAACCCCTCTGATAGTATCCTCTCGTGCATTATTACAGCATCGTGACCGAAGTGCTAATTCAACTTTCTAAACTAATACTGTTTTCACTTTTCATTTGTTCTGAGGGTTAATTAACCCTTTTATATCCACTATAATTCACCCCTATGTATCCAGTCTCCACACTCGCTTGTCCGTCTTCCTCAACGTTGTCGCTCTTCCCTCATTTATTTTTCCGGGAGCCCTTCCCTTTCCCGCTCCCCCTCCCCTCCCTCTTGCGGCGTCACTTGCGGTAGTCGGCCGGAGGAGGACTTTTTGAGAAATATTTTTTAGCTGCGCGCGTGCTCCAAGGGGATGAGGAGTGGGGTGGAGGTGTGCGGCACAGCAGCCGGCGCTCAGTTCGGACACCACAGGGTCCACCACGGCCGACGCCGCACCGCGGGCCACCGCGGCGGCGGCATGCGGGGTCAGCAGTATGGTCGCCGGGTGTGGGAGGGAGCGGATCGGATGGGTGTGAGGGGGGTCAGGTTATAGGTTTGGTCTCCATCTACGCTTCGTCTTTAGGGCTGTCGGGATCCCCAATATCGCGTGATCTCCGCTCCACTAACGCCTCCTAGCCAGAGTTTTCAGTCTGTATTCTATGTGGTCCAAAATTAGCCCAAAAATAATAGAAGGTTTTATACAGGCCCTATATTTTCTTATATTTAGAAAGCATTACCACATCCTAGTGTTCTGTCAATTGATTGATAAGATTGTGAGCTCGCTTAACCTTTTGATTCCAAAAGAAAAGCAATTTCAACCGAGAATAGTATTACGTACGCCTCATAAGCCTGTCTTCAGCGACTCATGATTTCTTCATATGAAAGCATGCCTATCTACATGCTCATATCTCTGTATATATCATTGACCTTATGCCACTACCTTCCTCGTAAAGGCTTAGATGTATCTGTTCTGCGATGTGTTCAAAGCCCTGAAATGACAAGATCAATGGGAAAAATTTAATAGTGCGCTGGTAAGAAATGAAGGATTTCGGGATGAAATATGATCAATGAAAACAATTCTTTAGGGATCTAATAAAATTTTACTTAAAAGCCGCCATCATACCAAAATGGGAATCTTGCCAACTGTCTCTCATCCCCATTCCCTGCCTTGATTAATTTCCTTCTTTTCGCAACAGTGCTCTCCGTTTATTCCGTAATAGCCGTGAGGAAGGTGTCGGAAACGACTCGCCCGAAGTGAGTGAACCGACTGGAGGTGGTGGCTTGGAGAATACGCGCTCCTTGTATCCCGTCGCTGCTAATTCACTGGAGAGGTAATATTTTATTAGTTACTGCTTAGTCCTTTACATAAGGATTACAGGCTTGTTACGTTAACATGCTGGTGCACGAGAATCTTAGGAATATGAAGAAGACATGGAACTCCCCTTGAAGGTTCCCGGAAGTGTCAAACCGTTGCGGTTTTGGAGTTTAACTTCCAGTATTTTTAACATATTTTTTCATTTCTAAGCTGCCTTTATCAAAGTTTTTCTGTTAGAAAAATAATTGCGTGATTTTTAAACATGGATTTCTCAAGTAGCCCTTGAATGCAGAAAGGAAAAATCATTCGTCTTCAATCGGACTCGAACTCACATCAGAGAATACCAAGCTAAGTGCATTAGCCTGCTAATATATCTATGTATCCTCTTCCCTTATGAATTCTTTAGGGTTTTTAGAAACAAGAAGTTCAAGACTCCCTGGCATATATTGTCGCGTAGCAGTCCAAATGGTGCGCTTAACATTATAATCCGCGAGGTTGAAGGACTAGCCTCGGTGTTACCACTTAGAGTCACCCGTGATGGATCTCCTTTGATAATTTGAAAAGCAATCATTCTTCTTTCTACACTCCCTGGTCAACATTTTAAAAATTTATTTTTAGTTAAGTTAGAATCGCTAAATACTACCATTTGAAATGAAGTGGTGGCAGGCCGGTTCCTATATTTTAGTAATATCCATTGTTATATTTCTTAACATGAAATTGATGAAAGGTGCCTTGGTTAAAATTTGTACTTTCAACGATAAAGGAGGGCAGGAAAGAAGGGATGCTGCATCGTTTCAGAAACTGCTCATCACATCCTCGAAAGGTAAACTGAGCAGGATTGAGAGAAAATTTTACGAGCAAAACTTCAGTACGCGAAATGCTATTAATATTGCAAATTTTAGCGTACACTTTGAGTATGCCTTCTACTTTATGCTCAGCTGTTTAGAAGCATAGGTAAAACTATTATGCATAAAACAGAGTTATGTAGAACAAATTGCATGGGAAGAGGAGAGTGGAAAAAGTAGGGTACACAATTTCTCCCGTTCTTGCCTGCTTTTCAATTGTTTCTTCCGTTCTGATATTTAAATCTCGGGTAGAAAAAGAATAAAACAGCATATTTGGGTAAAATGGCAAAGCGGAACAAAGATTTCTCCTGAGTTGCTGTTAACTTAATTGGGGCACGCGTTAGAATTTTCATAAAAGGAAATCCGATTCATTAGGTTGCATTGTCTGGTCGCCGCATTTATCCCGGTGTGCCTTTGCAATTAAAATAATGGCTCTTTGACCTATTTGCATACAATATTAACGAATCGCAATGTTCATTATATAGTCCTGTAAATCACTATATAATATATACATATACCTGCTCCTCGGTCTACTGAATTGTGCTAAATGCATGAATGCTTTTCATTGACTGTTCAGCATTTGGTAAAGAAAGGCACACGCCTCCTGTATTCAGCGATAGTAGATTTCAAAGGATTATTTTAATGGCAATGTGGATACAGAATGAATAAAATATTTGGCGATAATCGATAAGCAAACGATGGAAATGGCAATATTGAAGCCTGAATGGATCTAAATAAATAATTTTAAGTAAGGAACAGCTGAATTTCATCTCTTTGTAGTTGAGATGCTGAGCTGTTACATTCCATAATTTATAATGTGGCAATCTTGATATTTTGAGCGATAATTCTTCTATATTGTAATCATTTAAAATATTTTTGATGAAAAAAATAGCTGCCTGAAATATTCCCAGAATAATCCCGAGGGCGAATGCATTTTATGGATAATTTAAGTAATATTCCTGTTTCATAAGAATAATATGAAATGCATTTAATTGGGTAGCTTGTGAAATCTTTATTGCACAATGTTTATAGGCTGCTTTTTTCATCCGTGAAGCTCATTCTGGTGATAGCGTACATTACCCGTAAAAAGCAATGCATTTTTTAAGTTTTTCTGTACACTACACCGTTCATGTTTGGAGACAAGCCGGATGGGTAAGATATTCTTCGCATTCTCCCTCCTTTCAATCCCGGGTACGGAACGTAGACTAGCCGAAAATATGGGGAAAAAATATTGATTTCATAATGCTCCACTTATGTTGCATTCAATTCCCGTAGCGGCAGTGTTTGAGCTCCTGAGGCTGGTTTATTGTCTAAGTAATCCAGGGGAAGGAAGCTCTTGCGTCAATGGAAGTTTCCTCCGGGCCTTATTCTTCTCGTATGCAGGGGAAAAAAGTTACAGAATCTTTTTTCTTCGACCCAGCGTGTGCACCTGCAACGCAACCTGGACAATTCCTCGCTTGTTTTTTTCCCTTGCCTCCTTTTCTTCATCCCATCTCCGCATACCGTGACCTCTATTACGTATCCCTCCCCGTGAGTTGTTGGCCCCGAGTGCATCTCCTCGGTTATCCCTTACGGTTCACGTTCTTCCCGGCCGAGAGCGTGATATGGCGCGCTAAAGCCTCCAATCGGCGCGCACGGTCCATTGTAGTCGGTGCTTCGTCATCATACCCTATGCCGTGCCTGGCACGGGCTGAAAGGCTCATCTGTTTTGCCTCTCTCATTCTCTTGCTCTCCCCTTGCGTCTCTTCTTCCCGTACTCCTCTTCCCGTCCGTCATCTCTCGGTCATTTCTGCTCCCATTCGGTCGGCGTGGCGTCGTAGCTCAGCTAGCTGCTCACATACGCCCTACCATCGCTGAAGAGGTTTGATTCAGATCGTTTAAGGTGAATCTGTCCTCAGATAGGTTTCATTTGAAGTGCTCCCTCCATACTCGTCTACCCTGTGCTGCCTCCCTCAGCTCTTCGTGAATAGGTACTTCAATTCGTAATATCAGTCAGTATATTATTCGTTCGCCTTCCTTTTTCTCTTTTTCCCTCCATTTTCCCTCTAACATTCTTTTCAGCAGGCTATCTTTCCTCAGGACGTGTCCCATCCAGTTTGCCTTCCTCTTTCTCATTGAACTTCAAATAATCCTTTTTTCATTCATCCTTTCCAGCAGTTTCTCTCATTATCTTTCCATTTTACTCTTTCCATATAGTTCTACATTATATTTGGTGTTTTCTTAGAGAAATAATCTCTGTGCAATTTTCCACGTATAAATTTTAAATGCAAGCAGTTTTGATGTTTCACAACCATCAAGTTAAATCAAGGATTACATACTTTTTGAGCGGGGGCTGTTAAGAGAGACTTTCCGGGGAAAGATTCAAGGGGAACGGATGGAGAAAATGGATTCGGAGGTGGAGGAATCCTTTCCCCCTTCGTGAATCTTACAATCCTTTCCCTCTCTTCCAGCCCTCTCTCAAAATATATAAATGCCTAGATGTCACCTAAACAGTTGGCTTTAGAATGATTTTATCGTCAAAGACCTCTATATAAACAATTCTCCTATTTGACCTTGCATAATACCGCATCCAACTTGAATTAGCTTTACCACATCAGTCTTAGTTCAATATAATTGATGAGTAATTTTCCATCTTTCAGGCTAATCTTCTTAACTTTTGCTGTTCTTTTGATCTTCTCTATTCTGTCAGTAAATGAGAATCCGCGTATTTCAATCTCTATTCTTAATATTCCCTTCTGAGAATCGTATTTCATGCCGAGTGATTCAACAACTGCTTTAACTGATTTATTATAACTGATATATATATATGATAACAACTGATTTAAGATGTGATCGTGTTAACTGTTGTGCGTGGGAGCTTTATCATGCTCTCTGTTTGGGTTAAATGGTAGTTATTTGGTGGTGTGCCAATAATGAGACGCAATTCTCGCGAGTCGCGAACTCGCTTGGTAGTATGCATATTTTCTCTTCAGTGTATTATGCTGCACGTTCTACGAAAAACTGTCAAGTATTATGGAGGGATAAAAAATGGGGGCTACATAAATAAAGCATCGATGCAAATATCTAGAAAGTATGATAGCCTGTAATTTTGGATAGTTATGCGTTTAGTCAAGCAGCTTAGGAATGAAATTATGGTTTGATAATCCCCATAACTGGATTTGGTTCAATGCTGAAGAATAGGAGAATTTTAGATCTCTTCCTTTTTGTGTAGCGGTAAAATATACCGTTATATTCATTAACTGTAAAGGCTTTAGTGATAACATGGCTCTTAGAGACCATGGTTAATGTTAATTGAAATTTTGTTCTCAAATAAAATTTCGAATGCAAGTTAGCGTGGAGCATAGAATTCTATTTTGCGGGAGTAACGACCACATCGTTAACACGAGATGAATTCATTCCCTCGGTAAAGCACCCCTGGCGGTAAAAAAAAATCTTACGAAACTTCATTCATGCTACGGGAGCTTGTTATTCGGTGGTCTCGTCAAATTCGAGCTGAATAGTCTTCGGTACCTGCACCTATGTATTCGGTATTTACATAGGCTTTTTAATTTGGCTGAAAGGCATGCCCTCTTAAAGTAGCACCACTCACAGAAATCTGCGAAGATTTATCGAGCGGGTATGCTGCTTTTAAACGTGACCCATTATACAAGAGACGAGATGCTAATTCATTTTTCCCCGAGATGATATCACGTTCGGAACTTTCTTCCAATTCTAATGATTAATGAATCAACGCGGCGGAGTCCTATATTAAATTGACATCGGAGGAAAATATTACTTGGCCTTACGTTTTTTTGGACCTTGAAGAGACAGTGGAATAATTGCGGAAGTGGGTATCCCGTGAAGTTCGCAAAAATTTTCTCGGGCATGTTCTCTGACTCGCGCGGACGTCACACTTTTTTTCGCAAGTTATCGGAAAGGTTGGGAAAGATTCGCAGTTCTACATATGAATCCGCCAACTTCAAGCTGCCAACTTTTCAAACTTTTCCATTCTCTCTCTCTCGTTCCAGTTTTTCCTCTGCGATCGCCATATCTTATCTAAGAATGCCGTCCCTTATATTCTTATCCCGTACTTCCAACACCAACACCGCCGCCTTACTTCCCCGAAAAGTAATTACATTTCTCAAACCCCACACCTTTCCCACCCGCCGCACTCCATATCCCTCGCAACTTTGGGGAAAAAAGTATATCCACCCAATCCGCCCCTTCGTTCGCCACCACCCCCTTCGGCACTCCTTCCCTTCTTTCGTCCTCAACGCTTCGGAGAAATCACTTTTTTCGTCTCTTTCTAATATTCTGATCGGAACCCCATCGATATATTTATTCCCGTCCCGCCCCGACACCAATGGCACTCTGATTCCCTTCCCCTTCAGTGCCTCCACCCCCGTCCGTATTCTCCGACCATCCTCGCAACCCACCGCCCTCCGCCCGCCACCCACATTTTCCACCCCCTGACGTCATCTCCTTTTATCTAAGAAGAACTCCTCTTTTATCCTCGCAAGAAAGGAAGGGATGGAAAAAGAGGGGAAATAAAGAAAAAAGATGAAACAAAACTCTTTCGGGCATACTTTCTCTTTTCTTCTTTTCTGGGACCATCGCCCTCTGCGCGCAACCCCTCACTTCTTTTTTTTTATTCATTTTGGACCGCGTATGTATATGTATGGAGAGAGAGGGCGGGAAGAATTCATTTTTTTATTTCATCTAGCTCTCGGCGGGTTGCCTTTGTCATAACTATTTCCTTCCAATTTATGGCCATGGTCGGTAGCGGAGCGTGGCGTTGTCGTCAAAGGAAAGATGTGTTGCGCGCTCTTTTCCTCCTCGTCTCTTGGGTATACGCGCGTTGAGTTTTCTTCTGTGCGTGTTTGCTCGTGTTTTTCGGGACCCATTGGCTCCTGCCGCGATCAAACTCCTCTTCCCCCGTTGCCTCACTGATGGTGTACCTACTTTTCCTTTCCTTTTCTCCTTGCGTCCAATTTTCTTGCGAAATCCTAGCGCGCGTACCACAGGGTGAAATGCTGGGTCCCTCGAAGTGAAAGGGCCGTGGGTGTTTCCCGTATCTTTATTTCGCCTCCCGGAGAGTAGTGCCTGCATACTCGCGTGCCTAAATATATGAACTGTTTGTCAACTGAAGACTCTTCTTTCCCTGGAATCCTGAAGGTAAACCCTGAAAGAAGGGTTTCTTTCTTTCAGGGGGAAAGAAGGAAAAAACCCCTAAGAAATGTGCCGATGAATGGACCTGAATTCGTTGTTTATAATTACTTCATTAAGCTTGGGTGTTGTTCATAGTGTAGCTGCCTGATGCAGTTGCATCACTGAGGCATCACTGAGGCAATTTGATCAGGTGGGTTTTTACGAAGTAGTTGTCCTTAATTATCCATTAAAGAGTGTATCAAGTCGATATTTAGCCATCACTAATTTTTGAAATACAAAAACTATGTGCTTGATGGACTAGCTGAAAATTACCGGTCTGATTTTTAAGAAGTTTCTTAGAATTATGAAATAAAACGGAGTCGAACAAGATCATTCTCAGAGAATTACAAAAACGTAAGGCGCAAGGGTTAAGAGAAGAAATCCACAGTTATTGTGTTTTAGACTCATAGATAACCCAGTGTACCTGAATTCACTGTATTCCACTCATTATTGAATACCTTATCTCGAGTGAATGTATCTACATGTCGATGCAGATTAGCCGAAGGTTGAAGTATAATGCATGGAAAAAGTAAGTAGTTTAGTGTGAGCTCTTTGCATACCTAAATGTGAGCACGTTTGGGAAACTCTAGGGATAGACACTGTGAGAGTCAGATAAGTCTCGGGAGATTTTGCTTTCTTTCTTCATGTTCTTTTTACCCATAAAAATGCATAAATTCCCTTACGATTTTTTCCCTTCAACCCGTCTCCAAATCGTTTCTCTGACCGTTCTTTACGGCTCTAGGCATGGCAGAATAAGAGAGGGATATGAGATGTAACCCTCCAGGCTGGTCTCTTGTATTCGGACAACTATCCGAGGCGAATCAAGTCACCGTGTCGCCTTTCACTTTTCAGCGACCATCCCATCCATCCTTCCCACCCTTCCATCATCCCCCACCATTCACTCTTTTGCCACGCACCACCCTCACATTCCTCTCGATCTTCCTCATTCTCATAAGTCCGGCCGTCCTCGTCCCTTGCATCTCACGTATCCTTTCGTCACTTCCTTTAGATAGTATAGTAATACCCCCGATATCTCCTATGAGTGAGTTATCCATATCCCTTGGCTACTTGTTTATTTATAACTAATTTTTCCAAGTAATTCAAAGACACTAGATATAAAAACGGTAGTCTGTACGGAAGTGGAAAGGGGCAGAGGGGATATAAGTGGCGAGTAGGTCGAGTTTTGGCATTCATTCTATGAATGTATTCATACATACGTGAATATTTATGAAACATTATTTCACATTTTACTCTGTTGCTATACATTGCATATTATAGTTTACACTTTGCATTGTAATGTACTAGCATCACTTTCATGTACTCATCATTATCCTCGGTTCTTGTTGTAGCGTGGTTAAGCCTTCCCTTTTCACCCCGAGATCACGTGTTTGAATCCCGCCTGGTTTGATTTTTCACCTCGGGTGAATGCGAGTTAGTGATCGTCTAGTTTCAAATGTCTCCACTTGGGATGTAACTGGCTTTGTCGTTTTTTAAGGGGTATACGAAAATAAACAAACACAAAATACGTGCCCAGTTTTGTGCGCTGCTTCAGATAGGGTGACAGGGTTGAGAAAACTGGGTAATCCCAGAAGAGTGGTCGAGTAAAATATAACTTTGGAGTATGTGAAAGGAAGCAAGGATACAAGGACATATAAAGAGACTTAATATTGTAAAAATTAATATCTTATGCTATTAACCTCAAGAGAAAATTCTCCGTGGTCGGAAAAATTGCTGGAAGGAGTTGCCATTCATTGAGTAGAATATTGCCGATGGTAATACACGTCTGCAGATAATTAAACGTATATGTGTCTATGCAGAATTAAATATGTTCTAAATAATACAAAAACTGTATAAAGAGGCTAGCATACAGACCGCTTATATAAATACAGACAAGAGGTCTTCCTATATATAACGTGCGCACATTAAAGTCTTTATGCCCATGCACGTTTATATTTTTCCCTTAAATTAATGAGGCTAGATGCTCTACATCTTCTGAGGTGAATCGAGTGTACCTTTTGGGGAAATAAAAATAAAATAAGAGGACGAGGGGGAAAAAGTCTTGAAATTTACGGTCATTAGTGAGCCAGCGGGCTTTCGGCAAAACTCTATCCTTCCTCTTCCTCCTTTCCCATCAACCAGTCCCTCACAAGAGCCTTCATCTGGAACCCAACCCGTGCCCTGCCTCAACTGCTTGCTTGTCTGCCGTTCCATCTGCCTACCTCCCAACATTTTCCTCCCAGTGTCAACGTCTCGACAACTCTCTCCTTCCCTCTTCCCCTTTAGTGATTACGGTCGTCTCTTTTTGGGAAAGATGTCTTTCCGAACAGTAGACTCTCTCGCCAGTGGTACTCGCAGAGTGGAGTGAGGAAGGAGGCTATCGGTCTTCCTCCCCTCCTTTGCTCCGCTTTCCATCCCTTTCTCTATCCTCCGGGCCTTCCTTTTCATTGTAAATATGCTGCTACACTCACTCCGTTCATCTACCTTGGGAACACCCACCCCGCCTTCTCACTCATAGGTTTGGTTTGAGGTGGTGATTCCTAAAAATTACTCGAGCCATTTTAGCATATCATCGTAACCTGTAGAGAAACGTATGCAGTTATATCAAATGATCAACAAAAAAACTCTCTATCAACGGTAAAACTATATTAATTTGCAAATTGAAGTTAAATCTACGTGCTGGAAAGAGAGAATCGTTGAAAAATATATAGTATAAAAGTATAAATATATATAGTATTTATATATAGAATAAAAGTCGAATATAGATTTTTATGTACAATTGAAATGCTCTATTGGAAAAAAACTCTTAATTATTTTGATTATTATTTAGTTATGAGGCGATCTTTTCCTGTTAATTAAATGGCTAAAGAATATTTGTGTATGAAAATCGTATTTTTTCAGTAATTGGATAATTATTGAATTTGCTGAGGTCAAAGGACACGAATTTCATCGTGAACGTCAATAGACATGTAACGCTTTGACGAGGTTAATATTCACTTAAAACAATGTGGTATCGGGATAAAATTTGGCCATAAAAGATCATCCAAGAAGTCACTGACTAACGTTATTTTTTTACTATCCTTCTCTTAGTAGATACCTTGGTGAATTTTCAACCAGCCTCCGAAACCCAAATGAGAATTATCTGATTTTTAAGGTGAACAAAATACATTCCGATCCATTGTAAATGAAGTTACACATTAGAAAGTTGCTTTCTGATGAAATCCGCAATGATGTGTTTCGGAGGTGGGCTACACATTTCGTATATCTTATACTTAAGGTAATTTCATTCCATGCTGCATTTGGGACAAAATCCTGGCCTACGCTACGTTGACTGAACAGAAAACTCACTAAGGACTGCCGAGAAGGTAGCGTTGTCTTTACATAGGTAGAAATTAGAGTATGTAAATTTTACATTTATATCAGCGTCTATAGCCGTGAATATCGTAGAATAACCTCTTTTGCACCATCATTCAGGCAATGAGAGATAGGTTTAAAGAATTCCTTTTGCCCTCCCACCATTTTTCTGAGGAAATTGTGCAGTAAGAGCCAGTCTCCTGACCATGGGAGCAATAACTGACGTATTTTAGCGTACGCTATAATATATGGATGAGGTTAGATTTGTGGGGAGGTGACCAACAGCTAAGGTCATTTTTGCCATAGGGTTTAGGAAAGGGAGGAAGGGTAGATAGAAACCCGGCGTCGGCATTAGCCTGCTTTTAACGAAAGGCGCCAAGGGGACCACGGTGTAGCGTCTCATCCGATAGAAGGAGTACTGCACTTTAGATGCCATCCACAAGACACTCAAGTAGGGATCGGGTTTCCTCTGCAAAATATCCTTCTCTGCAGGGATTTGAACTTAGGCCGTCCGTATCATTAGCCAGTACTCTAGCCACCACATCAACCCGATCCCCGCTATAAACTATGACACAGCCTAGTATCATATTGGGCATGTATTCATGCATATATGATTCTTAAGAGAAAAATAAACTAATGGAAATGCTAAAATGGCAACACATCTTTCTTTTGACAATTTCTTCAGGGATAACTTCCCTGGCTAAAAGTCTTTTTTCCATGGCTTGTGAGCCAACTCCTGCCGCAAACATTCACGTCGGCTTGGGGGGTTAATATGTAGATATATCGCGGTCTCTATGTGCTCTCCGCCCTTCAGAGTGAGCCATTCTATGCGCTAACCCCTCTCATTCCTACCCCTTGCCACTCCCCGGCAATCACTATCCCCCTCCGTCCGCAGACCACTCGAAAGAGGTAGGGTGGCGGTCGAAGGGGCACCTCTTCTCTTAATTCCGCCCGCCTGGGAAAGTGAGTTGAAGCGAGCAATAAAGGGAAACAGGGGAAGAGATAACCGTTTTCGCTGATGAGACGATATAAGCGGAGAGAAGAGTCTCGGGCACTGGGCGGAAAAAAATAAGGGGAAGGAGGGAAAGCTTTTATGCGTCCGGTGCCCGCCCAGGTTCCCAGTTCGGAAACGGTACAGGATGCGTTCCACAGTTGACCCGTTATGCGAATTCTTAACGACCCTTCTCGTGTCTTGCGCTTGCTCCGCGGCGTAAGATGTGCTCTTTGGTGTTCAGATCCCTGGCTCCACTATGAGTTGATAGAAAATACGTTTTTTTCCACGTTGGATTTAAAATCTTATATGCAAAGTTTTTTATTTGCCCATTTTTCCTCCTGAATGTCCCGTTTGCATTTAAGTAGTGATTTTACGAGATTGTCTCCAAAGCATGCTAAAGTTGAAAAAAATACATTTCAATTGGTACTCGATATTATAGGCTCTATCATTGTCCACTGAGGGAGAGTTAGTATGAGGAAACAACACATATTTTCATTAAAAAGATGATACTCCTCTACATCCTCGAAATACCCTGCCACCCATCTGAAGGGTATGCGACATGGATAATATACTCATACTATATACTCCAATTATTATAAAAACGTGAATTGATGCCCTAAAATGGTGAACTTTCATCGAGGTACACTATAGACTAGGGTAAAGGGGGGTGAATCGGACCAGCGGGTGAATAGGAACGCTTTTCAAAAAGTGCGCTCAGACCCGAAACGGTATCACTTGAGACTGACTACGTTTCAGGCATTGCTTCTTTGTAATCTTGTCCATATATACTATATTAATTACTATACATATACTATAATAATGCCAAAGGAACGGAGAGTGTATATTCACTGTACACAAAATGATCAACTATAAATTAATAGTTCCATTTACTTTTTAGAATGACCATAGTAATCAGTTAACATTTCGAAGAAGTCGTCGTTGGAAATGAATTGAGTTATTAAACAAACATGATGAAAATATTTATGTATTTGGTGAAAGTCAACTCCCAGTTTAACCAAACACTTTTATTTGAGTGTTCATTTTCAGTGGAGCGAAAATAAATCACACAACGCTGTGTATTATTCAGTGTTTCTTCGAGTCAAGCACCGAGATTCTGTCGGAACGGACTTGGCTGTAAAGGGGCAGGATGTATTGGGGGATGCTGTCTGATGCCTCTTTCCGCTTTGAAGTTTCCGGTTAGTTGCTCGTCTCTCGGTGAAGTTCGGTGTTTAATGTTGCGTTTGAGGGGGCAGGAAAAGCCTCCGGGATTACGTCACTGCGCATCGAAGCTGTGTAAGTATAGAGATACGCCTCGCCAGGGCACCGGACTTGTAATTCAGTGAATCGGCAATTAAATTAATAATTCCCGGGAAAGTAGAGTTAAACTCATGGACAAACGCAGTGAAATTAGTCTATTTACTTAACCGGTTGAAGGCGTAGTCTAGTATGGACTCATACTAAGGACTGCATTGCTATCGCGGTATTAGGGAACGGGTTTGTATGGTGACTGGAGTAGGCTACCTATCGCGAAGGGCCGGGCTCCAACCTCGTGGAGTTAAGAGTTTTTTCGATCAGATCAATTCTTGGATGCCATGAAGAAAGTAATTCCAAGGTGTTAATATAACTCTTTACTCAGTTGGCTTTCCACATATATTTTCCAACTCACGTTTCAGGTTTCTTGACATCACCAGTTATACATTGTACAAAAAACATGGCTTTTAAAATCACAGCATAAAAGCCTAATGTATGCACCACGTATTCCTGATGATGTTGCAACACGATGAAACTTGGGTTGTAAATTGATAAAATATGTGAAAAACTTGGTAAATATTAATTTCGTTATAAAGTAGATCCACCTTTTTGCTTGCAAAATTATGAGTTTTTTCATGTGTGATACTGTGTACTGATCTGGCTGAGAACTTAGGTTATCTTAAGGTAAGCCTATTGTAATTAGTAGGTCTATTTGGTTTAATGTAATTGGTTGGTGCCTAGTTTCTCTCTACACCTAACTACTTCTCCCAATGTATGATCTCAGGTTTTCCCGGTGTATCAGTTGCAGGAAGGTTTCTCGGGTTTTCCACCGGTTGATATTCTGCATCTCTCCCGACGTTTCGAACAGCGACTTGCTGTTCATCCTCAGGGGATCTTCTGAATGCCGTATTCTCAAAGTGGTCCGGTATATATACATCCCGTTCATGGTCAGGTGTAATCTGATTGGCTCTCGCGTGTTACGCTTTTCCCGCCATTTTTGTCATATATAAAGGTGTTCACTATTGGTTTCCACGCATTGCTGATTTGAAACCCGGTGTCTCTGTTGATGTTGTTGCGGTTGATGCGGATGTGAATGGCTTCCTTGACGAGGCGGTCCCAGTAGCCATGTGCACGGCAGAGCAGTTTCGTCTCCTTCCATTGTATGGCATGGTCCTCATTGATACTATGCTCTGCCACCGCGGATTTTTCCGGCCTCGTCAAGGAAGCCATTCACATCCGCATCAACCGCAACAACATCAACAGAGACACCGGGTTTCAAATCAGCAATGCGTGGAAACCAATAGTGAACACCTTTATATATGACAAAAATGGCGGGAAAAGCGTAACACGCGAGAGCCAATCAGATTACACCTGACCATGAACGGGATGTATATATACCGGACCACTTTGAGAATACGGCATTCAGAAGATCCCCTGAGGATGAACAGCAAGTCGCTGTTCGAAACGTCGGGAGAGATGCAGAATATCAACCGGTGGAAAACCCGAGAAACCTTCCTGCTACTTCTCCCAATGATTCTTTCCTTGCTCAACGACCTACGCAGATGCAAATTACTTCTGTTGTCTACCGCCTTCATCAAACATCCAAACAACTTAGCTTTTGCGATAGTCGCGTAGCTCTTCACTTTAGCCACGTGTAATTTTTCAATCCTCATTTTAATCCGGTGTTTGACGACCGCCCATTATGATTCTTGTTTCCCAAGGGCACCTAGAATCTTGAATTCCATCCCCCGCTCCTCGGGCGTCGTTACCGCTAAATTCATGTGTGACTTAATGGGTCATCCGGGACACTTGGTCCTGAAGCACGTCCCTCGCCGATTTCTCAGCCATGTTTTTCTCCCTGGGTCACTAATTTAAAGTAATGCCCGTTTTTATCATAAGGTTTAATCCGGAATGAAATTTTGCCCCCACCTCGAAATTATGGGCGATATTACAGCCCTGTGAGCGAGTCTCCGGACGCTGCAATCAACCTTTATTCCCGGGAAATGTTCCTCGGAACAACAGCAGTCGTTGAATTTCCCTCGGATGTGACACCACGGTCTCTCGCGCCGTCTCGCAATATATACCTACCTTCCTACCTAAGCGAGCTAGCTCTCTCGGTTTCAACTCTTTTTTTCCACTCTCCCGTGACTGCAGAAGGGGACACCTCACCCCCCCCCCCGCCCATTTGCCTCCCCTCTCCAAGCGCAGATGTGGCTAACAAGAGTCCTCCGGCGAAATGACTATCCATATCCAGTACGTATGTATGTAAACTTGTGTGTGTGTATGTATAAATTCCTATCCTCCTCCTCACTTACCCCGTCGACTACCGCTTCGGTCTTTCGTCCCTCCGCCCTCCCTCCCCCACCGCACTCCCTACGCTCCCTCTGCTCGTCTCGCCTCCCCAAACTGCCTCGTGACTTTGAAGAGACATCCTCCGGGCTCGTAGCGAAGGGAACGGCCGTGTTTATGACCCGGTCGATGCAGTCTCACCCACACTGCCGGGCTCTCCCTCCCCCAAACCTACCCCTCCGTCTTCCCCCCCCCTCCATCCGCTTTAATGAGGAACAAGCGGCATGATTAGGCGCCATTGTTGCGGAGCACGGCACGACTTGTTGTGAAAACCCTTGCCTCTTCCCTCTTTCTCCCGTCTCACCTCCTTCTTTCCCTATCTTCCCATCTATCTATCTCTCTGGCTCCCTTTTTTCCTGTCGTCTCCCTCCTTCCTCTTCTCTTTTGCCTTTTTTATCCCGTCTCCTCGTGCCTGTATCCCTTTTCTTTCACCACGTGTCCAAACATGCACTGCCGTACCTCATTCTCAATCCCCATCCCATCCCCTTGCCCAGGGCGTTTAGCTTCCCTCCATTATGCTAGCTGCACTTAGCCGAGCGATATTGTGATTTGCGATACGTTCTTGGTCTATCGCAACCGATGCGACATATTTCCATCGTGGCATCAATTGACGCGTCTCATTTCTATCGGGGTTATTGGAGGCGGGGAAAAATCCTCACTTGCCTACCCTAGGGTTGTAATTGCGAATCCCGTCTGTGTGGGTTTTTCACAACTTACGGCATGGTTGAAGGTGTTCTTCGCCTACTCTTTGAATATCCCTATGTAAAACGATTTAGATGTTGTTTGAGGCATCTCATGCCTCATTCAAACCCCGTGTATAATTAATGATAGATCGCAGCGCATTTCACAAGATGTACTGAAAACATGTTGTCTTATTGCTGCTTGTTGACCAATAAGTGTAACTTTTTGAGAGATCGGGCAAGGAAGGAGTTTCGGGAAAAAGATGAGCAAGTAAAAGATTTGAGAGGATTCGTACGTCTTCAGACATTGAGGTGGTCAATAATGATACATAGAGAATGGTGGATACAAAGAACCAGCCGATATTTCGAGTAAGTAATCCATTTGATGATCACGATTATATAGGGATCGAAAAACAGGTTAGCTTCAAATATAGGCAATGGTTGTAGAAAGAGGCAAAAGGTCTTCTAGATTCTGTTGTTGCAAAAATTAATTTTTAAAATTAGAACCGCATGATACCGAGTAGGTATTACTTAAGCGTCTGGCCAAAATTGCATTGCATACCTACATGACTTGATGTCGGGAAGCTCATCCGATATTGCATTGTTATCCCATCTCAATGTTACGTGGATTTTGCGGCGCACGTAATATCGAACAACCTATCCCGTCTTGCACTGTGGCCAGGGGGGGGAGGGCTTAGTATATAAAGCCCGGATGAAAAGGAGAGGGTAGAAGTAGGGTGGAAGAAGGAGTGGCAGTCGGAAGGGACCGAGGGAACAGGGGTGGGTGAAGAATGGCGAGGAAGTAGGAGGGTTTGGTGGGTTTATAAGGGTTGAGGAAGATCCCGCGGCGAAGATAGCCGACGGGGCCGCGGAACAAAAGGTTGATGTCTGAGATAGGCTCTGGCCGAAGGAAAGGGGTGATTAGTTCATTGGCAGTATTTGAGGCAGATTCGGAGGGGAAGGGGTTGGGTATTGTTGTTGATCGTGGCGGTTAAAAAGGGCTCACGGGTGGGGGCATTATATCGGACGTTATCGGGGAAGGGCCGGGGAATGGCCGAGGATGTTGAGTGAGAGAAGCTCGGTGAGAAGTCACCGGGGGATGGAAAGACGAAACAATTGGCTGCGGAGAGATCATATGACAAGTTTACTCAACTATAAGGGAGTGAAATAAAAAGTTTCATTTCCATAGGGATGTGGGAATGAGAATTATGTGCCGCATTCCAAATACATCGCAATGGGCGTAGCTGGATGAATGTAGAATGGAACGCAATGAAAAACTCGAATCATTATCGTCCATCTGTGGTTTCTGTATGAAAGAAAAGGGTATTTTCCTTCATTTACATTGCACGAACCTCAGCATATTACATTTGAAAAGCTTTTTCACCGTACATTTCCGTAGAAAAAAGGGTTGACCCTCACAATAATAATGGTGTGCATTGGTCATAGCAAATTTCTGTTGGAAATGATTGATACACACTTAAGGAACAAACGTTCATAGATATTATACTTTTTTATTGTATTTTCTATATATATTTAAAACATAACAAAATCCTACTTAATAGGTTTTAGTGAGAATAACAGACATTGGAAGCGCGGGAATACAAAAAAACTTCAGGGTACAGCGCTTCCATTGGCGTAGTGGAGAGACACATTAGGTGCGTTAAACATGTATATGGTCAGTTCTCATCACAGCATTAGGATTATAATTGGGCTTCGGAGCGGCATCCGATGGCTTTGGTTCGTTTAATGTAAATTTGATCGCCCCATAATGGGCAGGGGGTGAGGCGAGATGACTGTTAGTTCAAAAAAATTCGAGTTCTATGTACGGCAATAACTTTTGCGATATTCTTATTTTTCGTGAAGTGAGATGGCATAGAATCGACAAAATATACCAATTGTACTGCTTTTTTAATGATTTTCTATCGATGAAAATCTTTGGGAAAGTCTAATTAGGTATATATACAACCGATCAGAACAGCATCTTCAAGCTGAGAATTGTCATCTTTTGAAATTTTTGTAGTAAGTTAGTTTGTGGAAGGAGTCGCTTCCTTTCATTCTCCTTGAAATTTTGCCGTTTCCTTTGGTATGCATAACTGCTATTGATACGTATGAGCGGAAGCTAGCTAATTTATTGGTTACAGATCGTTTCCATATTTTTATTTCACTCTGTTTTTAGTTAGATATATAGTTTTCCATTCATTTGCAAAAGCAAATGCTGAAGTTATATAGATCTTTGTTGTATATTACACAAGCTATTGTGATCGTTGGCACACGCGATTTTTTAATTTCTTAGTGTATTTAGGTGGTGATAAGGAAGTTGTTTTCAGTGATGGCTGTCCATCGTCAGCCGGAATGTTGGTGAACCGCTTCTGTCAAATTTCCTCACCTTGAGAGTTACCGGCCTACTTACTGCAGTTCTGAATCCCTAGGCTAATTCATAACGACCCACAACTGGCTTCTATTATTGAAGTATGTATAAACGTGAGTTTCCGTATTGCGCGCACTTCTAAGACAAAAGTAAATGTTGGGCATCCAATAGTTTCAGCTCACGTTAAATGCTAGCTTAGCTCTTGAGTTTTATGTTATTGAGCCGAAATTGGGGAAGGAAATAAGGGGGCGAGGGAGGAAGAGGAAGGGGATGATCTAAGACAGGAATCTGACCCTTAACGGCGTGAGTGTAAGCAGATGCGACCATAGATATAGTCGGAAGCCTCCGTTCACCCCTTACCCCAAAGCCTCGACTCACTGTGCACCTCCTCCTTGCTCCTCGGCTGGAGGGAAAAGGTATGGGGGTGGAGACATCGGACGTTTCAGAGAATTTAAGGCCGAAGACGTCCCTCCCCCTTCCCGCCCATCCACAACAGGAACTCCCGCTCTCGCCTGCTGTGCTTGGGCTCACGTAACCAATCGATGGATATTGCGGGTAGCGTGGGTGTCAGTCGGTTGGTTGCCTTGTAGCGGAAGTTATTTTTTAAAATGCTAATTCTCGCTACGCGGACGTCCGAGCTGGCAAAAGATGTTTATCTCAGCCTTTTCCCCCTGCGCCTCCCACTCAACCATCTCTCCCACCTTTCGTCCGCCGAAGAAAGGCGCTAATTGTGATAAATTGTGTTTCGGTTCATCTACGAGGATCATTAGGGGAGCATTAAAAGGTCTTGTGTGGCGGCTTCCCATCTTTCCTGGTCACTGTCGTTCGTGAAACATTAATTTCCCTAATAGTTTTCGTTTTTCGCTGATTCACTTTTTTAATCCCTCCTCCCCCCGTTATAATCGCGCGGATGGGGGTAATCATGGCCTAATTGGATGGAAATATGGGTCCCGAGGAGTAAAAATAAACGCGGAACGGTTGCGGAGTGTATTGTGGGGGTTCAAGGCGTAAGTTCTCAGTGTGATTCGCGTGATTTTAATTTGGTCCGCCCGTCGCACCTGTGCTCGGACTCAAAAAGAGTGCTCCGATTGTGAAATTAAATGATCCAGCCACCCGTTACGTTTTGGACTTAATTATCTCATTATTGTTCAAACTAATTTCATAATTTTCACCGATTACCTTTCCCTTACTTCTCTGCTCAAGTCATAGATTTTAACACTGTCATTGTTTGCCTTCACATCTCATTAGTGCATTGTGTCATAATAGTAATTATCATTCTTCGATTTGTTTTGCAAAGAATATTTTTAATTGCTTGAGCTAAAAATGGCGTGCGTCATTATCCCCGCCTATGGCAGCTATATTCACATTATGGAAGACTAAAAATGGAGCATTTTATCTTTCATCAGCCATATGGGTCTTGTAGATAATATTAGCTGAATGTATGTTAAGCTGTACTGAATAAATCAGCAACTGACTTCTATTTTTGTTTGTTTGATTGTGGTTTAGAAGGATATATTTTTTCTTCGAAGAAATTATCGTGGTTTGGAATATAACAAGGAGTTAATTGTGATTTGAAGATTATCCGTGTCATTAATTTAATTATTTTCAGTTTTCCTGTTGTAAACTCTGTAGGAACGCAGTTGTATACATAGGTTGTTAGTAAACGAGTGAAATCAATTTGCAATACTTCAATTCTTAATTTAATTGTGCGTTTATGCAGCATCAATGGAGACCTAGTCGTCGTAAAACCGAGTTTAACAAATCACGAGGATCATTTTAAACATTAGCCCTGGAGGTAGAAATAAATGGGAAGTCATTTGCAAGTAATGAGTAGGAAAACTTGACCAAAGCTCGTAAAAATATTGGCAGGCAAGGATTTTTTTGTCAGGAAAGTTAACGTCTCATTCTAGTCCGAACTGTTATTTGAGGATCTTCACTTCGTTTTCTTAACTTTTTCCCCGTCCGCTCCCGAAAGCAACGTTCCATGGCCTTCAAAATGGCCCCGAAAGGACGATCGACCGAAGATGAGACCGATTCATTCGTCCCCTTCACTGCCCTCCCACGCCGGATCTTATATCACCATCTCTGCTTTTTTTCCCTATTCATCCTCCTTCTTGTTATTATACACCCCCCTCCTCCACCTCATCGGCCACCTCCCCCTGTTCTCGAGCCTAAAATTCCCCTTTTTATCTCTCCCTCCCTCCAGTATTTATCGTCTTCTCCCCTTTCACCCCTTGATAACTCAATCTCTTTCCTTCCCCCGTATCTCCAAGCCATTTCTCTTCTTCCTACTTCCTACATCCACGGACCGCAGAGGCCGCGTCTTCCACTTTAACCAACCCCCTCCTCCCTCCCTTCTCCGCTGCGGGTCCCCCTGCTTTCTCATCCCCCCCCCAAACGACCTCCCCCATAGTCTACGGACCGCCTTGGGAGTGGGTGAATGAGTGACGTACCGCTCTCGCTTGCTTCGCCTCCTCGCCTACGGTATCTCCCCTGAGAGAAAGGGAGGAAAGAATCGAGAGTATACCACGCGACTATCTTACCCCTTCTTCAATGGGGATAGGGTACTATATACGCCGACCACTGGTGTTTTCATCTTCCTCTGTGTTCGCTATTTGAGGTCCTATTTACTCTGGTTCCGTAATATCCTAGGTACATACATATCCCGTTTAATCCCCGAATTATTAAACCAGTCTTTTAAGTTGTTGTATATTAAGTAACATTTTTATTCCACGTAAATTTTAATTTAGACGACCCGGGTTTTGACGTGGCACGTCATCACCAGATCTGATGTATATATCATGAGGTCTCTAGTCATCTTATATAAAACGTATGTGGAATAATGAAGTTACTTCATTTACAGTGCATAATAAACTCCATGAAGTCACGCCAGAGGCCACTGAGCAGTATTGTATGCGCTGTTATTTTCAATTTTAGAGGATTGGTTAGAAGGCATGCTTATTTTATTTCTATGAAGTAACTTTGTTATTCCACATAAGTGTTATTTAAGACGACCCGGGTTCCGACGTGGCATTTCGACGTTTCATTATCAGGTGATGACGTGCCACGTCAATACCCGGGTCGACTCAATAGATTTTTGTAGAATTACTAAGTTACTTCATTTAAAATGTATAGTAAATTCCATGAAGTCACGCCTGAGACAACTGAGCAGTCTTGTATGCGATGTTATTTTCAATTTTATAGAGTTGGTTAGAACGTATGCTTATTTTATTTGATATGTCAGTTTATTGGAGAATACCATCCCTTCAGATATTCCTCTCCTCATTTCTAAGAGATAATCTGAGAAATTAAGTTAGATCTGTATCTGAACAGTTGAGATGTAGTTAATGGAGGAAAAGTGAAAATATTCAATAGAAACCATTGTTAATTCAAATATTTTCTTGTTAATTTACGTATCGCCAAGGCAAGTCATGACAATTAGCATTATTCTTTCAAAAGTCATATTAACATCTGATCTTGCCGCATTATTCATAGTTTCGATCTTTAAAGGCTGCCTCAGTCCTCACTAACTCGGAATATCAAGAAACTAATGTGATAAAGGTAAAATTTCAAAAGCCGTAAACAAGGCCTTTTTTGTTTGCGGATTTTGGAGACCCTGCCTTTATTACTTAAATGGAGTCGTAAGAGCTTACTTCTTGACAAAGAAACTGTTGTACGTAGAAATATCCTGTTTTCACCAGTTAGCGCCAAAAATATTGGGTAAATGGAAAATCGTTTCTTTGATGAGTTGATACTTATCATTTCAGAAAGGAAGAAAAGCATATTTTGATAGACAATTTTCTTCAGAGTTGAACTCTTTAATCGGAAGCGATAAAAAATCAGGCTAAAGTGTGCGGCACACAATTATACTTATCCTTTCGATTCAGTTGTTTATTTAGAAAGTTGAATTTATAGATATTTTGAATTCGTGATAAAATGGAATACCATACACCCTCGGTGGTCCTCCGTTACGGCCGTTTCTTACCTCGGGATGTGCTGTGCGTTTAACCGTCATGAAAACTAGAGTTTTCCTTTTAGTGATTCTATTCCCCAAATAGACTGCATGGTACTCTCTTCTATTTAAAACACATGGCGCAACGGAGTCTATGCGTTTTGTTAACCTAAGACTGTTAATACTACTTCAACTGACATCGTAAAACATTTACTTTTGCCGCTGAAACAAAACAAAAAAGGAGTAAGACTTGTTACTAGGTGGGAAGAAGTTCCAGTACAGTGGCTAACGGGAATCAACATATAAGAGCCTTATATAAAGTATTAGAGGGAGGCCTGAAAACTATGTATACAGAGCTAAGCGTTGCTTTAGCACTGGTGTGGGATACAGTCCTCAAGCTGTCAATTCTCCCTTGCGTTGCAATATTTGATTGACTGCTAGTGCTTAACGCCTAGTTCATACGTATCCTTCTAAATTGCTATGAGTATTAGGAAGCCTGGGTAGTGTAGTGGTCAGCGCATTGTTCCGGGTAGTCAAAGGGCCGTGGCTCAATTCCCAGTCCACATCGATTTTTTCTCATTTCAATTTCATTGACTATAAGAGCCATGTTCATACGTTCATTTGAAGGAGATAGAGTGTACCAGTCAATATACGGGATGAGGAAGTATCGCCCGATGCTATTCATGCTGTGAGGAGCGTACTGCTACAATCCCGAAGTGAACGCCTGCGATGGTAAACAAGGGCCTATTGAGGCCGGATTTTTGGGGAATGTTTTCCCATGGCGCCGAAGGAGTTTCGTTGTGGAAGAATGTGGTGACGTGAGGTGGTAATTGTGTGTGTTGAAGCAGATATAAATGAGGGACGACGGAAGAGATTTTGAATAGATGAGCGAGTTTGCATTTTTCATCGTTCCAGATCACTTCTGCATTCAGGTCTCTTGATTGTGCTGCGGAAATCTGAGGTCCGGCAAAAATTGCGTTTTGCTACGCTTTGTATATGGATGCGGCCAAACCGATTGTAAGTTTCTAAAGATCGCGCATTGCTTTCTGTTGGGGTATCAAATTTTCCCTCGCCACAGGATCTCGTACTTGTAGTCGACACTACGCATAGGCTCAAGGTTTTGTTTCGCAATAATAAAATGGATCTCTCCACGTATTATACCGAGCTCGTGCTGGGCAAATCTGCCGCTTGTGCTAAGTAAACCTGCATTGCCTTTGGAATGATTCTGTTCGGTATATTCGGCAAATAATGATACCAAATCTTACCGAAATAGCGAAAATGCACATATTTTTCATTACATTTCACATAAAATTTTGTTGAATAATGGAAATTTTATTCACTACTCTCCCCTGAAATTTTGCAGTCCTTAGGTTTTTCGAACATTCGTGAACAAATTTTATAAAAATTTACTGGGAACTTAATTCTGCAAAGTTATTCTAATGCGTGCTTGAATGAATCAGTGCCTGAATGAGCATAAATTAGGCATGAGCAAAGCTGGTTTGCTAGGATAGGACAGTTTGAAGGAGAACTAAAATCGGAAGCAAGTTCTCTTCGTCATAGTCCGAGGAGTAAGTCCCTTGGACCTCACCATTCCGGAAAAGAAATGGCGTAATGTGTTTTTATAATCTATTTACTGGAATATTCTGCCTCGGTATAACGTAAATATTACGTTTTACCCTTTCCCTCATCCAACTTCTCATCCCCATTCTCTCTGTACTTCATACCTGCCACAGAGTGGCATGAAGAAGTGGCATGGAGCAATGGATTTATTCGCACATCTCAGGTAACCTTTACATTTTTTAATGTAAACGTTTTAACTTGGAAAAGGGAGCGGTCCAAATCGATTCACTATCATGATTAATTTAAAATAAATATTTTCAGTTACTTCTTTTATACATTAATACTTTTTTTACTCGGTCGGAAATTGAGGTCCGTAGCCGTAACAAGATAAAAGCGAGCCGTTTTTTCTTCTTCTCTTTCTCCGGGCTTATCCTAATGAAATGAGATATCTGGTGAAGTGAGGTGGGCCGATTTGGGGAGAGAGGGGCGGAGAGGGAGAATATTAGGAAGAGGAAAAGACGGCGATCGGCGGGAGAGATGGATGGGAAGAGTAGAAAGAGAGAGAAATCCGGTGAGTGGGGGGACGGGAGGGAGGGTGCAAGGGAATCCGCTCGCATCGTGACATCTAGTTTCGCAAATCGCACGAAATAAACGACGAACGCCGAATTCAATTCAATTCAAGAGGGAAAGCGATCCCAATCCCCGTTCGTAAATTCCTCTCCTTGTATATACCTCTTCTCTCCTCTCCGTGATACGTCTTTCGAAACTTGTCTTCCCTCTTCTTCCGCCTACGTTCTCTACATTTCCTGGTGTTCTGCGTCTTCCGATCTGCGGGCTTACGTTTGGGACTGTGAGCGTGCCCTCTGTTGATTCGACATTATTGAGCTCTCTCGCTGGGCCTTAAGAAATCATCGGGTTCGGGTAACTTAGGAAAAGCCCAATGAATTGAGTGAGTATGTTTGTTTATTTTTTATTTTTGAAATGGAAAGATCATGTCAATAAATCAATACTACTGACATTCGTTTCTAACATTTAAAATGAGAAGTTAATAATGAAATGCATTAGGAAAAAGGGTTTTAACACTGCGCTGAAACAGTGTAAAACGAGAAGTTAAAAATGAAGCGCATTAGAAAAAAGTGTTTTAACGCTGCGCCGCGCCCTCAGTTGATTCGTCATTATTGAGCTTTCTCGCTGTGCCTTTAGAAATCGGCGGGTTCGAATGACTTAGGAAAAGCCTAATTGATTTAGTGAGTACAATTATTTTTTAAGTTTTGAAATCGAAATACCATGTCATTAAACCAGTACTACGGACATTCGTTGCTAACTTTCAAAACGAGACATTAACAGTGACACGCGTTAGAAAAAAAAAAGTGTTTTAACGCTGCGCTGAAATAGGCGCGTGCCCGTTTTGGCTTTGATTTTGACATCACTTCATAGTAAATACCGTAACTCAGCTCTTAAAATTAGAAACTATTTCAATTATACACCAAAAAAGGTGATATTGACTCCTTTTTACGCACGCATGTGTTTCATTCCTGCAATTTTTGTTTTAGGAGTACAATCCATTGTGTCTCACATTAAAACAGCATTGGAAATTGCTTTATTTCTAACACATTACTTTTAACAGTCCTTGCTTTAACTTCCAGTACATAAGCTCTCTATAAGTACAACATTATGTAAAAGTTATTGGGATGGCTTATACTTCGTGGCTTTGTTTTATTTACCAGATCCAATTCAGTGCTATACCGTTTTTTTAGTGGAATTTTTAACTTAGAATTAACAAATACAATTTCCGAGGTATTCTTTTGTCATAATATGTGAAGTTAAAAATCCATAGATCACGGTAATTAAAGCCGCTTTTTTGGCCAGGTATTATCATGCAATTAATATTGTAGAATATTGCCTTGTAATCCGCATCACGGGCCTCCGTCCTTAGAAACTTAGCCTACATAGGATTGTAGGATTACTAAATGAAAGTTAGAGGTAAAATTCAGTTTTGAAGGCTGTCTCTAACCGATTTCGAGATAATCGATTAGCTTTCTGATATTTCATTTTCATTTCAAGAGTTGTGAACAGAATTGGAAATGGAAGAAAATATATTTTTTGTAGAACAAAATTTTTATTGAAAATCGATTTCGGCCGAAATCGTTTTTTAGAGGGGGTTCAATTTAGCCGGAAATTGCTTTTTACCGAATTAAACTTTCCCGTGTGTATGGCTTTCGATGTTATTCTTGAAACTAATTAAATTTTACATTCATTGTCATATTTATTATCAATATTCATGTTGCGGAAAATGAGTATTGCATAAAAACGCTGCGTAGCCTTTATATAATGTGTAGGCAATGTATACGGATATGTGGCCTCAAGTATTTTTTTTGCTCATGACGATGATTTGATAAATAAGCGAAAAACACCAATGAACCAAATATTATTGGCATATTAGGTAGATAGATATTTTGTTTTGTAACTTTTCATGAATATCTATGTTCCGCCCTTTTTTATGTTTATTGGAACAAAACAGTTAGAAATATGCAAGTGAAACAAATCTGGGGTGGAATAAAGTGGAGAATAGCGTTACTGCATTGCGAGTTATATAACTTCCATGCAGATAGAAATACTCATAAATCGAGGAAGTATTTAGCTAAAGGTGGGGTATCCATTTATTTGTGGTATTAGGTTAATTTAATAGATATGAATGGTACTGGACGAAAAGATCTCTGAGAAAATGAACTTGAATTACATCTTCCACCTTCGGAAGGTTAACTAAAAAAACATAATTATTCGGTATGTTTAAGGAAGTTATTTTCTCGGTTTCTCCGTTTTATACGGAGTTTGAGAATCACATCTCAGGGAAAATGGTCACCCACTCCATAAATAAGCATGGTATGGAATATCATTGCAATTATTTACTACCAGCGATATAAATTTAAAGATATACATTTTTTTATGGTGTTCGTTTTTTATGCGACATTTCGTTAATGGATTTTAGGCACTGTTTAATGTTGAGTATCCTTCATCGGAAACCATCGAGAGGCTTAGGTTATAATTTTTTTAAACTTAGTAATGTGATATTCAATGCTATTCTCACATTGATAAACTTGTCAAAAAGTCGTTCTAATTTGCTATTATTAAAACTCAATAGATTATTGGAAGTCAACCAATTGCGAGTTAAGGCCAGAATTTTTTTCCCTTGAGGGACGTAGTGCCCAAGAAGTCTCCGAAACAATCGAAATACAAATTGTGTCATCGGCTGGCAGTGTGCTTTCGGGATATTGGCTAAAGCTCGTGATATCCGACGGACGTTTCCCGACTCCCCATTGGTGCCCGTGCGATTTGAACTAGAGACTGCCGGTTGGGAATGTGAGGTCGTTTGCCCCCCATCGTCGTCTCTTGGGGCAGATGATTGCTTTCTTTTTATCTTTGCTGAGTAATTCACGATCTTCCTCTCTCCTTGAGGAGAGATGCCGATTGAAGGGGGGGAGGGCGACCTCTTGGGGAGTGGGAGGAAGGATAAAGTGGGGACCATGTCCCTGATTGGCAGACCTTATCAGGCCTCGAATGTTCTTCACGACTCGGGAAGTAAAAGATTTCAGTGGGGGTTTTTATTTTTAATACTCCCAGAATTCATCACGAGTCATGAGCGAGCTCCATTCCGCCGGTACTCTTCTTGAAGTGAATGTACTTTCCTTTTCCCTGTGACGTAACCATGTACCTAATCATTGGACTGCATATATCATCTCAGTATCATGCGTCATAAGTTTACTTGACAACCATTCGATACCGATAAACATCAACTTACTAACTATTTTAGGTGAAAAATGCTCATAGTTTTTATATTGGAAGTAAATCATTAGTAAGTTATTATATCCCATTGGTATACCATAATCAAAATGATAGATTTGAAATATAGCATCAGCCTTAAGACTAAATTCGTAGACTGAACTTCTATTTTACGGACAATGATTTGATTGAAGTAAAATATTTGGTGACAGTCCTTAACTTACTAATTACTGACTCTTTGTCTTACGTTATTTTACTTTTATGTTGTACATTGCTCCCCTTCAATAGCTTCAAAGTTTCATATCTCTTCTGCATTTCTATATGACCTAATGAAATATTCATACCGATATTTTGGATGAGAATAGGTTCAAGTGTGTTTTGGAGTTAATTTTAGGCACATATATTGTGGAAAAGAGTGGTGTTTAAATGTAATAATTTGATCTAATTTCATATAATGGTGTACATGTGTAATAATAATAAACGTCTTTTTTTTGCAGGTAAGTGCCTATTGGAATCCTTTCAAAATGGAGGTACGCGTTTTCTCACACCGTCACTGGATACTGGTTAGTTGATTGATCACATCTTGGCTTTCTTGAACTGTAATCATATATTTATAGCCGGAAAGATTTTGCTGCCGTTTCCTATATTATTATCACGCTCGCAGAGGAAACAAATGGCGCAGAAGGTGCCCCAATTATTTGTAATTTATCCCGCATTACCGCGGTCTCATGCGAAGTTTGGTAACAAGCGTTGAGTTTCAAGTGGGATTGAATAAGTTTTTTTTCCCAAATTTCATTTGTCAGTGACCTCTAAACGATTTCTAATGACACTGTAAAAAGGGACGAATGAAGGTTGACTGACTAGAAGGCATTCTCTTCAGTTTTTTCCAAGTCCTCTTCCTCGTCCTTTATCTGATGATGACGGCGAAAAGATTTTCCGTAATTTGTGGTTATTAAACATGGAAGCATGAAAAGTCGAGTTGGTATTAAGCACTATATCATCCGATAAGCATCGACCCCCAATCCTAGCAGTTAGGAAAGGATTTGGAATGAAAAAGAAATCCAGAGCTTAGAGGCGTGATCGATGGAAGGGTTTTAACGGTCACGAACTTGAGAGAGTTTTAAAAAGCACGGCAATGTGGCAAGAGTATTCCTCTGTTCGAGAAGATGAAGTGAATTGCCACGATCCATAAAAGGGATCGAGGAGCTTTAGTAGACGGGTGAAAGAAAGCCGTTTATTTTCGATGGAGACATTGAAATTTATGTGCATGTGAACCGTCACTTCTTACGGCTTTTTTGTAAACACAGGAGATGTCTTAGCTAAGTTATGGTTGCCGAAATCTGATGTGCAATGCTGTATTTGCTCAAATGCGGGAGAAATTGGTTCGCTTATACGCAGAATAGAAAGCCTTATTAGAGCGGGAGTATCAGAAAGGACGACGAGATGGAGTTTGCTTAGTTACGAAAGTAAATCTATCCATTTGTGAATCACTTTAGTATGCTTACCCGTGATGCGCGGTAATGGTTACAAAAATCAACTTCATATTCCCAAATTAGTGACTCTAGATTATTCTGAATGCTTCAAAAGAGAAGATTACACTGGTTCATTTTCTCTCTTCTAATTCTAACGCTGGCGTTTTATTTCATAGGACCTGCGTTACTTTCCCCCCTGTGCATTACAAATGTGGTTTAAGTGACTCAGTTCCTAGTAAAGTACACATTTTGGTTCTCATATTTCGCGTAAAATCTTCATTTGTCTGTCTCCCATGTGATCAGTTTCATTCATTGATGTTTAAGGTGATTCCACAAGCCGAAAATATTTTTCCCCTTCAATCAATGAACCAAGTGGCAGAATACCAACTCATTTCGATAATAATGTAAAATGGGCTGAAATATTCATTGGTGAGTGAATGCCTGTTGACTTAAGGAGAAAAAAATACGACTTCCAGGGAAACGACCGTTGGAAAATTAGGGCATTGAACAAAGCAAACTATGGAAACAGAGGCCTCGTGTTCTCCCGTAAATTTCTCTCCAGAGCCAATTAATATCTCCGCGTTATTCCTCCATACTCTCGTGCCTTCTCAGTGTATCCCACCCCAGAAGCACTGTGTGTGCAAACGTTCCTCTCTCCTCAGCTCTCCTCCTTCCATGTATCCTCGTACCTAATCCTTTCCCGGAGGAGAGAGGAAAAATGAAGGAGGAATGGGAAGGGCTATGAGGGGAGGGGTTGGGAAAAACAAAAGGAAAATGAAAAAAAAATCGTGGAAATGTTCCATAAACTTTCCGCGGAAATAATTTCCGCTCGTCTCCCGGGAATAGCGTTTAAACAAGAGGAGAATAGAGCGTTTTTTTTCTCTTTCTCTCCGTCCTGCTCGGCTTCCAACCTGCACCCGATTCCGACCGTTAAAAACTCCCGGTTCCCACGTGTTCAAGGCCTTTACCTTCATGATCCCCTAGCTTGCCTGCCTCTCGTTCAAACCCGCCACTGCACTCCTCCATGTCTTGCGGTGTAAAATGACGTCCGCTCGGCGTTCTCCAGGCGGGGAAGAATGAGGAGTGGGGAGGGGAGCGCGAAGCTTATGCGCGCTTGACCCGCATTCTCAGATTTTTACGATCGAGACCCGATTGTGTGAGGCCACCCTTTTCCTTTCTTCTTCGTTCCCTCGATGCATTTTTCTCCCTCCCGCCGTGTGAATAATTCCCTCTTCGCCGTCAACCGTGGAGCGATTCCGTTAATTCATCCGCGGTGTACGAGAGAGAGAGAGGGAGACAGAGGACTTTGACCCGGCGTAATTTTTTTTAACTAAAAGAATTTTCCATTTTTGCGCATGCGATTGTACGAATCCGACTGTTGTGTCGATTTTGCAGAAATTTACGCTCGGTGGGATGAAGGGTGAAATTCATGCGAGGCCATTGCTCGTGTGAAATGAGTGGAACACATAATTTGTATTGTCATTCTGTTTTTTTCTAGTCCACGCTTTCACAACCTATATTGAGCAAAGGTTCTTCGGCAGTTTTCATTTTTGTCATTAGTCAATGCGTGAAATACTCCTCTTCTACCCCATCTCTATAAATAAGTTTTGAATGTATCCGTGAGGTAAGATTTTATACTTAGTAAGGGGAGCGAGGGTAGAATGTATTTTTTGAATCACAACATATTTATAGAAGTTTGATTTGTTGATGTTTATGCCGGATAGTGATACGGGCATTGGAGATGCATTTTTTAATGATTTTTTGTTTTTATAGTGAGAAAAAATATGTATTAATTTGCTCACCTAGGAGAAGCTTGAATATTTTTCATGATGGATGAATAGCGGAGTTTCCGTGTAATGCTTATTAGGTTAGGAAGTCCTCTGCATTGTATCTTGGGTAAGCGGAATCTGTTCTCTGTCCCTGTAATTATTGCGGCTTTCCATGTGAGACTGCTTCACATCGAGTAGGAGCATTTTCAGTGGAAACCGGTAAATGGGCTATTTTTTCTCTGATTCGTCCATGAAATTATAATTTTGTTCAGAAATAACCGTAATTTACCTTTTTCTCTATTTCACTAAAAGTTTTTTCAGTATATAATTAGGAAAAATGTTTTCACGTAACGAAAAAGACCCAAAATTAAGCTTATCTGTCTAAGATAGGCCATTGGCAGGCTGATAGGTCGTGAAACTCTAGTTCATTTCTGAAATTTGATACGAGAGTTGTGATTCAACCAAACAATAAATTATCCGAACGCGGATTTGGAATTCTTGAATCATTTAACTCTTATAATTGGTAATTTATGAGTTTTAGAGGCTACACTCATGCATTCTGATACGTACTATCCATTCTAGCTGCTGAAAAGTATTTTTATCATCCTGAAATTAGTTTTAGCTTCGTAAAATGCTGTCAATCTGGTTACGCCCGAGCGTAGTTTTATGTATTCAGAAATTCCTCATTGTTAGCCCTCCCCTAAAATAACTTCTCCTCCCAACAGCGTTTTACCACCACCTGGATAGTTTTTATGATGATGTGTATAAAACTCGCCGTCCGATACGAGCTGTGCGTTTTCTCCTTTATCCTCCGTTCACATTTCTTTCATCCCGAAATACGTTTTGAGTTGACGAAGCTCCTTTACTCTCGTATTAAGCGATTTAGCGTGGATGGGGGCCAATGCGCGATACGGAGCAGGCAAGAAAGTCGTCCCTAATTCCCATCTTTACGGGCGCTATATAACGCTCGACAGTCGCCGTCCACCCCCTCTGCTTAAGACCGTCGTCTCCTCGAGACGGGGCGAATTTGAGAAGGGGGGAAGGGTGGAAGAATCCACGTAAAAGCGCGTCCTCCCTCGGTGATAACGAAGGACCGACTGCCGCTCCTGGTGCACTTCAAGATTCGAGGCGCGTACCAAGTCTATAACGTGTAGTACTTAGTCATCTCGTCCCGCCTCCCATCTGCCCTCCCGCACATCTTTGCACAGGAGCGTAGTGAAGTCGTCTTATCCTCATTTCTTTTCGTTTCTCGATTCGTGTAGCTCCTATCCTTCAAAGTTCGGTCCACAGCGGACGTTTCTCCCTTTGTCTTCCTTTAGAGTAATCACCTAAGTCCGTAGAATAGGCTCCTTTGGCCTATTTCTTCTAAAATACATCTTTCTTTAGGTTAATGTAGCCTTTTTTCCCTGCTCAAAATGAACATCTTATGCTTGCTGATTTCATTTCATAGTTTCAGCAGTTGAAATAAGTATTGTGTAAAGTTCATATTAGCGGTGTAAAAAACTTGTTTGAAACAATTCAAAGTTTTTTATAATTTTTGTATAAGGATTATTATTGTCTTATTTTTCATGTCAGTCGGAGAATACGCTTTCACAACCGAAGTGTTTTTGCAGTACAAAACTGACTGCGGTTAAAAATAAACGTTTTTTAAATCACAATTTAACATTTGTACGATATGCTCTCTTTAATTTACAGCGCGATCTCTACGTTAGAACTCTCTCTGATTGTTAATACTCTCTCTCTCTGGAGCACAGAGCCTAACTATATACCGTTGAAAACGGCTAGTAGGTATTTCAAATATTAAAGCAAATATTTTAGAAAGCCTTGCGGGAAGATGCTGATATTTTAGTTTTGAATTTTATTTCATGTCTTCTCAATTTATTTCTCAAATGGTACTGCTACGGCACGAGGCTGCATTATTTGCCTCAATGACCTGCTGCTGTTTCTTATCTTTGATATATCCGTAGCTTGTTGTATGTTTTCCTTGTAATGTAAGCAGTAGATTTTTATAGCATCATCTGACCGATAACTTTGATTGTGCATTTCCGGAGTTCTTTAGACGGTTTCATGAATTTGGCCATTTCGGCTGATGTTATCATGTTGTATTGCATGCGTTATATGTAAAATGTATGCATCAGCCTCTGAATATCACCTACAGACTGAAGTATTCATGCAACATCATATGCAGTGCATATTATTAGGTCCACAGCGGAAGTTTAATGGAAACAATTACGCTTCATCTGTGTTACATCCATTCTTCGCGTGCGATCTTCTTTTTTTGTAGACGCTCTCTGTCGGCAAAGATCACCAGGTGCTCGAGTGGCAATTTTTGGTGAGTTAAAAAGCAAAATGCACGCAAGTATACCTTACCCCTATGACGATAGAAGGTTTTCAAATTGGATATCGGCAAATAGGGTCGGAACTATGGAGTGCTCCAAAATATCCATTTTGGTAATGATATTTTATACTCTCCAAGAGATGAGCCTACTCCAAATTGAAGTTATATGTTCCACTGCGGGGGATCATTTTACGTTCTCCCTCAATTCTTTCCTTAAGGACCAATTGAACGAAAAATCTTCAGTTTCCATGCTTCTATATCTCGACTTCTTGTTTTGTATGTAGATAAATTGTAAATTCATATGTAACCCATTTGTATTATGATTATTGGAAGTAAGTCATCAAGTTGTTTACGACATACCTAAAGTAGCTCTCATACTTAAGATGTCTGCGGAGGGTCCATTTTTCTATTTATCACAAGACGCATACCATTTCCGTAGGCAAAAGGAGAAACGTATCTTTTGATGATATTGGAAAATAATGAAAGAGATTTTGAGGATTCGTACTCAAAAGCCAATCACAGATAACATATTTCCGAATACTACTTCTATGACTAGTTCAATTCGCTAACCAAATGTATTTACTCCCTCGCCAGGTTAAAGTATTTTTGATTTCACTCATAATATATACCAAATATCACGGAAAGATGTTCTATATTTTTATGGTAAATATAGGTAACTTTCACGTTGTTTACGATTAAATTGCCAAGTTTTTTTCAAACCTTTGTCGTGTGATTGTGTAGTTACCACTATAGATACAATCAGTATAAAAATAGATGCCCTAGGAGATAAATTAGATCAAATATTGTTTCATTTTCTAGCGTTGTGTCGGTCAACTCAGCCATAAAATGTAATTATTTGTTTGAGTAGCACGAATTTCACGCATAAATGTTAAAAACAAGAGGCTTATCCGACCAGCAATATGCATTTCTTTTGTAGCTCCCCCTATTTGTTTTAAAATTTTATCAAGCGTCTTTTAGGAAAGTTACGTTGATTCCCATGTTTTATAGGAAATGAAATGCACCAATTAAGGTAGAAGATTATGGAATTGCTGTTTCAATAGAATATAAAGAGGTTCATCTGAGGTTTTATTTGAGTTTGTCGATCAAAAAGATTAAGTGTTCGCTACTCGTCAAATTAATCGAGGCCCACGAGTTTTGGACCCGTACTCTCCGTCTGCCCGCTTGGTTCTACTGTCTGGAAATGTGGACATGGCGGCGATTGTAACTCACCGTTATTACCGCCCAGGTTAATGCTTTGTCTCCCGCCCGAGGCGAGGAGGGATGCACGCGAGTCTTGCAGTTAGGTGAGTGATGAGTGCCGGAGCGTTGGAAGGACGAAGGGTTGAGGCGAACTTCCGGAGGTGAGGCCCTCCCGGAACGTAGCACGTGATAACGTCAAAAGGCTCAATAACTCACGAATATCTCGAAGTGCGGTCTAGCAGTGCCATCAGCTCGGGATGAAATGTGTGGGATGGATCCGAGAGAAGACTGACCGTGGGCTCTGCATACTAGTGGCCGGAGTTGACTGACAGGATGAGGCGCAAGCGAATGAGGATAGAGGGGAGTGCTTGGAGTAAATTATTCACGGCCTGAGGTGGAGAGAAGAATCTATGGCACCTGAACATGTAAAGAATGTTTCTTTGTACCCGGCAGGCATAAAATACCATGGGATAAGCCTCCAGAAACGAGCAGAGATGGAAAGAGGAACCAAAACGTTGTCACGGCTGTTGCCTACTCGTGATTGACAATGTTCTAAATATTAGGCATAATTTTTCTTATATACCTACTCTGTAGTTTTTTATCATTTGCGACGACATTTGAGCGTTGAAATTCATTGGTACCAATAAATATTTCGCGGAAACTCTGAAATTAATAATACTTACAATAACGTGTCAATTCTGGGTTTTAAAGTATCTCTCCAGAAGTAGCGTTTTCTAATTAGTAGTGCTGCAAAGAACCTATTGAAACGAATATCGAGACTTTCTAATGAAATATTCCTTTATATTCAACACTCGGTGCAGTTTTTTCTGGTTAGTTTATGTTTAATTTTCATTGTCGGGCTTTTTTTAAAAGTTATATTGGTTTCAGATATCCTTACCTAAAGTTTAATCAACACTGTAAAGTACCAGTCAGAGATTATTACGGAAGTCTTCGATTAAAGTGTTTTATTTTTTATGACAAAGCTTAAATATATGTCATTCGTCATCTACAGAATACTTCGTTAACCAATACCTGGGTGTGATAATGGGAACTGGTATAACTGAGTGGGGAGCGTCAATGTTTTTGTTATTTACCTGAAAAAATCAACGAAACCAACCGTCTGTTTCCCAGGGTTATTATTCCTGCGGAATTGTATTTCCATGAGTAATCGGTTTTTGACCTATATTTTGCGGCAAACCAAGCTTATTGCTAGAGCTTCAACGAATCGATCGTCAATATATATTTAATTCCCTTCGGAAGAAACTTGGAGACTTTTTTCATTTCCATTCACAAAACATTTAACGAGAGTACCAGCATTATGAATAGATTGGAAGGCGAAATATCCCCCAATCTCGAGAAAGTTATGACAAATTTATTAATCGATTTTGAGGACTGGAACTCAGGCCTCTCTATTTGTCTACTTTCGGTTTCTTGAAAATGAAAAACCGGCGGTAGTAAACACGAGATATCTCCCAAGGTCCGACGTGCGTTTGGTCCAACTGTTTTTTCACATGTCAACCCACACGTCAACGTTCTTTAGCACGTAGTTAGATACGGTAATCCAATATTGGCTGTAATACGCTGACCTCTTCCACGTAACCGTAAGCCGCATCCTGAATTCAGTCCCAGAAAGGTTCCCAAACTTCTCAGAATTTCACGGCCACTTGTCACACTTTTTATTTCCGCCGCAGCAATTTTTCAAAAACCTCCCAAAAGCATATCCCTGAGTGTGTATCTGTCCGTATATATCGCCTGCGGCTCTTCAGAATAAAGTTCCCCATAACTGTGGGGATCGGGTGGAATGGCTCATTTTATCTTTCGGCCTGCCGAACACGGGTTTGGATAGCCTATCTCGGGGACATTAAATGGTAGCGGGCGTTTGCCTGAGTTCAAGGCGACCAGGAGAAAATGTCGGGCATCACTGCCACGGTAAAGGGAACCGGAGGGTGGCAGGTCGTGGCCGGAGAGGAGGAATTATTTTTGGGGCATGAAAGGAACGAGAGAAAAGGGAGAGAGGGACAAAATCCTTGCCGTACCAGTGTATGTGAAAGGATTTTTTCGAACCCATACAAGTGTAAACCTGCTGTTCCACGGCAGAATCTTGATACAATTTTTATAACAAAATGTGATAGAGCTTCAAGTGAGCAACTCTGTATGAAAATAAAACAAACATATCGGAATATAAAACAAAAACCAGGATTTATCTACTCCTGCAACGCCGTAGAACTATGTAGCGGAGAATGTTAGGACACTGGCCATGAGGAAGGAGGGAATAGGGTAAAGGAGGTGGGAGAGAACGGAGGCGAAATATAAATTAACAATATGTTCTATGCTAGAGTCACGCTGTTCTAATTATAATCTCTATAGCGACATGGAAAGAGGGAGTTTTCGTAACAACCGTTTCCGCAGCGTATCGTTCTCATTTTGTCGCTTCTGTCAACTGTTGAGATATAGCACGAGATGAAAATATTATTCTACTAGAACTCAAAGTTTCTTCTAGAAAATTTATTAAGATTTATCAGCATATTTACAGCCGGAGCGTGATCACAAATCTAAAAACTCAAAACGTATATTGAATTCAACTGAGATGAGAGTACTCCCTAGGATTTTATTATAAAACCTTACTAGATCATGAAAGAAACACTTTGAGATGAGAATTTGAGATCAAAATATCGGGAAAAAGGAAAGATATCAATCAAAAGCTTATATAAATAGGAAGAATTACTAAAGGATTGACAAGATTTTTCGAGACAATGGTACAATTGGTAGACGGAGCGTAGAGAGACTCAGAGCAGCGAAAAGGAAGGAGTGGACATACCGAAAAATGACAAAATCCTAGCCCAAAGCAGTCAAAAGGATTGTCTCGGACCATACAAGTATAAAATGTCTTGGTGCGAAACGGGTGCGGCCGGAATAGAAGGAAACCCATTGTGTGTGGATGAAATTTTTTCAATTTTTTTTCTCGGGGATTCATTTTATTTACGTAATTTATTTTCATCGGTCCTTTTTCATCCCCTGAGAGACGCACAAGGATCGAGATCTTGCAGCCCATTTTTGACGCTGGGGGAATGGGAAGTTTTTTTTCGTCTGTCGTCGTAGTTTCACTTTAGCATAAGAGGATTTCGAAAAAATGTATGCATAGGGGAGTCGATGGTGTTTTCTTCTGGGGAATCAGGGTCTTTATTTTATGCCTCTTTGCTGGTAAATTTGGTGAAGCGTGCTGTTTCTCAATGGAAGGAGAAAAAGATGAGCTTATAGTTTATTTTAGAAGAGATTTCCTAGCTAAGGCGATTTTGGAGAAATGAGTTTAGATTTTGCTACATCTTACCATTCAGCTTGTGGCCATAAATATTTTGATAGCTTATTTAATTCCAAACTAAGATGCTAATTATGTGATGCTGTTTGTAAAACTGTTGCATCATTTTCCACCTGTGCTCCAATTATTCATTAAAAGCCTCTTTAATGGCAAGTTTGGCCGAATATTCTGGTTTTTCAAGAAGGAAAAAAGCGCTGAGACAGCTTATTTTAATACATTCCCTATCATAGGCTACTTAACTGAAATGCGTGTAGGGTTTTTCAAACAGTTTCAACTCAGCTTATGGCCGTAAATATCTTGGCAACGTATAGGTATATTTTTTCTCGTAGATATTAGTAATGCAGTAATTATCCTACCTATTATTTAGAACTTTTATCTTGACTTCCGCTGCAACGGTCTCATGGGTATAAATATTTCACCGACGCATTTAGTGGCAAATGTAGATTCAAATCAGAGAATGAAACCTGTATCGTTTTCCAGAATTTTAATTAGGAGAGAGGAATGCTTCTGATTTTAAATAAATTTTAATTGGTCACCACGGAATTAAGGTGTGTGGAAATCGGTGAAGACCTCCAAAAAGGGGTCCATTTTTCATTAGGACGCATCATATTACGAGATTCAATTCTAAAGATCTTCAGTCATCTTCGTCAGAGTCGGAGAATTATGGATTCCTGAGAGCTTTGGTGACGTATTCTTCTTCCCACTTCGGCGCATACCAAAGCCTTATGCGCAATCCCAGACAAAAGTCGAAAAAATAAGGAGAGAACCCGAGTCATTAATCCGTTTGTGATGCAAACTCTCCTTGGTTGCTCTGTGGTGAAACAATAACCTTTGTTCCGAATCCTTGCCTGCCTTATTGCGCGCTCTTCATGCCACATTAAACGGATTCCCATCGAATAGGATGAGGGAGGAGAAGAGAGCGTATGCGGGGGGGTGGGGGGATAAAAGCACTCGAAATCAATGAGACGAAACTGGTCCAGAGGCTCATCGGTAATAACGACCGCTCCGACGACGACATGAAAGAAAACATATTAATTCCATTACGAAATCAAATCAAGGAAGTGGTCTTTTCTTCCCAGCTCTCTTATTTTGGTACGTTTCCCCCCCTTTTCCACATCTCCCACTCATCTTCCCCTTCATCACCATTACTTCCTGCTTTCTTTCTCTCTCACTCAGCCCAGCATTTTTCGTCCATGTACATGACTCCCCCCTTCCCTTTTTCCCCTCCGTTTCATTTGCATGAGGCTTGTTGGTTCTTCTCCGTTACAACCCTTCACCGGAATCTGGTTTTAAAATTCATATAAGTTTTCTTTTTTGCCTCCCATCCAGCTTTTTAGAAAAAAATCGTGACTCGGGTGTCCCCCATTTGTACACCATGTTTCCTTTTCATCTTTAGTTTATGCTATGAGGAATCCATGTATAACGCCCGCTCATTTCATGTCAGGACTTGCTGCCCCTAATACCGACGTTGAATCAATGTGTACCACATTTGGAAATATATCTTGTGCTATTATTGCTTGGTGGGGTGATTGATCACCGCCTCACCATGGATTATTTATGTATTGTAACAGTTTTTGCAGTGATTTCTGCCTGCTATCAGCTACTTGAAGGGATGTATATCCCAAGAAGACAGAGATTTATTGATAGCCCAAATATAGTATAAAGTATGTATGAAAACCTCCTTGGGAGAAAGCGAACTAGCATTAGATAGACAAACAGACTGGAGGGCTGCTGTCAACCAATCTTGGGAATAAATGACCATTAATGATCAATTCCTTCAAAATAATAATGTATGGCAACCATGACGCCGATGAGCAGCATTTAAATATTTACAAATAATTAAATGAGTGGAGATTCTCTTGCTGAAAATATGAGTTTGGACGTGCTTAGCACGAGCTGCTAACTTGTTTGTACAAGTCCTCGGAGAATAGGCAGATATTATCTTAGTAGAAGGAAATGAGTTGTTTTCGCAACACTCCTTTACAATCTCAATGCTCGTTAAATTTTTTTAGGCACAAGTGGCCCATTACGTATATTGTTTCATTTTTATGCATGTGTATGCGCTATTTTTCTGTTATATCTTAATCGTTCAGTAATATGTTTTCCTAGTGCTAATTTATTACCACCGCCGATATTTTTACTGGATTGGAATCAAACAACTAACACCTCCGCTCAATGAGCGAAGCAGATCTTTCTGGTATGCTACCGTATTGCTTTACTTGGAGTGCTCTTGTTTTGAATATGATCTCAGCTAATTTTTTTCAAAATCGCGCACGAGTGGGTGGGCATTCATTAACATGATCGCTCCTAATTTTTTCTGCCTGGCGCAGGTCCCGTCTTCCGAAAATATTTTTGTTTTTCCCTTCTCCAGAAGTCTCTCGTCCCACTCTCTTCCTTCCCACATAGTCCCTCCCTATGTATTCCGCGGTTTCCGTTCATTTCTCTGTTTTCTGCACCCATCCTACACATATCAGTCGCCTCCTCCTCCCCTCTTGCCCTCTCGCCAAAATATTCTTCCCTCTCCCATATGCCCCTTCATTTCCAAGTTTTCCCGGGCACCAGAAAAAAGCTCACCTATACGTTCTCATGGACTGTATTATAAGATACTATGCCAAACTAATGGGTGCCATTAATTTCTTCTTTTCACACACTAATTGCTATTATAATAGAAATAGCGTAATATTAACATAAAACACTACTATATTTCAATTCAAATTTGTCCTCTTCCCCGTCCTTTTACCTATTTTACCACGTATACATGACAGTAATCCTAACAACCCCTGTCACTGGCCTATTGAGCGGCTCGCAGGATTGTAAGTAGATGCTGGCTAGCTGGGACGATTGCGGCCTCGTAGTTGGTATACGGGTTGGTCGGGTTGTACAGCCTTAGAGTACATAGTTGAAATTTTATTTCTTATGATTTTTAGAGAATATGATACGAATATCGCATTTGCGTTATGTTGAGTAGATGCGAGGGTGTAAACTTGCACCGTTTGAGCGAATGCCATTATAAATCAATGATCGTAACGCAGATTGCTAAGATTCAGCATTCCAGGAAAAGTATAATGCCATATTGAAGTTTGCTTTTGTCTTCAGTTTGCTTGAAAAATTGAACTCAAGTTAGCACATACAATGTTATAGAGAGAAGGATGTTGAGTAAGTGGGGAAGAGGAAGAAAGAGAATAGGTTTCATGGATAAGATGATATCGTGTGCTGAGGTGAAAAAGGATATACCAGAGCAAGATAGGCCCCTGAATGTGTAGAAAACTTGGATCAGATTCTCTGAATTTCAATAAAGCCTAAATTAAGCGGTAGAATAATTTTTTAAATAGTACACACAAAAGCACATATTTCCACAAGCCTAATGGGAAAAGAGTGGGAAAGAATTGACTTAGGCATACGAAATTGATGGCCACCAATGATGATGCTCGAGGGCAAAGTGTTCGGAAAGAAACGCAAGAGGAAGAAAAAGAGCTGTATTCTACTGGAACGTGGAGCGAGAGATGGCTGTCACATCGTAGTTGCGTACTTGCTAACTAGAAGTAATCTGATGATGAAAAAACAGACGTGGCTATCACGACAAAGCATTGCCTTTATGATTTGATGATGATCCCCCTTTATTTTCCATTCGCTCACCATTCCGTTCGCAATGATTTGCTCCGATAAATTCCCAATTCCTCCGGCACACCACTCTTTTCTGCCCCTCTTTCTCACCCCCTTCTCTTTATTTCTGCTTTACCCCTGGTATTCTCTCTTCTGTTCTTTCCCCTTCCCTCCCAACCTCCCTCTCCATCCCACCTCTCCATGTGGTGGGCGAATTGGTTGGGGTGTACGGGAGGGAAGATGTGGAAGGAGAGGGGTGAGTGGCATGGGGTTCCTTTCCTCTTCAAACTCCCGCATGTCTAATAGATTCGCCCACCCCCACCACCACTGCTGGTCCCCCCTCCATTCTCGAACCTTCCCTTTCGCCTCTTTATTTACCCTAAATCTCCCTTTTATTTTCCCTAAATTCCCTTTTGCAATTTCCCCCATCGCCTCCCCGCACCCTAATTTCTCCCCGAGACCCTCTCTTCTTATTCCTCCCTCACTCTTCACATTGCCCCTTCCTCCCCCCCCCCCCCCCCAATTTGGCCGCCCACTCCTTTGCAGCCGAATTCGGCGATTCCATTCTCTCCGTGTACGAGCTGCTGAGTGCGAACAGAGGGAGAGTATGGACGAACTGATGGAAGAATGAGGCTTGGAAGAGACTACAGAGACGAATGGTTGATACTAGGCTAGGCTAAGTTTACTTGTGAAATTTAGAACAAACGAGTTTCTGATTGGCGCGAAATTTAATACTTCAACCTCTGCACATCTTCAAAATTGAAGGAAGCGGTAAAATTAGCATATAGCTGTGTTAAAGAAATAGGAAAATAAATTCATATTGGTATTAATGAAATAACTCGATAGTAATTTCCACACTGTTTTCATAAAAACCGACCAAGGTTTCGGCACTTTATGTCATTATCAAGGTCTGACATTTATTTTTGTGACAAGGTCTGACATTTATGACATGAAGGATCGAAACCATGGTCGGTTCTCATTAAATAAAGTTTGGAAATTGCAATCGAGCTATTTCATATTATTTTTTCCAATATGGGTATAAAATATTTTCACTAAGTTACGCCTGAAGCTCATTCATAAGAAGAATAGATATTTTAATACTATTTATGGTCGTTTAATACCTATAGAAATCTGGCTGAGACTGAGAAATTAGAAAACAAGTTTCACTTTTTGTACTTTCTCTCTTCTCCGTGCTTTCCTCTCGTAACTTCTTGTGCTCACAATCAATCTACGCCACATTCATCCACACGCAAGGCCAGCAGGGTCGTGTGAATATATAGATGAATGAACCCCCAACCTCTTTCTTTTGTTAACGAATTCGCGTTTAGATGTGAAAAAACATAGATGAAAAATTACTTGGTTTTCTCCCACTTCTTGGTACAACACGTTTCGACGCAACGGTGTCATCCTCAGGCATTGCTGTGTCGAAATATCCGTGTACCAAGAAAAAAAATCAGTGGAAGAAAACCAAGTTATTTTTTTATTTGTGACAATCAACTTCCACATAGCTGAGCCTGAAACCATTGAACGTGAAATGTCATTGTCAAGGTGTATCGTGAAATGTCATTAAAATTCATACATATTACGTTTTGATATTTCATATTTACAACATTGTTGATAATTATAAAAGTGTGTCTGAAACAAAAAATTTAATTATGGAGTGGTGCACGCGATAATTTACTTTCTTAAAGTTTAGCCTGTAAAATTCGAAAGTAATCGGAGTTGATTGGCATCAAATTCATATTGCCCTGACACTCCATCTCGGGCGCATTTTTGGTGGCTCGCAGTGTAGTTTGTAGATGTAGATTCTCCTTCTCTTCCTCCACGAGAACGCTGTATTTATTCTCCCATCGGCTTCCTCCCCCTCTGTCTCCCTCTTCATCCTCCTCCCTTTATCCTTCCCCCATTTAATATATTGCATTCCTTCCCCACTCTATCCCACAATACGGCCTCCTCCATTCTCTTTTCAGTGCCTCCGCCTCCCTAGTGGTCCTTTTCTTTTCGCCACTCTCTTTAATTCCTCCCTCTCTCTATCTCCGTTTGTCCTCCGACTCGAATTTTCCTGGAAATGTCTTTTCAATCGTTTTTTTTTCTCTCCCTCCCGCTCTCACTCCAAAAACACATTCGATTTTTGCGTCAGGTATTTCGTTTATTTGTTTATTTTATTTTTTAGATGCCCCCCTCTTCCCTAAACCCTCCTCGTTTCGTCCGTGTGCAAATCTCCACGTTTATTATATCGCCGCGTCCGCACATGTGCTTATTCCTTCCCTTGCCGACCGCACTCCATCCCCTATCCTCCCGAGCGCTTCGGCATATTAATTGATATGGTAATTGCATACCCCTCGCAATGAAGCCTTCTCCCGTTCGCCTCGTCCTGGATCTCCGTGATGGAAATTTTTGGCGCCCGGGATCTTCTCTTTGCTTTCATTTTTTTTCCGTCGCGTTCCAGTTTTCACGGTATCCTAAGGTTTCACTTAGGATTTTTTTATTCCCTGCAAAGGAATGTATAACGCGCGTATTTTTTTGGAGGTGGGACGTTGAGGAGTATTTTAATCGAAATGTTCGGGCTCTGAGAATGTGCTTCAGTTATTATCCATGACCGTCAATCCGCAATATCTGCTCAAAATAATTCTGGAGCGGGAATTTGGATAGGATTTGCCAAAATTTCGTCTCTGAAAATAAAAAGTAACCGCAGGGAAATAAATCTCGACTCGGATTCTGAATGGATTCAGAAGATGCAATTACTTTGCTGAAGATATATCAAAACCACGGGCTAAAAACTTGTCCAAATATATATCGGGATTGAATATCTATGGAAACGATAGGTAACTGAGGAAAAAGACTACCCTTGAGTCTAGAAATCGGCGGATATTTCGGAAATGTCCCCATTTAATTATCGATCGAGAGGTGAGCTTTGGAAATCAGTAAATATTTTTAAATGGGTCCCTGTGTGATTACCGACTGAGAGGTGATTCAGGTTTGCAAGAAATGAAGTGGAACTCGTGAAAACAATATCCCACATTTAATCGGATTTCATTGCTTTTCCCACCTTTTTCCCGAAAATGAAAGAATGCTCTCTCTCTCTTCCCCGATAATCCAGCCTTGTGTGAAGCCTCCGTCACCACCTCCCCCTTCCTGTCCGTCCATTCTCCCTCACCTTCCCCCAATTCCCCCCCCCCCCCGGCATCTCATTCCGAACCCCGTCTCTCTACTCCAGGTCGGCCCCCCTCCCACCTCCAGGAATTCCGCGCCAACTCGTGCAAAATCTTGCTCTGTATTCATTGGGCGAATACCCGTTAACTCCGCCGTGGTTCCCTGTAAGTCGGATCGTGTGGGATGTGTGAGTTCTCGGGGGCCAGTAGATTGTCTGTGCGGGCGGGCGAGTGAGGATAGGTAGGGAGAGAAGATAAAAGTGGAGGTGGGTGGAGGGTGGGGATGTCATTCGGTGGACTAGGATTTAGGAAGGAGAGCAGAAGAGGTTGGGAGAGGCGGGGATGGTTTCAGGGAGGAATGGGGAGGGCGAGAAGGTTTTTGGGCCGGAGAGGGGGAGTTCGTATGTGTGAGTGTAGCTGGAATGGCCGAGAGAGGTCCTTGATGAATGGCACGGCTACGGGGGTGGGAACAGCGGGGCATTAATCAAAGTTCGGCGCTGAAGGGGGATGTGTGTGTTGGGCCGTTAGGAATGGGACGGGAGGCTGGTAGGTGGGCGGTAAGAGGGGCCTACGGGGGAGGAGTGGATTGAGGGTTGAAGCCCCCGGTGGCGTGTGGAGAGATGAGGGCGTGGCAGAGGCCCTGGTTTGGCGCACGTCGCTTTAAACAATAACGTGCGGCATCTGGGCATTAGTTACTACTCCTCCTCCTCCCCTGGGACGTGTGGAAGGAGTACGAGGGTTTTAAGGTGGGGGGCAGGGGAATATTGTGGGTCCAGGGGCGGAGATGAAGGCATGTGGTGTGTGGACGTCTGAAAAAGATGGTAAGGGGAGGGGTCGCTAAGGGGATCCGAGGGTGATGGGAAGGTGGAGAATAAGGGGAGGGAAAAGGAGATGGGTGGAGCTGAGGGGAGGATGTTGCCGAAGGTTTGGTGTGGAATTTCTAAAGAAGCAGAGAAGGAAAGCACATTGGAAGGATTAACGGGCGAAATTAACATCCTTTCGGAACCTACCAGAGTGTTTTCATCTTCCGCTATCGTTAAAAGTATTTAATGCTGTCATTATCGTTTTTCAAACATTAATGAGTCATCATGTGCAAGGAATATATCGATTATTGAGGAGTGAATTGCTCAAGAATGCGACTATTCGTTTTTCTAAATAAACTGTAACAATTATCTTTTCGTGTTACTTTCCTATTCTATCTCGAACCTATTTCTTCGCGACCTATCAGTTCCTATTCACCCCTTTCACTCCACTTTCACAGCTTACCTTGTTCGTTTGCCTGGCTAGTCAGTGGTAGAGATGGAAAGTTCTATGATTCTTCATTTAAAATCAATTTATTAGCATAATAAACACATAAATATCACTGTAATACAAAGCACGGACCCTTTTGGTTGAGTAATGAGCAATAAATGCAAAACATTCATTAATTGATGATAGTTCAGTCCACAAATAACAGGTAATGACTCTGCACAAAATAATGGAACTTAAATAATGAAAGTCACTAGTAAATCATACTGTGCTCCCGTTGTGCATATAAATATATATATATAACAAAGTAACGTATATAAAATGACACCAACTCCTCAACACTGAAATTTTCGATTAATTGATTCACCAAAGAAAAGTTTAATTGGAGCAAAACTCGATACAGACATACAGCTTGACTACTGCATTCATATTCACATAACAAAATGAAATTATTGTTCTTCCTTCTAGGATCTTTGACACTAGTTTATGAAAATAAACATATTACATCACCAGTGTTGATTTAACACTTGCACTGATGGGTCGGACGCCAACTTCCCCGTTAACGTTCCTGCAGCCTTCTGCACGGCTAATTTCCAATTCTCTGTCGATAGGACGGACCCCTGGCTCTCCAGTGATCCTTTTATAGCAGGTGGGCTTCTTTGAATGCTTTTAGCTTGACCCTCAGTATTATGCCGTTCGTTACTTTTGTGGTCGCACGTTCGAACTCTCCTTCTCGACTCCCCGTCCCGACGCTTCATTTCCCCCAAACTTTCCCCTTCCATCATCACAATCGACCCTTTCATTGGTGCTTTAAGCTCCCCCTCCTCCTGACGTCTCACTAGTTATCATTACTTCCACCCAATCGTCATTATCAACAATATTCCCCCGAGACTAATTTTTGGGACTTCCCCGAGCACATGGGCGAACTCCACCCAATATGGCTTCCCGTGAAGTACAATAAATCAATTTTATTTAACTAAAATTGTTTTGTTACAAAACTCTAGTGAAATACAAGTATTACGATGATACTGATTCCTCTTTGAGATAGAATCATCAGCTATAACAAATAGAAAAGTAGATAACTTTCAAATAATTAATTTTGGTCTAGGAAAATGTATTCCTTTTGGAATCGAATGTCACCGGCTATTTGTGAGCCGTTTCCGAGTATTCTCGACGATAAGTTGGTTTTGTAAACAAAAACGGAATACTTTTTCTTCAAATGTAAATCCTCATTAGAAGTTTTTGACCTCGCAATTCTAAAGATATACTACCACCGTAAATATCCCACGACCTTCACTTGAGCTGCTTGATATATCGGAACTTATTTCGATAATCAAGTTTAAGGATTATTACTCATCTGAACCACCTTAGTTTTTTGTCCTTTTTGCATGAGAATATCGGTAGTAGATTTAGTCGCTATTTTTTACCCACTTATTTTTTTTCCGTTGAGTTATTTTTCAATTAACCTCCGAGCTTTTTGAAAATACTAGCCCTATTCTTCTGGATATTTGATGAAGGCATTTAAAAAAAGAGTAAAAATAAATACGGAGGAGATAAACGTTTGACAATTCTTGATGGAAATTATATTACGTCCTTATTTCAGTCAGATAGCCTAGTTTTCTTGAAATTGTTATGAGTCGAAAAAATATTTTAAATAACTTCTAATTGTAAAAGGGTGAAAATCTTTATTTTAATTGGTAAATAGTTTATGTATGTCAATAGCTCGGCGGAGTTTACTCAATCGTACTCAAATTTAGTGCAAGGGCTCCATTTAGTGACCACCGATCAGTTTTGCTGCTAAACTAATGTTTCGTCTGTTTACGTGATTAACTTATTGTTTAAACTGTTACCAGTAGATATACTACCTAACCATCTCGATGTGATGTATGTGATGTGATGTTTGACGACGAGTCCGCATAAAAACTATTAAAATGTTAACCCCGCACTGTAGATTTACGCGCGGATAAGCGATTCTCTGAGTTATGTCTGGACAGAAGTTTCAAGTTGTACCCTCTTGCGCATACTCTCAGCGCTACCAAGTGTTTCTAGAGAGCCTCCAGACGTCCGCCGCACTTGAAGCCCAGGCTTTATCTGCTCCGTTCGTTAGTACCATCTCGGTAATATCACCCGGCTTGGAAGGAGTAATGGTAACGCCCACGTTTACGATTCTTGAAATCTTGTGGTGGTTGGGTCGTGGGAAAAGCCCCAGCTTTTAGTCCCCGTCCCCTTTTCGCTAGCTCTACCACTGCGAAGACGGTGGCAAGGGGTGAGGGTTGGAAAGGGAGTGAAGGCAAACGGCAGTGACGTAGCAACAGTTAGATCCACCTGGGGCGGTCTATTAACGATCGACCTTCATTTGCAGAGCACATAATTCACTGTCAACCAACTATGACGCATTTGCAGAATTAAGTCGGAGAAGAATATATTTATTTTCTTTCATTTATCAGCAACAATACAAAATATGAAAATAAATATTTAGCCACCTTCATTGAGTAAAACTATCTATGACTCTTAGAAAATCTATTTCACGAGGCAGTTGAGGTTTTGAAGATAATTGAGAAAGATTCTTCAAACTTTGTCAATTGTTATCATTATAATTTTAAGCTCTCGGGAAAATTCTTATTTTACTATCAGCTATCATCGTATAGTTAAAAGTTTTAAATTTTATTTATGTCAAAAATGTCATGGTTAAACAATAATCCAGGCGACACTTGGCGAAATACCTTCAAAAAGTTTAAAATTATAAGACTTGGTTGTATTGCACACTCCTAATTTTTTAAGCCAACCATGGTTTTGGCACATATTAGACAGTGTTATGTTTCGTATGGGCCTAAAATATGGTCCATTATGGGCCGAAACCATGGTAAGTTTTTAATGTAAAATACAACCAAATCTTCAGTTTAACATATTTGACGCCAAGAGTGCCGCTCCGAAATAAATTTCGCCTGGGGCGGACCCCCCCCCCCCCCCCTCTACCCTGACTACGCCACGGGCGCACAGAAGGGAAGGCAGACAGAGGAATGGGTTGGTACTGCATGGGGGAATAAAGGCGAGGCAAATGGTGTTTTAGGGGAGGATAAAAGGCCGTGGAATAGGATTGGAAGGAGAGAAAGAGGAAGACACGCATGTGGAAGTCCACCGGGCCGAGGCCGAAGCAAGAGATGTCAGCGGTTGTGGTGGTTTGTGTGCATCTGTGACCATCAGGATTATGGGCATAAGCTTGGAATAGTAGAGGGCGGCTCAACGTCTGCTTCAGACCCCGAGGACGATTCCGGGTCCTCCGGGGCTTCCGGGGAAAGCGAGGGGAAACACCGGAGATTGGTGAGCTGCCTCCTCAGGTACCGGGTGGCCTTTGCGAGATTTTGGTGGGCCCATCGACTCGGTCACGTCAAGTTTCACACTGCGGGGAATGTGGAGATGACAGGTGTAATTAAATCCTCGCGAGAAAATTTCGGCCCTAATGTGTGTGCGCGCGTGCGTTTTCAGGTTTCCAAAAAGGAACTATCCGGGCGCGAACGCCAGACCACATTTTCTGCGAACTACGCAGAAAGATTTCTCTGCCTCTCTTTTCATGGTGTAGGGAGGACTCGTTCACTTAAGACCCCCGTCGCTTCAAACTTCGCTGAATTAATGTCGGGGGGCATTAAGTATATCACTCAAGATGCGAATGAATTAGAGCGCAGTTTCCGCTTTCCAGTTTTTTAGCTGTGGTAAGGCCCACGGTTCGGAATTTGGAAGCTCTAAAATTGGATTTGTTTATTCTGAATGACGGAATATTTCTCTCAGCTGGGCTACTCGGAGAGTTTATTCATCCTGGCTAGGTAAGTGAGCTACATTTCCTGGATTCCTGTAAAATACAGAGTTTATTTATTTTCTTTGTGGGGAAACTTAATTTCGCAGTTAATGTATCAACATCTCTGAAAAATGTTTATGCTAAATTATTGGTTGGCAAAGCTGGAAGAATAAGTAAAACAAAATTATTTCCCAATTAATTTTACTTATCTGGAAATATTGCGACGAACCGGTTACTTTTCCGTTCAGTAGATATCAGGACTCGGCTGATGTAATTTGACTCCCTATTTCCAAATTTTTCTAGTCAAGAATGTGAAACTTGTGCTGAATGAAAAGTTTTTAAGGATTTTTAAACGGAGTTTAAAGAGTGTTTATTGATATTGATTAGGGTGAAGACTTTGATCATCAAGCTGATAGATGATAGGGATGGGAAGAAAAATAAACTGTCGTATTAGATGTTAGAAAGTGTAGTTATAGGAGTAAAGGAGTTGATAGGATAGTTATCTGAATCAAGAAAAAATGTTGAATCTCTCACTTTATGGTGGCCAGCGTCCGTGAGAAAGCGGAGGAAGTTGATCGTTGATCTAACAAAACTGGGTAACTAATTAGTATCTAACGAATTTGATACCAAAGGTAAGTCTTTCCCTTTTCCAGCTATTGTGAATTGCAACCATGAAATTTTTTACCTCCGTCTATTAATTCTTGGTCAAAAGTTCATTATTTTCAGCAAAACGACGCTATTATCAGTGCTTCAATGTGTCTTTATTGCTACAATGGCTCTTGTTAGATATAGTTAAGTCTTGATTGTGGATGACGTAACTTTTTTAGACTTTCTCAAAATAATAAAACTTTATTCTATGGTTTTGGTTCCTCTTTGAGAATAAATTGAGTTTTTATCTCTTCTCCTTTTGGTATTGTGACTTTTCTACATAATTTACCTCTACAGTAGTTAAGTATGGCCAAATATTGACTAAATCTATGGAAGCTGTTATACTGAAGTAGTGAAAGCTGTAAAGTATGTGCTTTTTAGTGACGATATTATGAAAGTTTTGGTGCAATTTCAGTATTATCCTTTTTCGCAGATCTCCACTGTGATTTGTGTGATCGGTAAAAACCCAATGGAATGCCACTACGGAAAAACAGCATACGACTGCAGTGAAAATTTAAGTCACGCGATTAATGAGGCGTTTATTTTTTCATTTAATACGGTAACTATAAATGTATTCTCTGTTAGAGTACTCCAATCTCTCATTTTTTTCATTACCAATTACTTTTATGAACACACTATTTCGCCCTGGTACCTTTCAGTATTTTCCCAGGAATTGTTAGCAATTGAAAAGAATTGCTCACCCGTGCTACATGAGCGCAGCAAATTAAAATTGCGACTGTATTCCAAAGCCCTTGTATGTGTGTAGGCATGTGTAGTTGGAATGTTTAAGGGAGTTTTTAGTCGTCCGCTTGTAACAACCAGGGCGTGTGGACATTTCACTCGTCGTTATGAAGTTCTCACTTCCCGTGCAGTGGAGTCCGTTATGCCCTGTTTATGACTCCATGAAAATAAAAAGGTAAAGCGCCCCTGTCAACACGCACAGGGACTGGCAAAAGTGAAAAACAAAAAAAAAAGTTTCGGATGAGCATTACGGCTTTTCGGAATCGATTCCCAAGCCCGAAAAGAAAACTTCCGCGTTCCACCGTGTGTGGTGGTTGGCATTTTCCCTCTGCACTCGTCAAAACAATCCATAATTTGATTTCCCCGAAAATAAAGTGCGCGCAATTTTCTCCACTGCCCGACGATGAGGTTCGGAATAAAACAAAGGCGGGTGAAAAAAAAACGGGAACGGTGAGGGGAAAAAAATTCTCCGCCACCGATGAAGCATACCTACCAGTGGGCGAAAAGGTGGGAGAGGGTCCACGTCCACCAAATGGTCGGCTGGGACTCCCTCTATCTCGCGGAGGATCGTAGAGGAGCTTACGGGACTCCGGGGAGTTAGGATTTGGCGTGTGAGTATACCGGTGTTTGTGCGTGCGACCGTGCCGGGTCAAGGGTCTTCTGGAGTGGGCGTCCGATGGCGGTGGTGGGAGAATGTTTGGGGATGGGGTCGGACGTGCGGGAAGAGTCGGCGAGGGAGTTTGCACGAGGGCGTGTGTACTCTCCACGCGGACGGCTCCAGTGAACGCGACCGATGTCCAGTATGGGAGTGGGGGTGAGTGGCTGGCGGATGAGTGGGCCCTCCCGGGCCTTGGCCTTCGCTCATGAGATAGGTCGGGAAGGATGAGTGAAAAAAAACGGTCTGATTTTCTTTTCCATTGCCTTAATATAAAAATATCTTTTATTAAGACCAAAAATTTTGTTTTAAGAATATATTTCCTCAGGTCAGTGCTGTAATGTATTCATTCACAAATCAGCCTCGGGTCAAAGTTGTTGACTTAGGAAGTGAATCATAACCTGAATCAACTCGACGCTTCTGATCCCCTAAATCACATCAGTTACGACTAGTGGTGACTGAAAAATATTAGAAGTGAAATCAGCTTGTACCTTTTGTTTTATTCAGCGCTAAAGATATATATTTTTAGCTTTCAAACAGCTACTGAAAAAGAGAATCATGCGAACCAGGCAAATACTTTATCACGTTTTTGTATTCGTCCCGAAGTATCTCATCGACCTACTTGTAGAATTGACAACATACTCCTAGAGTTTAGGTGTCCATATTCATCATCGACACTAATATTCAAATACTGTCTGCAGGCAACTCTCCAATCTATCAATCACACAATAACCAATTGCTTCATTCCGCCAGTATTTTTTTCCACGTTTCTCAATTTTCCGTGCGCGTTTCATCATTGCCAATTGGCATCATAGAAGGAGATTTTAGGATAGGTAACGCAAAGCTGATGGACAACTATATTTCAAATGTTTACTCAGTATGTTTGAAAAAATATATTTTTTCTTTGTATTTTTCCATGATTAAGTGTGTGACCTTTTAAAGAAGGCATTTAAAATTCGTATTTGTTAAGTCACTCATCATGTTTAAGGTACAGTAGCCGGAGATTGCACGAAGTTTATACATGATAAGGAGCGAAGTAAGTATGTTAAGCTCAACCTCGCCATACTTTGGATGAAGTCCAATTGTATAAACGGTTAGAATAATTTAGTGATATATTCTCGTGTCATTTAAAGGAAACAAATTTGAAACAACAAACCCTTGTCAACAAATAATCATCAGCAGCCATCAATCCTAAGATAGGTTTCTAGCTGTTTTACAATCCTTTCCTCCAATCGACCCATTCCCATTTAATTCATTATTTAGATGTCCTTAACCCATTTCCAACTACATTAGCCATATGTTTACTCTCTGACGCACCGAGTGTACGACGCTCTGTAGGAGGAACCGCGAACTATATCGCAATTAGCTTGTCAACACGGTGTTGTTCTTCCCAAATGGGGAACAAACTACGCGCAATGAAACCCGACGTGTCAGTGTGGCCCTCTTCTGTCAGGAGTGCTCGGAGAGAGGAGGTAGTCATTACACGGTTGAGGATAGGACACTGTGCCCTGACTCACTTATACTTCTTCACGGAAGAGAAAATTGTACCATGGTGTGATGACTGTGACTCTCCTCTTAGTATTCGACATATCCTGACGGAGTGTGAGAGATATCGGGCGGTGCGTGACAGGCTGCAGCTAGTGGGAGACCTGGAATACATTCTGGGCGATGACCCAGATGTTCTCAACCGCGTTTTGGCATTTTTAAATGAAACCGGCCTATTTTATAGTATTTTAAGGATGTAAAATTGACTCAGCGTTTATATCTAATACCATTATATGCAGTGTATATATATTTTTTCATAATTATGACGTGTAGTGGTGCAAAATGACCATGTCGTCGACGCACTCTACCAACCCCACTACTACCACTACTACTACTACTACGGTGTCGTTCAAGGTCATGATCACCAAAATTTTTTATGAGTACTTCAGGTGGCCATAAGTGTAAAATAAATTAAATTAAATTTCTCAAAAAGTAAAATTCTCAAAAATCACAAACAAAAATTTTTCTACGGGGGAAATGGGTTAATTATTTGTAAAATATTTATCTCCATCTTCATTCCATTCCTAATTGCTCCCACTTCTTTCCCCTTCTAAATTTGCCTATAACAGGCTGTTATTTTCCAAAAAGCGCCCCTTAAGTTTTTCTCTCCATGTCGTGTATTTTTATGAAATAGACGTGAGTGCAGTTGTAGCGTGGGAGAGCTGTCCACACTTAATTATGCTGATGATTGCACATGGAGTGTGGACAGCTTGAGTGAATGCGACGCGCCGCTCCAGTGCAGGGACCTGGGCCTGCAGGGGAGACCCGCGCGTGGGCCACGGCCGTGAAAGGGTGGCAGCTGGGAATGGGAGTCGCGGCAGCTAGCGGTGGAGGAGCCGTGGCGTGGAGAGGTGGGGCTGGTGACCCCGTGGGCCAGGAGGAAATTGAAAGATGGGAGACGAGGTGAAGGGTTGCGGGAGGGCGATGGAGTGGAAGGTGGTGGTGGATGATCACACACGCAGATACGAGTGACGGGGGAACGGGGGGAAGGAGAGGTCGGCGGAGTAGACGAGGGGAACGGGAGACGGTGGACCGCGAGAAACACACGTGCAGGCACACACGCCGTGGGTTTCAGCCGATGCTGTGTGCGAGTGTTGGATAATATGCGTGGCGGGAACACCTGGCCTTGCGGAAATTGCAGTCGGCGGTGTCGTAAGTGGGCGTGCTGGCTGGTGGTAGTCGGATGCTGCAACTCCCGTTTCCGATTGAGTGTGGCAGGGGGTGTTTATCGGGAGAATCGTGGCATGTGGCATGATGTGTGGGTGTAGAGGAAAGCTGTGGTGCAGGAGGATGGATGAAAGATGGAGATTGCCGTGGATTGGCGTTTGTCCTCCCACCCTCACGCTCCCTCTTGTATCTTTGGTTGGCTCGTTCTTAGTTGGTTTATTAGGGGAAGTGAACGGGGTCACTTGAGACATTGAGAGTTGAGACTTGAGACATTGAGAATAGCTGGGATGGATGTGGGAATGTCGAAAGGGTGGAGAATAACCCTGCATCCGTCAACGTCAGGTACCAAACATAAGCTAAATATAGAAAATACGTATATCTCCATTGATTACTTTAACGCACGATAAGTTTCACAATATAGACGATATCATTGAGTACAGAAATCTCCGATAATTGAGCATTTCTACCCTCTAATTGAAAAGGGACGGGTTATTTTGTTCTTTTTTCCTTTTCTTAAAGAGTGAATGTGGAATAAATATTTTTATCTGGAACATAACCGATAGTCCACGTATGCAAAAGCAATATAATTACACTAAAATTTCTTTCTATATACAAAAAATGTATAGCATTTAATCTTGCCATTCTATCCCAGATGATGTCGCCTGTATGACGTATTCGGTCATACATTATGTTTATCGATTAATATATATTGCTCATTTATTTTAATGGTACAATCAGGTCTTCCCAATGTTTTCACGCTAAAATGTGCCATGAGACTAAGAGTAGCAAAAAGAGGCATATGAGGAGCATCAAAAAAATCTCCTCCGTTGCAGAGACTCAAACTTGGTCCCTTAGGATGGGAAGTCGGTTACTCAAGCCGATGTACTAACCACATTTCAGATTGAAAGGGAGTGGGGAGTATAGCTCAGCGTGGTATTTGCGGAGATATATGGATGAGGAGGGAAACCATATTGAAGGAAGATGGATGGTGAAGAAAGGAGGAGTAGGTAGCGGTGGATAGTTCATCCATCCCCCTCTGTCGTATGTGATAGGATAGAGAGATAAACGCGCGTCCTCGGAATTGGATGATGGGGGATAAATGGGTGGCGTCGTTTTCTCTCCTCTTCTTCCATCTCCAAGTAATCGTCCGATCCGTTCACGCTCCCTTCTCCGTATCGGAGAAAGGCAAAGATTTTGCCGATTAGCGGGAAGAGGCTTTTAGTGTACGGAAAAGGAGCTAGTGATTAGCCCATCCTGTTCTATTAGGGGAAAGGAACGTGGATTTGTCAACACCCTGTATAACGGTTTCAAATCTATACTCTGATGTGACACTGCCGACGGAATTATCTATTGATTAACTTATGCGAGGAATTTCATTTTTAATCATCGATAAAATTTCGGTCGTATTTCTTTTACCCTCGGAGGATTATCAATTTTTTTGCCCTTGATACATCAGATGAAAGCATTTTCACTGTTTCAGTGTAGGCACCCTAGTTAATCATTCATCAAAGGAATGCCCTTCGGCTTTGTCCGGTAAATTAATTAAATGGTCGCAGTATAATTTAGTTAAAATGAATCACTAGGCACCGAAGGGAGCATCACTAATTTCCAAACAGGCTAGCTCATTTGATTATTTTTTTCCGAACGAATTTCAATCAAGTTATTCCTATCGAGGTTTGATGCGGTGGCTCTTAATTAAATCACAATATTTAACCAAATGAGTTCGCGCGGGCGTGCTCTTCGGTCGCATTTTAGTGCGCGAGTCATTCCATCGCTGACAAATGAAGCGAGCCGGGCGAATTGTGTTCGGTCAATTTTATTTCGACTCTCATCCCCGCGGGTGCAATCCTCGCCGAAAAATCTCCGTCGATGTGTCGAAATTTGTTTTTTTTCCGGTGGTTCTCTGGCTGGGAGTGACTGCGTGTGAGATCATTCACGAATCATATCAATAACGTGGCTCGTTGTGGCATTGTGGCTCCCTTTGCAGTCAGCTCGGAGCAAGTTTAAAATTTCCACCAGTGAACAAGAGAGTGGAGCACTGATGATGAAAGGATTAGGTTTTGGATTCACTGGAGATTTAAGAGCTAAGCGATCAAAAATACGATTACTTTTTAGGAACGTGGCGTTGAGAATTTGATTGCGCGACGCTTGATGTCTCGAAAAGTGGTCGTGGGTTTAAAACCTAACCACTATTGGCCAACGATTTGAACTTTCAAATTTCTGCGACAAAGTACTTCAGTAATAACCAAGATATATAAAGATAGACCATCAAGTAACGTAGTCTTTATCAATATGAACCATTTACGGGTTTTCTACTGCGTAGAATATATTTATGCGCACTCAATGATTGATTTTTCCCATTGAGAACGCCGTCAAGAGACTGGAGAATTGAGTCATATTTATTTTATCTGTTTGCTACTCGACATACCATTATTGATAGAAATGTAAAAAGGAAGCAAGAATAAAAATATTTAATATATAAATTTGTATATTATTAAATTAGAATATAAATTTTAAAGCTTCATCACCAGTGATCATTCGTGTAGCTAGCAGTTAACACAAATCTATCTAAATTCTTCAGTACTCGGACGACGTTCTCAGTAGGAAGAATGAAACGTTCATAGTGCATAAAGAATTACTCTACGCGACAGGAAATCTGGAAATGATTCATACTGGTACACATGGCTGCGAAAGCCTGTACACAAAGATTAACGTGTTCTTTATCCAACTGTATGAGGAATATTTGTATTTGACCAATAATAGAGCATGACCTGACATACAGAAAGTTGCAAAACTTCCTGCTCACACGTTTCGTCGTGCCTGAACAAGCATTAAATGTGATCAACACGAGAATGGCGGATATAAATTGTCCTGCCGCTATACCTCTTCAGCTGATAGAGGCGACAAATACGTATATATTTATCTGCATTTGAGGTGATATTCACAATTGTTACTCCTTAATTATTTTTTTTCTACGCGCAAAAATGACTCAAAAAACAGATGGATACATTAATCTGACAACTCATCCCAGTTTTCCACAGGGTTTTCATGGAACAGATTTCAATTTTATCTCGAATACTATCCGTCTAACTCCTCTTACTATAGTGGTGGCTCGTGGAATACCTTCTGTTTGGATAAGGAAGCCAACCAAAACTCTCTAAATGACGGGAAAGAAACCTAAGACCTCGTTAAATTTTACTACCACATGTTAATTGAGACTGTTACTTGAGACATGACTTAAATTGAAAGTCAACTTTGGAAATAACGAGGCACGGAAGTAAGCTTTAAGGAAGAGAATTGAAGCCTAATATGCCGAGTCAACAGGATAGAGCATATTGTGAGTGGTCTCATCACTGATAACTCCAATCATTGCTGAATAATTATCAATACTTATCTCTTTATGTGTTGTAAATTTATTGTGAAGTGGTTAAAGCTGAGTGGTGACCATGCGTTTTTAATTCAGGTGGTAGGGTATTACGTTGGGAAATCATCCTAATTCCTTCGTCCGAGGAGATAATTACCACGAATAATTCGGTTCAACCCAATTAAACAAACTCTTACGTTAAAATATTATTTCATGGTAGTATTCGAAACTCAACTCAAAACAATTAATAATTTCCATCGAGACTGCTACATAACCGATAGGTCTGGATATCTTTGATACGAGCCGTTGCGTAGCACAAGAGAATATCAGGGTGAATGTAGTTTTGAGTTTTTACTTTTTTCTCTTTGTATCCGATCTCACTTTGAATTGAACTCGCGCGAGCTCCTTCAATCGACGGCTGCTCTCAATGGCCTTTACCTGCCCGGCCACTCGCTTTGATTATCTCTTTCAAGCAATGACCTCACGCACCTCTCATACACACAGGCGCAGTCGGTGGTGGTGAGTGCAGCAGTTTAGATCGCTCGCTCTCTGGTTTATTATGAAGGGAAACGCCCGCTGAGGCCAGCATTAGCAGGCGTATGTCTGTGGATATCGGGGAGTAGAGAAACTTCCCGGGAGAGGCTCTCTCTCTATCTCGACTAGCCTTACACGGTTCCCATGCACAGCAGTGCTTGACGCTGAGATAACGCGTTCGCCCCCCCGTGGCTACTTTCCTTGGCGCTTAGAATTTGCCGCGTCCCTCTCGACCTTCGACCCAGTTTGCTGCGTGCTGGCCAGGGTATTGGATTTTCAGGGCGGGAAAAATTCTCTTTTTTTGCCTTTCACGGCCAATGAAGGCGATCGCGAATTTTTCCCTTATCGCTTCTCTATGCATCCATGCTTAGGGCTCTTTTGTTTTTTTACATGATTACGCAGACTTTCTTTTACATGATGACTTAGGTCAATATTCAGTTTTAAGAAATAGGAAAGGCACATCGGAAATACTGCATATAGCTACTGCCTAACGAAGATAGAATTTCATAGGGAATTTGAGAATGACTGATCTGTGAAAATTGTAGGCCAGGAAAATAATATTGCTGTGGAACTTGGGTTCTTATTATGATATGTAATTTGATATTCTTGCTGAGGAATAAATGTTAATACAAATTTTCTTTCGGGAAACCCCTTATGCTTAAGTGGATATTACTTGCAAAGGGTCGAAATATTATATTTGTATCTTCTCAACATTTTAAAATAGAAGACGATTGAATATCCTTTGTTTTATTTATCAGCGAGTAATTGAGCTTCACTTAATGAGACCAAAGCAGATTTATTTAAATTAACTGTCACGTGACATGTAAAAAGCTTGTGACCGAAGAGAAAAATTATAAGCACCACAAGGGGTTAGTATAATAAAAGAATGATCTAACTTGAGTCACCATCGGTATGCAAACCACGTAAATATTATTTTTTGCTGGTACCACCATCTATGTAGATAGACGTTCCGGTCATTCGGGAAATATTCCATAGGAAAGAGCGTAATTTCAAATATAACACAGGATTTTGTCCTGAAATGCAGGATAGATGAGGCACATGAGGAATATTATCAAGCATTAGAATACTATATAGCGATCTAAAGAAAATGATAATGATGAAAACTCTTCGAAAATACCTGCTTGTTAAATGATGAAATAAGATATTGGTCAACAACGATTTGATTATGCTTTGTTCAAATGAGTTTAATCAGCATGAATAATTTGGCGCGTAAATAGTTCTATTAGTCTTAAGACTAAGGAGGCTCTTAACTAAGTAGCAGCTTTTTAATGGCAGAGGAAGGAAATTGGGTTTCTCATAACCAAAGTTATTTATATTCTGTCCTCAGGCGAGAATTACTAATGATTTCATATTTAAGCCTCAATATTGCTTTTTTACTAGACTACCCTCTGCAGAATGTCCCCATTTTTGAGCCGAGTAATACAATGTATGTAAGCATGATCCATTTCGGATATTGTAGGTCACAGAGGTAAGAAAGACGTGAAGGAAATGATAGGCTCAAGTTTCGGTCTTTCTAAGTAGGTAACTTAGTTTCATGGCAGATCTTAACAGTGTCGCAATGAAAAGTTTCACGCTCCCCCAGAGTCTCTGGCATCCAAGGATTTTTTAGCTCAATGCTTCTGGCACGTACTCCCAAGGAGCAAAATATGCACACATCTTTTATAATAAGCTTTCGAGTAGTTTCGCGAAGTTTTCCGACATCCACGAGCAGCAGTAAAAATGAATGCGCTCTGCCGCATTCCAAAATTCTCCACGGGTCTTCGCCGGGCTTGAATTTCGTGAGAAATGCCGCGCTAAGTTCGAGGAAGGCTCTTCACTTTGGAGCGGGACACCTTTTGTCGGGGGACCTTTTTATTCGGACGTCGGTCTCGCAGGTGAGCGAGGACGGGAGATGCTAGGCGTAAAGTAGAACCCTGGGAATTGAGTGATAGAAAAGATTTGAACTTCATTAAAACATGATCTTTGTAAAACCAAGCCCAAGCCTGAAATATAAAAGTTCACTATCTGCTTTCATTGAACAACTAAGTCAACCATTAATTTATCAACGTTGTAAAGTGAAAATTTAATGTACATTTAAATAAAAATTATCGCTCTGACGCATAAAAAGGTATGCGGAAATAAATTATTTTTAACAACAACCAATAAATGGGAAAAGCAGATGGTAACCCCTTCTCTAGCAGATGGTAACCCCTTCTCAGGTTTTTCCACGGCTATCAAAATTCCTTACCGGGTAATTTACATTATTAAACCTTAAGAGCTATGAAAAATTTAGAGTGGAATGAAACGTTTTGTTGTTCTATTCTAAGCATTATTATGGCCTGGTCCTTGCTGCTTAAATGTGGTGAAAGCGTATGGAATAGCAAGCTCTGGCAGAACTTTCTGTGTAAATGCATGGGGAAGCTGGATATCAAATTTTACTTACCTTTGATTTCTAATTACACTGACTGATTTCTCACAATGTGTGGAACTTTGAATGCATGGGCCATCGGTCGGTATTCTATGGATGGTGAGTGATTTACTTAGTTAAACCATAGAATATTCGTCACTGATGGTGCTGCTATGATGCTGCTAAACGCGTGCAGTTATTTTGGAAATCATCGGTGGTACACATTTGTTTCTTCTGCTGAAAATATTAAGTTCTACGATTTATTCTGCTTGCACAGTAATGAAATTGTACCTTTTGCTTGTACCAAATAGCAAATAAAATGAGATATTAGGATTATCATCGCTGTTTCTATCCACTTATGGTGAATTATTGGCTACATTTCCTGTTAGAACGTGCTTCCCTGCTTCCACTACTCGAAATTGAGAAGCAAAAGGCGATAGTTTTTCAACTTCAGGGTATTTCTTCATTTTTTTATTTTTACCGGGCGCAATATATTCTTGACGATAAGGCCCTCGGGCGGCGGCGGGGTGGGAGTGTCTTCGGTAAGCGCATTACGATCGCGGCGGAAATGAAAAGGGAAACGCAGCTCGGAGGAATTTCCGGTGAGCGCGCTAAAGAAACCCACGGGGCGATAATTTGCTCTCGCGCGAATACCCTGCTGGTCCTGGATATCCCCGTGTCGCTAGCCAACCCCGCCGCGATCGAGGACTCGCCTTAAATGACTCTCTCAGGCCTGCTCTTCTATGTATTTTTTTTCATCCTGGAGGTTAGAGGCACGAGTCCAGGGTACTTTCGAAGCGTCGAGTAAAATGAAGAAAGAAGTCAGCCATTTAGGGAAACTTGTATCTTTTACAGAATAAAGCGAAATTGCCTGATCACACATTCCCTGCGGAAATTTGGGCCAAAGTCTGCTGAAGCGATATCGTTAGTAGAGGTGTACATGCATGAAAAGGTACCAAATAGTTCTTTACAATTAGATGTCAAAGGCAGACGAACCCTGCAGTCAGATAGGCATCCTTCCACTCGTTGCACTCATGGAACTCCACTAAACTAAAAGAACTCCATCTATAGCATGCCAGAAATATGTGAACGAACTAGGGAGACTCGACTTTGTGACCCACATGTGAGACCATCCCTATCAACAGGCGTCACCTGGGACGGATTGTCCCTACGTATTCTCCTGCGTTCATACCTCTATCGCGGGAAATTAACTCATGAACTCTTCTGGAAGAGAACCAGAGAAATTGCCAGTGGAAAGGCATTGTATTATTCATAATGATATGATTTGCAAAATTTGGAAGCCTATGATGAAAATATCGGAGAAATGACTTAAGACCCGCTGAATTAAATTTTAGAATATGAAAGCTGACAACTTTAAGAATCCTACTTCAACAGAGATGATGATGGTAGGAAGTTTCCTTTCAAAACTTCCGCCAAAGTGATGAGCTTCACGTGGTGGAAAGTCTTGAAGAGTTCAGTGGTATAATTCGCTAGGAACGCTGAAAAACCTTTCAAAGATCTTCATCTACTTCGGGGAAACACGAAGTAATCGCTTCACGGGCGCAGGTAAGTGGCTGCTGCAGCTTGTATATCAAAGAAGTACTAAAGGAATGTGGTCCACTTGCGGCATCTCCGGTGTATAATTCCCAATTGCGAGACAAGTAATGGACACGTGCGTTAACGACGCGTCTCCTGATACAAAGAAATACCCATCCATTTCTAATTTAAAAATTATAAGAGTTTTATTACAATGAAACGCGTAGATGGTTCTGAGATTGCTCACTTAACACAACGCGTTATGTAAAGCTGAATCCGTGTGGTGATAGGTATTATCTCCCTTCGCTTGCTTGAGATTTCATACTGCATTTGAGTGTCTTAATTATTGAAAATACGTTTTCTCTTTCAAGTTAAATGTTATCAATTTCTGCTCTCACCCACATTACAAGAACCAGTCACCAGCACCAGCAAGGGTAACTTGTGTGTGACGAACAAACTATTACGATGACCTGCGTTTACTCGGTAAGTTTTCTCATGGGGTGCGAGCTACCAGTATAGGAAGTCAGTTGTGTTATCGGGTCCTCTCCATGATTCAAAACCCACGCTTGACCGTTTCATATCCCCAGTCGACTTCGAATGCCTCCCCCTCGCCGACTATCCCTATTTTTCGTCATCATCGGCGCGAATGCATGGATGTATGTGCGATGTCGACCTATGAGGCAGACCAACGACTTCAACCAGCTCGAAACGCACACATGAGGGCATCGACCTTACCCATAATCCTCCCTGCCCCATTCGACCATCTCTCTCTCTCTCCCGCGTCACATCATCTATACGAAACAGGGCGCCGATCCGCAAGGAAACGCCGCACACGTCGAGACCGCTTGGGGGCCTCCCGGGCAGCAAGTTATTCGTCCGGGAAGAAGAAATGGGGAGGCGTGGGTATTGCAGTGAGCTTACGCACAGGAGGGAAGGCTTCGAGAAGGTATATGGTGGGAGAATTGCTAGGGCGGGAATTGCTGAGCTCCCGAGGGGTTGTGTGTGTGTGTGCACCCTCTCTCGTCCATTAGGCACCGAAGAGGGAAGAGAGAAGAAGCAAGGGAATATAGTCAGGGTTTTTGGACGAGGGAGAGAGCGAGAAGAGAGATAGTGAGGGTATGAGGACTGGCGGGAAGAGGAGGGAGGGGTTAAACGGGAGGAAAGAGGCTTTTACTCCTGCGGAGGGACGCCGTGTCGGAGTGGGTGAAGGAATCCGAAGGAAGAAAAAAAGCCTTCCCCTCACTGGTATGCTTCCTCCTTCGCTTGCTCACAGCAAGAACCACCTCGCGTATAAGGGTGGAACGGTGAGGTTGGAGAATCAGGAGGGTGCACCCGGACGGGGGGGGGAGAGGGGTAGCTACGTGAGTAGGCGGGAAGAAGGGAGGAGTTTTGTGCGAAGTTAGAACAGAATGAGAAAATAGGGAAGGAGGTAAATCGTTCGAGAGAGAGAGAGGAGGGGGTGTGGCGAACGTGTATGTGGGAGTGGGGGGAGGGTTTTGTGGGTTGGGGAGCGTTGGCCGCCCCTGGATGGTTAGGGGGTGAAAGGAGGTCGATATTGAATCCTCCCCTTGGGTTTTAGCCCGGCACCGAAGCTGTGGGTGGAGTTCGTGCGAAGAAGGCTGGCGAAGGGAGGGAGGGTGGGGGGGGTGATGCTGTGGTGGCGGTGGAGGTAGTCGTTGCATTAGGTCGGGCCAAGTTGCTTAAAGGAGGAGGAGGTGAGGCATAAAAGGAGGAAGTTGGCCCAAGGTGGGAGAACAGCAACGGTTTTTGTTGGATCAAGTCTTCTCCACCGTTCCCCCAACCCAACGCTATTTGCTGCGCCAACCTCATTGTTCGGGGGGTCTCTTCCGTTTGCCACCGTTACCGTCTCCCCCCTCCGTCTCTTGACTCTTATTGGTTCGTGCTTACCTGTGTGTTTAGATCGGTTCGAGACGCCTCTGTTGTTGAATGCCATTATGAATTTTTGGCACACGGTGAATGGCTTGGGAAAAAGCGGTCAACATTTTCTTCTAATTTAATTCTTGAAATAATAGTGATACAGAGTGATATCATCGTTATAAAAAATTTACAATCTTCTCATTTATAAAGGAAAAATATGTTTTTAATGATATCTGTATATCATTCCCATAAGTTTAATACTAAGTATATAATTATGTCTTAGAAGTGGATTGATTTCCTGCTAAGTCAGATTAATTTCATTAGTAAAGGTAAAGAATTCTCCAGGGTATTTCAAGAAAGTTACGTTATAATTTAAACTTGAATTTTGAAAATTTAAAAATTATCCGGTTAAACCTACCACAAATAGAGTTATTGACAGAGTTATGTTCATTGAAATTATAAAAAAAACATCTGATTAGTACTCACTTGACGCCAATTGAAAGGCTAAAAGTGTAATTAAGCTAATCTTAACCTAGATATTGACGCAATTGTTGTTATGATCATTTGTATTTAAGTAAGTTGGTAATAGAAGATTAAAGGATTCTCTGTGAAAATGTAAAAGAATATGAGAATACATTTTTCGTGATTGGAAATCAGCAACATTGATTGGAATTATCCTAGACAGATTTATCAAATGAGTGGTGTTTATTCATAATTCACAGAGATCTGTGTCGTTATAAATTGACGGTTGGGGACACCCAACACCCATCACTTTTGGTTATCCAGTGCTCTCTACCTCCCGGGTAAATGTTCTACGTGGAGTTTTCAGTATCATTGATTGCCATTATGCTCTTTGAAGCATGTTAATTACTTTTTCTCCCATTTATTTCAAATATGTGTTAGCTTATCTCATAAACTTCTTCACTTAAAATCAACGACTCGGTATTCCAAGCGTCAGACATTACTTTTTTTAAAATTGGCATTACAATCCCCAAGCAATGATTTTGTGCATTCGCGAGAGAGTATTTAGAGGCATCTAAAATTGAAAATCATTCGTCGTTGAGAGGAGGAGTATAAAAAATAAAATGACGTTGCGACGTCGACCTACGTGAATACATCACGACTTACATTTCGATGAGTACCAGATTAGCATAGAGCTGATACGGACCATGAATAAGTGTGTATTCATAACCGTTCGTTTAAACTCGCTTCTCATTCACTGACTGGTTTACTGATCTCGAGGTTTTCCACCGGTATGAGCCTGAACCTGGGGGTGAGCGAGGCGTTAACCAAAAAGGATCCATCCAACGATGCGGCGAAGGAGGATCAATACTTATTTAATGGCTCGTTCGGCTCAGCTTATATTACCAAGCTATCATAAAATAATGAAATTTAAACGAAGGGTGATAAAGTGGTAAAGTATTGATCCGACGAGCGTCCTTGATGTGTTTATTTTTTTATTTTCATTTTTGATGAAAAAAAAGAGAAATCTGGGGGAAATTACTTTCAGGGCGTGAAAGTGCTTTCAGGGGGACGGGATAACAATTTGTCCCGAGGCCCAAATGGCTGCGTTTTCACGGTTGACTCCGCCGCGTTATTCGATTCAAATTCGCGGAGAAAGATTGCAATATTATTCGTTTCGGATTCGCACACAAGAGGACTCTGCATAAATAGCAGTTTATGGTCCATGATTGCCATACTCCCCCCCCCCCCCACATCGCCTGACCCCCACCCAGGCCCTCCAGTGGAAAAAAAATATAATCTGGACGATAATACTGTTTCGTTTATAATGGAGAGTGCATATTATTTATGGTCTGGGAAAAAATGGAGGGAATAAAGCTTTTTAGAAAAAAGTGCGTGTTACGTGCGGGCGTAAATATGGCTTATAATTCACCCTTCCGACCTTTCTCCCTCTCATTCCTTCACGCTGTATCTCTCGCGCATCCCTGCTCCAAGCTACTCCTCCTCTGCTCCACTTCCTGCTCGCACCCACCACACACATGGAATTTTATTGCTCCAGCTGCCACTCGGATGCCTCTATGTGCATCTCATGTAATCGTTCTTAAGCAAATACTTTTCCGACATAATTACGGTATTTTCACTGTACATTTGTTTATATTTCATATTAGCCGGTTGGATATATTTTGGTAGAAACTAATTTTATGGAGTAATTGCTCAATCACCATTAATCTTTGTAGGTGCACGCATATTTCTTTGCATATGTGTTTCAGGGGCATGTTGGCATCTAATGCTCACTTTAATTTACGTTTTTGAAGGATAAAAATGTACAATTTTGTTGTTTGACCAGATGCAGAGTTCACTATGAGGCCTTAGATTTATTTTTGTTCTAGTCGAAATATACATGTCGACTTCCTTTTTCCAATCCTGGTACATTTTCAATTCTATCGGCTGGTTTAAATTATTCAGTGTTATTATATTTATTGGCGAAATATATCTAAAAAGCTAGTTGTATCCGCTGAAATAGTGGGAGCTCTTTGGAGACGTAGTGAAATTTATTTGACTCATGCTATTCATTGTACCTACTCTAGTCAATATGCCATAATCTCTTCTCCCCAGAAATTTCTTCTGGTGTTTGCATGTGCCTTAAGGTTTACTTATTTTTTCAACTAAAACCAGGTCAGTGGTAAAGTTTTTTGTAAATGTGACTTTTGTGAGTTGAACGAATCACCATTTGAAAAGACCCTATAAAATCCAATTACGACTACTATATCATCAATATTCATCGCATGAGAGTATTTTGGACTACTAAGTTTGTCTTTCAGCTGCTGATCCCTCATTTTCTCGGTGACTAAACTCACTCAAAATCACTGGGAAGAATATTGAATGAAGATGCATTTCATTAGCATTACGTCACTCTTATGGCAATCATGTACTCATTTTCACTGCATCGACTTCATTTCTTCCTTTTTTCAGGAGGTAGCAGAGTTCAATTTTATCGACGATTGCGTTTCAAAGGCGGCGCTTACTATCGTATTTTAACTAACGCCCCGTGGATAATGCCGAGCAGTGCTTGGTTCGAATACGTGCGCGGAATAATTATCGAGGCACGATCGGGTGTATAAACGCGTACCTACGTTTCTCTCCTGTCGCCCAGTTAATGATATTCCATTTGTATACGGCTATGTCGTAGGCATAAAGTACTAAAAGGGCTCCAGTTCCCGCGACACTGGCGCATACGCCCGACGACCGCCAGGCTCACCCGCCCTCCGTAGCATTTTAAAGGCGGAGGGCGAGCGCGCATAGGGGGACGAAATAAGAAATAGGTACGTGCGAAAGGTTGGGTGTCTTTTTTCCGAATGCGACGGAAGTCTGAGGGGATGGAGTGGGCGGGAGGAGGAGGAGGAGGGAAGGATGAAGCGAAACTCTTGAAGAGAACGTTTCCTTATTTCAGTTTCCATTTCCTTGAGATAGCTGTTGATAAACCCTCGCCGGGGCACCGTTAAGGTAATGCTTCTCCTGCACTTCCTCCACTTCTCTTCGCTTCCCTCCTCATGTGTCCTCCTCCCAGCTGTCCTTCCCCTCGTGTATTCGGTAATGGCCGCTCTTCCACGCCCCCAACCTTCTATCCTCCTCGCTCTTCCACCACGTTCTCCTCCTTCCGATCTCTTCCCCTTTATCCACACGTCCTTTGCGTTCCCTTCTATATCCTCCACACTTACCCTCGGTGCCTTCGTCCTACCTATTCCACCTTAATTTACAATCTCTTGTGTTCATCACGGGCGGCTTCAGTGCCAACTCACGATGGATTTCTATATTGTATCGTGGTAGGTTTTGAGAGTCTATTTCTACTTTGATTTTTGCATCCTCCTTGCCAAAGATGGCCCTTGATTTGTGAAGTGGACTGGCCACATAGGTCGTGAACGCCATTGTAGACAGGTGGGTGGGTTGGTCAAGGAAGTATTTCGTGGAAAAATGGAGGGAGACTAGAGAGAAACCCGGCGTCATCATTAGCCGACTCTTTACTAACGTCGCTAAAGGAACCACATTTATAAGTCCCATGCGACGGATTGGGTACTGAACTTGATGTGCTCTCCAGGAAAAACTCGATTGGGGACCTGAATTTCCAATAAAAACCCAGGCCCCGGCCGGGATCCGAGCCCAAGTCATCGGGATGGGTGGTGTTTTGCTACTAAACCAACCCTATTCCCGTTTCACTTTATATCAGCCATTTACAATTTTCTTCCCATTGTTTCCTTGTGGGGCATATTGAAGATATGAGGAAATCGTATGCATATTAATTTTGTTAGACTCCAATTGGCCATTTCTGCTAATATATGAGGACCCCAGAAGTCAAGGGGTCTAAGTAACAAAACCATTGTTTGGAGAAAACTTAAGTCAAAGTTGAAAATGTTTGGTACAACCCACTAAGTAGTTAAGAGGCATTACCCTAGATAGCAGCACCTGTCAAGAAAATCACTTGGATCCCTTTACCACCTATAAGATTTATATTTTCACATCCCATTCCTGTACCTAACTTATTTTTTTCAAAAATGTCACTTAGACCCCTTGACTTCTGGGGTCCACATATCCTTCTTCCGACAATATTTTCCTTTAATTCTTCCCAGCTCAAGCGCTCTCTTTAGCCTATCCAGAATTCCTGTATATTCCTCTTCTCAGATCATCTTACTCTTCTCCTTCAGTAATAATGTACATTATCCCCTCGGTGTTTTTGCATAATTCATTCAGGGATATTTCTTCCTCCTACTCACCCTCAGTCAACTTATAAACCCTCTCCACCATGGTAATTACCTATTTCGTCTTTCTATATATTTGTTCGTCGTGCTTCTCTATCATTCTCAATTGTTTCTTATTAATACTCATAAGCTTCAAATTTAAGGGATATCAGATTCTTTTAATTCTGCAAGAATTCGAATCAGATCTCTTTAGTATGGGACTAAATTGACCGCGTTAAGGCTTGGCTGAGCGTTGGCCCTAAATTCACGTCTTTATGATCCTCATTCAATACTGAATATTCAGTGTTCATGCAAAGTGATCGTTGAAGTTTCGATTGGCAGGGATTAAAGTAATTATGATCTGAATAAAAAACATAAAGACTCGACACTGAGGATAGCCAAACTCAAGGAAGTTTAGAAAAGAGAACTTTTTGGGTTAAAAATATATTTTTTTCTTTTTCTTTCGTGCATCCTTTTTCGTCGTGAAGTCCAAAACAATTTCCATTTTATGTGTGACTTAAGTGTATCTTTCTTGTCTTTTATGAGTGTTTTTCCTTCTACACCTTCCCTTTTGCAAAGGAGAGAGGATTAGTGTGTCGGTCTCCTATGCTTCCTGGCCCGGATCGACTCCTCGCCTAGCGTTAGATTTTTTTCCTCTTCCCGTCCGTAATCCGATTCCTACGCCGTGGAGTGTTGCGCGGGGAACAAGGGCTTGCCCACCGTCCGCTGTATTACCGAGCGAATGGAAGTGTGATCCCTTGTTTCCTTTGATTTAGAGAACGCCGAGCCCCGCGCTGGTTAGAGGGGAGTATCTTGTCCATTCCCCTCCCTTTCCGCTAACTCAACCTAATTATTCATACGCCCGTTAATTGAGCAATCGATCTCTGGGCTGCATCTCTGAAAACACGCGGAACATTATTCTGAACCAAATTCGCTTTTGTCATCCACCTATCCCACTCTCACGCCCTTCCTCCGATCCGTTTCGCATTACGATTTCTCCCATCTCTTACACCCTTCCGTCCTTCCTCTCTCTCTTCTCATCCTCTCATCCTCTTCTCTCTTCGTTCTCCACCTCTTTATTCCTCGGCCTTTAGACTGTTACTCGGTTGCCTTATGGGGCCCGGTCGATAAGGATGGTCTTATCCCTTCTCTCTTCCCCACCGCCTGCCTCAAGTTAGGGAATCAGCCCTCGCGTAACATTAAAAGTTTGAGATGTCTATAACATATAGTTGAGAATAACGCAAGGGATTAATATACTTAAAATAATAGTTTAAGGAGAAAAAATGCGGTTAAATACTTCAGATAACGTGATTGGAGTAGGTATTGTGAATGTGTTGTGAGGGAAGATCAAGTAAATCGATTTATTTAATAGTTGAGGAGAATAATGGCAAATTATAAACTGATTTTTGTCCTTAGGCCGCGTCCACGCCTGTAAAAATTTGTGTCGAATACTATGCACCGTATAATATTTGTGCGTGCGAGGAAATTTTGTTTACATGAAGAAGTGACAGAGCATGCAAGAATGAATTCCACATTCAACGCACACTGAGACCGTTTTCCGAAGAACAGTATAGGTTTTTCGTCACATTCTGGTTCCTGATGCCACAGGATTGGTTTTCTGTCTACCGCCATTGAGAGTTGTAGAGCACAAACACATGCCCCACGGCGTTATAATTTGTGTGAAAATAAATCTCAATTTGCGTCGAAAATATTTGCGGCGAACGCATTCAGAAAAAAGCTTGTATAGGTGTGAATGCGGCAATAGATACAGGCTATAAACGGGACCGATGAGAACACTTAGCGGGGAAGGACGCTCTTCTCTCCTTCCTTTCGCTTTATTCATTTTGCCTTCTCTCTTCGTTCTCCATCACACTGTTCATCGGCCAATGGTTCGCTATTCGGGCACGAGGATTGAATATGGGGCCCGGTCGATAGGGATGATCTCCTCTGTTGCCCACCCATGCCACTGAGGTGCTCCAGGGTTAGGCTACAGGCATATCAGTGGAGCCAGGATATGAGCCTGTGGCAGACTGAGTAGGAGGCGGGGAAGGCTGCATACTTAGACGGTGGTATTGAAGTCTGGCGGTGTGTAGGTAGAGGAGGGAGATGGTTTGATTCGTAATTGGCGGTGGGAAGAGAAAGGGGGACATGTAAAGGAGTACGGAGCACGTGGGCTCATTGAACGTGTCAGCATGATCCCAGCCCGTGCACACAAAGAAAGGGAAGCGATGCGACTTCGTCTCTCTTCGTTGGGTTTGAGACGGAGTGGTAGTGGGTGGATGGAAGTCTCGGGTGGGTGTATGGAACCTTTGAGAAAATAGAAAGACTCCTACTCTACTACTCCTATCCTGTCGCAGCTTCAGTGAATTTACACTAAATTGGGTCAGAAAGGAAATGTATTTCTCGGAAAGGCGCAAAAACTTCAGAGGGCTCGAGTACGAAGGGAAAAAATGTGTCTCTTTTCCCTGAGTCTTACTTTTCCTCCGTTTCCCCGTTCGCGGAAATTCACTCGGAGTATCGGTCGGGAGGGTGGAAAATTGCACACCCACGCTCGAGAAATGCAGAGAAAATAATTATTCACCGCCGATATGACGCGAGAATTTTCCAAACGTATTGAAGTGGGTCAGATGCGAATTTAAATGGATGATGGGAGTCCGGATGAAGATCTTAAGGAAGTAGTGGCACTGCGTGTGCACGGCGTTAATTAGTCTCGGCTGTCCCACGACGGTTGCAAATTGCGATATCGATTGCCGTTTTAAAAATTCTTGTGGAAAACATATGCATATACTGTTTTTGCACAAATGGCATGATTTCTCCGTCTCAATATCAATCCGATATTTACATTTGGCTGTTTTCAGGAGTTGTGATTGTTGGTATTTCCTTTATATTCAAATTTAATTTATGTTTGAGACTTGGTGGGTGGAAGGTGGGTATAAGCGATATAGTATTGATGTTTGAATCTTCACCATAACTAAAATCATTTATATTCAAAACATGAAATGTAAGAGCAGGTTTCGGTTTTCATGCTCGTCGGATACATTTTCGTATTGCTGTTAGAATCAATTTCTTGGAAAAGGAAGGAAATGGTAAATGTGGGAACCCTGTGGCTAAATAAATATAATGATATTGAATATTTGATGAGTCTTGTCATTGAAAGCGCCTTTAAATTAGGTACATGTGGTGAAAATAATCGTAATTTCTACGGGCACTTAATCTATTTTATTTCTTGAATCCTCTTGCTGAATATTTGTGCCATCGATAATAACCAATTGCTGAATAACATTGAGGATATTTATGGGCATTGGTGTTGGAAGTCAGAATTCTCTATTTCTTTAAATTATACATGTAGTTATTTAGTATGTTTGAATAATGCAATTCATTACAATGAAGCCCAGAAAAAGGAGGGCTGGAATAAATGAAAGAAGAGAGACTTTTTTGCTTATCATCTCCCATTTCTTTTATGTGCTCCCGTAAGAGGAGGAGGGAAAATATTCTCTAGTATAGTTTCCATTGCGTGCGAAATTCTTCCATTCCTTAGTGCTCTATTTTCCTTAGAATGAACCATTTCATGAGATGAGACTTTATAACCCTTCCTTAAACTTAAGCGACGTGAATATACGACGCTCTCTGTTTGATAGTGAGTCTCTAACGCTGCAAAAAGAAACCCAACTCAATTCAATGGGAAGAGCTCAAGTGGAATTTGAATATATATGAAAGCATGAATTTTTTGAATTACACAAATGTAGGGGCTAATCTCATTGACCTCTCTATCAAATATATGATTAAATTATGAGTTTCATTTTCGAATCTTTTGATACCTGTCGAGAATTAATTAGGGAGCCAAGGGTTTTTATCATGTTCTCGCAAAACTCATCCACGACCCATTAAACTCGGACGCCCTTTTATTCCGCGGTTTTGTGTATTCTCGCGAGCCACTCCGTAAGTCTTACGCTCAGCTTGCTAATCATAGCGACCTCCCGGGAGGGAGGGAGAAGAGAAGTTAAAAGCAAGGGACAGGGGAATGGAAGGTGGAGGGAGACTAATTCCGCTGTTATTTCCCCATCTCCTCGCGGGAGAGATCGTCCTCATTTTGTTTACGAAACTCTGAGAGAATTTGCGCTAAATTCTCATCTGTACCCTTTCTCTCTCTCTCATTCTCTTCGCCATGCTGCCCCACCCCGAATTAAATTGTTCAACTCGAAAAGACGTAAAAACCCTGGGGCTCATAAAAAACGCAACGGAGGCGGAATGGTTTTTCGGGGGGGTATAAAAAAGAAGGGAAAAAATAATAGGCGGGAGGACAAAGAGTACGCGGGGGGAATAGTGGGGTGGAAGGGTGGGGCGGTGGGGTTGGGGAAGAGGATTTTGGGGTAGTACGGTTTGGATGGGGAAGAAGAGCTTTTTTGGAAGGGAGAGAGAGCCGGGTTTTGGAATAAAGGTTCCACCCGGCAAAGGACTGTGTGGTGGCGGCGAAGACGAAGATTTTGCCGGAGAGCGTGTGTGGGTGTCTGGCGTATGAGGAAAATTGTTTCGGGTCGACGCTGTAAGCGTGGATACGGCGGGGACGTGACGGGGTTTGGTGAATCGCGGTGGATGGGCGAGGGCTCAAAGGAGGGGGTAGCGGAACGAACTAACGCCGAGAGGGGAAATAGGGGGAACGCTGGGAAAGAGTCGAAGTAGAGGTAGAGAGGGGGGAAGGATGAGGCCTGATATAGGTCGAAGAGGTGGGAGGTAGAAACGTTTCCGACCTTCCTTCGCGGGTGGTGGTCGTGCGTAGTAGCTTTACTAGGAAGGGGTGTCGAACTCACGCATTTGCGTATTTTGACTCCATTGCAGTTGCAAACCTTGTAGTGCCCGCATCTTCTAAGAAGCACTTAAGAATCCAAAGCTGAAAGAGGTTCTTTTGGAACAGGGGGAGAAATGGAAGTCTTTCCCCCTATTTTCTAGCGAAAGAAAAATAAAATTCTTTGCCTCTTTTTGTCATTTATTTTTTCGAACTCGATTCGAAGTCCCTCACAATTGCCAGCCGGTCATTGAAGTTAAATCCCTTGCCGCGAATTTTATCTCATTCTTTGAAGAAAAGAACATGACTATATTTACCTCGAGTCGTCATCGACACGATCTGAACAGACTTCAGAATTTTCATTTCTGCCTCTTCTCCCCGTTTTTCGAGCGAGAAGCCTTGGATGTAAGCTCGGAGTAAATGTGTTTTCCTTTCTTCTCTACAGCAATCGTAGTAGGATAGAAATGACTGCTTCCATGTCGCAGCGGGGTGTTGGACGGGAAAATTTTCAATTCCCTTCGAACACGATCCGAAAAAGCATGAAGCGCGAGGGAATGGAACATGACTTCGAGAGAAGTTTAAATGCGCGTATCAGCTTGGTATGAGAGACTCTACAGACCTCATCACTGTATTCCGTATCATTTTTTAAAGGAGAATATTAGCTGTAAAGTTGTTTCTTCGTTGATTTGTGCACTGCTGAAAGTGAAAAAAGACAGACCCGATGAACAATAATAAAAATTGTTTTTTTCAAAAAATGGTGGCCAAAGGTGCTTGCTTATTTATAAATCCAGTATAGTATATGAGATCATCGTGTTTATATTTCAAAGATCGGAAAACATTTGAAAATGAAAATTTGTTTTCTTATGAGCTTGAAATGATTTTTTAGGCTCGGCGTTGAGAATATTCTTCCTCAGCAGTTCTCGATGATTGTATATGCGAACCCCCACGCCTTCAAAGATTCAATAGGTGCTGATTATTTGAGAAGATGTACAAATTTTTACAATCCATGATACATGATTTGTCTATTAATTATTCCGTTTCTTCAATACCGTAGGATTTTTAATGAAATCAAATTTTTCATGGGAACGAAACTATTTTCAGTTTTAGACGGCCACTTCAATTTTCTGGCCACGCTAACATTTTCCGTTGCTGCGTAATATTGACGAGAGCGTAGAGTATCTCAATACATATCTGATTACCTAAAAATTATAAATTTATAATAAATATCGAAAGGTGAGGCATTTACCATTGAAACGATCGAGAAAATACATTTGGTGAAGTAAGTATGCCGTCAGACATGTGTTAATTCGTAGTAAGTTGCCGCAGATTATTACTTACTTAGTTTGGCATATATAGTTGAAAAAGTTTTCATTTCCTATAGCACTCAAAAAACTCTCTAATCCTGTAATAAATCATTATAGAATTAATATTTTAGCATCGGAGAGCTTTGAAGTTCTCTTAAAAATCTCCCAGGAATATTGCAAATCTTTTATTTCACCTAATCGCCATTGGAAAGTCACCTAATGCATTCGTAATGAACTCCCTACTTTCATTCAAGCTAGGATTTCCCTCGATGCTTCCCTCACCCGAGCGCGTTAATCGATACAGTACCGCCGGGGATTCAGCGAACCTCGCCCACATAAAGTTGAAAAACGTGCAGTTGAACTCGCCGCAGCGCTGATGCACTACAGATTTATCACGCGGAGGAGGCCGGGTGGCGCTTGCTGGAGGATACCAAAGGGATGGATGCACGACGTTCATCACGAACCGGAAACTGTGGAGGAGCTACGTTTTATCTCATTTTATCTATGTTTTCTTTTTTTTCGTAAAATTGCGCCCGAGCGTCGATCACGAACTCGATTCCCTCCTCCAGATGTCTGGCGGCACCTTAAAATTTTAATGACGACCCGATCCGCGAGCGGTGATGGATCGAAATGAGAACACGATCGAACTCGCTTCGTAGTTGGGCGGCGGAGGAGGAGGTCGGGTGGGTGGAAGGGATTGGACGCCGCGAGATCGCATTTTGCTGATATCCGCTCTCCAGATGTCGACGCCTGAAATTGGTCGCGTAAGGAGCGAGGGGCGTTGTTCCGCCAGCCAAGGCACCGTTCCCGTTGGCTGTAGAGGGGGATGGCCTGCGAGCGTGCGATTAGGCCGAAATAGGGAACGGAGGATTGACGGGCGTGCGGAATGATTAGGAAGATTGGTTTAGAAAGATGGAGCTCTCCGTCTGTCTCCTCACATGCGTGCTGGCGATGCACCTTCCGCACATAATTATCGGTACTTATTTATCGATTTTATTGATGTGCAATCTGATGGGTTAGGTGTTGAAAGGGAAGTCAGAACAGGCCTGAAGTCTTATTAATGATTGAAGAATAAGTACGTTGTGGGGAGAATATTTATGTGACACTAAGATTATACTGGTTTAAGGGGAATATTGTTCCCAAAAAAGTCACTAGGGAAAAAGGTAAAACATTTCCGACTCTTCTAAGCCCAGAGACCTAACTAATCTCAGATTTTTCGCATCGGATAAGTAAAACAACTGAAGTGTTACACGTTTCTCCCATTGAACTATTAAAATTTCTCGGCTTTGATAAAATCATGGAAATAATGTATGTATCCTTGACGTTTAGGCACTGAATGTCATTTATGATTTACCATTGACGGGGCACAGGGGTACTTGCGGCAATTTAAACAAAAAAGAAGTCACGTAAGAAATTATATACTTAAACCTTATGTGTATAGGTATAGCTCGTTAGAAAACTTCTCTACTCTTCTTAACATAACCTTCGTGATAACGTAGAAAATAATATCAGTGTGACTTTAAACATTTGCCTATCAAGTCACATTTCAGAACATGCACATCCGTATGCTTGAGCATCGAGAATTGTTTAATAGAGTGTGATCTCTATGATTCATTGGAAAATTATTATAAAAAAGGAAGCCATCAATTATGTCATTTGTTCACTACATAATTCTCATCTCTGTATGGTATCGGCTACCGATCTTCGAACTAAAAGAAATCAACATGTAATATCTTCCATTACATTGCACATAGAATAGGGTTTGCTTATATTTCTGTTTTTTCTTTACCACTGTGAATATTGTAGTGACCTCTTATGGAAATTCATTTACAGCTATTTATCAAGATAACAATATAAAGAGTCTATATCTTGCCGGTATGTTTGTAAAAAGGGGAGAATGATAAAGAAATTAATACGCATGCAAATGCTGGAAGGTCAGCATTTGCATGGCTTCTAACATTTGGGTAGTACGTATAGTGTATCAAGGAAAGAATAATTCTTAAAAGTAGACTAAATTTCTCCATACGAAAGCTTACACCGTACCTCTTACTGAATAGTTGCAAACCTTGGGCTTGCCAGGATAAGTATTGGAGAGGGTGAAATGGAGTGGGTATAGAGTATCTGAGATGTGAATGCAGATGGTATAGCTTTGGAAATAAGTGGGTGTTCAAAGAATGAGCTATTAATGCTCCCCTAATTGAAATTTATGAAATTAGCACGCTTTGTTGGTTTAGCTATAGCAATTAAGTGGAATAGAGTAGAATAGCGAAGTAAAAAAATGATAGAGGAGTAAATGTTGTGAGAGAAAGCACTAAACCTTGAAAGTTTTCGTTGAACTTGGTGGAAGATAATCCGGATGAAAATATTAGTACATGAAGTCTAGACCAAGAGGGTGTGGATAAATGGAATGTTTTGGGAAAATTTGCTGAGTCAGCTTTTGAGACCTATCACCTCGAGTTAAACTTTTTTGACTGTAAGTACCCCAAAAGCAAAGTACCGCAGCGTGATAGGAATGTGTGTACCTGATTTTATTAAATGATCTCCTGATTTTTATACTTTAAGAAGTTACAAGTAATTTCTGTGGCCGCCTCACACCACGAAAGCCATTATTCTTGGCTTAAAACGTATTTTAGTTGCAAATCAGGCGTGATAGAGAACGACACGATCGGATGTAATATAAATGTCTATATATCCATTCTTAGTTAGCAAGTTTGTCAGGCTAATCGATTCATGTTGAAACATATCATTTTATTCGTTCGTTACCTTCTACCTAAGTATGACAAGTTAGCAGTATACTGCAACCAATGAAATGCTAAATTAAAACTGAAGTATGATGTAGAAATGAATGTTGTCAAAGCTGGGGTAAACTGAGAGAGTAAATGATGAATACGTTGAAGTACACTCGCAACGCTCCCAATTGTATTCTTTTCCCCAACCCAACGAAATCATTTTCTCTCCTATCGTTTCCTCTTTCTTTCATTACACTCTCCATACATTCCACAAATTACTTTCTCAACAGAAAGAGGAAAAGAGGTAAAAATGTTGACCGTGGATAAACTCACGTCCCGCGTTCTGGAGCCACGGTTGGGTCAGTAAAGAGGGGCCGGGTGTGAGAGGAGGAGGAGGCGGAGGGAACAATCATTTCATCAGTGATTGATCAGAAATCGGGAGGTGTTCGCACGCTTGTTTGTATCTCGAGGTGCCCACCTGCCATACCTTTCCGTTCCGCTCCAACCACGCCCTCCGCCGCGGAAAAGTTTTCGTCCCTCGTTCCACCTCGATTCATTTCCCACCAGTCATCCTCTCCGTGCTTCCTTCAAACAATCCACAGTCCATTCCGCACCCGCTGCCACAAACCCCGCGCCCTTAACGAAGTATGTGCGGTCAAGCTTCTCCCTTCCTCCATCCCACTCCCCACTGGTGAGGTAGCCGCTCCTCCTCAGTGGGAGTGCGGTTTTCGTTCCGTTCTTGTGCTATTTTTTTTCAGCCCGCGGCGAGAGATGGCGACCGCATCTGGGAGGCGTCTGTGATTTCATTTTTACGTGAGTCTGCTCCCCGAATGGTCGGTGGGGTGTGTTGTATGCGTAAGTACCGTTCTTGCCTCGCCGCTACCTACGTGCGAGAATGTTTTGGTTGCCCGCGGTGCGTTAACCAACATATTTGGATTTCTCGCGGCGCAGTAACCACGATTCGATAAAAGAAAAATGACACCCTTCATTATGGATACTGTAAAATCCATCCCGTGAGACTGCAGATTTTTCCATGTCTCACCTCCCTCAGTTGCGTGAAAAACTATTTTAGCTCTTTGGGAAATTCCATGTCATTCGATGTTCTATTCGATTTTAGCGAATGGATGGGCTATCGAAATTCACGGAGTGCGTAAAATATTTTTTTCCCGCAGCGATCATATATACTGATTGCTTTATATTTTATAAATATTGTTTAGAGGAGATGTACAAAGTAATTGTAATTGATCACGAAAGCGTACATTTAGCTTATTTATGATTTTAAGAAAAACTTACGTAAACTAAATAAAAGAAATACCTAATTAATAAATCATGAATACTTTCGTCTACCTCTGTGCATAAAACCGCTGTAGCACATGTTAAATTTAAAAACGTATTTCCTGTTTAGTGCCAGAAACAAAACCAGGGATTACCTAGGGGTTATTTATAAACCAGGGTATACCTAGAGCATAGATGAGCGTATCATGACTAATATGTAAAATTGAAAGACATTTGTTACAATGACATAATCATTTCAGAGTCAAGGTAGGGGACACTTCCGCACAACATTTTGATGTGGTATTTTAAAATAATAATAGTCCATAATCATGCATTAGAAACAGAGCTCTTAGTCGACAGCGCGTCACTAAATTCTATTTGGAAATGTCATTTTGCAGGTGACGTGTGCCACGACAATGTCGCTAATTAAACATGGGCCTGAAGGGGAATCGGAATCCCAAAAATACACATAATCATCTTTTTGTGTGATGACTGTTGTCTATATGCAGAGAGACACCGAATGGCTGGAAAAACCTCCCAACTTGTGCTTTAATTTTTAGTAAAATTTTTTGTTGGATGGCGAGGAATTTCTAATTGGGATACGTGAGGATGACACATTAATCAGGCAAGGGTAATAATGAAGCTTCGGATAATAGTAACTTCCGGCAAAGAAGGGGATGTTCAAGGGATTTTCCATGCCACGCTCTCTTTCCTTAGGCACCCTGGAGCTCTCATTCCTCGGGTGATGTGAGCTTTGCCCATTCGACCTCTCCAACTCCTCCTACCGTCGGCCCCGGTGGCGGTGGGGTATAGTCCTCGCCTGCTAACCCGAGAGTCGCGGGTTCGTATCCCGCCTGGGTAGATTAGCCCAGGACATGGATGTGTGTGTGTGTGTGTTAAAACGAGTTAATTGTAAGAGAGCAATTGTAATTTATTAAGAGAGGACTGTACAGACCTAAATTCGCTCGAAATAAAGACAAGTTAGTATTATTATTACCGCGTCTCATGCACCCCGAATTTTAAATTTCTCGGCCAACCCTTCCCATATCCGGCATCCGAAGTTGGCCCTGATCCTTTTTCCTGCATCAGCATCTTGCTTGCCCTCGCGTCCCTCGCGCGCTCTCACAGCAGGGAGCGCTACCTGCGATCCCTCCCGACTTCCCGAGAGAGAGCTCGCCTGGGTGTTTACACCGAGAGAGTAGCTATCAGGGAGCAACTCGCTCGATTTTTCTTGCTAGTGTAAACGCACCTTTACTCTTGAGCGCTGTAGCCCTTGCTCAACACCGCTATCCGCTTAAACTCACTTTTTGCGAATTTTTCGAATTTTATATTCCATGTGTCACTCGACAATTCACTTAATCCATTTTGAAAACATACATTGGTCTTTCTCCGTCGCATTTTCTTTCTTGAGATCAGTGGCTAATGCGTTAATTATTTAGGCTATGAATGGTTGATCGAGAGAAAAATAATATTTTTTCAAAAGTTGAATAGCAATTGAGATTTTTTCCTCTCTCACTCTCTCTTCCCTTTGAAAAATACGAGGATTTATTTCGGCTTGTGGAATGATTTCACTCCGCGCTGCTATAGTTGCAGGCAAATCACTTGAAAATAGAGCCTTTCCTAGTTTTTCATACTGAACTGTAGATTTATAATATGCAGCACTGTAATATTTTCACAACAATTTTGGCTTCGCCGATAAATTCTACGAATTTTAAATATTATGTCGTATTTCCTCCTCAATATTATACGTTTCCATTCTTTTCACTTTTTTTTACGGCGAGGCCATATTTTCCCGCCCACTCAATTCGTAACGATCGTGGTGCTTGCTTGTCTGAATAGAAAAAATGACCCATCACTTATAAATTTTATTCATTCAGTTACATTTTCTGCGAACAAGATACCAAACAAAATAGCAATTATCTAACAGAGAACAATTCTTGGAATGACAATAATATCGTTTATTTTCATCCAAAAATTCTGTCATTGTTTCAATAAAATATAGGTAATCTGGGGCTCATTTGACCACATTGTGACGAGTGGCGTTACATTTTGAGAACCTACTTGCGAAAAGTTACTTGCTTAAAATTGAAAAAATAGTCCTCCGAACGATAATTTGCAAATAATTACATGGGAGCCTCCTGACTCTAAGAACTTTCGTTGTTACGATGAATTACATTTAGAGGTCATAACTCTTTGTCAAAAATGTTTTATTTTTATTTTTAAAGTGGATGCGTCCTTGTAACTAATGACTTAATGGATAGCAGTTTTTAATTTTATCCAACCAAAAATATGACAAAATTATAGAAAATGTAGTGGCGTCATGTCATTTAATGCCGAATTTCAGGTTGTGACTGGTGAAAGCAAGTGCCTCGAGTGCTTTTTGCTTTTTTACGTTCTCGTCCCCGTAAATTAAATTTGACACCGATATTTTTACACGCTCGCTCAAATAGCTTTCCCGTGGTCCGTAAATGGCATAATGAGTCCGTTCCATACTGATTCTTTGAACCGCCTGCGTCTCGTCTTGCAGTGTTTAATTTGCAGTGTTTTGAATGATGAGTGAGGGAAGCAAAAACAATACACAGCGGGTCCGTTCTCAACAAGAATCTCCACTCCTCTTACGGAAGATGGATTACTGCGCCGTGCCCATTGCGCACCTAAGGAGGACAAGGACGGGGATCGCCCGTGGGGTTTGAAATTCCTCGTACCCCTCGCCCTCCCGCCACCACACTCCTCACCCTCGTTTTACCTTTGGGGAAACGAACTCGGACTGCGCTGATCTCCACTCCAACTTCCCCGTGCGCCCCTCCCCCTCTTCTTCCCCCTTGGATGTGCGAAGTCCAGGAGTGTGTGCCAGAGAGACGCGGGGCCTGAAATGGGCAAACGTTAAAGTTCATCTCTTTGAGGGTGCTTAACTCTGAAATCGGCGGCTGTAGTGCGATCATCTCATGACACCGTGTGTAAACTTTTATCGCCCTTTGAAAACTTCCGCTCAACTTTTTGTGGTTTGTTTTGTTGATGAAAACGGGTACAAACAAATGAGTTATTACATTAGTAATTGTAACTCAACGTTGCTCCCAACACGCAAATGATCGAGTTCATTATTTGCAATATATCGGTATTTCTGTTTTTTTTTCGTATTTATCCATACCTATAAGCCTCTAGGAATATATAACCTCAAAAAAGAGCGCTATCATATCTAAGAGACCAAAGTTAAAAAAATACACATTTATCGAGATTCATATTATCGATTTATATGTATCTTTTCTCCTAGTATTTGGGCAATATTTTGACCACCATGAGTGCAGTCGTGGTGTCTCGTATTATCCAAAGCAAAGTTTTATCCATAGCTAATTGTCCTCTTTTTATCTGCAATTAAAACATTTTAGCGTCGTCTCTCTTGAACTACCTGATCACTGCGGTAAGAAGGCTCCTCATTCCAGCTCATTTTTATAATAATATTTTTATAGCTTCCTCTATTGAAATATATATTCGAATAATTTCGAGCTTTAATAATGAAAAATAATCCACAGGCTACATATAATCTCTTTCCTTCTGATCGACTGAGTCCTTATAAATATTAATAGTACATTAATAAATAAATTTTGTTTCATTTTTTTTGCCATCATACAAAACAATTCTATTAGGAAATAGGACATATAGGAAAAAATCATCCCCAAATGCGTAAAAACTAAATGGCATAGGCAGTAGCAATTTGTCTTTATTCGATGAATTTCATTCGACAGCTTCCTCTTATTGCCTACTTCACCTTTTTCTTCTATGATTATACGAAAGGATTTTACTACAAGAGTACATATCAAGGAGTCTTTATAAAACAGTTTTCTATTCGCCGGAGAAAAGTAAATGATTGAATGGAAATATGAATAGTATTTTTAGCCTTTCCTGTCTTTCAGGAAAATTGATGGATACTAAGGCATAGGAACTTGACGGGTTCAATGAAAGCCACGGTAGTTAACCCACACAATTACTAGCTGTTCTTCTGGAAGCTTAGTAGGCCGAGCTCTTTTGGATGGTAGTATATGGGACGCGGAGCTGTATTAGATGGTCCGTGGAAGTATGGTTCCGCTTAGCTTTGGCGATCGTGGACCCAGAGGGCGACACAAAACGAATGGATGGTCGGATCCTTGGCGACACGGTCTCAGTATCCGGGGACGGGATATTCCATGTAGTCTTGCAGTGTTCCACAGTTCACCATTTAATTCCGTCGGTTGATTGATTAGAAGGGTGATCGTGAACCGAAGTCTCGATACCATTAGAATGGTCTGGCAGGTCGGGGAAATAGGAATTATTCGGGCATTGGAGGAAGAAAACCCGGTGTCAACGCAATCCTACTCTCAAAGAAAAGAACTAATGGAAGTGTGATGTTACTTTCCATCTAACGGATCTACTACTGCTCTGCAAGAGCTCTACTAATGATGCGTTTGACGCAATTGGGATTTTTCGTAAAAAACTCCATGACTGACGGTAAAGAACCTGTCTACTCGTGATTGGAATCCCTTACTTTAGCAACAACGATAACCTGCCCTTCCCTTGGGTTGTGTAATGCCTCGATGCGTCGAATACTAGGTGGTTAAGTGAAAATATCGTATTGCGAAGGTAACAGTCAGGCTATATTTTTGAAAAGTATATTATGGTATATATCGAGAGAGATCTTTTATCACGCCTGTTTCCTTGCAGCACATACAGTTCTGTGCGATACACGCGATGAAAAATAATGCATTGCCTTTGTGCCGAATTTTCGGCACAAATTTGGCCATAATTTCGCCGCGGACATTTTCGCTCGCGGACATCGTCGCGAGCCGGACATAACGCGAGATGTTCTAAGTACGGTAGGGAGATTTCAAATTGCGCACTGTCGGCGATATTGCGCGACAAGAACAAGGTGCCCTACTTTTATAGTGAATTCGCATCTGGCGGCCTCTTTTCGGAACTTTGTGGCAATAGTGCTCCTCTACGCCGCCGTCTCAACCAATGGCTGGACTTCCCCCTTCTCCACTGATCCAGAGCTACCTCCCCTCCTTTGATTGCGCCGACCGGACGTTTCATCGCAGCGGCTCTCTCCTCTGCCAGCCACTGAAGTGTGTACCACGTCAGCAGGCATCGTTCGTCAAGTTTCGGCAGCTAGCCCGCGGGCCTCATTGTCGTGTAATCATAATTGTAATTTAGTATATTAAATATAGTGTGACTGTTGGAAATCATTCCGTATTGGTCATTTTTGGCTCCTTTCCCACTGTGTCATTTCGTTTTTCCGCGACGTTCGTCGCAAAATTAATATCGCACAGCTGACAGCAGTAACTGAAAAAAGAACCTTAAGTCCCGATTAATTCTTTCTCGTCTCTATGGCATATGGAACACCGCAGAGAAGATAGGTGAGAAAATTCGAGAGAGAGGGAGAAAGAGAGAATTGGAGGATGGTAGTGGGATATAGGAACCGCCTCCTCTTGATTTTTGGGAGGCGTTGAACCGTGTCGTGGCGTTTCGTGGGGGAGAAGAGGAAAGGGCGAGATGTGGAAGGGGAAGCCTGAGGGACGGAGGGAAGGGGGGGAAAGGTTTATTTTTTTTTGGGAGAAGGGGGAAAGGAGGAAGAGCTCTGCCAGCGAAAGGTGTTGGGCGTAGCAGCGTTGGGAGGGGGAATGTGGGAGAGTAGGAGGAGAAGGCCTTGTTGTGCGGAAGGTATCAATCAGGTGGCCCACCGCATGGAATAGCCGGATTTATGTTCGGAGGGCCGTTTGCGGTGCTGCGAAAGAGGGAGGGAAAAGGGCGGCTGGGGGAGGTGTATAAGGGGAGGGGGAGCACGAGTGGGGTGGGAAGCTTGGAAGTTTGGAACACGAAAGGGGAGTGGGTGAGGGAAGACTCTGGTGTGAGTGGGAGGAGGTAGGGTACCAACGTAGTGGGATTACATCAGGGAGAGAGGCTTCAGTCGGGCAAAGGGAGAAGGAAGGATATCCAAGTCGCGGAAGCGAGGGAGGAAGAGATAGAAGGTTATAAAATGAGAAGGCGAGAGAGGCAAGGGAAGGTGTTTGAAGGATTTGTGTTGTTGTTGTTGCTGTTTGTACGCAGAGGAGGCTTAAACCTCCAGTTTATAGCCTATGAGTGGCATTACATCCAGTGCAGTCCGAGGGCCGCGAGACGAATTATTTCGCGCGGCATTAGTGATAACGAAAACCACTTGGGTTGATAAACATGTTGAGCGAGGTAATGGGTTGGTATTCCACTCATTAAATAACCCGGCCGGGCGTTTATAGGCATCCGAGTTTCAATCCCGGAAACTGGCATCATTTTGGGAATATGATGTCTGTGTTAGAGTTTTGGTTTTGTATTCGACTGTCGTCCAATTGAAATGGAAGAGGTAAATGCAGTATAATAGTGCTAAATGTTGTAAAACAACATTTTTACGTATTTAATACGCAATTATATCGCAACCATAAACGCCCCTATAGCATTGGGAAAATTTTGATTCTGGAAAAGTGTGTGTCACACGGACAGGAAACATTGTAACATCCCAGCCCCGGTTAAGCTGATGCGGCACACATTCTTCTCCATGAGCAATTTTCCAATATAGTCTATCATTGAGAGACTCGGGCAATAGGTATTTGATGCAGCCTCTTAGGTTTTTGTCCGAGTAGAACTTTGTGCAATTACAGGGCAGACTAAGAGCATTTAGTGAAGTGTCGGAAAATATTTGGTGGAAATTAGGAGGCAGAGTGTGTGGGTCAAGCAAGTAATTTTAGTTAATTGGATATCGAACTATGCGATCCTAGGTAAAATTAGTACAGGTTAGCTGGGAAGAGATTGCGTTAGATAGGCATGATGTTAGATGGCTGGGAGGGATGGAGGCAACAGCTATGCTGAATTTAGGGAAGATTTACCATTAGTGCAAAGAATTTTTAAGAATAAGAAGTGAATTGAAAACCTTTCTTAACGGTAGGATTCAATTAGTCTTTTAATTCAATTAATGACTCAGCGATGCTAGCCGAATCGTGAGCTCGAATTTGCCTCAGGTTAGAAAAACACGCGGTTAAAGTATAAAAAGAGATTTCACGATTGCAACTCAGTGGATTATTTTGCTACCGTTACGCGGAAAATAATTGCTCGTATCGTGCACGTAAAAGAGATTATTTGCTTTAAAAATTTATAGGCAACAAAGCTGACATTGCTACAAAGAATGATCGTAGTTGAAAAATTCCATTGCGGTAAGTGGACGGATAATTACATTGGCCTTGAATTGAAGAGGAATGCGCAGTATTAAAGGAATTGAAGTCGTGGAGGGTAAGAAAAAAATAACTGTTTGGAGTAACGGACGCTTTTGTTTATTATTGGTTTTAGCCACGAACCCAACAAAACACTATCGATAATTTGAAAGCGGGGACTCTGAATCGAATAGGAAATGTTATGGCGGGGCAGGAGAGAGGGAGAAAAAAGAGAGGGTGGTAGAAAAGCTCGAAATATATAAGGAGATTAGATTAGAGAACCGGAGCCGTGAGATATGTGAGTTGTGCTCGGAATTAGGTTAAGTAATTAAGCCGCGGAAAAAAGTAAAGGAGTGAATCGAAGAAAAGCGTTGGCTCGAGGGAGGAGGAGTTAATATGGAGGGGGGCATTGGCGGTTTATCTATGGGAAATCGACCAAACGTTGAAGTGACAGGAAACCGGGAAAATGGTAGCGAAAATTGCAGCGTTTTCCACTGTGAGAGAGAGAGAGAGATTTAAGTGAGGCCGGCCATCGCGATAGCCATTTCGTTCTCTCAAATTGTGGGTAAATACTTCTTTCTCTCGAATATTTTGTGTTGGAAAAATCGGAACCGTGTGGAGCCTAATTTATTTTTTATTAAATGACCTGTGTTATTTCATGTCCGTTGGTTATTCTGAATTTCCCAAGGGCAATGATTATTTTTTATGGATCATGCCGTACCGTTCAGTGATCTAATCTAAATTTCACATGGACACCACTTGGCATCCAAAATCTTACCAATTTAGTGGAAAATAGTGATTTTTCCGGTCTAAATATCTATATAATTAGCTCCATGTCCTCATCTATGGAGTAACGGCAAGCCATCACGGTGATGCCTTGTAGGGTTTGTTCATTCCATTAATATGCCTAGATGCACACGGTTCAAAAGGAATTGGGACTGAATTCTAAGTGAATTAATGAATAATAGACTTTCCAAAATAATGTGGGTTAATTGAATAGCTGTCACAGTACATACATGAGGATGATTAAAACTTAAAAATAGGAGCTCGTGTGAGAGTAAAATGTATGAAAAACTTGTGAATTATCACCAGTAGATAATCTTAGGATCCTCTGGGCTGTAATCATGAGTCTTATAACTTCCTTGTTCCTATTCAAATCATGCATCTTCGCCTTTATTACTTTATTAGTATTTGTGCTGAATTGTTTTTAAATTTTACTGTGTAAAAGTCCCATTATCCGTCTGATTCTTATCATATTTTGTTTCCGGTGTAAAGAGATATAGAATACGAAGCTTTTTAGGTAATTTTTGTGGATCGAGGCATTTCCATGGGTAAAAAAATTATTTATTCTCACTTCCAACATTTACTACTGTAGCAAAAGTGTGTTGGAATCTAATCCACCAAAGTAGCACCCAGTTAGTCATTCTTTTCCTTCCCTAATTTATTAGAAGACGATTGCCGGTTTCATAGCACCCTCTGCCATGTGCCTTTGCGGCGGCTTGCGGGATGGCTCGAAATGTAGACAAATCGTCCGCAAGAGTTTAATGCTTATAGTGCCACTTTTTGGCGGAAGTGATGGGCTAAAGCTTTTAGTTAGCAGTCTCCCGGGCGAAGCTTCACTCAACTAGGCTCCCATGAATGCAGCGATTCGTCGTCGGGAACATGTCATCATCCTGGCACTCCAATTTTTTGATGCGCCTAGGTGGACGTGTATCTCAATGGTGCGGTTTAGCTGAGTGCCCGCACACAGTTGCGCCCATCATTTCTGTATTTTTTACCTCTTTTTTCGCTTTCAATCCCCGCGGAAATGAATTTGCGGGCAGCGCGGTCTATCCGACCGAAGGCGTCGTGGAGTGGGATCGAGGGAAGAGGAGTGCAATCGGGGAAGTACGTGAAGAGGAGAATTTTGATGATCGACCGGTGGGTGCGCATGATGGACAGATGGAGGGCCGATAGAGGAAGAGTGTTGGTCGTGGGGTCATTCGGATGAGGAGACTTCGAGCCGGGATACCTGGGCGGGCTCGCCTATGAGCGTTCACGGTCACCACTCTCTATTCCCTCGAGAGAAAAGCGAGAGCCTCGCGTATAGAGAGCTACCTTTCATCCTTCTCTTCTCTTCCAAGCCTCAAACGTCCTTCCATCCCACCTCACTCTTCCCTCTCTGCTTCGTTCAATCTCCAGGCCAACCACCTCAACCTCGGTGATGTGAGATGCCGATTCAATTCCGGTCAGCATCGTTTTCATCCGATCACTGAAATATGGTGCCCGTTGAGTTTTAACAATGAGAAGAAAAAGTAAAATTGTTGCATGGGATTAGGAAAGATCACTCCCTCGGTAACATCCGAAATGCATACACAATGTATCAGTTTCTGACTGCACACGTAGTGTTTGGGCTTGATATTTTGTATACAAATATCAAACAATACTTCAGTATTTCCTCTCATGTTTCGATGTAGCTGTAATTGGAACACAAATACCTTTCCTCTCTTTCTCTCTCTCCCTCTCTCTCTCTCGCTCTCTCTTTCATGCTTCTTATTCACCCCTTTTTCCTTGCATCGTGATGATTTCCTTTTCGTGGTGAATTTAAAAACTAAAATATACTTACTTTTATTGATTTTATAATAGTGTGCGGCATTCTTAGGTCATGTATACAGTAGAGAACGCATGAACTATCCCTGCAATGTATTTTTAGTGGGCCCAGACCAAGCAACCCATTGATATTTTATCTATTTACTTTAATCTTTTAATTTCTCATACCATTAAAATTAAATCAAAGGAAATTGAGCTCTACGGCCTCTCTAGATAGATAAAAATGAAATTCTCCAATAGCCGTAAAAAATGGCACCACTCGTCAAACATGTACCACAAAATTCACTTACTGTGTTGGTTTGCGGGAAAGGGGATTCCACAGCAGGGACCAACCACAGCCTCTCCACCAGAATACCCTCCTGTGATGGTTTACGGGAATGTTACTTCCTCGCCAGTGACCAACACAGACACACACACTCAACCCAGTTTGGGATCCTTTTCGAGGGCTAATGGGACCCTGATAAGGATGCCTGGGTTATAACCTGATATCCTTCATAGGGCTAATGGGACCCTACTAAGGATGCCTGGTTATTACCACAATCACACACACACGCACTCAAATCACTCACTCACAACACACAGACGGGCCCAACTTCTGGGAGAAATCGCTCAAAAAGAGCGTGGTCAAAAGAAAAACACACAGAAACAAACGAGGGTGAGCTTCGGATACGCGTATTTCGGCCACAAGGTGGCCCTCTTCAGCGAGCTGAAGGGAAAAGCACTTGCAACACGAGGTTGTAAGTGAACGAAAGGGGAGGACAGCCAGGATTAAATACTGAAGGGACAGAAGGAGGGGGGGGGGAGAAGAAAACCAATAACCAATGGGTGTTGAAGAGGGCAAAAGGCATTGGTGGAAAGTGGAGAAAGGGGGGAGGGTGGTGAAGAGGACGGAAAGGTGGGGGGGGAGGGAAGAGAGTGGCGAGTGAACGTAAGTGGCCGTTGTAACTAGGGGGGGGGGGGAGTCAAACTGACGGTTGAAGCAGGGGAAGGGGTGAGGACAAACGAAAACTAAAAATCAAAACAAACCGTCCGTTGAAGTGAAGCAAGGGGATAACTTCTTTGTTTTCCATGGAAATTTTTACAAACAAGAATTTGGCACAGCTATGGGTAACTCCCTATCCCCATTCTTAGCCAATATTTTTATGACCCATTTTGAGAATACCTTTAAAGGCACATTTAACTACTTCCCAAAGGTCTATCTTAGATATGTGGATGACATTTTTGCTATCTTTGATACAAAAAAGTATGATTTAAAACAATTCGTTTGTGATCTAAATAGTTTATTTCCCTCCATTAAATTCACGTACGAAACAGAAAATAACCACCAACTCCCTTTTCTAGATCTTCTGCTGACTAGAAACGATAAAAAACTTGAATTTGACATTTACCGCAAGCCCACACATACCAATAATTACATTCACTCTAATTCATTTGTTCACAACAGCAGTAAGCTCGCTTCTTTTCATGCACTCGTCAATCGCTTGGTTAACATCCCACTTGGCAAGAAAAATTACTCTAAAGAGCTGAGTAACATTAAGAGCATTGCAAAATCAAACGGCTTTAAAGAATCTGTAGTCGACAATATTGTTAAAAAACATAATTTTAAGAGACTCTTACAGAATTCCACTACACTTAAAAAAGTTGAACCGTTGCGCTATATTAAGCTTCCCTACCACCCGGAAATCACAAAAGGTCTTGAAAAGATTTTTAAGACGGTTAACACCAAGATTTCGTTTAGTAATAATAACAAGCTAAAACACCTATTGGGGAACACCAAAGATAAAATAGACACAGTCAATAAATCCGGTATATACAAAATATCTTGCTCATCATGTGATTTGGCATACGTAGGACAAACACGTAGAAGCATTAAAACCAGATTTAAAGAACATATGGCACACTTCAAATACAATCGACCAGAAAAATCCAGTATCGCACAACACTTACTCGAAACAGAACACGAGACATCGGAACACAACCTACAACTCATTAAACAAACAGATAATCATTTACTTGACGCTTACGAAAGTTTATACATACACAAACTCAGAAGAAACCTAGTAAATAGCGACAAAGGGCCGATTTCTTACTCTTCATTATTTTCTATTATAGACTTGGATGCTTCTTCTTCTCTATGTTTCACGTAATTTCTAGTTACCCTCATACATCAACTGTCAGCTTAGTTTCAATTTTCAAATTTGGTCGTTATCCCCTTGCTTCACTTCAACGGACGGTTTGTTTTGATTTTTAGTTTTCGTTTGTCCTCACCCCTTCCCCTGCTTCAACCGTCAGTTTGACTCCCCCCCCCCCCCTAGTTACAACGGCCACTTACGTTCACTCGCCACTCTCTTCCCTCCCCCCCCACCTTTCCGTCCTCTTCACCACCCTCCCCCCTTTCTCCACTTTCCACCAATGCCTTTTGCCCTCTTCAACACCCATTGGTTATTGGTTTTCTTCTCCCCCCCCCTCCTTCTGTCCCTTCAGTATTTAATCCTGGCTGTCCTCCCCTTTCGTTCACTTACAACCTCGTGTTGCAAGTGCTTTTCCCTTCAGCTCGCTGAAGAGGGCCACCTTGTGGCCGAAATACGCGTATCCGAAGCTCACCCTCGTTTGTTTCTGTGTGTTTTTCTTTTGACCACGCTCTTTTTGAGCGATTTCTCCCAGAAGTTGGGCCCGTCTGTGTGTTGTGAGTGAGTGATTTGAGTGCGTGTGTGTGTGATTGTGGTAATAACCAGGCATCCTTAGTAGGGTCCCATTAGCCCTATGAAGGATATCAGGTTATAACCCAGGCATCCTTATCAGGGTCCCATTAGCCCTCGAAAAGGATCCCAAACTGGGTTGAGTGTGTGTGTCTGTGTTGGTCACTGGCGAGGAAGTAACATTCCCGTAAACCATCACAGGAGGGTATTCTGGTGGAGAGGCTGTGGTTGGTCCCTGCTGTGGAATCCCCTTTCCCGCAAACCAACACAGTAAGTGAATTTTGTGGTACATGTTTGACGAGTGGTGCCATTTTTTACGGCTATTGGAGAATTTCATTTTTATCTACCATTAAAATTAATCATTTTAAAGGTATTTAGTCAAACCATTTTGTTTTTGGGCAATCGGCCAAGAAAAATCGAAGAAAAATGGTTTATGAACTCCTAAGTATCCATTAATGAAGAGTTTTCTGAACAAATCAAATATGTGTTTAAATTTGCAGGTTCGGATCAATAACTCCAGATTCGAGATGTATTGAAATTGAAAAAATGTCATTATAACATGGGAGCTCTAGGGATTATCGTCAACCTCGCCTTCTCTGATGTCACACGCCCGGAGGTTGTTCTGGAGACACTTTTCCTCGCCAAAGGCTTATCAGTTGCATACATGATCTAAGGCGGTACTACTACGGGTGATATATCGGCATTTTACCATAAGTGTATTACATTGAAATTCAGTATTTCATCCGAAACGTTGATGAGGCTCTAAGAAAAATTTTGATTCGGTTACCCATTTTCCATCTGCCTCAATTCACCTCCAATCTCCTCATTTCCCTCACTCCCTCTCTCTCCGTCGGGCTCCACCTCTTCCTCTTCGTCCCCGGCCCCGAAGGACGTGAGGGTTCAGGAAGTCGACCAATATCGCCCTTTGCATCGTCACGTTAGGACGTCACGTGTTTCATCGGGTAGTAGTTCCTTGATTGAGCGGGTGCGAAGGAACGCCCACCGACCCTCAACCCTTTTTTTCCCCTTCCAAGTGGACTATCCTAACCCCGTCCCTTCTCCCATCGTCTCTTCCAATCCGCCATCTCCCGGTCACTCCCCTCCCGATCCCCCATCCCATTTTCAATCTCTTTTTCTCTTCCCCTTCACCCGCCTCGGTTCTCTTCGTCTTCACCGGCCGCCGCCTCTGCTGCGAAGGGGAGTATTTTGGTGCGGTCTAAAAAACGATGAACTGCTGCGGCGAAACCTAATGGCAAACCGATACACAGCGGCGTCGGCGGTGGTGTTGGAGGATGTGATGTGGATGGGGGCTGTGAGGAGAATGAGGTTGTGGGTGAGAGAGAGAATGGGGAAACGGGCAGAGGGATTTTTGGATGGCGGCGGCTGCTGCGTCGCTGCCGAAGGGAATTTGAAGGGGCAGGGATCGAGGCGGATGCTCTGTAGAACACAGGCGGATTTTGGGATAGTCTGATCTCACAGAGGGAGTTTAATGGCGGCTATTTACTTTAAGCTGGGTTTTAGCTATCGTGTCTGTAACAGACTTAATTCCCCCCCTCTCTCTCTCTCTCTCTCTCTCTCTGATTACATTGACAGATTTAATACATTCATATATGCACCGAGTTCATGTATTAGGTGAGTCTTGTGTGTAATTACATACCTTGTTTTGGATCCCATCTTCAGCTACAGCTGCTTGTGTCTGCTCTATAATGATATCATATCCTTCTTCAGTAACGGAGAATTAACCGTTGCCCCTAAAACACCTAAGATTCAAAGATGTACTGGAAGATGGGATACATCACGTTAATCCGCTTTGGAAGACCTCGCTCCATCTCCATCATTTTTTGTTTTCTAAATGAACTGATTAGCTCTCACTTTTGTGCAAAAGAGTTTTGCAAATTAATTTAGAGGTTCTTTTCATTTGAAGCAGTTGTGTGGTTGGTTTTCGGAAAACCTCTTCGATAGTTTTGCTCAAGGAAAGTATTATTTCTGAGTTTAATCAAGTAAATGTGACTGAATATCGCTACTCCGGACTGGACCTAGTGGAAAGTGTTGATATTCATTATGATAAGATCTTTCACAAATTAACTTCAGGCCGGTGTATACGTTTCAACACAGTGTACCACAGTCATGTGTCCGTCTCAGTCGTAATCACGGTATCCATCATTAGCTTAGTTGAGAAAACAATCCATTTTCCGTGCAATTTGTCCCTTAAACATTCTTCGTTCTTACTCTTTCATATATGTCTTTTAAAATATCAGTCCTATTTTTTCCTCCTCCTCCCCGCTCACCAAACATTTTACCCCTGTTTACTTGTTTTTAACTTGTCAATCCTTCATGGTACAAGTGTTCTCCATTCAAATTTGTTTCCTTTAATGAAATTACGCTAACACCTTCCTATCATCTTTAATCTATAATATATCTCTCTATTCTCTATATTTCTATCTAATCTGTAATGTTATACATTCGATCAAATATCTTTAGTATCCATTTAATCTCCTCTGATTCATATTGCGTCTTCTTCACTACCCAGCCACTAAATTATGCTTCCTTATTAGACAAATGGCACACGTGAATCATTACTGGAGGAGGTGGACCGTTCATCTGTTGGCATCTTTTGAATTATTATACCATATTTAGGACATATCAAATTTAAATATCAATTATCAGAAAATTGTTTTACCAGATAGGTACCATTTTTTAAGAGTGAAGCTACAACCAAAGTTTTTACCAAAGAATCGAATCTTGCGGTGATCGCTGTTATTTCTTTAGAGATGCAAGCCTCTTATCTAGAAAGCAAAACATTCCGTACGCTTACGTGAATTCGGAAAAGTTTTAATGTCCTCACTTTTGTCATTTTCCTACGTGTTTCGGCATTGCTTCCAGCAAGACGTTGCGGCAAGAGGAAGAAATAGTTGTGCGTGAGGTAGACTTGACAGGAGGAAACTGAGAATGAGATATTGGCTGGAATTTGAAAGGGGAAGTTTTAAAGAATGACCTGGGTTATGGAAGCTGCTCTGACGCATGAGGGTAGGTAGGGAAAGCTTACGGAAGAGTGAGTGAGGGTTGGTTTGAGCAGATCGGGGTAAACCAGGCTTGAGGAAGAATAACGGGAGGAAAGGAGACAGGCTATTGTCTTTTGAGCGATAGTCCTCGCAGATATTGGAGCATATTGGGAGAGTTTTGAAGGGGCAATAGGATCTCTTTAAAGAGAAGAAATCCGGCACCCTCGTCGGCTGATGGATCCATTTATCGATCCCATTCGATTCCAACCCCGCGTGATTTATATTGCCCACCAATGTTTTATTTTTGCCGATTGAGGAAATATGCTAGCGCATCCATTTTGTATACATATTGAATTCGAGATAAGCAGTGTGAATTTACGACGAATTTTCGCTCGAATCGTGAAAGTTCGGCAACAGCGAAATGTTTCTCACTTTAATAGCACGTGTATCGTGAAATGGAAGAAAACTGCCCCTCTGATAAATATTCGCTCAGAGGTGGTTATTTTGGGTGTGGGCGCAGAGTTTACGACAAGCTCACTCAAACGCACTGGCCGCTGCAGTAATTGCACGTTTCAAGTATTAATTGCTATTATCTGAGTCGGAAATTACACTATTTTTATTCCGACTTTCATCGTCTGCACGTTAAGCTAATTTGCGTTTCTGCAAAACTTTTATTTATGGACCTAATTTCATCGCTTAGCTCTTGAATATTTTTTTTATATTCCCTGGTAATTGTAGATTCTAATCCCGGTTCTTTACCTGAGATGCACGGATTGATAGAGCAAAGTGATCCATGCTACCTTACATCCAGGTTACCTTTTTTATAACTTAAGATCCGCAGAAACTTGGTCAGGATGGGATCAATAAGTAATTAATGAGACGCAGTACAGAGGTCGACGCCTTCTTAAAGGCAAGCGTGAAATCCCCCCGCGGCACAAAACGTGGAGATTTAAAATGGTAACGCCAACTCCATGGGAAATAAAGTGGATCGTGAGAGAAACAAGGATTTTTGCTAAGTTATGAGCGGTAACTTATGTTGTAAAAAAGTTTTTAAACCGGAACGCGGAGGCAAAGAAAAAGAAGGGAAATAATACGCCACGAAAACTCTCCCCACTCCCTCGATGGATATAAAGGAGGAAGAAGAAGCTTTCGTAGCCTGTGGTTGGTTCTGGATGAAAATCTTGATGAATAAATTCCAGGGAAAGGAGTGTGGGAGTGGGATGAGGGAGGGTTGTGAGAGGGGGGGTGATGTGGAAGGGAAGAGGGGAAGGGGAGGGATTAACCGCGAGGTGGGGTCGGAGAAAGGGAAGCGTGTAGGACCGGGAGGGGGGAAGGACGCAGAGGATTGAGGTGGGGAGGGAATTGGAGGAGAAATGTGAGGCCCTGCGAATTTGGGAAAAGAGGAGGAGGAGGAGGAGGTATGGGCAAGTTGAAGGGGGTCTGTTAGGAGGGATAGGGGGATGTACTGGCTGTTTTCGGGGAAGGTCCTCGACTAGGGATGGGTTGGTTTTTAAAGCGGGGAAGGGAATGGGTTTCGCGAATAGATAAGGGAGCACACGGATTGGGGTCAAAGGCAAAGAGAGAAATGAAAAGCTGCTCGGATGAGTTCGCCACGCTTTCTATAGTCATTCCTCGAACAGTCCTTTCCCATGCCAACACCGCTGCAGGCCTCGCCTCCTTTCACATCTCCAGAGTTTCTCTCCCGGGATTACGGGACCCGATGATCCCGGTAGAATTTAAGCTAATTTCAATTTCCCTGGAAACTCTTCATTCTCAGATTATCCCTGAAACCTTTTGTGTAATTTTTATTTTGTTGTATTGTGTTGAACAGGAAGCTTTTTCTAATACAACCCTCGGAACATCTTTTTTCTCTCGTATTCATTAAATACGCAATTTTACGCAATTCCATAAAATCAGACCGGGCATTCTCAGTCGAATGGAATTATATTGGCAATCATGAGGACAACATTAAGCCACTAATTTGATGACCATTTTTGTTTTCTGGAATGCATCAATAAAAATTTATAGTTACTCATATTTTTGCTGATCTTAACTTTACGGTCATATCTATTTTCTTTCAACTTTCTAAGCCACTCCAAGTCGTTTTATTCGATGCATTGTATACAATTTTAAATAAACCGGAGCCATTTTTTATTTTTCAAAACTTTTATTGGGATATCAATGTTATTTAATGCATGCTATTTTATTCATGTGATATCACAGAAATACTATTTTTCATTGATCATTACGAATATAGCGGAACTCTAACGGCTATAAAACTTCCTATATTATCCTTTTATTTTGCTGACTAAACTTTTCTAGGGTAGTTCATTTTCCACTCTATTCTAAATAGAAATGAGTGTGTTCTGTAGGATTTCCTGGAATCCTAAGTATAGAACCACATTAATCCCGCACAAGTAAAAGGCTGGAAAATGACACACCTCATTTTCCACCTCCTCCTCCTCCAATTCCCCTTTAATCTCTTCCCTTCACTAATTCCTTCCCTAGCTGGGCCAATCCATAATCTATCCCATCACTCCCATGCGCTCTGCCACAGGATATTCCGCGTATCTTTTTAAAGTTGTTCTTTTCTTTACGCTCTTACTCTCTCTATCCCTCGCGGAATATTTAGTAATCTCACGATGATTGAGTTTCGCCGGGGACTCGCCACCTCCCACACCCGCCAGCCCCCTGCATCTCTCTCCGCCGCACTCGAAATGACGCGGGATGTAATAGGACGCGGAGGATATATGTTGTCGGTCGCATCTGTTTCTCGCGCTAATGAACGCCCGGCGCTCCTGAATGGGTATTCGGTTCCCAATCACATCCCTCATTTACTTGTGCATCTCCCCAGACTTGATCATTCCACATCCCGGTGCCTTATTTCCGTTCCAATACAGCCGTCGGGTTTGGTCGAGCTTGACCGTTCCTGCCGTTCGATTTTCTGCTCCTTGATCATCTTGTGTTACACAGCTCTCGCGTTCCGGGCACAAAAAGACAGCATTACCGAGGGTAGTTTGTGTATCGTTATCTTGACTGTCATTGTTTTCGATAGTTTAATGCAAAAGGAGGACTTTCTAGCTCGGGATGATGCTGATAATTATGAGGACGGATATGGTGAATCCAGACATTTTCGATCGAATAACCTCCCTCCATTTTCATTTTTCTCTTAGTGTAATCGCGTTATGCCGCGAGTTAGTTCCCCATCCCACGCAATCTGGAACTGAAATTTATTTTTTCCGTTCACAAAATGGCCAAATACTTTTAAGGTAGGTACGAGTCCGAAAAACATTGGGTATGTCTAGTGATGCTATCTGAACACGGCGTTGTAATAGAGATCTGGGTTGCTCCTGATGCCGGATAAAGCGCTCGTGGGATTCTAGACTACGTATTTGATTTAAAGCTTCTCTTTACTGAATATGCATGCTATCTATATAGTTATATGGTAAAAATTAGCACTATATTTTTGAATATACGATCGTGGATTCATTTCAAAATCGTGAATATTTTAACCATTTTTCCCCAAAACTATTGGGAGCGAAAAATAATCAGTTTTTTTTACTCCGGAATGCATACTGTAACATGATTCTCACCAGTCCTCATTGCTAGCGATTTCAAATGGTGACTTGGTAAGTGTTTTGTTACTGGGCAACAAAAAATGGAATCGTGTTGATAACCATAGTGTTGCGACTTCCACAATGCAATTTACTCCCTAAATTAATTCAGTATCGAGTTATTACTACATGTAGATGCTCTAATAGTAATTTAATTGCTATAATTAAATTAAAAATTGATTCTTTGGAGACATAAAATTCTCCCCTAATGACTGAAAAGGCCTTTGAGGTGAAATCTGCTTCTCTTACTATATTTCAATTCTTTTAAGAAATTTATGTGAGAAGTATGACGAGATCCCCAGCAACGCTTTGATTACGGTTGTGTTAAGGTATTTCGCATCACTACAGTTGATTTTTAGTGATTTAATTTAGTCTAGCATGTAATTTATTTATTGCAAAGGTGAATAATTTGTGTGATCGATGTAAAAAATATTTTTATCGTTACAACCATAATTGTAAATGGAAATAATGATCTAGAAAGAAATTGCAGTTTTGCCCGCACTTTGCATTTAATTTCACGACTATATGATATGACATCTAATATCTTTTTTATTATTATAAAGTAACTTTAATTGTTGTAAATATCCAGGTTTGATTCCGTTGTTTAGCCGTTCTGGATGTTTGGAAATTATTTAAATGAACATTAAATCCTCTCTCTTGGTTGGCAAAGTATTTCTTGCCTTCGCAACGACTTGTGACAAGCGCTCCCGAGTGAAGAAATGTGTTACTACTATAGTCGTGGGTCTCAAACAAGGATTTGTCCCTCATTTTTCCCCCGCAGACACTTTCTCTCTCATGGCTTAAGGTTAATTTAATAAGAGTCATCAAGTCAGATAAAGCGGAACACTCTTTTGGACACATCCACGAGCCTTCTCCTACTTGCGTCGACTACTCTTCCCCAAAAATACTTTTTCATTCCCATATTCTCCATTGACATCATCACAAACGTTGACCACACTCCGGAATTCTCCGGAAGGCTCCCGGAGTCGTATTAAAATCATGAAAATTTCCCGTCTCCTGGATTGTTGGCCTTTCTTCCTTCCTAAATTCTGAGTAAAAATCACAGTTACTGGTCGTACCGTTTTTAAATATTTATTATTTTTGATCACATGCTTAACTTCAACATATATATTGGAATGATATGAGATGGAACTGAAGAAATACGAGGGTAAGTCAGTGAATAATTCGCAAACGTCAGCATTTCATCATTAGTGTCAGTCGTAAAAATTTCATTGGAAACACTTGGAACATCCACCGTACAGTCCCGACTTAGCCCCAATGATATTCATTTGTTCCGCCCCTAAAAATCAATTGGGTGGGCGACATTATAAAAATGATGATGCCGTAGTCCAAGAGGTTACCCGTTGGCTGCAACAGCAAACATAATACTTCTTTGCGACCGGCTATCGAGGACTTATATAGAAATGGGATAAGTATCTGAATGGGTGAATGTATAGAAAAGTGAAATAAATTTCAGGAATTTACTATTATTATTGCCTCTATCCAGTTTTGCGAGTTATTTATTGACTTACCCTCTCCAGATAGAATTTATTTCTATAGTTCGTTAAATTACTGCAAAGATTTTCGTTTTCATTTCGGTCGGAAGACGGTTGCGGGAATGGAGACAAAAATTTTTCCACCAGAAGTTAATGATCGAGGAGGCAACCTGGAAGAAGTGCATCCTCACAGTTTTGCGATTAAAATGATCGGTTATTGATAACGAATGGTTCAATTTGGGCTCATTTAAACTAGCTCTTGGCTTTGGCTAAAACAATTTTAGACTGCTCCTAGTATTTATGTCGCTAATTTATGGACAAACTGGTGCAAAGGTGGTTATAATAATTTTTTTACTGTAATCTTTCGTAATTTCTTGTAGCGTACTTCAAGAACCATTGCTTTGGAGTTGGCACCTCTTGTTTCCACCCTCGTCGCTGACTTAATTCGGATTTTCCCACGCGTACTAACTGTCGTTATCACTTTTTCCCTTCCTTTCAATCGCCGTCTCCTGATGACTCGCACACTTTCATATAACCCTGTCCTGCCTCTTTCTATCTTATTCAGACCACCCTGAAAGCTCCATCACGTCCACTTTTGCCTCATTTTCATTTTCTTCCTTTCATCATCAGCGTCCCCAGCTACAAACCACTCTCGGTCTCTCTCCCTTGTAGGGAGGCAGCCCCTTAGTTCTCCCTTCCATCCATAATTTCATCCATCCTCTCTCACCCCAGACGATTCCCTACCTCACCCTCTGAGAGACTCCTCTCCTAGTGTTGACCCGTTGTGATGCCCGACCCTTTCCTCTCCGACCAATCCTTCTTCCGGACTCATCTCTCTGTCGCCGTGTCTCTTCATTTCATTCATCAGTTTCGATTCACTCTTTCCACCTTTTTCCCTTCCCCAAATAACCCTTGGCCCAAACCCTTTTTTTCCCCCCACACTCCTTAAAAAACTCTCATCTCCCTGTCCTCCTGTTTTCCATCTCATCTCATCCCCTACCTCGTTGGCTCCTTAATGTCCTTACCTCTCGCCGCCCCATCCGCCCGTGGCCCTATAACGCGACCCGATCTCTCCATGGATACATCCCCTACCGCTATAATCCCGGCCCATTCCGCACCTCCCACGCGATGTCACGATAGTGTTCCATAATTAAGTTGAAGTAGGAATGCCCGCATTTGAGTCGTTAATAAAGCCCCGCTCCCCCCTTCCGTTCTCGTACCCCGGTTGCCCGCCTTCCCCTCCCCCATCCTTGCCCCACCCTTCTCCACACCACCGACACCGGTTTGGACCCAACGCTCCCTGCCTTTATCCCCACCTCCCGCACCTCACACCACAGCGCCGCAAATTTGCGAGCCCTCTTTTCGCTCCCTCCCCCTTCTCCTCCTCCCTCTACTGCCTTTCAAACACCCTTCCGCCTCCCTTTCCCCCCCCCCTTGGGGCCTCCATTTCAATGCGTAATCAACGGTTTTCCACCGCCTGACGCCGGCTGGGAAGTGGGTGAGTGGCCGCGGAGATTCGGGGGAGATATACCGACAAGAAAAATGGTTGCCCGGGGAACTGCGTTGGTGGGAGGGCCCAGGGAGAGCGCGACTGTTGTTACGGGATGTGCGGGGTGGTCGGCGGGAGAATGAGGTAGATGAGAAAGAATGGATACCCTGGAAGCGAAAGGGTTGTATATAGAATATAAGGGAGGAGATCGGTGAGAGAATGCTGAGAGAAAGGTGCGAATTGTAAAATAAAAGTCTCTTATTAAAGGGGTCCGGGAGTGTTTTTGTAATAGACGGACGGGAACCTCAGTTTTGAAGAGTCGTTGAGGGAATGCTGGGTAAATAATGAGGCAACAAATTGAGGACGTCGCACTTCGAGATTTCTTGCACTTGACCTGTCGCCTTGACGTGTGCTTATTCTAATATTCATGCTTTGCTTGATTTGTAAATCTAGTACCGGTTTCAAATATAGTACCGGTTTAATGTTCACCAAATACAGTACAGCCCTGCCAAGTGGTATTCTTATAGCTCAGTCGCCGCTGGAAAAATGGAAGGCATGGTGTTGCCAGTTTTTATTCTGTACATTTTTTGAATTAGTTTGGTGGAGGAGATCTTACTCTTAACTTTATCATGCCTCTTGGGGTAAAATCGCCTCGTTGCCCCCTCGTTGCCGGACATGGACCAGCTCCGCCACCCATTAAGTTCACAATTGGCCGTACCTATGCTAGATATAAATTAGGTCCCATTTGATCTGCCACTGTTCTACTTTAATGGTGTTTTAAGCACGCCTAGTTATGAGAATATTATTTTTTAATGTGTCCTAATAATTTCTGCGAAAGCAATAAACCTGGATGGCCGGATCTTCCTTTAGATGTTTCTATTCAAAATTATCTTGGCACTAAGTCCTCGCAGAATAGTAGGTATATCATAATTCCGTAGTATAATATGTAACAAATAACTGAATATACGGTTAGTCTGTCGGAGACGCAAAATATTGACAATAGACATTCCCTCTTTAAATACTGTGTACTTCAACTTTAATGCCATTTCAAACAACTTCAGTTGGATAAAAATAGGCACGCTTTTGTCCGTCAAAGAGAAAATGTACCGGCACCTAGCTAGAATTTTGGAAGTGATGTTATAGATCGCTTATTGATGCGCAAAAATGGAATTAAAAGATTATGCCATTTTTTCACGTTGACTGGCACAATTCCATAAAATAAATTTCTACGCATTAATAACTTAAGTCCGGTAACTGTTAACCTTTCCGTTTACAATTTTTATATGCATTTTCTATTCTTCTTGGTTTACTTTTATGATAATAAAAAAGAATTATCTTTCTCCATTTCCTTATGCCAATGTCAGTATGACTGCTACCATGATAACGCGATTTGCATTCATGAGCTCAATTTTAAATGGCTCCTCTATTTCCTGGTGTACAACTTTAAGCTTTATTTGAGGCCCTCTCGAGGCCTCTAATTTGCTTACAAAGCAAACTATAACTGCTAATTTAACTAGTTTCAAAGTTCAAATGTTTGTGGAATATATTATGGCTGGCATTGTAACTTTGTTTGTTTTCTCATGCGGCTTAAAAAATTTGCTGGGTATTTTGCTGATACTCTGACACAGTTGTAACTGGACTTTTCCATCATATTGTTTTTTTTATCGATTCGCTATGTTTTGAAGTTTTAAAGGTATTTTGCTGCTAGTCATTTCAATGGATTTCGTAGAAACTCATTTATTACGGTTTTTTATGTCTAAGGATTTACCTGTCTCTTTAAGCAACAAAGTGCCAGGATTATATGAACCCAAGAATTACCTTCTTTTTATTAATAAAAACCTCTAATAAAATGAAAAAACTTCCCTAAAAGTATTAATTGAATCAGTGTGAATCTCTGTATAAAAACGCTCTACTCATTAAAGATAAAAGAAAAAAGTGTGTTTAAGCGCCGGATGGACTTTTTGGCTTACGTAGGAATAATTTCCCGCAAAATAAAAGCAAGAAAATGATGTGATATGAGCGTGTGTTTAACTTGATTGATGAAGTTACGCGTAAAGTTAATTACCATAATTAAACCTGTGATAACGTCACGTAATTACAGTCATGGTGCGTGTTTACTTAAATTGCTTTAAAATAGGCCGTGAATTATTGTCTTTGTAAATAGTGTACTAACACTGGGGCATTAACATTCTTGTCTCAAATGTCTGATTAGCTATTCTCTTTTCCTATTTTTCTCATGACTTATTGCTCCTAGGTTCTGCAAAAAATCTCGTTAGCGCACACCTGTGCAAATGATATGGCTGGCTCTTTTGATGAATGTAGCTACTACCGTGAGTATCTACATGCTGAGGCATTGTACACTTTACAAGTTTCAACGCAACCAGTTGTCCTAGGAGGTTATTAAAGAAAATATCTCACCCTATTTCTCACGCGAACAAAAATCTTCTCTTCTACTGCCCTCCTCATTCTCTGTCCCATTCCCACTCTAGTCACCGCTATCCCTCAAGGGTCTTTAAGAGGGATGTTTAAGACCTCGTGAGGGCACGAGATATACCCTTTTCCTTCGTTCTCCTCCCCCATCCGTAGTCCTGGACACAACTCCACCGCGCCTTACCCCTTCCTTCCTGCACAAGGCACTCCATACTCTTCCCCCTCTCTAGAACCCCGTTCTCCGCGACCTCCCGTGGGTGGAACAAGAGGGGAGATTGGGTGAGCCTAGGGTGTCGGGGCCCTTGGAGTGGGGGACTGTGTTGTCGGATGTTTGCGGGGAATGGGGTTGGAGGAAGGAGAGGGTTGTCTGTGCGTTGGAGGCGGGGCAGAGGGGGGTGAGGAATGGCCGGCGAGGGTGGGGGAGGCTTTGCGGGTGGTTGATGGGGAGGTTGGAGGGGGTGGGGAGCGCGGCGGCTCTCCTGATAGCGCGAAAGAACCTTTCGCATTAAGACATAAATCCGTCCTGGGTCCTTCCTGCCTCCTCCACCCTCTGCTCCTTGCCCGGCTCTGGTTTTTTCTCAACTCTACCCTACACCTCAGCCTTAAACCGAATCCACACCACCTCGGTGGGGAGGAGGGCTTATCTCTCCCACTCCGCCCCCCGCCCCCACATACCACCCCGCTGTTCGATTCAAAAAACCCTCCAGACCTCCGTTCTACTCCCCACTACGCCCCCTCAACGTTTCTACATGCCTCCCTCCTTCTTAAAAAAAATTTTCCCGCCACAACGCCTTCTTTCAACCCTTCACCCCTCTCACGTACTCCCGATAGCGCCCCCCTGCGTGCTCGGCGCGAACTTATCGCCCTCGTTGGGCGGTGTCTCTCTCTCTCTCTCTCGCTCTCTCTTCGGAAGAATGAAACAACGCCACTGTGCCATAGTTCTCGACTCGCCCACGTTCCCTCTATCCCTCTCTTTCTCTCTCAACGCGCCCGGCTATCTCAAGACTCCCTAGCCCTTCGAGAGGAGTGCGCCCACGTGAGGGTGTTACCGATGGAGGTGCTGCCGGCTTTCGTACTTCATGTAGCGTGCCATGTAGGCTTCAATTGTGAAACATTTTCCGTGTAAATCTCCATACTGTAGGTGCGTTGTTTCCATTTATGCAGGTAAATTACTATTTCTCCACGAAGTATTCTAACGGTGCCCCTAAAAGTATTCGAAATCGTAAATATTTTTCCAATTTAACTGACTTAGAGTAATGTTGAAAATGGTTGTCTTCTTGGCCTTGAGGTGAATACGTGGAGCTTTTATTTGGTATGACTGATATCCATTTGACCGATGCTGTGGACAAAACATGAAACGCACTATGCTCAGTTTCCTTTTCATTCAACTTAAATGCTTTTCGTTCACTCTTGTGCTCGGATCAATCGGTGTTTAGCGATAATAGAGACTAAGATGCAAATAAGCTCCCACCTATGTCATCTCCAAAGATATATTGAGAAAAGCATGATAGATTGGAGTGGTGTAGAGGAATCAATGAATGGCTTGAAGTGTTGAGATACGGCTAGTTAATGTCAACCTAACTCGGCTAGCTTGATATACCGATTAGCGTAACAGATCTACTGATGCTCTTATATTTCGTGTGCATATATCCGTATTGAGGTAAATTTTATTTAAATTATATTGTTCTCTATCAACTCAACTGTCCAAGTTTTTGCCAAATGTGCACCATGTGTTGCATTTAGAGAAAAAGTCGATATCGATGGATGTTGTGGTGATTTTTTGGATCACATGATGGGTTGTGCAGACTGTTCTGTTGTGCTCCTCCGAAAGTCGTCAGAAACTGTGCCGTAACGTCTCTCATACCTCTCATATTGGCAAGCCGAAACAATGTACATCACACACGTTTTTAATTAGCAGCATCTGAGTTTTCTACTGCTAATTTTTATGAGTTCTATCTATTTTTTTAGATATATCTATTTCAAACCGAAATAGATATATCTAAAAAAACTCCTAAATTCCGTAAACATGCATCTTTTGAGTCTTTCATGGCACGTACTGGTTGATTTTATTAAAATAATAAATTTACCCCCATGTTGATGCTTCGTGCGTGCAATGTAACATTAATTTCAACTCTGTGAGGGCTCCTATAGAGCTTGACCTGTAAGAGTTTTGAACCAATATTTCTCATGCTCATGGAAGGAAGTTCGGCGTTTTAAAACACGTGTGTACACTCATAAATTTATGAATATGCGATTCTTATCTCATCACATGCGGTTCTGTAAAAATGTGTTGCATTCCTGCTTTTTATTCCCATACTAAATGGCGGTGCATAGCCTCGGACGCACTATCAGAGTATTCTAACAGCGCGAGAGAACAGTGCGGTGCAAGATGAAAATCCTCCACACCTTTGGAAGTCATAATCTTTTCCCCCTTTTTTTAATCGTTATCGAGGTGAGGAATGGCGCCGGAACGAGAATTTATCCTCGGATAGAATGAGCGGGCACGCTTTCCAGCGATGGTGTTAGATTAAGTTACACGGTCATCCTGAATAACAAGTCTTTATAAAATGTGTTGTGGCCGCGATGCCAAAAATAATGGTGGCCTCGTACATGCCTTCGTGACATCATTCTTCTCTCCCCAACGCCTTTAGCATCGATCCAGAGTGGATGAGGTTGAAGGTTAAAAAAAAAAAATACGACTCGTGGCGAGGTAAAAGGAGTTTGTGGCTCAGCCGATGAGGAACTAATTGCTTATGCCTCATTTCGGATTTGCAATTAATTGAAAATTATGGCGTTAAAAAAACGCAATATCGATCGCAGTCACTGGTTTTCACGGTTCTGCACTTGCGTTGAAGAAGCTTTCACTGTATTGTGCTCTAAAGTCGAAAGATTTTGCGGTTGCCGCGATTAACAACACTTTTGCGTTATGCGAGCAAACTTGGGAAGGTAATTAGCCGTCCTTGAAAGCAATCAGTTTTCATTACTGCTGCATAATTTAGCGTTGCCTCCGGCGTCTCGCTCGCACAATACTCTGAGATGAATGAGGGAATTTTTCGTTCCTAAATCATTGATCCAGTTGCATCGTTATAATTAGCCGTACGCGCCAGTCGTTTTCCATTAGGTTACATCGCTGTTGTTCAGAAGGAAATAAGTCACTTTTCATGTTAAAATTCCCGAATTTGTAGTAAAGCTAGTTTTTATAAAAGTACGACGCTATTTAATGCCGCACAGCATACTCCCGGAAGTGCACACATCCTCAAAAAAAATTGTAAAGCTGCTGTACTTTGGGCATTTACTATGCATGTACGTTTTTACCCACCTATACTTGAATTGATCAGCTATTTCACCTTTTCTTCTATTAAGCTCAAAGGTTAAATCTACTTTAACCTATCTTTCCTCCGATCACACCCTATTACTCATTATGGTACGTTTCTCCAGCCATACCAACCTCTCCTAATTTCTCCCCTTTTTTGCCAAATTTAACGCTCACGCGATGGCTTCCGGAAGCTTTAAGTAACCCAGAGACCCTAATCCTAAAATCTCATTTACCCCTCACCTCCCTCTCAGGCTAGCGGCGTTAATTCTTTTGTTCCACATTACATCGCCTCTACACCTTGCTCACATCACCCGCGTATTGCCTCGAATTTCCGACGGTCGCGAACTCCAATTTATTCGTTAATCCTTTGTGTGTTTCTCGACAAATGTTTTCCGCTATAGCGCGATACATACTCCGCACTTCTATTTGCTCTCTAGTAGATGAGGATTCATAATGTAGTGGTTGTTACGGGAAACTGAGTAATAAAATATTTGTGCCTTTCCAAGGAAACGATTAATACCCATGCCTAGCGGAAATTGTTCCCGTCATTCCTGCTGCAAATTTTAGAAAGCTATTAATCAGTCGGCCCCAAAAAGCAGTATTTCGATGATATTATATTATATTATTTGATGCAAAATTTTTGGCATTTTTATCACCACTATGATTAGACTAAAACATATACTTATGGCAGAAAAATTTAGCACTCGCGTGGCACATGGGTTATCTCAGCACGCTAAGCAACATTTGACTGAACGTAAAATCTACTACTAAAATCTACGATTCATTGATTTTCATGTTAAAATAATTGTGTCAGCGTTTAAGTATTATTCTTTTTTGAGAGTTTATTGTTACCTTTATTATTTTATTATTTTGAAGTAGAATAACATCAGGCTCTACCACACTGGTTTACCATTTTAATTTGAGACTTAATAATTGAGTATCGTCAGGAAGAAAAACTATTTTATACCACATGGCTTTGCTGGTTTACGCATCAAAAGGTATGGTTATGATGCTTTGTCAACGTGAGTTGATATATGTTCATTGGAACAATGAATAAAATCCGCATTCATTGATATAAATATCTATGTCGTTAATTTGCAAAGAAGCGGAAGCAGAGACGATATCCCTCATCACTGTAATAACTCAGCCCAACACCCGAGTTTCCGCTATTTGCGTTAGAAGTGCGTTCTCTTGATCAGTTTTAGCTGAAGTTATCCTACTGCCATGCCCTGTGGATTAGAGTTTATCGAATACGCTCAGAAATTAATAAAACTTTGTAAGTTTTACGTAGAGTATTTATTGTACGAAAGGTTTTGTCAAATAGTGGACATCATCAGGTGCCAAATTTTTACGTAGAGTATTTACTTTGAAGTTTTACGTTATCGAAGTTTTATGTTACAAAATTACGTTACGAAGTTGAAGTATTACGTAGGTTATTTGTACGACCGGTTTCGTCAATTAGTCCATATTATCAGGTGTCTACACCCGACGATGTCGACTATTTGACAAAACCGGTCGTACAATAAATACTTACGAATATAAATACGTTAAACTTACAAAGTTTTGTTAATTCCTGATCATAGAAAAGTTTTACAAAATTAAGGCTGAAACTATTGAATTTATGGAATAATTTTCATTAAAGTTTTTTTTGACATAAATTTCTTCGTAGAACGTTGAGCGTACGGGACACGGAAGAAAACAGTAAGGATGGAAATACGAAATAGGGATTTTTTCAATAAATAGGTATTTCTTCGCTCATAGCGATTCAATGGATTGACGTGAGTATCGTTTGGTCGCAATATCTTTCATAAGTGCAATCAGCCAGCCTTTAGTTCTAGCAATATATTGTTCTGGGGAACCCTTCATTTTCTCGTGTAATACATCCATCTGTATCCAGTGAGTTATTCACCCATTAGTTCATATTATACTGCATTAAATATTTTACAATCTATCAAATTCTTTTCCTATTTTTTCCATTGAACTTGAGTATAATAGTTAATAGCAAGATAACGCCAAAATAGCAAGGATTTATATCATAGTTTATATTTGTATTATCATCATGTAAAAAATAATTGAATTACATCTTTCTGATGAGAAATTGCTATATCCTAATGCGACTTTCTAGAACATGCTCCCCGGTTAGTCACATACTGAATTATCTTTTATATGTGAATTTTTCTATTTGAATTGAATTTTTTAAACTCTAGTGTTCATGGGTCATTTCAAATATTTATATTGGTTTTAACTAAAGCTTTCAGGTCAATATATCAAGTCAATTTAAATGCAAGAGACTGATTCCAAATGCAATGCTTTTGACCTTTAAGCCTTTGTTTTCAATTATCACAACCGGGTTTCTGCATTAAATCATAATTTTAAATTAGCATTGGATTTCATATGGTATCATTTCCGGGAATTACTTCCCCGTTCATTAAAATTTATGATGATAAAACAAATGCGGGTGGAATATTTTTAATAATTATTGAAGGCGTCGGAGTTTTATTTCTGGCATTCCATCCGGTGCAAATAACTTTTTGAGAATGGCGAAAAGAGTTTTTATACTTTCCGTACCGTCCGATAGTCCTGAGGATGTACTTGTTTAATCACAGACGCGCCTGTGTCAACAGATCACACCGAAGCGCACTCCTCCATTAACATTGATGTTATCTGCAGCGAAACGGTCCCCTGGGCTATTATTACCAGTCCTCAATTTCCTTTTGCACTCGCCGGGGAAGGGAATCCTGACGTCTTCTTTTATTTTCGACCGAAATACATCCCTGGACATTAAAATGCTCTTCCGAACGGGAGATTAATATTTCAGCGTTCCGCTCTCAAGACTGATGAGTGCGAGAGAAGAAGAAACTGCGAAAAATTTTGCTCGACTTGGGATAATGCCTCATTCATCGCATTGTTTCCGAAGCGTAAATATGCTCGCACGGCTTCTCTTTGCAACCCCCCCCACCACTCCTCCATCCTCAGCATCGTCAATGTCTTCGTCTCTCTCGTGAGCCTCTTTCACGAAACAGAAAAGATATGCACATCGCGGGGCGTTCGCCCGCTCATTTCCAGATCCCTTTTTCCCATCCGTTTAATACATTTCCCCCCCTTTAGTCGTGAAATCATTGCGCCGTGCGATTTTCTCGACTCTTGTCTGTCCTACCCCCCCTTATCCTCACCCTTTCTCTCATGCCCTCCATGCCCTCCACTCCTTAACCTTGCGTCCCTCAACCGCCCATTTCATTACCGGGAGGGTCTTCCCGTCCCCCTTCCGGCCTCTTGTATCTCACGGAATAACACTTCTTTCAACAGCCGCCTCTTGCTCTTCCCTCTCCTCCAACCTCTCTCGTCGTCGAACATCTTTGCCTGCTCAACCCTTTTCCCACCTTTTCCTTGTCCAGTACATTGCTCTTTCTTACCTCTTCACTCTAATCATTCGTCTAACTTACACCATAACAGTTTTCTCGATTCCCATTCTGTTTCGGCCGGAAAATGTATACGATGATAAAAAACTTAGCTGGAAAAATGATTTCCTAGGATGCTTCGATATTTAGGTTCCCGTATGTTTTTGTTTTCTTCTTGCCCATCGCCATTGTTAATCTAACTACTTCAAAACTTTAATCTATCTCGTATTTAGCAAGTCAATCTCGTTTTGTTGCTACTGCATTTTTAATGCAGCGAACCAATCCTAATTAATCTTGCGGATTTTCATCAATATTTTTTTAGCAAATATCTTGGCCTTTTCAAGCTGTAATTAGACCTTCAGGCTTGTCCGGTGCTTTTTATTCTCATGTATCTTGTTGATGTAAGTTTAGTTCCCGCTTCCAAACTGTTTTTAGATAATTTATAATGATTTTAGTCATAAAGGTATGGTAACTTTGATTTTGATGAAATTATTGTCTTATTGTTAGTAATTTGTTCATTTCCGGGAAAACATGAGATTAAACAAAATGAAAAAACTTGCATGCGTATTTTAAATTCCATATTTGACTAATAGATGCCTTACGCAAATCTACATATCTCTTGTTACAATTAGTAGCAATATCTACGTCATTGACCATAAAAATTCCCTGCGGCTGCTACAAAAAGTTCTGAGAGTATAAATAAAATTTGGATCTTTTCATTTAATACATGTGAAGAGTTCCATGAAGTTCATCAATGCTTTAGGGGACAAACTTTGTTATGTTCTATTATCTCGCTTATTGTTTAACTTTAGCAGTTTTAACTTATTTTTAGCAGCCTTGGCAAATGCATTAACGGTATATTCTGTGCGGGTTAAAAAATTCTATTCCTCTTACCAAACGTCTCTTTAGATAATCATACGAAGTGAATCATATTTTTGTATTTCTGTCTAAGCTAGTCTGTGCTATGTTTTCAACTCTCGCATTGGAGTATTGGCGACTGCGAACGGAGTGATCGCACGCCCCCTTTTCCAAAATATCAGAGCTGTGAAGTGTTTTCCCTTTTCAATCCACCTTTCAACCCGTGCTTTTTAACTAAGGGGAAGCCGAACTAGGAAACTTAAAAGGAATTATGATTATTTTTGAAGTGCAGTATGCTCTATAGAGGGCTCAGGACTATAAATTCTTCTTGATACCTCCCCTAATTACTAGTTCTATTATTGGTAGATGCCTATAGTGACCGCATTTCTCGTTTTGAATTCCCGTCCTTGGTCCTACCCTCCCGGTCCGAGAAGCCCATTACTGCTGAACGGACTTGAAACAACGCCTCTCGCATCCGATAACTCATTGGCCCATTCACCGCCTCGCGTCGTATTCCTCATCTCCATAGGTCTCCACCTTCTGTCAGGAATATTCAGCCCTGCCGTTCGTCCTTCCTCTGCCCTCGACACCTCCGCCAGTCGACTCGCTTCTTCATTCCGCTCCGATTACGACGAGGATCCGACCCTCACTCCCCGTTCCCCCTTCACCGTCTCTTGCCGAGTCTTCGCCCCTTTCCATTCTCATCACTGGAAGGCCCTCGGTCTCCCCATCGGGGTCAAGGGAAGGAAAAACTCCTGGAAATAAGAAAAGAATAAAAAGGCGAGCTGAGATAAATGGAAAAGATGGAGCATTATAGGGAGTGAACTGGGGGTAAGGGCTACAGGACACCTCACCCCTCTTCTCGGCACTCCGATGAATTAGTTGCACTCCAAGGGTGAGAAAGGTAGGAGAGGGCCTGTCCCCATCTTGCAAAAGGAGTGTAGAATTCGCAATGAAGGACGAGGACTGATACAGTTATATTGGAGAGAGGGGACGGTCTTGAAAGTTTTGAGTCTTTTTTATTAAAGGAAGGGTAGCTTATCAAAGGGTGTCTGCATAGAGAATTCGATGACCCATCGTTTTTACCCTCTAGGGACAGTATTTTCTGAGATCTTTCAAGAACTCCAATTTCATATTTTGTTTTCTGTCTTAAATTCTACGATCTTTGTATTGTCATTAATCACAATTTATGCCTACAACATACCGTGAAAGTCACTTTCGGGGAGTGTGGAACGGTTAATTCTACACGGAGGAAAGTGACGCACGCCCCAGCCAAAGGTCGACCTTCACATCCTCCCTCGGCTCTTAGACGATGTCCAAAAGCAGTAAGGAGGACAATGAACAATAAAGTATTAGCCAAATGAGTGCTAATTTGGCATATTTGATAACATGCTGTGAACAGTTTAAGATACAGCTACATAAAAGCATTACTAGCGCTATTAAATTTTGGATGCTACGGCATGTAAATTCACGCAGAAAAAGCAAATAGTGCTGGGCATTTTAGATGGAGTGAGGCCATGATAATCATGAATGGTAATAGAAAAGAAGTGCCAAGGGTTGCCCATTAAATTGCATTCAGTCTCGTCTTTATGCCTCGACTCTTCATGCATCAGTCTGACTTTCATAAATTATGAATACTTTTGTAGTATAGTAAATTGCTATTTTATTTCGATCTAGCATAACTTTAAATTCGATAGTGACAGGCTTCACATTGTGAAAATCCATTCTAAATACATTTCAAAATTACTTGGTACTTTATCACAGTGCTTTATTCCAAGTAAATAGTTTTTGTTGCATAGGCAATATCTTCATGACATCATCCACCTGATGATGTCGCCTATGCGACGAAACTGGTTTACTAAGAATAAATCACAAATGAAATGTACCAAGAAACTTTGAAATTTATTCTAGCATAACACCAAAATTACCTATCAACTTTTCTCAGAATTCATGAATATATTTTAGGATTTGTGGAAAGGTTAAATGATTTCATATTCAGTTCAAGATTTACCCGTGTAGGTAAACTTTTTCCGTCGTTTGGTAATGAGGAATCATGAAAATGCCCGGGAACGATCAGAAAGAGAATCACTGGTTTGAAGAGTCAAGAAAAGTAAAGATAACGCGGGTTTCTTAGAGTTAAGGAGGATTATGGCCGGGGGATGCTCGCGGGTTGGAAGGCGTGCCGGCAAATCGGACTCGGGGATATTTGTGGATAGGAAAGTTTTTGCTGAATCCTTCTGGCGTTGATCTTTCCGATCAAATTCTGTGAAACCTTACGGGGCAGGAGGAACCCACTCTTTTTTTCTCGACTTCATTTAAGTTTCTCGGCAAAGATGTGTTTGTTTTTTCACAAGCCATTCATCCGTTTGAGAGTTCATATTGCAGTCACTGTTGTCAGTGTCTCCAAAGAGGTGCTGTGACTGGTCTTGACTTCTGTGCATGGTTTCCATTTTAGAATGAATGGAAGCACATGGGCATGTTTGACTTGCTACCTTCGTCATACTTCTACTGTTCCTGGTGGAATGCATCGCCTTCCCTTGTATCACTCTCTATTATAGATTGAATCGTTGCCAGATGATAACCTTCTATAACGTAGTTGGAGTGACATTTATGATGTGATAACGATGCTGGTGACAGGTCAGATTCAATGCGCAGTTTCTAAATTGTACCAATATGTTCCACCAAATCCGTCATTCCAAATTTATTTCTAAGGTCACGCGGCACTGGTGAGCAGCAATCTGGTGGATGATGTTTGCATTGCCTATCATTCTACCAAAGAGTAACAACAAAATAATAATTTTTTAGCATCTGTACTTTTTTCGTTTCTAAATGGGTGAAGTTTTGTTCTTGTTTTTTTATGCTGACTTGGAGTATAGATTTGTATCGTTATTATGTTCAAAGGAGAGCGCCTTCATCGTTGAGTTTTTTGTCCGTACAATGAGAGTCTTCCACACAATAGTCGATTTCATTACACGAAAAGCTTGTGTGGTAAAGCCACATCCAAAGTATGACAAAGGAGACATTACCTATACAAATTTTTACGTGAAATTCTCATAGTAGGAAAAAAATGAAGGCTCAGAATTTGTCGGAGAGAAGTGATTAAAAAGGTAATCAGAGAAAAGCAGTTGCCAGAAGGCCTGTGGATGAACAGGGAGCTATGCCGGTTAGGCATCGGATAGCGTCGTAGAACGTAAAATATCCGATTATATATAGAATTTTTTCCATGCTTGCTGTTGCTCGTAATTTCATGTGTATCGGTTAAAAATAGTAAAATATGAATTTATAAATGGGACAACATCTGCTATTGCCTTGTCATATTTTTTAGAAGACGGAAAATTTGTTCTGTGACGAGAACCCGCGCTCCTTTGGTCCTGAGAGTCACAAGCTTTTGTGTTGCGATGCAGAAAGTTTAGAAAACTCCTCGGATTTTACTTAATTCCTATTTAGAAAGTCCCGAACATTTCCAGGAAGCCGAGATGTGGGGATGAGAAAACCATTTTATCCAAGAGCGTTTAATTAGCAGAGCGCTTAAAAATACATAAGGCACTTCGGCATTTTAAGCAATCCCGTGTGCCTTAATTTGAATATTAAAACTGGAGCTTAAGCCTAGCCTCAATTACATGCTGCATTTTGTTTACAAACTAAGCTCACCATCCGTTTCATTTTGTAAAAACAGTTAACATTTTATCATTCTTGAAATGCTCTAAGCAGTGAGTTTACACAGCACTAGCTCATGAATGTTCAATAATGACCATTGTTACAATCGCGAATATATTCGTGGTCAGACTGTAACCTGCTCTAGCTACCACCATTAATCTTTCGGTGACATGATGGTTATTGCTGGTTATATAAAGATTAATACCTGTATTTTTAAAACTAAGGATGTACATCACATGTGTGTATGCATCAGTTCCTGTAAGATTAGTGAACCTTGCCCTTTATATTTTCACACTCTCTACTAGTGAACGCAAAGCTAAAGATCTTGCGCCCCTTGCATTGCTGTTTTCACCGTATTCACCTCTCTTAGAACTGTCTCTCACTTTCACTTAACACCACTATAGTTCCAATAAGCCATTTTTTCTGAACACCCTTCTCCATGGAAACTATTTCCATTGCCTCCCGCTGCTCAGTATTAGTAACATAGTATTTCAACGAATATCAGGAATCTCTTGCAGTAAAGCCCAAAGTAATTTGCTGCGGCTATAAATTCACTCTCATTTTTACGATTTATAAATAAAATTTGGATTAATTTTACGCGACGGATAAGGAATGAAGTAGGATCTTGACCCAAAAATGAGTCTTGAATCCTGACTGGCTGACCCAGGCAATATGATGCCCGCATTTGTATTTGGATTGAATGTTTACCATCCACTTTGGGCGGTCATTCCCACTCTCATTCTAACTCATTCCTCCCATTTCACTGGGACATAATTCGAAGAAATAACCATTTTAAGGGTTCTAATGGCGCGGCGTGGGAGAATGGTTTGTCAAGCCTTAAGGAAGATGTTCAAATGTCGGGTGTTTATATCAGGCATTTACGAATAAATGGGCTTTTCCTTGTCTCGTCTGATGGGTACCCATCCGCTTTATGTTTAAATCTCATTAATAAGGTTACAGAGTTTTAAGGATTTCATACTTTCTCGACTTTTTCTTTCACGGTTCCTTGATTTTACTATGGCGTGTATTCTATGTGAGATGATTTTTTCATTCAGTACTCATTTTATTGGTAAATGCTAACACGAGAGTAGTTGAGAGGATAATTTTGAGAGACGGAGAGAGATTTGAAAACGAAATCAAAGTTAAGTGTTAGGAAAAAAAAAATTCTACGTGAGTGTTAAAATTATCAAACAATTCCCGTGGAATGTTCTCTTGGACTATCATGCTTTGCTCTTCAAGAGATTTCTCAGGATAATTTTATCATTTTATTGGCAGTTAATTTTGAATGCATTCTAAAATATACCTTATTTCTGCTGAGTTCTTATTACTTGTCCTCCACTCACAACTGACAACGGTTGTCACAAACGGAATGGGAGTGTGATTGCTTCGGCTCCTGATGTTAATTTTTGCTCATGAGGCAAATCTATTTGCTGAACTTGAAGCAGATAATTTTAAAGTTATTTTGATTTCACCCCTGATTTAGCGCTGAGAGCAGCAGATTTTGAAACTGTTATTTCTTTGCGGAAAAAAAACATTTAAACTACCCCGCCGAGCGCACTCATTCATGAACTATTGGGTTGGTGCATTTTGACTCAGCACGAAGTAATGCTTAAATTTCCTGGAAAATATGGATTAAATACTTCTTCACCTTGTTCCGCTGGAATAATTTAAGCGTGTGGCGCAGAGCTGCGCGTCGAGCGCAAAAGGGGAAGTGGTGCAAAAGGGGATATAATGCATGTATAAAATGAGTGTCATGACGGCTGTGGAATAGATTAATCATAATTTTGTATCCCCAGGAATCCCAAGTCGTGGGATTAGCATTCGAGCCGCTCCGCAACCCCGTAATTTTAAATGTTTATTACCCCCCTAATGCTCCGTTGACAGGCTTTAAAGGTCTTCATTTGGAGCGAACTGCGAAGCAAATCCTGTATTCCTCAGGCGTTCAAACAGTATGATTATACTCTTCCCTTCCTCTCTGCCACCCTCCCACCCACTAATTTATTCGCTCATGATTTGCATTCCCTTTGCATATCTAAGAAAGCATCTTCCCTGTTCCCGAACCCCTAGCCATCTCTCTATCTCAAATCTCTCTCTCTCACACACACGTACACAACCGGCATCCGAGAAATGCAGGTATTCATCATATTCGGGCTCAAGTCCGGATGCACCGCGGTATCTCGGACCAAAGCCCATTCTCTCCCTCCTCTCGAAGCTTCCCGGAGGCGATGTCGGCAGTCCTTTTGTTCAGAGTCGACTGATAGAGATGTTTGGGTCGCTTCCGGCCTCTCGCAGAAGTGCCGAAATCTAACGGGGGCGACTGCTGAGGAAGGGTGGCGGCGGGAGGTCCCGGGAACGTCGAGGTCGGTTGCGGAGGGCCCTCGAGGCCGTCGGTACGGCGATAACTCGGGCGGGAAAGTTTTATTTTTTTGTTTCTTTCTTTTAAGGATTGCAGAGGAATTCACCGGATCAGCGCGTGTATAAGCGTGAGTTATGGCGGAGGTGGAGCGGGTAAGGGGGCGGTGGGATACTCCGGCTGTCTATTTTTGATGCGGCGATAGGCTTTTCTGGGCTGGGCGCTGTGGTGAGCGGAGGCCGGGGGGGTCGCGAGATAGGAATGTCATGGAGAGGAGATAGGTGTGATTGAGCGAGAGGGTTTTCTCTCCTTCCTTCTTCGGGTGTCGGGGGAGGAGGGGTTGGGATGAAAGAAAGAAAAATGTGGGATTTGTGGGTATTTTACGCGAAGGATCAGAAGCAGATGTCGCCGACGGGATAATAAAACGTGCCAGAGGGAACAAGAAGGTTATATCTCGTGTTTCCTTCAAAAATATTGCGACGTCTTTATTGGATCTTATGAGACTCGATTCTGTTAGCCGAAAGTATTGCTCCCTCGATCTCTTGGTGATAATTAAACCGGTTTGGTATGCGCATCATGCTCACCATTTGCAGTAGACATTGGAAAGGGAAGTACTGCAACAGTGGCATTCAGTCAAAGTTGTGATCTTTTCCCATATCAGTACGGTTACTTTAAGTTCTTTATCTAATTATTTACAGAGGTTAGTCCAAACTTTCTGACATTTATCCCCTTACAGTTGTCACTGCAAAAGTTTAGCTTCATTTAGTACTTGGTTTCCTGTACCTTGCATTATATTTTTGAATTATTTGAATATAAATATGTGCCTCTAATTTTGTTCAGTAATATTTTTTCAATAATTGCACGTACTTGTAGAAACCTGGGTCTATATGCGTATTAATGGGTCCGAAAAACCAGTTGAGAATCTCGTGGCTTGAATATAAATTATATTCTTTTATTGGTTAATTAATAGGAATCCTCTTTAGCGAAATGTGTTGGTAAAATATACCAATACGCAAACTTATTCTCAGTGACGGATCTGGCCTACTGCCTGAAGCAGTATTTTTCTTAGCATAATTGAAGGAAAAATTATATTAAAATTCTGAAAGTGACAAAAATCTTGGCGCTTATAACCCTCTTACTTTTTAAGATTTATCGTCGTATTTACTAACGGAACCAACGTGGAAATTAGCGAAACAAATGAATACACATTGGATATTACTAAGGTGATGTGATATTTATTGAGAGATGAGGCTTGTCAACTTGCAATAAATTAAATTTTAACGCAGAGTTTTGGTAAAAGCTTCTTGAGCAAGTATATGTCTCGATTCTACAATGACGTAGAAGAAAGATTCTTTGTCGCGTAATTGAATGAAATGGTGATATAGGTACTTGAAATCAAGAATTTTGCGCGCCTCTTCCTATGGTGAATCCCTTCACCCGATTTAGTCTCGTGGATGGAGTTGCATAATCCGGACTCGAACTGCGTAAAAGCCACGTGAGTGCGTTGTCTAACTAATCCACGGAAGTGCAAATGGTCGTCCCCCGCCAGCATTTTGAACGTTCGGGGCGAGGCAATGGCCGTTTTGCTCCGTTTTTGAAGTCCGCGAATCGAAGGAGGCGGATTCTGAGTCTGACGATTCCACGGTCTATCCACCCCCCTCGTCCATCGGGTTCGGCGGGGGAATTCTGGGCACGTTCGCCAGAAAAGCCCCCGGGAGAAGCCGGGGCCGGATACCGACCCCTCGCACTCCCCTTCCCCGCGGACTCAAACCACTACCCATCCCAATTTTCCCTTTCGTCCGGGGAGATCCTCCCACTCCCGTTTATTCGCTCTCCTCCCTCTCCTCTTCGTCCGACCCCAAACCACCGTCAAAAGCTTCCTCTCTCTCCCCCCTCTACCTCCCCACACTTCCCATTAGCACCTGATTTAAAGCTACCACCCGTCCCTCCTGTCCGGGTTGTCCCTTACACCTCCCCACGCCATATCTTCATTCCCTTTCCTCTCCCTCAAATATTATTTCCTTTCCCGCTCCTCCCCTTCATCGGGCCACGCCTTGTCTAAGTCCAACACCTCCGTCTTTCTCTCAGTTACCCACATTTATCCGTCTTCCATCATACCTTTACAGCTCCCTCTCTTCTTTCCATTTTAAAGATTCCAATCAACATCTTCCTTCCCTTCTTTTCTCCCTCCTTCTGACTCCAAGTCAGCTTTATTTTATTTATTTTAGCAATATCATGACTTTTCTGGACAGTCGAAACCTCCTGCATAATTGTCAGCATGGGTTCCGGAAGGGTAGATCATGCGAAACACGGCTCGCGCTCTTTCTTCACGACGTTCTCAAATCTGGTGAATCGAAAAAACAAGTTGACGCACTATTTCTGGACTTTAAGAAGGCTTTCGACACGGTACCTCACAGAAAACTATTATAAAAATTACAGTCATGCGGGTTAAACGAACAAGTAGTAAACTGGATACGTGACTTTCTGAGTGATCGTAAGCAAAAAGTAGTTCTTGACGGAATTAGCTCTGATATAGTTAAAGTGACATCAGGTGTCCCGCAAGGAAGCGCTATTGGCCCACTTTTGTTCATTATATATATAAACGACCTTTGCTCCCGAATTAGCAGTAAAATACGTTTATTTGCCGACGACGCTGTCATATACCGCGAAATTAGTGATCAATCTGACTTTGAAATTCTGTCATCGGACTTAAACAACGTTCATGCGTGGAGCAAAGAGTGGGGACTAGAACTTAATCTGAGCAAATGCTCGGCGGTGCATTTCTTGCGTAGGTCGTCCAACTATCCCCATGTATATGTTGTGGATGGCGTTAGCATAAATGCGACAGATGAAGTGAAATACCTGGGAGTTACGATAACTTCGAACCTATCGTGGGGGACACATATAAGAAATATTTGTGGCAGAGCCCTGAAGAAGTTAGGATTTGTCAAGCGTGTTGTGGGAAGATTATCGGATGATAAAGTGAAAGAGAGGTGCTATTTTGCACTCGTCCGGCCACACCTTGAATATGCAGCGAGCATATGGGATCCGGCGGAGAAAGACCTAGTCCATGAACTTGATAAAATACAAAGGAAAGCTGCGCGATTCGTGAAAAACTGCTACGGCCGTACAGAAAGCGTTACACAGATTTTGAAAGATTTAGGGTGGGAGCCGCTAGAGACTCGGAGGCTGCGCGCTAGGCTTAGATTGCTTGAGCAATTGAGAATGAATATCTTTCAGAGCGACACGGAGAACATCATATTAGAACCACATTATATTTCCAGGTCCGACAGAATCGATAAATTAAGGGAGATATTTTGCCGAACGGATAGGTATGGGAATTCGTTTTTCCCCCGAACAATTAAGGACTTTAATAAATGCTAGGCGGAACTTTGATTTTTTTTTGTTGACGGCTGGTGTCCTAACACCCCCCGCCACACGCCTTTTGAGGCGGCTTGCGGGGTAGTATGTAGATGTAGATGTATTCTTCCCCCTCTCAGCCCTCTTCGTGTCGATGCCCGTTCCTATTGAGCATATTTACATAACTTCATGGAAAAACGGTGAGAAAGAATAAGGTACTATAGAAAAAATTATCTTTAACCTATATACTGACAGTTTATCAGACTGAGCATCAAAAATTAGTTCTTTAAACTCGCCTCAAAATTCGACAGCTTGATGGGTTTGGATGGATGTGCGAATGCATTGTAGCTACATGCATAGCTTGTGAAAATTAAGCAGAGGCTGCAATCGTCAGCATTTACAAACCAAACAATTATCATCTCTTTCTTTAACTATATCCATTCAGTTTTTGTTTCATCTACGATTTATAACCTCCACAGATGGGTCAACATTTTTAAATTGCGATCTATTTTGTGGTACTAACGTGGTCGCTGATGAATCATCTCATTGGGGTACCATTTTATCTTAGGTAATTTATTTATAATTGATATGGGTGTCAGTAATTTTCTACCATAAGTATAAGTTCCTTGTCCCGCTGAGAAGCCATCTGAGTACACATTAGCACACGAATTTCGTCAGAAAACTTTCTTAACCAAGAGTTTAAGCGATCCTTTATTTGTATCATTAGTATAAAGGGTGGATCCTTTATTTTCATTATCAATGCACCTCAGATGTCTAATGGGCAATTTTTATTTCATTTCCACTTACATTTCCAGGACTTATGGCCCTAAAAACCTTGTCCTCCCTTTCTTCAATTTTTGTTTGGAACAGCAGTTACGCAAACGCTATTGTACGAACAAATTTTGCGTCATTATTTATTTTCACTTCAAACTTAATGAAAACATTCTGAAGTAGTGGGCATCACTACAAAAATTTATCTTACATTTCAATTATAAAATAATATACGAAAATCCTTGTAGTTTCTATGAATAAGAAGTGTATTAACAGCTAACTGGAGACGAACGCATAATACGACAATGAAAATAATAATGCCTGAATGAATATCCCTGTAAATAATGTAAATGGATCATGAGAGTAAGAACTCATTTTCTGGAGTTATCCTACTCAGTTATTTCATCCAAGTGATGAATATTAAATACAATTCTCATTCTACTTATTTTATTATGTCTTCCAAATTTAGTTTTTCTGAAATTAATGAATATGATACTCCCTACGGTCTCTCTTATCGAGTTGTGTTCGTTGGTTGGTTGGGGGTTGTCCATCATTTGATATTCGTACACCTACAGTTTAGTAGTGGGTAGCAAGGGGTGTATTTGGGTCAAGTGCAAACACTGCATACACAATGGTAATTATTATCGTTACCGAATCGTGCTTTTCCATGAGCTGAGAGTTAAATTCTAAAGTATCATCTCCGATTCCTAGAACTGGTAATCATCAGCTTAATTATGCATCCTATCTGCCCGTACGTGAAAGTACGTAACTACAGGTATTTTCTCATGCTTGATTAAAAATTCATTACGCTTTGCATTTGGGTTTGTTTTGAGAACAATTAGATTAAATTAATTTTCTTCGAGCACACCGTGCTGTTTGCTCTATGTAATTTTAAATGAAATTTGCTGTATTAGTCACGCCATCTCTTCTGAATCAAAAGTTCTTGGACTTGTTATGTATTTGAATGGCAAAAATTTCTCTCTATTTTTCAAAAAATTCCACTCAATCATGTGCAGTGGAGGGGATGAGTCCTATTTGTTAATAGCCTCCCACTTTGACAATCCTAAATGTATCCCCCATTACTTAATACTGCCTTCAGTTTTGATTATTTCATTTGGTATCATTTTGCAACTCATTCTGCGCTTGGTGGTGGCATACCTTCTGACCAGACGGAAAGAAGCGTACTGATAAACGTTTCCAACAATGAAGGCTGGATTAGAGAAAATTCATAACTCTCATTGTTTATATTGGGGTCAATCTGCGTTCCAATTGATGTATCACGTTCTGGATGCTGTTTAATACAAATAATAAGATTATTCCATCGTCACGTTCAAAATTTATTCGGAATCGAGACATGAAAACTAATTTTTTGTCAGATTACATTGTTTCACGAATTAATATTTTATTGGTTTCTATCTTTAGAGATGAGAAATTGATTTTGAAATTAAAAAGAAATCTATCACCCACAAATAGCATCAATTCTGAGTGGCATCATTTGATGATTCTTTTTTTTTGTACAGTTATCTTACTCCCTCTATCTCTCTACTTGTCCCCTATCCACCCCCGCTCAGCACTTCGCGAGCGCATTTGGTGAGGAGAAAACTTCATGCCATTTTTTATGGGCATGGAAACTATGTACGTATAACGAGAGATTTTAATAATGTGTAGTGTTTCTTCGTTCAGTGTTTGCAGTCCATCCTTCCATCATTCCATAGTTCATGACACCAGTTTTTCCATATTATAATGGTATTGGGTTTTATATTCTAAGACACTTTTCTTTATTTTTTGATAGCTTAATCCCATTAGCCAAACCCCTTAACACTTTTCACTTCTAATACCAAATACATGCGCAAATTAACCGGGGTTAATATACAATTTAAAGCAAAGTACTAGACATCAAGCAAATCATGAGAGGTGTCAAAGTAAATAATTATGTACGAAAGAAGCGGTTGGCAAAGAAGAGATTATAATACAGGCTGCTTCCAATCAATCTTCGGATTGATGACAAATGATGATGACCTATAGCCTCCAAGTCTATGATATCTGGAGCATTGGAAAATCATTCAAATATCGTTCGGTCAAACGTTGAAGATTCCTATTTGAATACTGCGATTATCTCTCATGTACTCTCAAGTGTGTTTTCACGTGTAGAACCTCGTTCTCTTTTCAAAAATGCGTCACGGAGACAATGATGGATAAGCGGATTGAAAATTACGGATTCCTTTCTCCTGTCCATAAATGACAAATTTAGAAATAATGGCTTAAACATATAGGTAGTTCATAATGGTCAGAAAAACCATCAATCCAATTCTGATTATACGGTCGGGAACTCTTTAGGTCGATTAACACTGTCAATTGCTCCATTCCCGCACCAACCTTGGACATACTATTGCGTACAAAACTTCTCTTGATGAAGTCAACGATGAATAATTAATGTCTTTGAAGCCCCACAATGAAAATGAGGGATAGTATTAAGTGAATTTATTTTAATTTCAATTAAAACATATGGAAGTCTCCATGCTTCACCTGATTGCGCTTCAAATTTTCGACGTTCAATAGTCAGTTCGTCGTGTGGAGACGGCGCTCGGCGATGGACGCCCTAGAGCGGCTCCTAATATCATTGCACAGAACCATCACGTACTTCAACAACCAACTCTGCTTCATAATGCGGTCCTCCGTGCATTTCCCTCCGGCTGCGGGAATAGCGGACACATGCATGTCCCTATCCAAACCACGCATCCGTCTTTCAATCCTCGTGGCCAGTACGTTCGCTTCCCTCCGCTATCTCTATTCTGATTTTTTACGGTATCTCCGCAAAAAGGAGAAGTTCTTCATTTTTTCACTTTTCCCTCACAACTGAAATGGTCTTCCGTAACTCTCCTCGTACTTTTTCTCGTCCCCGGCCTCCTGCCGCTCCTTCCCCCGCTTACTTTCTACCTCCCCGTCCTCCACCTTATTCGTTTTTTTCCACATTCCCATTAATTCCGCCGGGCGTCATATTTTTTTTTGCTCCTGTGATTACGTTTTCGTAACTGCGAGGAAGAGATCCAAACTGATTGCGCGGAGGATGTTTCTCCTACCTCCCCCTCTCTCTCTGAAATCCAACAACCCGGAGGGATAAGCACGGGCCCATTCAACATACCCCATTCGCCGCTTGTCTCCCCCTCCCACCCTCTCCAGCTCAAGCTCAAAACCCGTTCGTCATCCTCAGACCCCTCTCACATGTTTCACATCCTAGCGAATATGTTTGGCCGGGGAATTTAAAAAAAAAATACGAATCGCCTTTGAGTACAATCACCCCTTTCCCATTAAATATGTAGTAATTATGTATACCTATTAGACTACGTACCCATATGAAGATAGCGGTAGTAATCATATGCGATTTTGCAATGGCGAGATAAATTTCGCAGTAAAAATTATTTGACTCAACCATGATTCGAATCCAGATTTCCTAATTGCTGGTCATATAAAACACGATCAAGTACCTACGATGTGTTATATGGTAGACTGAGGGCGAGAATTTAAAGCTCTTGTGAAACCCCCTCAAACTCGTCATTATGTTAGATGGCTTAGTGTTGTCACTAGCTTACTCACCTGACCGGCATGTTGCACTTCCGAGTTGGAATACTGGTCTCGGAATACCGGAGAAGACGAACAATTTTCAAGGTGTTTTTATCAATTTCGATACAAAAGTTAAATGTGTATCGTGGTCCAGTTCTCTCTCATCATGGCCACCTGTATCTGATGGGGACAAGAGCACTAGAGACGAATACGGAATTTTCCCTCCGAATTCCAAGCGAATCCTACTTAGCTTCGGTAATTGTACGGGAACCGGTGTCTTCGCAGTGGTTAGACGTTGGTCTTGCTTGATATTTTTCTCGATAATAGCCCATAATTAAATTACCATTTTCCTCGAACCATCAATGACCGCCATACAATTAAAGAATTTCTCATCTAAAACTCTCCGATGACGCTCATTTTCTGCTTCTTTTCTTCTTCGTTGATGGTGGTCACAAACCTCCTGCCACACGCCCTTGTCGTTGTTCGCGGGATAGTATGTGGACATGGATGTGAAGTATATTTGACCAACCGGATTTGATGGCAAATAAAAAAAATAGATGTATGGAACCTTACAGGGTCACCTTAGGCAGTTCGGTACAATATTTGTAAAGATAGCGACACCTCAAGGCACATGAGAATCAAAAATGTTGAATACGTTTCTGCGTTCCAACCGGCTTGCTCATAGTAGAGTACTGAAATTTTCCGTATTTTCATCCTTTTTAATTGTTTTATATGTATTTCAAATGTATTATATTACATTAAAAGAAAGGGAAAAAAATTTCTCTCGATAATTTCACTTTGCCTACCAGAAATGGAAATAGTGTGTATATAAGTACTCGTAAATTCTTTTTATTTGTTGTGCCTCGATAAGCGAAAACGTTATACCGTAAGAGTATGCAAATGTATGCTCTTCTGCAAGAGTATGTATAAATCGGAGTCAAAATGAAATTAATATCACGTATTCTCATCAAATACTTAATCCTCTCTTCCCTGCATCAAAATTGTTTATTTTTTAAAATTTTATTCAGGATATCAATTTCGGCGATGGTGCGAAGTAGGCGAAAAGCACTCTTCCGTGGATCGCTAAAATGAACGCATTCCTTCAAGTTGATCGTTTCGATGTATCCGCTCGGTAGTGGTCTCGGAAATTAAATCGATGCCTCGGCAGTCGGGAACATGCGATCAAATCCGCCGGGCCGTTGTCATCCCTTTTTAGTTTGCTCTGCAAACGGGGCGAAATTAATAGATGCGAAAAATAATTTTTTCCTCAATAAAGGGAGGCTCAAAGGTAATCTCTCTATTCAGAATAATCTATTAAAATTCAAATTTAATTATGATCCGTTGGCAGAACACGTTAAATTCGGGAAGTTACCGAATCTACTCGAAACTCCTTATTTGTATGCATTGTGGATCTTTTAAGTTTTTTAGGAGGGCGGAGATTTTTAAGTCATAACTCATTAATACGACAAGTTTGAGCATTTATCTTAATAATAATTGCTTTTTTCGTCTGATCGGTTATCATCTTCTTCTCTTACGGATCCCTCGCGTCTCATGCTACCACATAGTATCCTCATCCTTCCATGGTATAATATAATTCACCCTCTCTTGTTTATGTTACAGCTCTTTTTATTTTCACCCATTCCCCGTTTCGCTCTCCCCCCCAATCTTCTCGTAACCTCATCATCCCTTAGGTAAGGGGATTCACCAAAATCTTAACTCATCGAAATTCATGGATTTTTTGTTGAGTCTCAGAATTTTTTCCCCGGTTGAAAAATCAAAATCAACAGTAAGTAGGTTATCTTCCCATTATTTTACATCCAAGAATGCAAGAATTCCTCATTCCTTACCGAGAGTGTCATTCGCGATAAATTATGTGTTTTAAGGTTCCTGGACTGGAAAGTGCATAAATCTTTGCGTAAACTAAGATTCTATCGGTAGAGTCACACTAGGTTCGAGACTGCATTGTTGAAACCAAATACGATATGGGGATGAGAAAAGAATGTCTTTAGGATGCCATTATTACCACGCTTTTGCAAAATAGGCATTACGCTTGAAAATTTGGCGTAATGTTGGGGACGACTCCAGGGTAATATTTGCATTTCCTAATCTTTAAAGGTAAAGTACAGGATAATTCAAATTTGTGCATTTTTTTCTAGAAAAACGTGATAAATCATGCCGATTATTGATTCATTGTTGATATAGATGTCAAATATTTTGCGATGGTGTAGTCACACGAAAGGTGTTACCACTGCGGGATGATTTGCGGGAAATTTATTAATCTCTAGTTAATTCAGAGCACTTTGTTATCCTTATTATGCCATCTTGAATATATCTCGAAAGTTAATTATGGTCCTGAGATCGATGCATATTGCTATAAGGGTGATGTATTTCATATTTATTATATGTACTACACATTAAGGCTCTTTGTAAACGACACTTTTATTTCTATGGAGAAACATTTTTCGTGCTCCTGAATTGATGCTTATCATTATTCTATAGTGATGATCCCCGGAAGTGTTTTGGATTAAAACGGTCTTACTCCTCATCTCTACCAACAAACGTGTCTAAGTATCACCTTGTATTTTGAACCCGAATCGTGTTACGTCTTGATACAATTATTTCTGATCTTTATGTCTTCCTTTGTGATCACCAGCTCATCCCCCCACCGTGTCTTTTTCAGTTCCCCCATTCTCCTTCCCTCAATCCTCGACCACCTTACCCCTTCTTCAGCTGACCCTTTCGTCATCGCCTCAATAATACCCTGCTCTCTACTCCCCACTCCTCTCCTCCCCCACCTCTTCCACTCCATCTCATTCATCAGTGCCCCAACCCTCGCTCATTTTTCTGCTCCCCTTCCACATCTCATCGCTTTTTGATTCTCGCGACTCGTCGCCCTGCCAAACAAGGGATTTGCTAACTTCATCCCCTTCTCTGAGTTTGACAAACGCCTTTAATTTCTCTCCCGTCGTCCCCTCTTTTTTCCCCGCCCCCCCGAATCCCCCTCTCCAAGGCAGCCCGCTCTTCGCTTGCCCACTCTTCTGTCTCAGCCAACCCCTCGTCCTTCTTAGCCTCCTTTCCCACTTCCCTCCGCCCTCCCTCAAGACTTTAAGCCGTTACAACCATCCCCCTTCCTCTCCTCCTACCCACCTCGCCCCCACCTGCCCCCCTCTCTTTTTCTCGTTTCCATATTTCTCCGTCTCATCCATTTTCCTGAAAACCCTCTGCCATGCCTCCTTTCCTCTCCGTCTTTCCAGCCCTCCTCGAACCATTCTCTATTTTCGACTCATCAAGGGCTTCCAACCTCCTCCCCCACCCCAAAGACCTATCGTATTTCTTCTTCTTCTTCCTCTTTCCGGAACACCAACAACCCGCCGTGGCAAACGAATTCCCGTTCCTCGCCATACGCCAATTTAGTTTTGGCGTCTTATTTTGTTCACGGATACCGTCAGGGAGTAATGCAAGTAGGCATGTATGCCGTCCATCGTTTTCGTTTACCCCTGAAACGTCGTTGGGTGAATCCTAAAGAGGATAGCTTGCGCTTAGGGTGGATTCTTAACTGCGGAGCTGTGAAACACTTCTTCGTCGCGAGGAGAGTTTATCGTAAAATTATGTGCCAAGATATACGTGCTCATTATTATAAGAAAATAACACTTCTTTTTCTCACTATTTTGAATGAAGTTTTATAGGGTTTCCGGGTGAGTGTGTGGCTCCATTGTATGCAACGTTTCGAGGTACGACACGGCCCTCGTTATCAGGGAAGCTGATGCCGATGCCTCCATAGTTCCGCAATATAGCGGCGGTGCCATTCTGGAGTCCTGTGATTGTTCAGAGTTTTGGAGTCAAATTTTCCTTGTACGTTTCAAGTATTTCATGATAGGCAGCCAGATCTTGCTTAAGGCAAAGCCTATGGCTGCCTAACGGATTCGCTAGGAAAGGTCTTAGTCTGTCATTACTCCAGATGTATTCCATATGCATTGCAAATGCTAATGCTTAATGATTTTGCCCGTAAGAGGACGCATACCCTGCGGTAAGGAATAGCTCCGTCGAAAATCCACCAGATGGCGTCACTCGCACCCGACCGAGGCGTTTTGGCGTCAGGAGTCTCTTACTACAGGATAACTCTCGCACAAGGCAACCGTTGTCGGTAAGTTGTAGCCAAGTCTCCGGCGCGTAAGTATAGGCAGCACTGACATAAGATCTGTGAGAGAAGACTGAATTATTTGCGACACCGTCCGAGCACATCATGGCCGAAAACCATTCAGGTAGCTTGTCGAAAGATACCAATTACAGATTTCATCTTACATCCGTGATGACTGTTACTTGGAATTCTGACAGAAGACGGATACATATCCATTAGTTTAAGATATGTCAATGATAATAGTAGTTTTTGTAAAAATATACCCCACATCTTGCCGTTTTCTTGATGGTTTAATTATGCTCTGGGATAAATTTTTCATATTTCAGATATGAGTCTCCCTTGGCAAAGGTCTATTCTTTATACTATAAAAATTTCAAGTTGATGACGTAAGACTTTAACAAAAAATCTGGGGTCGGAAATCATCACAAATTCGGCCAGTCGAGCGGGTGTGATGTGTCGCCTTAACAGTGGACTAGCGTTGTTGTCTTAAAGCATTGTTAAATATCTGACTATTTGCTAATAGCGCGTTTGTTACAATAGTGGAGGTGACCTCGTTGAAATACGTCTGTAGATGACATGCGTAGGTATTTCATACTCTCTTCTACTCTTAAAATGACAAGGTCATACACTTCATAAAGGAAACGCCTGACCTTTACCTCATGTTTCTTGCCTCCCAGAAATGTTTCAGGGACATGTTTTTCCCATCTTGTATTTGTCATCCTTCCGTTTCCCTGCGGGTGTTCAGCAGCTGAACCTCCCGAGAACACGAATTTCCGTCGCGACCTTTTACCCTCTCGTGTCACAGTCTCGCGTGCACTACACTCCCATCTATCTTTGCCTTTCCCTCTGTAATTCTGCCGTCATCACTTCTGCTTTCTCACGTTTTCAGTGGAGTTTGAAAAAAAAAGAGAAATAAAGTTAGAGACCAAAAAATACGTATAGAAGTGGGAAGGTCCTCACCGTTTAGGAAAGAACCAGGTGGCCTGTTAGATTGGGTTTGTTGATAACTCATAGGCTTGCGATGTGTTTGTGGAGAAGAATGGACTAACAAAGGTGGACGGGTAGGAAGACAAACGAGGAAGTGCTCAGTATACTGTGTGAGGGGAAGGAAATCCTCAAGGAGATTAGACGGGAGGAGAGTTGGAGGTTGGAATAGGTAATGAGCGGCGTAGGGATGCAGAAGACGTTGATTAAGGGTAGGAACTTAGATAAGAGGTGAATAAAGAGATTATGCTTTGTAGATGAGGGGTAGGATGAGGGGGGTTAAGTGAGGTAGGATGTATGCTGAGATGAAGAAAGAAAACGTGTAAAAAAGTATGTGCCCTTGTCCGTGAAGATCTAGAAGTATTTTACACTCTTATATTTAGACCCGGTTGATTTCTTTAGCACGATGTAAGAATGACTTGGTCCTTGCGAAGGGTGGATGTACGTAGACATAAGACGTTTGAGATGTGGGTGTGGAGAAGGTGAGCTGGGTGGCGAGTAGGACAAAAGAGGAGGAATTGGACATGGTTGGAGATGAGAGAAAGCTAGTAGCGTATGTTCGGAGGAGGCAGAATAGATGGATGGAGGACACATTGGAATAAGAGGGAGTGCTGACGAGGGCACTGGGGAAACGCAGTAGGGGAAGGAAGAGGATAGAAATTCTGGACGAAATAAAAAGTGTGAGACGATATGAGGAATTCTTGTGTGATCGAATTGCGGGCCATTTTTAGTTGTGAAAACGGGTTAATCGGGTGTCTACTGTCCAAAAATCTACCAATCAGCTGGTAGAATACTTGAATGAAAATGCATAAAAGAGGGGATATTGAAGTTGAAATCCTACCAATTAGAATATGGGACCTCTTTGTAATAAAACTTTTGGGTGTGCAAAGAAATGCAGAGAATAGCAATGATGAGTGAGAGGATCAGAATTAAGGTCGAAAGGACGAATGCAGTTTACTTGTCACGGAAATGAGACGCTGTTGATGAAGATGTAACCAAGTCCAGCAGACTGCCTCTAAGCCTTTTAGCCCTTGGACTGAGAGATGCCGAACTCTGTTCTGAGTTCTAGCCAAAATACGCCAAGCACCATTCGTTTCGTTTCTCAACTTCTTTCCCTCCAACATTGTACCTCTTCCCTCATTCCCTCGCCTCCTCGTATTCCTTCAGCCGGCCTTCTTTGGTCTTCCCAAACATCAAACGCAGTTGGAGTCATTTGCCATGTTTCCAACCACCCCCTTCCAGGAAAACCCTCTCACCAGCATTCCACCCTCGCCAAATGCCTCCATCGCCACATGCCTCGAGATTCCTTCAACCCACGCTGCGCAGGGAGTAACTCACCCCTCTCCGACTCCCCTTCTGTCCTCTCCAAATCCTCTCCTCCTTGCACCAAAACTTGCCTTCTTTTCATCCGTCGGCGCGCTGCATACATGCCATCAGTCCTGTCCTTCCTCCACCCTTGCCATTCTTATTGCCTGCTTCGCCTCCTCTTGTCCTTTCATCTCGCGCTGTCAAGCCTTTGCGTTTACGAAGGAATTAAAAATTCGTGACATATCGTGTATTTTGCGTGTGTTTCGATGCTCAGAAGTATGCGATATTGGTGGGTCACTTCGCATTACATTGCGAAACATCTCCGTTTCCGCATTCGTATCGCATATCTTGTGATTTCATGTGACCTTCGTGTCACACGATATCATGAGTAGCAATCAGATCTTATGGTAATAAATTCGTCGTCGGCCCCGGTGGCGGTGGGGTAAAGTCCCTGCCTGCTAACCCGAGGGTCGCGGGTTCGAGTCCCGCCTGGGCAGAATGTTATCTGCCCAGGACATGGGTGTGTGTTCGACTATTGTTAATGGAAAAACACCCGATGTAAAAGGCCTTTGTTGTGCTGTTTTCGGGGTGTGTGAGCATTCATATCACGTTTCTACGGCATAGCGCGAGCATGTTTCATTTATAATACGATCAGTATTCCTCACGATCACCTAAAAAGCCAAAAATATGAACAATATATTCATCAATCTCATTCTCACCATTCATTCCACGATATCGCACGTGAGGTTCATTCAGAAAAAACGCGGGGAGACGAGGTGATAATGTGGCTAGAGTTTTGGCTAGGGGTTAGATGGAAGAAGGGACTGCCTCAGTTTCAATCTCGCCCTATTAAAGACATGATTATATTATTTTAGGAACTGGCTCATCTTCAAATCATGAGTGAGGATTTTATCCATCCATATTTGGGTGTCTTTATATGAATCTTTTCGGGGATCAAATTCTTAAGATCCCAAGGGGGCGTATATTATGTGAGGGATGTTAATAAGTCCAGCTTTTCCCCTACCCTTCTCTTTCTCTAATTTATAAGTCACATTTCACTGAATTAACAATGACAATAAAAGTATGTTTCAATCCACAGAGTTTTATTGAAATACAGTTGGAATTGTCAGTATTAATTTAATAATGGACTTCCACATGGTTATGCCTGGAAGGATTGAATCACATATCTCTCACTGGACTACTCACCTAGCTTTAGAGGCGCAAATAACCCCAAGTGATCATCATCCACCAATAACTGAAACATTGCGTTAATACGGTGGCTGATGTGCTTATTTTTCACCAGGAGTTCCCCCGTTCGAATCCCGGCAGTAGCGGAGATTTTCTTTGAGGTAATTCAATCCCTAGTGACTCGAGTGGTGTATGGAGAGTAACTCAAGGAGTGTTCACATGTCAGGTGGGAGTTGAGATAATTGGTTCCTTTGGCACCTTTCGTCAAGAATAGGATTACCTGTATACATTCATCAGCATCGGTTGTGGGAGGGTTTGGTCCTCACCATCCGAGCCTTAGACCGTGGGTTATTTCCGTACCTCAGTCGGTTTTGCATCAACCCGGATATGGATATTGGTGAGTTGTAATCAATTTCATAATTTTGAAAAAGATTAAAGGTCGATTAAATTTGCTAGATAATTGAAAACGACATAGTTATTATTTATAGTAAACCATAAGACTGACGTGGTTATTCTTCGTAAATTTATTCTAAGGCGACCCGGATTTCGACTTGGTGCATAGTCATCTGACCTGATCTGATCCCATCAATACCCGGGTCGTCTATGAAAAAATGTATGTGGAATAACCAATTTAACCATATTATTTACAGTGTTTAGTAAGACACCAAGTCACGCTTAAGACAATGGAATTATTATTCATAACCGAACTACCTCTTTACCTGATCTGTCCTTAATCGCACACGTCTTAGGTTTTCAGTAATCTCCCCGTAAAACCAACGACCTAATAATCATGTAACTGCTCGGAATGGGTTACTACCCATCTCCATGAGGCGCAATAGCACTTGATTATTTTGAATCAGTGCTGTGTGTACATCACCTTCGACTTGTAGCAATATCGTTGAGCTCATGCTTGCTCTCCCGGTTTTTCATCTTTTGTTCGACCCGACTTCTTATTCCACTGTCACCGCCGCCTCCTGGCATGTTTGGCAACCGATGTGCTCGGCAGTCTGGCTGTTGTTACTCGCCCTGCGCCTGTCCCCCCTCCCCAATCTCCTCGCGGGCACCAGCCAAGGAGACTTTTCCGTGTTCCGCTCCCGACCCCCATTCTCTGAAACGACTTCCAAACTCTACTCGTCTCCTTCCCGCCTCCCCTCACTCTCCCTTCCTATTTCTCTCCGTTCCTTTCTCTCGTCATTTCTCTTTGTCATTGCTCGCCTCGACTCGCGTAATATCTCGCTGGAGAGAGTGGAAAGGAAAACTCGTCGCATTTGACGAAGCAGTCATGTGCTCCACTGATAAAGACGTTGGATTACGACCGTGTGATTTCCCATCAAATGAACATCAATGCTCTCTTGCGCCGGATGCATTGTTTTTTTTTGCATGGAGCCTATGTCCATGTCGGCAAAAACTCGCGGTATGAATGCGAAATGGTGAGGCTCATTTCGGAATTGAAAGCATTGTCTTAACATTAATAGGTGGGTGCGTTTCGAAGTGGGTCGCTAATTGAAATTCATTATGCTCCGCAAACATTCCACCTTGGGTGTTATTACCGTAAAGGGTTAGATTGGAATGAATTTAATCCACTAGATGGATTAGATTAAACTTCATACCGTAACCAAACCGATTGTTGTTAGACATTATGTTTGTCTACCTGTAATCAACTTCGACCAAATATAAATCACGGAGTCACCATTTTGCATTAATTGTCTAACCTCTGGAAGTATTTGAGTATATATACTCCTAACCTACAATTTTCTTGTTTATTCATCTACAACTTTGAAATAAGTACAAGTTTTCTCCAAGATGTGTAACACGAGGTTATTCCACGACAAGTCTAAAATATTTGTCGTGGTTCAAAGTCGAACCTCGCTCGATTCTCTGAGGCACGGTACTTCCCCATCAATTGTCGGAAGAACAATCAAGCCAGAAACCAGGATAAAAAATGTTTATAGGCTTGCTAATATGTATATTTCAGGTTAAAATTTTTGTTTGTTGTGTCTGAATATGACTCGAGAGAAACTCTGGAATTCTCTCTTTCTCCCACACTTTCTCGTCAGAGTTCAAAAAAGATTTTCTCCCGTTTTTCTAAAAATAAGTATCCTCTCTTATTCTCTTCCCTTCCTAATCCTTTATTAAACGCCATTTTTATGAAAAAGACCCATGTAAAAACTCGGCGTTTTAATATTCCGGAATTTGTTTATTTCTGCTACTTCCCCGCTGACACTTCTGCAACTATCTAATTTAATCACAAGTGTAGTTTCAGCGGGTACTGTATTTTTTTACTGAACGACAGCCATTGTAAAGGATGCCAAAAGTTATAAAAGTTATCTATAAACCATCTAATTTAATCACAAGTGTAGTTTCAGCGAGTACTGTATTCTTTACTGAACGACAGCCATTGTAAAGGATGCCAAAAGTTATAAAAGTTATCTATAAACCATCTAATTTAATCACAAGTGTAGTTTCAGCGAGTACTGTATTCTTTTACTGAACGACAGCCATTGCAAAGGATGCCAAAAAGTTGAAATGCTGTTATCGATCTCTTCTTACTTGACCCCCTCGAAATCTTCCACCACATTTTCCATTTCCTTGCTCCCAGTTTTCTTCCGCGTGGTTCTCACTTCCCGTCCTTCCTCTTCAAGTTTTATCTCCATTCCCTCCCATTTATCCCTTCTAGATGTAGAGCAGCATCCGGAGTCTTCATTTCCACCCCATATTCTGCATTGGCGACTTTTGTCAAAAGTTACCGAACATTGTTACGGAATTTCACGTTTTCCGGTTAACTGCAAACTCACAAGTTATATTGTGCCCCAACACTTGCACGGTTGAAAATATATAAACCAAAAAGAATTTGAGTCAGCATTTTTTTTTACTTGACCAGGATTCGAAACGTAAAATCCCAATTGCTGGTCATGGTTGTCAATCAGTTACTGCACCAAGCTATCTTAAATTGGTGCAAATACCAGAGGGGGTTTATTCGAATAACGTAGATTTTCTCGTCTCCTATCTACTTTGGCGCACAGAAAACGTAGTTGTGCTTAGTTAGCGGATTTCCAATCATCGTACTTACAAATGATATGGTATGAAGTCACTCGTAGGGGTACAATAATCCAAGGGTTGAAATTAACCATTAAAAAACCATTTGACACGATCGGAGTTTGAACACGGATCTCTCAATTACCGGTCAGGTGGTTCATCCATCGCGAAAGTGGCTTCGTGCTTACTTTTCCACAGTCTCAGAGAATGAACCCTACATTTTTCATTGTGGGAGATCCGAGTTCGAATCCTAATCCAATCAAATGATTTTTTGTAATGGAGAATTACCCTTTGGTGTGCAGGTTTGCATGTACGCCTGCCCATTCATGTCTCTCTAATGAAATGATTATTTATAATGAAGAATTTTGTTATGGTGTGCAGGTTCGCGTACATATGTAAGCCTGTCCGTTCATGTCTCTCTTTCTCCTTATCCGTCCCATGTGTTCTCTATTTTCTCAATCATTTTCCTCTCCCCTCTCTTCATGCCCACTTCGCCCGATCTTTTCCTTCCCATTTCGCTCGGTTGATACGTCCGTGGAGCCATTCATGCCCTCATTTTCCTCTCCCCTTCTTCCTCCTCTCCACCTTTCTCTCCCGTCCGCTCATTTTTCAACTTCCTGTTTTTCCAAACTCCGTCTTTCTCACCATTCCCCTTCTCCCCCCTCATGTTAACCCCTACTCCATCTCCCTACCCGTTCTTCGTCCACCTCCTAACACCAAACCCCCCCCCCCCGCCCCCCGCGACTCCGCAGCTTTTCACCTCATCCTCCTTCACTCTTCCCTTCCCCTAAACTCCCTTCTCCTCCTCCTCTTCCTCCTACGTACCCCTCCCCTCCTCTCTCTCCATATTTCTCTCTCCCATTCTCTGATAAAGCGGAAATGTGTATGCATCCTTCTTCACGTTTTATCATACGGCATTAGTTTTTTTTCTTCCTTCTTTTCCCTCGGAATTTTCCTATTATTTTACCCCCATCCGTGTGCTCTTTTTTGCACAGTGCTCCCTGATAGTTGAACCTCCCCTACTCTCCGCCTTTCTTTCCCCGTGCGCGCAGCCGTGTATTTCTGTGTCTGTATGCGTCTTTTGTGTGTATATATTTTGTTTCGTTCATTTCTCCACTCTTTTTGAAAATTTTGTTTCGCTCTTTCTCGTTTTGTGATACGGAAAGGGACTTGTATTTCCTCCGTCCCCCTTCCCCTCCGCCCTTCCCTTTCTCCGTGTATCGATCTTGTTTCTTTGGGTACCTGAAAGTTTGAAATGGCATGCTGGGGAAACAAGTTCCGCTCTCCAAACTGTGAGGATCGGGTGGGGGGGGGGGAGATGGAGTATGTGTGTGGTCTTTTGTCGCCGTCATGCTAGCCTGCATTTCCATCGGAGACGGATCGTGTTTCTCAAGAAAAAATTCGCGTATAAAATTTACGCAAGGACAAATACGAATGCGCAATGATTTACGCCATCGCATTGTGCCCGACAAAGAAAATATTCCAAACTCGTGAATTCTACATCCTCAATCGTTTTCTGAAACTTTTCTGAGGATCATGGGATATATTTTTATTTTATTTTTATGATAACTAATACAAAATTCCGTTTTCAATGCATTTTTGAGCTTGAAAATATTTTTTTGAATCCGTGCATGTTTGAATTGAAGCGATTTCCGATCATTTCTCGTTGAGTTATATTATGGAGAAATATTTTGTATGAATAACCAAAATACGATAATATTTTGTGTCTGAATAACCATCATACAAAGGTTATGTTAGAATTCTTCTTGCAATTAATAAAAAATATATTTATTTTAATTTTGTTGATTTAAAAAAATTTCCTTATTGAATTTGAGAGATAGTATTGTGTCCCTAATTCTTTTGATGAAAGTTTCCTCGTGTTCGGTATGCATTTGCAAGAGATAACATTATTTAGAATCTTTGCAGAAGGCAATGATTTTTTCCTCGGGTGGAGGGATTTAATTTTCCATTTTCAATTCATCATTTCATTTTGATGGGTTTCTAGGACATATTGCTGGGGAAATTTACTTTGCATTCTGCAGTATTCCCAATTACCCATCCATAGAATGAATCGATTATTGTCAGGTATCTCGTGTGAGAAGAATGTCATTTGAGAGGAAGCGAAGAATTAATGCTAACAATAGATTGCGCTGATGATATTTCATTTCATATACAGTACAGTGCGTAGCTTATATGTGATTTTACGTCAGAAAAATTCAAGTGCCTCTTTTTATTTCGGGGAGAAGTAATTTTATACTGGTATAGCTTTGGTATGTGCTTTTGATGAATTTTACTTTAGTTTTCAGAAAAATCACCGTGATATGTTTATTTGAAATCAGTAAGAAGGTTTACCAGCACGAAAGGATTACTCATACTCTATAAGGGCTTGACTAAATCAGTTGGTAGGTAAGTAGTCTCTCTTCCTGAGCTGTCTACCATACACTTTTTTAATACTAACAATTTCTCTTGTTCTAATCTTCATCTTAAAATGTTTGCGTTGAAGGTGCTTCTATCTTCACCGTGGCTGTGATCGGTAGCACACGACAACTGCGCACGCATTTCCTGAATTACTCCTGTCGTGCTTAATCTTCCTACCCTCAGCGTGATTAAGGTCGCCGAATTTGGAGGCAATGGGCATTCTATAAATGTCTTAGGTTGTGAAGACGCGAGGCAGTGAGGAGGCTTCGTTGAAATTGAGTAGGAGAGGCACGCGCCTTCACTTGGGAGTGGGCCACAAGGAGAAGTCTTGCCACTGTTCACGGGTTATTAGCAAGTATTAGCAAGTTCTCCCTCTCGCTCCGTCTTTGACTCTCACTTTCATCCCCTTTGCTCCCCTCCTCTTCCTAGTGTCTCCCTCTTCTTCTCCTTCGTTAACCACCACCCCGGCCCGTCTCCACCCACCCCTGAATCTCTCCTCCCTCATTCTGTCCCGAGAATTCGCTTCCCCATGGAATCCTCCCTTCATTCCCCAACGTCCCTCTCACAACCTCAACCTCTGAGCGAGGGAACGTCCTACCAACTTCGCCACTATCCCTCTCTCGAGCCGCAACCCTTGGTCCCCACAGCCGCGACCCGACCGCCTGCTTCCTCCTCCTCCTTGCTCTGCCTCGGAGCCTCATTCACCCATCCAACCACTCACTCCAGAGTCCTTCCGACTCCGCTCCTCCTGCCCTCAGCTTTGTATTCCCTGCCTATTCTTCGCCCACCATGACGTCTCTCCTCCGAATCTCTGCCTTCCGTCTGCGGAACCTCGACATAACCTCTGCCGGCCCTCCGGCTACCCTCCGAGAGCCCTCCACTTCTCCACTCGGATCTCGCAAAAGTTTTTTGCACTACGCAGTTGGCGATTTTGAAACACAACCTATTGAACTTTCCAAGCCATTTTAATATGGCTCTGGCTCTGACTATCACTACGTATACCATTCGATCTCAGATGGATCCAAACTCGGATCGATCCGAAATTCCAAAAGAGATTCAGATCGCCTGGTTTACCATCACAGACAATAAATATCGATAGTGAACAGTTGAATCTAATAGTCGAAGCACGATTGACCCGGTGTGTAAACAAGTTTAGAGAAATTTTCAGTCGCATTCCGAGTGAACGAGATTGCCCAATTAGATATAGAATTGCGATGTGCTATGATATCGATAAAGCCACTTCACCTGCCAGGACTACACTCTTGTTACAACTGGTTACAACACGCCTTGAGTAATAACGGTTATATTTTGTTTCCCATTGGCAACTAAAAGAAAAACTAGGAACGCCACATACCCGCTGGTTCAGATCAGTCAGAATCCTAAGATTGGCTGAGAAGGGGGTCCGAGATAGCCCGCTTCTCAGATCGATCCCACTAGCCGGTTGCGTTTACCATACTGAGCTGATCCGGTCAGAATGATCTGAAATCGATTGGTAAATGTAGTTTATGTGAGCCAAGTTACAAAGTTTTATTTATTCAGATTTAAAATCCTGCTACTGCTCATGTAATTGGTTGCCAATTGGAATAAAACGTTTATGTACGAATTGCAAAGTATTTTGCGTGTATATTTTTAATTACCACATTTTTCTAGCCACAGGTACCAACTATTGCGCCATTTTTTACCGAATTTTGACCACAAACACGGCAATAATTAGACAATTACTCTAAAATGGTTGCAGAATGGCTATATTTTATTTCCATTCAATTTCCCAAGACTTTATGGTCCTTATAAACAGAATAATTTAAAGCTCGAATATGCTTCCTCGTAAAAATTGACATTTTTCTCCTTTAATCTAAGCAATCTCCTTGAGAACCCATGTTAAAATCTCCTCCATCAAAGCTAAGTTACAAGAAAACTAGTCCGGAAACCCTATTTCATTTTCATCTCAGTTAATCTCAGCTCTTCAAAGATACGACATTCAAGTATTCAGAAAATCTGTAATAAGTGACCCTGAGAACAGCACCACCTTAAATGAGGGAAGATGGTTACTAAAAGTTGAACCTTTCTGGTTGCTGTCAAAACAAGTTATCCATAATTTGGATGACTCACAACCACTTACTGCACCGTTTCGACTCGTTTTACATTGAGACCTCAAGTTGGGGTACCCTAATGGAGTCACTTTAATCACGCGCCTAATAGCCTTGCGTCCTAGTTTATTTCGCTAATTAGTTAGATTCGCCTGCTTTTCTCTTTTTTCGCTGCATCCCTCTCTTCTCAACCATCCTTTATCTTCACCTCCTCCACTTCTATGTTCCCTCTTTGCAGGTCCCCATCGCACAGGTCTGCGCCAGAGACTGTTGCGGGGACTATGTTCTCCATCCAGCCTCCACTTACCTCATTCTCCTTCCCTCGCCTTCCAAAGACTTCCCCCCCCCCCACGTTGCTCAACTCCCTATCGTGGCCACGTATTGGATTCCTCCCCCGCCGCCCAGGAAAGGTCTTTAATCTCGGTTTGAGTCGGGCTTTGTCGCTCATTTGATAGTCTCCGTGTTCGCCTCTTCATTATGATCGATTAATGGCAAGTTAGTGTGTGTTACAGGAGTTTGGGAGACACGGTGTTCCCAAACCACTCGTCTAACCGCGGCCCTCCCCTTTTCTAAAGCCTCCTGGCTCAAGTCGATCACATCATTCACCACTTTGAGGCCCCGTTCCCGCGATATCTCGCACGGGTGTTAAAAGAGTGTTAATTTTTTTCGAGGGATACGCACCTTCAAAAACAAGTGTACCTACAACGCATATCCAATTCAGCCATTTCTATCCATTTCCATCCATTTCTGTCCATTTCCGACCATTTCTATCCATTTCTATCCATTTCCATCCATTTCTGTCCATTTCCGACCATTTCTATCCATTTCTGTCCATTTCTGTCCATTTCTGTCCATTTATATCCATTTCTGTCCATTTCTATTAATTTCTGTCCATTTCTAACCATTTCTGTCCATTTCCAACCATTTCTGTCCATTTCTAACCATTTCGGTCCATTTCTAACCATTTCTGTCCATTTATATCCATTTCTGTCCATTTCTATTAACTTCTGTCCATTTCTATGCATTTCTGTCCATTTCTAACCATCGCTGTCCATTTCTAACCATTTCGGTCCATTTATAACCATTTCTGTCCATTTCTATCCATTTCGCAACCATTTCTCAACAAGAGTACACCATTTCTCAGAGTTGCATACCCCTCGATTTTTTTATTAGATTGAGATTTTCTGTTCAATGCGATCCCATGTTACTCGTTGGAGGTTGCGGAGTGTTTATCTTGCCGCAGAAATGTTCGTCCGCTGTAGTTCAAATAGACATTGTCTTATCGATCCCCTCCCGTTTATTCTATCAAAACGATCATTCAGGTCACCGTTCACTTAGCCGTTATCGGCGGACCTGGTGATATTTGGTTTATAGCTTGTAGATAAACTGCACCAAGGGAAAACTGGAACTTCAATTTGGTAGCCTGGAATCGTAAAGATATCGCAATTTTGCCAAGTTTTTATCTATGTATCCGGGCAACTCATTTTTTTTATTTTAGTTAATCTGTAATCATAGAAATAAATAGCATTTGGCTCTGCTGCTTTTACTTTTCAATTTCATATAAGAACTATTAGACGTTACTTCCAAATTGTTTCCTCCTTTTTTACTATTCTTTCATTTAAAAAGCAACGCAAAATTTGTTGAACAGTTCAGATTTAATATTAGGATGCATTTATTTAATTTATTCCATCGATGTAATGAGCGAAGAAATATGATCTCGAAACTTTGAATTTGTTAAAGATATTTTGGCTTTCGCACATTATATAACTAGTTACTTTAAAAATTCGTGAATTTTCTGAAAAAATCACTCCCTTTCTAAAATCATCATTTAGAGTAGTATGGTATGTGGATAGTTTCAGTAAAATTTTAGGATATATTGGGTATATTCAATGATTTTTACATTATAACCTAAGCTCTGGGAAGTTTGAAAGCTGAGTAAATATATATAAAACGAATGTTTCTGTTCACTGTTGAAAATATATCCTGTTCACCGATTGAACTTATTTTTTCACCAATCTTTCACGGTCACAAAATGATTCACATGATAACAATTTTTTAAGTATGCTATGTTATATGACGTATGAAGTAGGGTAATGTTCTAGTCAGAGATACGAGGTTATATTTCATTTCAATAATTTTGTCATGATCCATGGAATATTTTTTTGCTCATGGCCTTTTTGGATTTAGATGTGAAGTCGTATAGTGTACTGGGTATATATGAACAAGGGTTTACTTAATGAAACATTTCGAATGTTAAAAATCAATTTTTTTAGGTGAACCAGAACCTTTCATATTCTACCCCTATTCTTTGTCACAATTCCTGTGCTACGAGTAGCCTTATTTCCAGTGCCACTAAATCACACAACCCAAAGTTAAATCGCTTGAGTGGCTGCAAATTTCCTTCTTCAAAATTCCCTGGAAATGAAATTCAGTTTGACATGCCAAAATAATACATGCCTCCTTCGGCTTATTTTCCTGCTCCACTTAAAAGAAATGCTTGAAATCTGCTTTTCTTCGTCTTATTGACCTTTCGCATCTGGCTTATGAAAGTGACACAGACATCCGTTCTTAACCTTTGCTTGCGATGTACAGAGTTGATTATTTTTATTTAAGAAGCTGCGACATTAATCTTCTCCAACTGCAGTGAAAAGAACGTTTTCCCTGAAGGTCTGTGGAAGGAGTACATAGCAGATGCTTTCTTTCGGTGGACTGAAGAACTTCATGGTGTTGTCTTGAGTGTAGAGCGTAAAAAACCGAGCAAGTAGAAAAGTCGTATAAAATGGGGTATCTTAAACCCTTCGGGACCCCAATTCTAGTTCTCTTTTTTTCAAAAGACTTTCCCTTTACAGTCAAACCCAAGGTTTCAGAGCTCTCCGCAGGGAAATGGGGGAAATGTGGAAACCGAAAGTTTCACCTCTTTTTATGTTTATTTCCCTATCAAAAATTATTATTTATTATTTCGTTTTCTAGAACACCTTTCACCTGGTAAAATAAAAGCTGCCCTAGTGAATATGGGTATTCCAAGTAATATTCCATCGGATAAATATTTGCGCAGATTTATCAAAATATTTTAGTATGATAAATACGGTGCTATTTCTGTTTGCCTTTCATTCAAAATCATTTTCCATTGTAATGCATGCATTCGTACAGAGATCTTAATTCACGGTTGGTAATGGCAAAATAGAGTAAATGGAAATACATTAAAATTCAAATGGTAATTGTCTGTTTCCATCAAATCATTGAAAATTTCTCTAAAATAAAAAAAATTGAATCGTTTTCTTAGTTTGGTACCAAATTCAGAAACTAAGAAAAAGGTTAGTAGTTATCGCATCCTTTTACTGTAAACGTAAGTTAACAGGCCCTTTAATCCTTTTGCTGTAAACGTAAGTTAAAATAAAATCTGGCTGAAATGTCTTTTTTTCAATTATGTTGTGGAATGCACTAAGTTATGCTCTCATTACCCAGCATTAGCTCAAAGTGAGCCTTCATGCGTGGAATGTTTTAAAAATATTCAAAGTAATTTAATCATGAATAACATATCTGCTTCATTGAAATATTTACGAAATTCTAACATCTAATTTAAATGTAAAACAATGTGAAAATAATTTAGCAAATTATACATACTTGAGTGTTCAGTATGACCTGCTTACTTGTTGAGTATCCTCGTCGTGACAAAGCCTTCCAATGAGCTGGAACATTCTTTGCGGCTGAGCTGGTTATCTTAAAAGAAGGAGTTTTTAGATTACCAAGTTCTCCCTGATTTTGCTTTGAATCCTGTGTCCACTTCAGCCAGCCTCATCTTTATTTCTTTTGCTGTTTCGTAATCAATAATCGAAATCTATCGCAGCGGTAGATCCGGCCATTAGTGGGGAGCTAGCCATTAACCTATTTTTCCTCCACGCCTCTGTCGTTTGCGCTCCCTAGTGGAAAGACATGAGTTATTCGCCGCATCACAACGCCTTGCGTGAATGTTCAAACAATGATAAAAGTTATGAGGCCAGAAATTTTGATTTAGTCTGGGTGTACCGTTTGTTTCCACAAAAAAAATCTTGGCACATAACGATAGGTCTATGGACTTATTTTGCGTGCATCCCAAAGAAAATAGACGTTTGTCTTTTTATTCTCCATGCCTATTTTTTATGCCAATGTTACGTCTGATACTGTCATGCATTTCATGAGAGGCATATACCATGTTATTGGTCATTTTTCAAGGATATTGGGCTATGATTAAGTATGGAATATTTGTATTTTTTTAGGTTTTTAATTTGTCTCTGATATGTAAGCCTTCTCTTACATTTTATTACTGTGTTATTTTTTGACTTGAAGAGCAGATTGGCAATCTGCACGCTCTCCAATGGCTATAATGTTTCCCGAAGTTTACGTTGTGGTGAAAGGCTTACTTACTGTGCTCGAAAGCCCATTCATGATTTAAGGGGAGTGAAGGGAGAATTATCACATTTGTGTGAGTCATGAAAATGAATGAATTATTTACCTTTATCCTGTGGAGATAAGATTCTTTTTAAGATATCTTTTTGAGGTATTAGTACTAAACATTTTCACAATTAGTACTCAAAAGAACTCTTTTATGAACTTCGTTGTGTATTTTGTATGTAAAAAAAGATGTCGACATTTGAAGAGCACTTTGTGAGCAAAACGGCATTCTTCGAGGTATATTTTGCTAATCGTTCAGCAATACTTTTTGAGTTTTTTCTTCAAATCCTATTTATTGAATCTCATGGGTTGGATCAAAGTAATGAGTTGAATTTAAGTGCTGCTTTTATAGCTGTGCTTTTTATCCTGTTCCGAAGACATTCTATGAAATTTAATTTCATTAGGTACGTATATATATGTTGGTACTACTATGGTTGTCATCATTTAATCACCCCCCATCAGATATGTTATTGCAATATTATATTGAATTATAAATGTTTCACAGAAAGGTCTATATGGTGAGGCATGAAAGAGTAAAATTATTAATATATTTCCAAGCTGCTGTCTTTACTGAAAATTGACTCTTACCAAACGTGGTTGTTAGTACAAAAAGAAATACTCTTTACTTTAAGATTGCTTATGACATATTTTTTCTTTTTTTTTCAGGTGAGTAATTCTTCTAACAAAACCGCGGCCTTTTAAGCCCAAGAGCTGCGTGGAGGGCTCATTTAATGAATGCTTTGACCAGAAAGGTATGTACTCAGTAGAGATTTTGTTGTTTGATGATGGAGCTTCGAATAAGTGTCGCCTTTGATTACTTGGAATGTACACCGTGAGACGAATGCTTAGGTACTTTTGCTCATTAAAAGGGCATTCCTTCCATGTCTCTAAATATCACTTCTCCCTTTGACCAGTTTACAAAAGCTATGGAGTTCATTTGCCCGCCGTGTTCTCTGTTTGCTCTATTAGATGATGACGATACTTTCAAGGATCTTAACCCATTGACTTCGTACTTTTTGAAAGATTTTTTTCCTTGGGTAACTATTTATTTCTTCAAAATTTTGCTTTCAAATTTTATTTAAAAATTATTTATTCAATGGATTTGAAATTTTTACATATAAAAGATATCATTATTATACATTAAAATATCCGGCCACGAAATGACACACCGTTAAGTAACAAGAGGCACCCAAAAATCGTAATGTATGAAAACGGCGATTCACCGTCTCTTAAAGTCAATGGGTTAAACATCATTTACCGAAGACGCGCGAAAGTACGTTTTTCTGTCATTTAATTTGTGCGCAACTACTTAGCATCATGGCTGTTCTTCGTCTAACATTCCTCAAATCTATTTCTTTTAGTTCTTTCATATTTGGTTCCGCGTACTCCTTACATTTTGATACTCATCATTTCCTGAATGAGTTTTAGTGAGATAGATATCGGATGATTAGGTTTTCTATTAGGCCATTTTAATGACCGATAGGGAGACAACGAAGCCTAATTTTTACATGTCTTCATTCCATTATAGATTTCTACGAATATCTATTAAATTATTGGCAGTAGTAAGCGAGATACCTCAGAGACGCGTTTTCAGACTTATTTTTTCAATATATATTTACGTTTTGGAACGTTCCTCCTCGTGATGACAGTTATCCAGGAAATGAACAAACTTAGGGTAATAGTTCAAGTAAACAGGATATGAAATACCTCTAGCCTGGTTGGTTTGCTGTGGTGTTCCTATCCTGGGGATACTGTTACATAACGTTCTGAAAGTTTTAATATTTTCATGTAGTGATACTTGAAAATGTATGAGTTTGAAAATTAGATGGAACTTCCTCTGGAATCGATCATCGATTCGTAGTCCATCTTAAAGAAGCTCGGTGGTGCCTTTATCGTTGAAGGCTACTTTAGTTTGTTTATGCTACTAGTTATTTTTAATTTTAATCGTGTTATTCAACGTGTTGTGCACTTTGAAAATGGAATAACGTTCAGTATAGAAAGAGGTTAACTTTCATTTTGTTGTTCTTACCTACTTCATCAGCTGTGAGCATAATATTCGGTTGACATCCGCTGTTCTGTAGTTAACTCCAGCATTTCATTTCCTCCAAAGTAATTCTTTATAAATATCTAATGCAAATTTTAGCGTTCCTGCTCGTTCACGTCAACATTTATAATCTGCTGAGTCTAGAAATCAATCTAGTTCCATCAGAGCCTCCCAAAACCAATTCATCTGCCTCGCTGAAAATACGATGGACTTTTTACCGTCGTTTATAATGAAAAAACGTAGCTGGAACCCGTGCGTTCTTTCGTTTAATTTGTACGGTGTGACAAGTATCCCTGTTTTTTGCCCTTTTCGCCCGTTCAGGGTTCGCCATGAGTACCCTTACGCTCCCTTTCTCTTCCCCTGTTTTCTTATTCCCTCCAACCCTAGCAATTCCACTCTCTTGGTCATTAATCTCCCGTTCCCTTCCCTTCGCTTCCTCATTTATCCACCATCTTCCTTTTACTTTTTTCAATTTATTGCTCACGTCCCGTGCTTCTATCTTTCTCCTCCCTCACTCTCTCCGCAACCCCTTGCTAAACCCTATCCTACGCCGTTCTTAATCCCCCCCTGTCCTCCCGCGATAAACTATATCCCTTCACTTCTCCCATTCGTTCCGTTCCCGTGGCCCTCAATCCACGTTCACGTCCTCCTTTCATGTATATTCTGCTCTTCTTCCCCATCTCATTCCTCCCGCCACTCTCACTTGACTCTCTCCACATTCCCCTCATTCCACATGCTGACATTATCGCTTGCTTTCTTTCTTCCCTACGCTCTCTCTGGATCACGTTAATCTCTCTCTCGTACAGTATATATATGGGCTAATTACTTTCCCTTGATTGTTCTCTTTTATCACCCTATAGATTTATACCCAAATTCGTTTTCCCGTGCGAGTTCCTGCGAGCCTCAAAATCCTTAAAAGAGATGGGAGCTTCAACCTTTGCGCTCATTATGGGTGAAGTATTTGGGGCATGTCTATTCCGCACCCGTTCCCCTTTGGCCAAGCTTTTGCGTATCGTGGCCTCCTCTCCTTAACATCCCATTGGCGTTGCAGTGGAGCGTCGTGGTAGAGAAAGCTCTTTTGCTTAGCCGTCTGCGTTAATGTGTTCTGGAGTGTGAAGATAAAGGTGTCAACAATTCATGATGTTATAATTCATTTTCATCAATATTGCAACTCATGCCTTGGGTGTTTTTATATATGCTAAGATTCTGTAATTTTCTCTGAAAGTGTTCAGATGCGAACTTTTAGTATACATTTTTTCGTTATATCATTTCCTCGGTCGAGTTACTTCGAGGAATAAGCGCCACAGAAAGAGTCCAAAGCTCGCGGGCTCTGCTCCGGCTTTCTGCCGCAACGTCCCGTGAACTTACATTTTCATCCCTTGGTAGTCTCATGAAAAACGATGATTCTATAAATTTCAGAAACCCTCCCAATCGAAAGTATTATGGTATAGTTACTAGGACTTTTTTTTTGACAATATTGCAAACGGAAACCCATTGTGTCGTATGGACTTGGTTGCCATTTTTTTAAGAATAAATGAAGTATATTTGAACACGTATTAAATTTTTAGGGATTATGGTGTTTTGTTCTACTACAGTTTTTCTCTACTAAATTGAATCAACTATTCAGGATTCAGGCGTTGAGAAGAAAAGTACTTTTTTGCATATTTAAAGAATTCACTTTTCATCGGGATTGATTTTGAAAATTCTGTCCTCTCTTAGCATTTTCTTTTGATGTACACTAGTGTAGCCCAACATATCACTGTTATATTCTTTGTTGGCAACGGCTTATTTTTAAAAAAATCTTTTCTTTTTGGGGGGCTGGACATGCGCTAGGTAAAGTTTTAGCATTCCTCAGCATAATATCGGTCAAAAATATCATGATGAATACTGATACTTAAATTATTCAGTATAATGTTTCATTCGGAGTCTACTAGCCATGAGTGGAATAGCAGCAGTGTCGTGCTCCGCAGCTCATTCTTTTCCCCAAGGATGGTGAAATTTTCCTACCATATCCGTCGGACCTTTTTCCTCCCTATTGCTCACGTGATCCGATATCCTACTCCCAATCGTCCGTAGCTTTGCCCCACATCCCCAACCCGCCATCCTCAGCACACTAATTCCCCGTCTCTCATTCTCCACCTGCTCATCCCACAATTCCTCAATCTCGGATACATTTCTTTCCCTCTCCGACCCCCTTCAAATCCGTCTCATTTCTGCAAACCCCTCTCTCTCTCGTGCCAGCAACAATCCCCGGGCCCTCCAAAGCGTCACCCCTTCACATTTTCCCTCCTGGCTAAGGTCCCCGGGATCCATTCATCTCTCACTCTCCCTATCTTCTCATCATTCCTTCTCTCTTTCTTCCGCGTCCCTATTCATCGCCGAGACTTCTCCCCACGCCCGCCCCTTGCCCTTCACCCCCCCCCCCCGCCGCTTCTCCTCTCCTCTGGCACCCTCCCACTTGGTCGTCTAATCGTGTCAACCTAACCCTCTCCCGTCCTTTACCCAACAGTACGGCGTCAGTCAGAGAGTCCGCATTGCTGGTCGTGTGACTTAGTCGAGCTGAATCCTCGGAGTTTAAGAAGCATATGGTTTGATTGAAGGACTCAGGCTCGCAACCTGACTCAAACGTGTAGAGTAATGGTCGAGGAAATGGTTTGCTGATGATTTCTGTATTTTTCTTAATATTTTAAAGGGGTGAACTTTGCTGTGAAAAAATTCATTTGACTTTACCGGGTCTCAGGATTGACCGCCAGGCGTGTCTGCCAGTTAGCGCATTTCAGCATGGGTTGACTCAAGCTAGATGTTTTCTTCTCAAATTCACATGCTTTTCACCTTAGAAGACGTGATTGGGCTTGCTACATGACTTCCGTGGAGAATGATCCAAACATTGTCAACCAAAGTTAAAATCAGATATAATGTATCCACCAGAATTTACCAGAAGGGGTACTAGTTTAAGCGAATCGACTTCTTCATCCAGTATCTTATGACGACTGACTCATCTGATGATGACGTCAATGTACTGAAACTAGTCATACCTTATTATCTATTGAAAAAATACGTCGCAGTTATTGTTTCGGTTAACATTGGTCTTCCTTAAAGTTAAGCAAAAACATAACGAAACCATAGGGTAAACCTACTTGTTGCCTCAGAACTAATATGTTTTGTTATGTTTAGTTTACCAACTCCTCCACAAGGTGCCGGAAAATGTAAAAACATCTTGAAATTGAAAATAACGCTTTTAATATACGCCATTATTGTAGGAACTATTTTTAACGGTTATAACATTAGAGCTGAGTTTTTTCTCGTGTATTTGCCTCGGGAAACCATAGAATGAAGCTCGAATTTTTTGGAATATTTCCATAATCAAATGAACACAACATTACGTTTTCCTCAGGAAGAATAAACTTGTAGAAAATCCAAGGCAATGTTCTCTAAAACTCGAAAAGCCAATGATAAAGATGATCCAATTTCTTGGTGGGTACGTACGTGAATATCCACTGAATCTGGTTTGAATTTTCAGCATTACATCAAATTTTTCTAGCTGTTATTCTTTTACGTTTCATCAAATATCAAAAAGAATTTAAAAAATTTTGCTGATTGCCTTCCAGGTGTACCTTAGTTTGTATTTCCTTGCCTTTGAATAAGGCTAAGAGTTAGATTTATTTTCCTTAAAGCTCTCTTTCAAACATATTTTCTCTTGTAACAAGTAATCCGAGAATGGATTTTAATAGTAATTACATGCCCTCCCTTTCAAAAATACTGGTAGAGCCAGCTGCTTGAATAATAGTTACGGCTCTAGTTACTGCTAGTTTCAACGTTACCCATTTCTCATCTAAAAATGAGGCCATACAAACTAAAGAGATAATTAACTAAAGCGAGTTATTTTGCTATAGGCCCTAAGACCTAAATCTCTGGTGTGATCCAACAGGAGTGACTTTGACGCTTTGAGTTATTCAAGTGAGCCTGACTTTTTTGCCTTTCTCCTACATGGCATCTTTGTCTTTTTCTTTCATTCTACCTATACTAGGTGATTTTTCTCTGTTTCTTCACCCCTGAAACCCCTGGACACTTTCTTGGCACCCCGCGGTTTGACATAATCGCCTCTTCCGAGCCACCCAACAACGTTGTCCGTACCTCATCTCTCTGCCCCTCCATCTTTCCTAATTTACAGTTTTCAGTTACTTTATAACTTTTGTCCCTTCCCTGTCTTTCTTTTCCTTTTTTCGAGGTATATAACGGCGCCTTACCAACAGAATTATATGCTGTGTACCACATCAAGAGTAAGAAAGAACAGGTGGTTTGCCCAACTTTCGTCGATGCTCGGATTGTATTTATTGTTCAACTTGCTTTATCATGCGGTGAATATGAATTAGAAGTTGAATGCGCACTAAAAACAGTTTAAATGCATTTTTTATGCTCTAATCTTTTGTTAAAATGCGAAGTGTGGTGAAGTTTTAATCAAATTCGACAACGTTCAACATGAAAATAGTTATTTGCCTTTATAGGTTGATGTAGACTTAACCTTTTGAGATTAGTTCGAAAATAATGGGCATATGGGGTAAAAACAATCGTGATGATTAGATATAGGAGTCGGCTTAGAAGTAGGATATAATGCTAGAAACTTCATTAACAAAGCAATGTTATAATCAAAGGAGACATGCAAAATTTTATCAGAGTATTTAGTATCAAATTGAGGCCGTTTCCCTCAACTCGCTTCAACATTTAACCTTTTAACCAATGCTATTTCCAATACGTAACTAAATGGTGCATATGTATGATCATCGTAATGTGCAACGTTAGTTTCAGTAACTGGTGGTGAGAGAATGATAATACGGATGGTAATTAGAGAATTAATCGATGGTATTCACAACCTTTTTCGCTGTGACGGGGTATCTATTGTAAGTTGATAAGGACACTTCATTGAAATTTGTCACCCTTCTCATTGTCCTCACCTTGGCTACAAGTCGATAGACTTATAATCGAATCATCGAGGGAGTTCTCCGCCGCTTCTTTTATCCCTCGCCTACTCACTCTTGGGAAAGAGAAGGCGTTTGTCCAATTCTCGCCCGCCTTCCTCACCTCTTATCGCTCTCGACTTCTTCATTCTCCCATTTTCTTCTTCATCACCAACGGTTCCAACCCTTGCCACTCCCGTCGCAACTTTCATCCATCCAACCCAAGGCGTACCCTCCATAGAATTCTCCACTTTCTCGACCAATTGCCACTCTTTATTCCTCTCACACTCCCCCGTTCAATCTCCTTCTCCTCGGCGCCCCAATCCACTGGCTCCCTTCGTTAGCTCCTTATCCCCCTTCCAACTACTCACTCCCCCCACGCCCTGCTCCCCCCTTCTCCTCCCATCACGGCCACTGCGGCTCAATCAATCCATCTCCAGTCACGCCCATCCTTCCTTTGCACACTTCTCTTCTTCCCCTGACGACTCAGCGACCCCTCGCATAGACCTCCACACCGGGGCCTCCACATTGGAGCTGTTCGATTTTGCGATGTGCGATGTATCCGTGGTAGCGTAATAGGCATCAATGGGCCTGGGCTTTATTATTATCCAGTACCAGTCTAAGGTCTGAGCAATGTGGGTAAAATCTACCGATCGTAGAACTGCTAGATTTTGACATATCGATGAATGTGGGAATGGAACAGAAGAGACGAAAATAGAAAACACCCACCTACGTCTACTGGGTGGAGTAAACATAAAATCTTCAGATACAGTTAAATATCTTGTAATAACCTTAACATCTGATATATTGTGGGGAAAACATATGCAAAACAAATGCAGCACAGCATTTTAAAAACTAGGTTTTGATAAGCGTGTAATAGGAAGGTCCTCGGATGAAAAATGCTACTTCGCTCTGGTTAGGACACACTCCAAATACGCCACGAGAATTTGGGACCGTGGTCATAAACATTTGACCAAAAAAAATAATAAAATACAGAGGAAAGCAGCGCGTTTCGTTAAAATCTGCTACGAGCGTACATATAGTGTCTCACAACTTTTAGAGGGATTAAGGTGGGAGCCCCTAGAGACTCGGAGGCTACACGTTAGGCTTAGGCTGTTTTAGATATTCAGAACTGATGTGTTTCAGAGTGACACAGAGAATATTATCATGACACCTTACAACATCTCTAGGTCTGAAAGAAGCGATAAAATAATAAAAATACATTTCCAAACAGACAGGTACGAAAACTCGTACTTTCTGCGCACAATAAGCGACCACAGTAAAAACTGAACTCCACCAAATACACTCCTATGATACACGTCACCATTTTACCCCCAAATCCTTACATCTTTACACGGCTGGTGACCTAACACCCCCTGAAAAATGCCCATACGGCGAATAGTAGGATAGTATGTAGATGTAGATTTACCGTGTAATACAATCCAAAATTCCATATTTGTAGGCTGAAGCGTTGATAGGTACGATATTTGTCTGAACCGGGCCTTATTCTGTTTTTCCTCTCCAATCTCACATATCATTCTCCTCTCATCTCCCTTCTTCAGCCTCCCTCAACTGTCTCCTTGCTTGTCTCCTCCCACACCTAAGCCTCCTTAATCCGTCATCCGCTCTTCTGTCTCGTCTTCAATCTTTTGCGCCTGCCTCTCTTCCCGTTCTGGCTTCGGCAAGCCCGCCGAAATAAGTCCCGTCCTTCTAAGCCACCACGTAGGTATTCTCCTTCTTCATCTCTTCCAACTTCTTCACTTCTTCGGCGTCACTCATTTCCCTTCAATCTCTTTCTTCTCGAACTCTCCGCACTCCTTTGCCCTTCATCCTGGAGTTTTCCCCTCCGTTCCAACCCAATCGTTCGTCCTCCACCCTTCCATCCACGGGCCGTTAATCCTTCTTATCGGAAGAAGAATAAGTTTATCACGGTGAGTGATCGACCCTGTCTATATCTCTCATGAGTCCTCTTCCGATCCCATAACTTTTATCTCGTCCCACGCTTGGTCTCGTTTAAATTTCGTTCCATCAGTGACCTCCGCATTCCGCGTGGGAGTTCGCCTTCAGCTGTCTCCTTCGTGTCCTGGGTCCCTATCTCCGATGCGGAATCAACGATGGCGTCGTTTTCCTTGTCGTCGCGAATCATCCGTCGAAGAAAGTCGTCGCGTATCTTGTAGGAGTGTTGGGTTGTGTATATCAGTTTTGAACATCAGAATATTAAATATTCTTCTTATTTAATGAAATAAAGTTGTACTTAATCGTAAAAAGAATTAACATTGTATTCTCTGCTAAATTTTATTTATTTTGGATGTCGTTAGATGCACCTCAATAGCATTGCCATTGACAGTGGTAAAAGGCTAAAAACGTATACCTACCACTAATAAGGATGAATGGCATTATAAATCTCATTAAAAATGCATCCCAATAAAGTCTGTGTATTTCCTCAAGCTGTGCTCCTTGGCATGGCAATTATTACTGCTGACGCCTTTGCGTTGTCGCCGGTTTTACCAATGAAGGTATCTGTAAGGATTATACTTTTATGTTGTGTATTAATCAGGAAGTATTACATATTACATAGTTATTTGAAAAAGGATTAGTTATGTAACACCATTAATTGTATTTCCCCCAGAAACTTGACATTCCGATACAGAATATGGATCGTGCACATATACGCACGTGTTAATGAGTTTAAGAAGAACTTTAGCTTTGATAACTGATAAGAGAAACAATTGGGATTTCATTGGGAAGTTAAACAACCAGACCAATCGTTTTGAAGATTGTATGTTGTGCCATCAAATTTTAACACCAGTATGTGTCTTGGCAATGCCTGGCTGTGTAATAAAAGCCCTTGTCTACGTTTTCAATCTCGTCATGTGTAGTAAAGAGCATCGTTCAACTGATATTAATTCCCATAATTTTAAATTGAGGCCAGTTCTTGAAGAGATAATTATTGCTAAAGTTAGTGAAGCATTTTCTCATTTCAGGGAAGTGCTTAAATTTAACCAATACTTTTAAATTATTCCTTGATTCTAATGCCTTGTGCCGCGTAACATCCTTCCTGTGAACCTTTAATGCCGGAAATAGGTTTTCCCGAACTTAAAGAGTTTTTAGCGTGGAGGTCCAAAAGTCGTGAGCTATGAAAACGGACATCAATCAGATTTTTACGGGCAACATGAATATTTTATGGGGTATAATAGCATCACCCGATGGAATCCCGGCGAGAGGAAAAAGGAGATTCACCGAGGCACTCTTTAATTCTGAATGTTTTAACGTTAAATGAATTTTAAACACTTTTTGGATTATATTTTAGCTTTACTAATGCTATTAACGTTGTAATTATTTTTAATTTCCTCGCGACCCCTCTATCCCTTGCTTTAATCTTCGTAATTCTGACCTGTTTAATTTTATGAGTTGTTGGGGTAATGTAATCACTTTCATCGAAAGTGATTCATCCTATATTTTAACAAATGTACTTAGTACCGTACTTTCAATTTGACGCTATGATCAAGTATGCTGTTTGTCACCTTTATAAATGATTGCTGGTGAGCTTGCAAACTTCAGGTGTTCCTTGAAAATGCTTATGAACATTTATAGCGTTCAAGTTTCCGCTGGGAAGACCTGAGCTTACGTCGTGCGAGCTGAGTTACGACGATAACTTAGAATATTACTGTTACTAAACTGCTGTACATATTATTTTGATATTAAAAATGTCTTTTTATCTAACGGGTAATTTTGAAAGAGTCATGTCTGCACATTCGTTGTAATGTCTATCTTACATCGTAAAATTTTGTTCGGCCGGTGAAAGGTTAAATGTTAACAAAATTTTAATATCTGCCGGAGTTTATTTGAATTAAGGAGAGCTGAGTAATCCAAAAATAAGCCCACGCGAAATGGAAATATAAACCGAGAGGTAGACTCGTTTTCTGCGTTAATTGCTTTCATTCTGTTATTCAGTATTGTGAAAGTGCGTAGCAGTAACTCGAGATTCAATTAGTTTACTTAGTGTGAAGTTTGAAATTTGGTAGAATTCATTTTATTCTATCGTCTTCGTTATAATATGACTCTATCTTTGGTACGATGGCATTTGTTCCTTAGCTCGTCCGATAATCTGAGCTATCTCAAACCTGCAATTAGGTACTCGTACGTTCAAGAAACACTCTGAGCACGGTGGCACTATAATGGGCTCTCTTGTTTGACTTTTATAGGACTGAATCTCCCCCCGAGTCCTGTTTATCTAATCAAATTTGGAAGTCGAATCCTGTTCAACCCAAAGCGTGGGTGTTTAACTTACTCCGTCTCCCACTCGAGTGTATCGAGTTCTCCAACGTCTTACTATCCCAGTGCATCCCTCAACTTCCTCATCCATTCCCAATCCCTCTTCCCTTTTCTCTCCTTTCACCCAATCCCCTGTACCCTGCGCTCTTTCCTCAAACTCTCTCTATACGTCGAAACCCAGATTAAGATTAATCTCTTTCTCTTCCACTTGACTTCGATGGAGACGCTTTCTTCCATCCCGAGGGATCGAGCAGGGGTGAGGGGGTGGCGGGAGGACACAGGGGAGCGCCATTGAAGAGGTTGCATGGGGAGGGAAAAAAAGCGAAGTTGTTGTTTGGTAGGAAATTCTGGTCCATCGACGGTAGGGGACGAAGAATGAGTAGGGAGGTCGGAAAGGCAGGAGGAGAGAATGAGTGGAAAGAGTGAGGAGGGAGGATGAAGAGTGTGGGTAAGGTACGGGACAACAGTGTGAGGAGAATGGGCTGGCGAAGAAGAAGTGAGGAAAAGAAGGGTGTGGGGAGGAAGGGGTAGGAGGTGGATGCCAAAAGTTGGACAAATCATTGTGGTCTCCTCCCTAGGGTTGATCACCGGAAGGGGTGCGAAAGGGACGTTCGGTTGCGTATGTGAGTGGAAGCCTTATGAGGTCCGTGGGATTCTCAGGGAAAGGATTGAGTGATTGATTTCGTGGCGCAGTTAAAAAGTCCATGATTACCCATCCCCTCAAAGACACATATAAACGTAAACAGTATGCTTCCGAATTTCTTCTGTTTAAGTCTGTTTATTTTTTCGGAAGGCACTCAGAGTCCATATCGTTGCAGGGCCTGGATTATCTTTACGAGTTTGATTTATAGCTTCCTACTTTTTCAATTTATCAACAAATTTTTCCAGATGCAAACGAATGGAGATGGAAATAGTAAAAAGGAATTGACTGGCTATAGATAAGAGGTAGTTTTAATTTCACCAATGATGTTGAAATTTTGTGACATGCCTGCGATGTGAATAAGTAAATATTTTAGCATTTTAGCACCTTTGAGAAGCTCGCATAGAAAATTATTGCATGTCGTAAAATAATAGACTTGAATTGGTTTGAGCTTACAGCGTCTCTTTCATTTTGATTGCACTTATCAACTCGCAGAAATGTTAAATGAAATCATTACCCTTTTTGTCATCAATATAATATGCATTTGCAAACTAAGGTAGAAAAGCAGAGTTTTTGGTGGTGAAGGGACACTGTTCTTCATCCTGAAATGGTGTAAATATTAATGAAATTTGTTTTTATGAATGTCGTTCTATTGATTTAACTACCCAAGCATGTTGTGAATACAATATTGTCTAAAGTTTCTAATTGTAGAAACTGCGTTTTAAGGTATCTTAATAAGTTTCGCACTTTATTCATCTGAATACAGATTTCATCCGCGTTATCACATCCCAAAATATTTACCATTGACAAAATCGAACAAGTTTTACTCCGGCGATGAATAAGCCTCTTCCCACTCTCAGATTTATGTTTCTAGTTTCTTTGAATGTGAATTGCACGTTTTGGTAAAACGATCCAGATCTAGCAATCAAGCACGCCACACTATTCGCCTATTATAACTTTTATTCCTCCTACTCAGAACGCCCAAGACATTTTGAATTAATTAAATGTCCCGGAGAAAAGGAAGTAAATTTCAGCGCCGAGGCTGTAAAATCTAGAGCCGATGGAAAGGTCGAGCCTTGAGCTGCGGACCGTACGTACGAGTCGTGGAAATGGAGGATAAGGATCACCGGCCTCCTCCTCGGCGAGAAAGGCTTTTTTTCCCCAAGAGTGACCCCATAGAGGGAGCTTTTGTTTGTGATGAACTTCTTTCGCTTTACCGTATTGAGGAATTTCCGGAATGAAATGAGAACGGTGTCTTCTCCATCCGCACCCCCCTTCTCAAGCACACAAAAAAGAAGAGATTTATATATATTATGGCCAAAGGAAGAGGGTTAAGGAACGCAGTAAAAGATATTGGTTCGGGGGAAATAATTCGTGGAAAGTTGAGAGGTAGTAAGAAGAGGTGGAGAGGAGGGAGAGGATGGATAGACAAGGGGAGGAAAGCACTGGGAGGAGAGCAGATGAAGGGGGGAGAGAGGACGTTAAAAAAAAGCGAGGAAGGAGTGGGGACTTGTGGGGGGGAGTGACACAGGGGTGGTTGTTGGGGGCTCTCGCGGTTTTTACGGTGAGTGGGGCGAGGATCAAAGAGGGAAGAGGTGTACGGAGAGGGGTGAGAGTGGGTGAAGGGGGCGTATTGTAGGAGTTTGGTCGGATGAGAATTGGCTGGAGGGAGCGGGGAAGGGGTGGTAGAAGGAAGAAGACTGTTGCCGGAGTAAACAGACCTCGGGAACGGTACACCATATATATTCCAAGGCAGTGGATGGGCTGGGAAAGATAAAAGAGGCGGGTGCGTTATATGGGGATGGAAAGGGAGCTGCGGAAGGTTAGAATATAAGGGAAGGAGGGAGATAGAGAGAGAGGATGGGAGAGGAAAGAAATCCATCAGACTGCGTGCATGTTTGTGCATTAATATTCCATGTTCCGAAGGATGTGATTTGCGTGTGGGTCGCTTGATGCGTGTGCCTTTCCTGCGTGTGGATGTAGTCGGGGTTCTGGTAGTCCTCTCGTGAGACTTTAAGCTTTGTAGAGTGACGGGCCCGGGGTTCGGGAGGACGCCACAGTGGAAGGGAATCCTATCCTTCCTGATTCCACCCTGCCTAGCGTGCACGTTTATTTTTTATTTATTTTTCTTTATCTTCTCTTCTTTTCGTTTGAAGGATGAGGACGTCTAGCAATCAGTAGTGGTTCTCCTCCTCAGGAGACTTTGGGGAGGAGGTCGAAGCCGTGGTTGGCTGGGGCAGAGGCGGAAGGAGGAGGTATGGGGACACTTTGAGGGTGGATTGTGAGCAGAGGGGATAGATGGTTGAGAGGGGGTGTGGGTGGAGATGGAGAGAACGTTGTCCCGTATGAGCGATGGAAAACTCGGGTCGGAGGAGTAGTCGGGAGACAGGAATGGGATTGGGTGATCCAAGAGTCTCCACCGGTCTTGAAGGATGGGATGGGTCAGGGAGGATGACTGTCCCGCTCCCCGTCGGCTCTCCTCGGGGAATATTGGAAAAATCCTCGGCCAATAATGCCTGCAGGGAGTCGAGTTTGTTTTATCCCGGGGCTGCCCGGCAGGAAAGTCGCTTGATCCCGGTGCACCAGACCGAACGAATGGAGTGTTCACAGTGGCGTTACCGTTTATGAAGTCACGAAGTCTTACAACCGAGTATGCTGAAGGGATAAAGCAAGCCATCTCGGTTGTTCTGCTTGTTTGTGTTTCTATTGACTCGCTGCAGTTGCAGACCAATGCTCTGTGACGTCCTTGTTGGTGCCTTCTGCTGGAAGTACATACACGGAGTGTTCGAGGGCATAGGAACTTTTTATACATTTACGAAATGTTTTTATGGTTTATTTATCAACTATTTTGCACTGCGTAATCTAGGTTTAAAGCTATTGGTCAAGGGAAAAAGATTTTTATGTGCCATTGGTATATTTTGGGGATTTTTCTGTACTCAGATTGGCTCCTTAGAAATAAATGTGTGTTACAAATAAGACAGACCACATTTTTAAAAAACATGTTTATTTTTAATTTGCTAATTTAGAGTCTGTAACTGTCAATGCATTATATGTTTAAAACTTCCTTTTTTTCCTTCCAGTGACTAAAAATGAAAACGCTTTTACAAAACTGTTTAAATTTGGTTATAACAGCAATAATACTATTAGAAAAGTTGAAAAGGTGTGAGGCCAGTTGGCTTCATACTCATCAAGAAATTTCACAGGGAATGTGATAAAAATAACTTCTTTTTAAAGCTTCTGCCAGAGTGAACAGGCTTGTGCTATAAAATATCTAGAAGGGATATCTAGAAAGAGATGTTCTATGTTATTCTTTTTTATTCTATTTACCAAGCTCTAGAATGTTTCGTAGCATCTCAATGGCTAGCAGCTAGCAGTTTTATCTGAGTTGTGATTGCGTTAATGGCATCCATTTTCTTTGATAACTGTTGAATTATAAATTCCATGTTTACTCATATAAGTAACCATGGAGTTCAAAAACTGTCGATGAAAGTAGATTGCCTCCCAGAATAGGAAAAAGGAGCAAAAGACCGTCATACTATTTTTTGTGGTTAAGGAGAGACTTCAGGAATAGCAGCGGGGAAAGGGGAATTGAAAAAGGGAGAAATACAGTGCGTGGAAGAGGGGCAGGCTCATTTCAGGCCATATCGTTTTGTTACGCGGCTATTGGGCGCCTTTGGTGTATATTTTCCCCTTTCTCCCGAATTGGGGTTCGTAAGGACCAATTCCGAAGGGCGCGACGGCGTGTAAGAGACAGACGCAGGGCTTTCTTGAGGAGAGGAAACTGCGGGGGAATTCGTATAAAGATGCAGAATATGGGAAATGATCTTAGGGGAGTAATATAAAGGGATGATGGGAGTAAAAGTTCGCAGTTTAGAGTTGATTTATTTGCTTGTTTTGTACGAATTCTTTTTTTTCATGTAGCGTTGTTGAGCTGTGCAGGAATGATACTGGTTCCTTGGGCATGGTGAATGATGGTGGAAGGGTTGGAGATTACGTGAAACTCTCAACACGGTGTTTATCGCTGTTATTAATATTGCATCTCATTTTTCACGGAGAAAACCTTTCGTAACCTCTGTATTGTTTCCCTTTAAGAGGTTCCATATTTCTCTCGGGGGCTTGATGCGAATGAATGTGCTAAGTTTGTTTTCCACGAAAAAAATGCTGAGAAAAACTTACGTTTGCAGTGAAGGAAGATTTGTATCCGTGGTCGGGGTTTACCATGGAAGACAAAAATAAACTCTAAGTGACATGAGAAAGAGATCTCATAAGAATTGTGTCATTTGTTTCAACGGCAGCGCTGAATATCGCTTTACATTCATGGCCATCGTGGAAATAAAGCGATCTTTGCCGTTCTATTTACGAAACTAGCCGCGTATAGATATATCGTCTAGCAGAGCACCATCATCAACGATATAACTTCAGATAGAGACCACTTTAAACGAGGGTCATCTTCTATGAGTAGCCGAAATGTAGATCAACTACTGTCTCAATAAATTGTTATTATTTCGTTATAAACGTAGAATACAACTAACGAGAAATTTCCAGTATGCCCACAAAGGTAGTCGGCTCTGACTATAGTGGTGTGCATACTTGCCTTTATACCTCACACATTAGTGGCATTTGCACTATAACACATTTTGTACCACACAATTGCGAAATGCGACACAATTATTGCTTCTTTTGATGGAGAATAAAATCTTCTAGAGGAAACTATAGCTTGGGAGCTGACATCTATAAATTGTTTGCCTATGCGTAAAAAAATCATATGTGAAAGGAATAAATTTTTAGAATATAGAGTTGAAACTAGACATAGGCGACTTCTGGGCGCATATTGATTCTGAATATCAAGGAGTTGTTTTTTATGCACCTTAAGTAGGTACCAGTGTATTGAAGTTAGTTTCTTGATGGGCATAACAAAAGTTCTATTTTATGAATCTTGAACTGCAATAAAACCGTGGCTATGAGCTCTATTGGTCAAAATTACTGCAAGAGCTTTAGTTGCGTGACCAGAAACAGATTTATTTGCACCCGATATTCTGAAATTAAATAATGAAATAACGCGAGCCGTAAATAAAACTGTTAAATATCCTAGAAGTAATATCTATTTAGGTTCATTTCGACTACGTCGCTGCGGGAGAACAAAAATTCCGTCGGTGTTAGAATGTTATGTCTAGCAAATTACGTTTTCAGCATAATTTTAAATAGGCCATCCACTATTAAAAGCAGAATTAGGCATGTAAATTTATTTCTTCAAAACGTACTCTTTAAGATTGCTTCTAACAACTAGCAACAAAAAACTGGATATAAATGTGTTATGGTAATAAACACATCGCTATCTTTCAAGTGTCACAACGTTGCGACGGAAATGTATTTTTGCTGTTTCCTCGGCTTACGTTAACGCGTGAATCATCCATCTTCGTTGCCCCCAATTGTGATGAATCTGAACTCTTATCATGTCATTGCATGACTTGGTAAGAGAGAGCAACAGAGACTCAGATATTTGCTGGGGGATGTCTTTTGTAGGTTTTTATGGTTATAATTATTCAATTCAAAAGCCTCTATTTACCCCGTCGCTTCCTCTTTGTAATATTTTTAGCTTTCTTTTTCTATGTTCGCAGGATAGGTGTAATTTGTATTCGCACCGCCTGCGCATCTAAGTTTTGGGGGAGTGAATAATTAAATTCTTTCTCCTATCGATACTTAACCCTAGATTTTCAGCTATAATTTCTGGTTTAAAACATAGCAAGAGCAAATTAGCCACGACAAATTGTGCGGAGTTTATTTTTCCGGAGAAATCCGGCGTGAAATTTAAAAAGAAACCTCAGAAAGGGGAGGAGTTACAGGATGGGATGTTGAAGGGTTTCTAGGAGGCATAAGATTGAGGAGATGGAACATTTTACGCCTTCGGATAGCGAGACGATGATTAAGTGCGGGGGAAAAGTCAAGGCGTGATACGGAGGGGGAAGAGGGAATAAAACGTTCGCGCGGGGGAAACTGGCGATAAGGAAGGAGAAAGCAGAAGTGGATGGTTCGTGGATGAATGGCAAAACTGGGAAGAAATGGATGGGGATGGCGTAAGGTCGAATTCGGGGAGTGAAATCTCCGTGCCCAAAAAAATACATATATAAAGGTTCCTACCCAGTGAAACGAATGGGTGGCAGCGTAGTTAAGGGATCTGGAAAATGGGAATGAGGTCGCGGGAAAAGGGAATGATATGGGGGAATGATTTGAACGTGAGCAGGGGAATGGAAATTCGAGCATTTGGGAGGTTGAGAAAGGGGATAAAACTAACTGTGGAGATGGGAATAAGAACAAGAGATAGTAGGGGTAGCGGGTTCGTAGAAATGAATTGCCGCCAGCAAATATTGAAATCATAGTCCATTTAAGGATACTAGCGTTGATTGTAGGAGATGGTTTATTTTCTTCTACATTACTTGTAACTATACTTACGGGCGTCTTTCTATCAAGTATTACAGCAGAAATATCCTCAGGGAAAAATTCGTGGTTAATGATTTTCATACATTCCAGAAAAGTCTTCTCTTCTGTCTTATTATTAGTATTGTGTTGATAGATTAATGTAGGAGCTGCGCGAAGCAGTGACTCTTTTATTCTTCTTCAGCCACTGCATAGATATGTTGCTATAAACGTATATTTGATTTCCAGTTTCATAAAATTTTTATAAATGTAGTTTTGTTGATTGTTTATTTTAGTGCAATTCAGAAAACATTTATTTAAAAAATTAGTCAAAAGATTTAGTTTCTGCCCATTGGTGGTACTGAAAATAAAAGTGCAACGATGCAAGTTATGAATGCAAAATACCAATTCGTTGGCACCTATAATTATCCACCATAATCGTTTAGAGTTCAAGATTTACCTACCTGGATAATGAAAATACACAACCGTAGAAGCTAGCGCTGCCCTACGATTCATCCTATATTCAAGAATTTATGTCTCTCAGAGGAACGGTTCCCCTCCGCTGGAGTGCCTAAGCCCCTGATGTAACTATAATAGTATTAAAGCGGTCCCACTACGCTTCCAACATCATTCAACTCCTAACCCTCTCCGGAGCAAAAAGATCTCCGCTCCTCTTGACGCAGGTGTAGGAAATAGAAGTCGACCTAGGTACATTTTTGTAAGGATTTAAAGGAAATGTGTGAGGATAAGTCTAGCGGAGAAGTGTAACAGGAGAAGCACGAGTGTCTGGGATAGATCGGATGGAGTGTGCAGGAAGGAAAAGGGGACAGATGGACGTGTTGGGGAAGCGGAGAAATAAATGTTATGGCGTGGAGAGAGGATGAGGGATTAGATTTTCGGCGTGGTAAAATGGAGGGGAAGGAGTGAGGCGAGCGATGCGGAGGCTGGGGGGAGGGGCGAGGGCCAAGAGGGGGCGGGCGAGGATGTAGTCGGTGGTTCCGCCGAGAGGCCGCGAAGAAGATGAATTGGTGATAAAAACAGAGGAGGCATTTGTAATACTCCCGGCACATGCCGGATCCCCTCTCCGAAGCTTAACTACCCTTGTGCCCTACCTTCATCTCTCCCCCAAACCAGGCCGCCAAAACACCCGTACCCGAAAATTTCTCGGATTTGAATATCGGACTGCGCTGTTTTGTATCTAAATCATTCGTCATACTTTTTTTCTTGACTTGCAACAACACAGTTACATCCCTCATTCCGGTATAGTAGGTATACTCAATTCAGTAAATTTTATTGCATGATATCACACAGTAATAGTATCGCATATCCCCTTACGTCGCTAAACCCTCAGTTGATTGGTGAGTTCTTCGAGTCAAATCGGTGAATATATTTTCGGATGGACTGAGAAAAATATGTGTAAAGGACGGGTTTTATTCCTTGGTATACCTCATGTTACCCTTGTATTGTTTCCATTGCATGATGAAGAATGGCACACGATGCAAGATTTACAGTGTGGGAGATGAAATGTGCTGTCCCTTGCGATGATGGCGTGGGGTACATATTTCCTTCATTTTTAAAAATTAACTGCGATTTAGCCATGAGCTGGCTGTATTTTTTCAATATTATTATGTCAGTCTTGTTAAAGTCTAAAGTCAATTAAAAATACAAATAGCCACTTATGTGACATATAAAATACGAATCACAATAAGCTACCGCTGCACGAATTGTGAATATTTAAACATATATGCATTATACTGCTTGAATAATTTATTAATTCCTCATGCTAAAAACTAGTCAATTATTTAGAGAGGGTCTGAATAGCTGTTCCGGTATCTGGTGCCATTCTGAAAATATTCAACTTTGAAATGAGAATGGAATGTATGTTCCTTTCCATAATGAGACTGCTTGGAATATTTTTACGAATAATGCAGTGCAGTCTGTTCACATCACTATGAAGGTATTAAGGCATTGTATACGATATGTTCTTGAAACCGTGTATCGCTGGCTTAGCTCAATGGGAATATCGCTCGAACCTGATTCCCAAAATTCCATTTAGGTACACCCTTCCACTCTCATTCCTCTTGCGTTCCCCCATTCCACTGCCCCCAACCTCGTTCCCTCTTACCTGGAGGAGAGAACCTCTGCCCTTATCCTTTCTTCCATCTATCAAAGCACCTCTCTCTCTCTCCTCACCGTTTTCTCACTTTCAGCGACCTCCCACCTTGCCCCTCCCAACCCCCGTTGACTTGTTTGCCCACATCACCTTTCATCTTTCCATTAGCCGCTCCTCGCTAACGACGCTCGCCTATGCATATACGGTGTAATTTTCTCTCTGCCTTTTTTCTCCTAGATTGCATTTTTTTATCGATCGAAGTTTTCATTGCTCCTCAGTGTATCGCGCACGTGGTAGGAAAAGGGGGCGTGGTCTTACCCATCGGGAAAAGGGACTGCGACGGCAATTTATTCGCTCGTATTCCCAAAGGATTGGTTTCCCTTTGCTGTCCTGCTGAGTCAGACAGGCGGCACGTGGCGTCCCGGTCGCGGAAAAAAATACACTGAAGCTGACTGTGATGTTGCCAAATCTCTCTCCCAGCGCCCAGATTTGCATTTTGCTGAGGATTGGAGGGGGGAGGGGTTAATTGGAGTAGGATCAGCAGGCAACACCGTATCAACATTCCAAGCTTTCATCCATACTACGGGACCGGTATCATAATTACTACGTAGATATTTACGATGTTCTGTATAAAAAAACCCTCTTTTAGCCTGCACTGCACAATTTCTATGTGATTATGGTGCCGTATAAATGAAATAATTACGTTCCCTTCAGCTTATCCGTTGTGAACTACTCAATTAAACCAGGCATTGCCTACTTTTACGCCGATGAGGTATTCACTCGCGATATGGACTAATAATATTAATGTGTGTCCTAAAATTTGAATGCGTTGGTGTTGTATTTCAGCGAATGTATGGAGCTGCGATGAGGTACAAAAAGAGACGGGTGTGATTAATGATGATATGTTCCGAGGTATCTCATGGCTACTCTGTTTTTATCGGCCTAACCCATGTCGTCCTGGTTCTTGTAGCTTTCGAATGAGCGTACAGCACCGGCAGCCATAGGAAAGAGACAGCAAGCTAGGGGTATTATTAAGGCGAAAGTTCTCGTCCTTAAGCCCATTTGGCATTCGAATGGGAACATTTTCGGAAACAGAACCTTTAACACTGCTACCGCCAATCTCTGTGGAGTAGTTACGACAATTCATATAAAAAAAAGAACGAATTAACTCTTAAGGAATTTAAATACAATATCTAAAGTTTAATTACTCAGAAACGCTTGCATTAAAAGAAATGGCTAGTCCTATAACAATTCTTTCCTCAATGAGAAAACATGTGTTGACTAGTATTCACGCATTGCGAGGCATTCAACTACTAAAAAAATAACTGTAGTCGTATTAACAAGAAATAAAAATTAAGGATTATAATCAAACCATTTAATGTGTATCGTCTTGTCATAAAAGTTAGGAACTTTTATGCAAACGTAGGTTAAAGTCCTAGAAGAGTGCCTATTGCAGTGTGATCATCTCCGAGGAGGTAAAAATATTCTTCATTGATCGTGAAATGTAGATGAGAGAAAATTAGCAGTAGTGGCGTTGATTCAAAGGATTTCGTGTGATGCATTGATTATCCAAATTTCAACTAAGCTCTTTTGTGGCCACCGGACAATACAACTCGACATCCAATTTTCTTGGATTAAATTTTCTCTTGAATTACGTTTTGCTTAAAGTAGAACGATTCACAATGATGGGGTCTACTCCAGTCCCTCTAAGTTATTTTAGTGAAGCTAATTCAAATAGCTTCGTAAGAAGGTGAAGGACATATGTGACGGTAATCTTTTGTTCCGCGTATTCATTGAAGGTTTTGAGGATATTTGTGCCCATACATCATTGTATTTGTTGCCGTTTCCAAGCTGCCTTTTCTCATTTTTTTTTGTTTTTCATAATTAATCTTTGCATTGCTTAACTCTCCCGCGGAAGTTCAACCTTCGTCCGGGCCAAAACTGCGGGTTGTGCACGTGTTCCTAAAGAACCGGACATTCTCCCTCACGGCGGAAAATGGTGAAGTTAAACTAGCCTCTCCTACCCGGAGTCTTCCCAACTCCTCCCTTATTCATATCTTTCGTAGGTGCGCCCTTCCTTGACCTTGCGGAAGCTCTGAAGAACAGCCCATACCCGTTCTGCACTTCTCTTCCCACTCCTCCACTCGTCATCATGTTCCTCTTCCAACTTCTCAGCCATCCCTTTCTCCTCTTCGAAGTCTCCCATGCCTCTTTATGCATTTGCCATATCATATATGCGGCCTTGCTTTCCCTCGAGCGATTTTTTTGGGGCTTCAGCCAGCCAGTCTCCCATACAAGTCTTATTTCCCAGCCAAACCGACTACTCTCCCTCTAGCATGTTCTACCAGCTCGAAAGACTTCCCGTTTTCTTCCCCAATCGTCAAGATTTACATGCAAGGATGGTGAAGTCATGTCATTTACTTACAAGCTGATAATCCGTCAATAATGACTAGGAAATTACCCAGTCGTGCAAATTTTGTTGGAAAAAATTTTATTTTTTTGTTTTATGTCATTTGAGTGTTAAAAGTCTAATATCTGGAGGAGTCTCTAATGTTATCGCAGTATAAACGTCAGTGGTAGTGGCTACGTGATGTTTATATGAAATTATCATGTAACTTGTAAGTTTGAGTTGAGGTGAATTAATTTTTTGTTAATTTACAATTTAACTGAATGGAAAATGGAAATAGGGGATTTTTCCAGATAAATGCGATTCTGTAAAAAAAGACGAAAACTCAACTAAATCGTTTCTGCTGCTGTCTCCATCATTACATTCCCCATGAACATTGGCTTTTATTGGCAATCATACTCTTTTTATGATTCTAGCTCTTTTACTCTCCGAAACACAGTCGGTATGCGTCTAAATTTTCTGTTTGAACAGCATCTACTCGGACGATATGACTAAAAATTGCCTATTTTTGCGCATTGAACATTGCTGTGGGCATGTGTATTTTCGTGGTTAGCCTTAAAAGGTTTTCGTTTGTGTCTCGCCTGTTTTCACTGTCTCTTGGAAAATTGTTCATGCTTCTGTTGCTGTAGAAATGGAGGCCATCACTGGTGTACCACTTTAACACAGTGATTCAAAGACTCGGAAGTTAATTTTAAACGAAAAGTCAGATATCTGTTGTTTTTTCGAGAAAATATTGGTAGCCCGAGTGGAAAAATTACTTCAAAGGGTCATTTCCGTTCCTCTGATTTTGTATGCAAATGGATCCTATGTAAAGTTGATACACAAATTGCATATTCATTCCATAAATAAGTGAAAAGGGCGTGATTTATTTCTTTATCGAATTTAATTAAGGAAATAAAAGTATTCAAATTTCGTTTGATATTATCCTCAGACGAGTCAGTTTATGCAAAACAGTTTTTGCTCCCCCAAATTGATTCATGTGATTTTATTCCAATTTTTTCGTTGTCTCTCTCTCTAGAGGGAAATGACTTGAAATAAGTCAGTCTAAAATCAAATAATTACTTCATGAATTAACTCGCCTGCTCGCTCAATCGAACTGAAATTAATGAAATCACGATTTCAGGACTTTCTTTACACACAAGTGGGGAAGTGCATGCATTTTTTGTGGGAAATTAGTAACCATAATAAAGTCATCGAATTCACGGTTCGCGCACTGACTGGGTGAAATTTAAAACGGTCCGTGAAGGAAGATTTAACAACGGCGCGCGAGGAAACCAGTCGAGTCTTTCAATCTATTTCGCGAACTTTTTCACGGCGACTTAGCAAATCATTCCGTTTCGTTTGCCTCCGCCCTTGGCGGTATTTTTTCTCCCCTTTCTGCGTTCACTCAGATCGGGCGGAAACGCCCAAAATTTGATTGTCTAACATAGAAAATTGGATGGAAGTGTTTTCCATGGGGGAAGTTGCTCTTGAAGCGATTCGTTATGCTGCGGTAGCATTCTGTCCCTTCTCCTTTTTTTTACGAATGTAGCGTTTTCTTGAAAAGAGCGCGAGCAGGGAACGGAATAAATTAATAAGCCGATCCCATTAAAAGAAGTCAGGCGGAGGGTTTTTTGGGGTGAAAGTAGTGGGATGGGTGTGTTCTATTCGTCGAGATGGGGTTGGAGGGAATAAGGGTCGAGGTAGAAGGGCTTGGGAGTTTGGGTGCCAGAAGCAGTCGAAGGGATTCGTTTATTTTTTATCCATGTTCGCGGTTGGGAGGAATTCGCGTATTTGAAAGTCGATAGGAACGGGTTGATTGTTTGGATCGTGCAAGGTAAAGGTGTTTACTGAGTGGAAGAGCTCAGTTTAAAATTGCCGTTTGATCTCTGTTGTTATTTCTCTGATTGTGCTCTTCATCTAATGGCAAGCGTTGACATTACATATGTATAAATTTTCAATGACATTGCGCATACATTTTTTATAGTTAGTGGGACTACATTTTTTTTAAATTATGGTATAAAAACTCAGCCAAAATTGTAGAGCAGAGAATTTCCACTAAGAATGAACAATGTTGTCAAATAGTCAGCATATTCAGGGCCTTGTGTGAAACTTATTAAAATTTATTTATTCGGAATCTTATAAATTCCCATATTACTGATTTATCAAGTATGATTACTCGTATTTTACCTCTTATCCAATCCTCTCTAATTGTTTTCCTTTCCACCCCTCATTCCTTCTGCTGAGACTCTCATTACAATATTTCAGAGAGTAAGTTCTTTTTCAAACATTGAATAGTGTAGCTTTCGAGACTCCGGTGATTTTTATGTCAATGTATACTAAAACTGAGTATAACTATATATTTCTTTAGTCAGTATCCAGTACTTATTTCTTCAGCTCAGAATTTCGCTCACCACCCCTTTGAGGGAGTTCATCAGGAGTGATTCAACTACTTCATTTCAGTGATACCTGTCTGAGGTAACGTTTTGAATTCAAAGCTTTCATCTTATCTTTAAGATGCGCTTTTCTTGGTACCTTATTTATAGAATGTTAAGGTACCAAATCACTGAAATGTTCATTCCTAATGACTTTTAGGAAATGTAATCCGGATGTATAATTTTAAAGATACATCTTTTGCTGTTAAAAATCTGCTTGATGGCAGCCCGTATACCCAGTCTTCTCTTGGGCAATTGATTTGGCTTACAAGAGTTATCGATTCCGCTGTGCCGTTGGCCAGATGAAAACAAAGATAGCTTGAAAAATATTGTAACCCATAAAAAATGCTGAATACATTTTGTTCATATTTGTGAAGAAAGAAGGTAAACTTTACCCTGATATTTCACTCCACACTTTAAACTTCTTGCAAGTAAGATATATCAAACCATACTCGTTTTCCCTTTCTTGACGCAGGCCGCTTAACGTTTGAGATCACCTTAAACTTCAGTCACCCCACTCGAGCCTGAACCGTCACTTCCAAAGCACTCGTCCACTTATAGTCAAGGGAGAATACCAAAGCACGAGAAACTCATTGGGTGTTTTATCAGGGACCTCGGAGGCAGAAGGATGGATCTGGGTAATATCTCGCGTAGCTGGTGACACGGGACACTGCTGGTTTGTCCTCGCCGGCGGTGGGACGCTTGTCCCGTCCAGTGGATGCAATTTCGTTCGGGAGAGATTAGGGACGGGTCGCGCTGTTAGCGAAGGAAGAAGAAGAGGCGAGAGGGAGGGAGGAGTTAAAGACTCTTCAGCCGAGTGTGTGAGCGGGATGCCCCCGGAAACACAGCGTCGTTCCCAGCCCTTTGAGCCCTTTCATCTCGACTCGCTGGCCCAATTTTCGCATCCCCGACATTTGTGATGTGCAAAACTTGTGCAGCTTGCTAGAGAAGCCTGCAAACATTTTCCGCTCACAATTTCCTCCACAGTAAACAGTCGCACTGATTCTCAGAAAAATATTTAGCATTATTATGAACGAATTTAGTTCATATAAATGTTGTGCCTGAGGTTAGGTATGCATTTGTGAACATTCTGTGCATGCTTCAGTTGAGGGCTTGACGTATCGTGTTAACGCCAGTTACTCCGCTTAATATTCTCCCAGTGAGGAATAATGTAGTAGAAAACTTCCTTGTTTGGGGTATTTACCGTGAAAACCCTATACACTGCTGCTATTCATCGATTTTTAAAATGGTAACTACTCTTTGTAGCCCTCGAGTATATATACGCTGCAGTCAAATTTTTCCAAGGAAATATCTGATGTCCGCATGTTCAATACTTTTTTCGCAGTCTTTCAGCCCTATTATTACTACTTTTCCCGAAGAATGACCTTGTGATTCCAGGGTATATTAAAAGTCTGCTTATACTAGTAATTGATCTGGATTACTAAGAGGCCGAGGCAGATCTTTAAGTATTTGATCGGCCCGATTTTACAATCTCTTGTTACATACCTCCTCGCTGTGTAAACCATTGTTAATGCTCTCTCCTGTCGATAACGCTCACCCGAAAATGACGGTCTGATGCAATATAATTAGCCTCTACTCTTAGTTTACTTTAAGTAAGCGTAAGGGCTATTTCATCTAGTGGTTATGGTCTGGTTAGACATTATAAAACTGAGCCTCAATGAACAACTGCCGTAGCAAATACATTACCATCGACTTAGTGCAAATTACATTTCCGCCAGATGTTACGAAAGACAGAAATTTAGGCTTAGTGGTTGAGCAAGGGTTTGAATCTTTTTAAGAAATAGGCCGTATTTCCGCGTTTTTTGGTCGTCTCATCGATTTTGCAGAGCTCATTGTTAAGGAGAACCCGTACCAAGCATTGAGCCGCAAGATAAATAATAAATTGCGTTGGGATGGAGTTTTTTTTCCTTTTGGGGTGGGTGGCAGGTGGGAAGATTGGGGCAAGGTCGGGAAGGAGAGAGGTTAGAGGGCGCAGGAAGGGAAAAGAAGGAGGTGATTGTGGGTGAAGAATGATTCGAGGGCGCGCGGGGAATTCGAGGAGTGCGGCGGGAATTCAGGGCCGAGCACGGCTCCGGCGGCGACCCAGACGAAGGAACGGAAGCTGGGGAGAAAGCCACAAGAAGAGACTGCAAGGGTTAGAAGAGAGTGAAAATTGGGAGGAGAAGAAGTCGCAAAATAAGGCACCCAAGTCGGGACACGAGGAGTACGAATGGGAAAGAGGCAGGGAAAAGGTGAAAGGTTTGAAAACGAAAGCGAGGGAGGAAACGGGAGGAAGTTTCGGTAGATTTTTTCCCCTCTTCAAGTTTTTTCTGCAAAAAAATGAAATATAGCATTTATTTTCTATATATTATAGCAGCACTATCCCTTTCGCTGTTCTTCCTTCCCGGTCATGGGTGGTAAGAGGACGGGGTTTTGGATTTTTGCGGACATTTCGATAAGTTTCACCACCCTTCCCGCTACTGCTTTTCCGCCACTAGCGTTCAAGAGGACGCGGTTACCGGAGGCTGTGGAGTGAGGGGGTTTGAGGAACGGAATGGGGAATGATGATGATGCAGAAGAGGCTTTGGGTTTTGGCTGCCGTGGGGAGTTGGAGGGATGTGGTAGTGAGGGGGAGGAAAGCTACAATGGCTCAAACCCACTTTGCCTTTGGGGAGGGAGAACTTAACGAACCGTGAGAGGGTAACCTCCCCTTATTTCTCTCTCTCTCACTTCATGCATCTACCTATCTCTCTAGCTCTTCCAAGGAAGTTGTTTTTTTGGCCCCTGTACAATCCCTCGACGCGTTTTGCTTTCTCTCCTCTTCATCCACCTCTCCATCTTCCTCTCCTTCCACCCTCTTCACTCCACATTCATGTCCACCTTCCGTCTCAAATCCCTCTCATTTTCCCTTTTGTTGATTCTTAGCTGCGGTTTAGATTCAAAACTTTGAATTTTTCCATCAAATGCTTCATTGAGTATGCTTGTTTTGCATCGTATATTCACGCGAGGAAGTCATTGCTTATGATAGCATGTGTATTACCCATGTCAGTTCATGCATTTTCAAGATGTGAAATAGGTCATTTCTTTTGTAACGTATGGAATTTATTTACCGCGATAAATTCAATTAATTCATCTGGGAACCTGACGTGGTGTTATGCATTTGTCAGATAAGATAAGATGAATATCAAGGGGTATATATTTTTGAACGGAAAGGGGATAACTTGTATAAGAGTTCTTACCAGTCTCGGCTAAAATTCAAGCAGTGCAAATTAGCAGCCAATAAAAAATAATCCCTGGTGAGGTTTCTTCCCGAGCATTTGAGCCTCTTGCATCTGTATTCCTCTATTTAAATGGCTATTTAAAATACTGTTATGTAAACTTTACCTTTACCCATCGGTACGACAGTGTATTATCCTTAATCTAACGCTTTTGTCCTCTTCCATACATCAGCACCATTAGTGGTCATTAGTGGATGCGACCAAAAATTGGGGTCATTTGAACCCTCGTGGATTGGTGGGTATGTTGGCCAAATGTGGGGCAATATTTTCCCATTCTTTAAAAGCTCCTCTGTCTTGCGCGAAAGAGACCACTTTTTTCCGCACGCGTTCTGAAAAGCGCAATCCTTCAACTCCACCCATTCCTCTCCGCCGGATCCTCCTTTTGTCTCCGCGTTCAGTCGCGGTGACCTCCCTTTATACTCTATTCCGTTTGTGTTTGCCGCTTCATCCGGCCTTTATTGTCTCCTCCTATCATTCCCTTTTCTCTTCCACTGGTCGCGGCCCCTCCTTTCATCCCGTCCTTATTTTTTTCGGAGCCGGGCGCACCCGCGAGCACTTGAACTGCTAAGTTGGTTGCTCAAGTACCGGGTCCCGCGGATGTGCTCGAGTTCCTCTTTTCTTCCGGCCGGGTGCTCTCGCCTTGCGAATGCCGAGCCGCTCGTGCGCTTCGGGGTGCCGAACTACTAAGGACGGGTGGGTGTGCGGCGTTCATTTTCGGTCCGTGCACCCGCTCTGCTTTGTCATCGAAATCACGTCACATTAGCGAGTTTGCTGATTTTTTCCCCTCCCCCGCCTTTGAGGTTTCTTTTTTTTATTCTTTGTGTGTGCACGTCTCCGCGTTTCAAATCGGAGTTTAATATTTTTTCTTCGCTTCCAAGTGAGCTCTCCATTGTCTGGCAGTTTTTTTTCCTTAAACGCTCTTTCTCTCTCTCTTTAGATATCGTCTGTTCTTTGCTCTCCGTTCGTTTGTCGGACGGGAGACTTTCGCTCTTTTGGTGGAGAGTATGGGTGGGCTCTTATGGAGATTCGATCCCTCAATAAATCTTCATTTGGTCGCAGGTGCGATATTGCCAATAGCAGTGAGAAAATTAACGCAGCCGTGTTCACTATATTGACTACTCATCTAAGATTCTTCCAAAATGCGTACTCTATTCCCTGAAGTAAATTTCTGAAATTTTCGCGATTTTGGAAATGGTTGCCCGTGTTGCATAAAATTGAGCTTACGGACTTCAAGCTTGGCTACTGCGCCCTCCAAAAGACGAATGCTGTTATCTTAAAATGGAATGCTCTATAGAGACAAACGACGAAAGGGTTCATTTGCAGTATTAGGGTAAGGGGAAGTTTATTTTAGGATTTCACCTCCCAAAGCACGGGTGTGTGCGATCTTTTATTGTCACCAGTTACGATGCCTGAAGTTTTAGTCCTTTGAGGCTGTTTTCTTGCCAAAGCAAAATAAAAAAGTAAGGAGAGAGTGGAAAGAAACCTGGCGTCGCCACTAAACTGATCCTACCAAAAGAGGTCAAGGAGTCCGAAGTTTTTGTCCTTTCCAATTTCTGCACTCTTACGTACTCTCTACGTTGCGCCCATGTAGGCAACAGGATTCTGCTGAAATATCCTTTGGCTGCTGCTGAGAATCGCATTTAGAGCAGGTTGCCCTGCTCTTACGATGGGGCTCCTGTATTCCGGAAAGCAAGCAAACCTTATCCCTTGACAAAAAAACTAATTATTTTCGTCTTTGTTTCGTACTTTCTCATCTCCATTGTGATCCTCTTTCGTGTTTCCTACCGTGGGCAATCCGTGTTTATGTTATGTGCTCCCATGGTGAGGTCTTCTCACTCGGTTTAATAAAAGGGCTTGCGAAGTGAGGAGGGTCTTTTCTCAGCCCTTATATATTTGTTTGCAATGAATGCCCTCGTTCTTCCGCTTCTCTTCCCCGCCTCCCTTCTCCCCCCCTCCTCTCGAGCATAACCATCTTATTAACTTCCTCCGCGATCTCCTGCTGTTTGTTTTCCTTTCCGCACTAACCCCGTCCACTTCTTCCATATTGCGCACACAGAAGTGAGACTCCTCGTCCAAATTTGACTCCATTTGAGTCTCCTCCCCAATTCTGCATCGGCCATGTCCGAAGTTGCCACGCTCTCACCCATTCCATTCCCCACTTATTCTTCCCGCGTGGGCTTTATCCCTTCCCTCTCATCGCCCGTGGCCACACTCCCATTATACGATCATTAGATCAAAATGGCATTGAATTTGAACATGGCCACTTTGGAACATTACGTAACTTAACCCTTGGCAAATTCATCGTTAGTCATTCAATCTTAAGATTGGTTGACTGCAGCCCTCCACCCTTCCCTATCAAATGCGTATTCGCTTACTTCCTGATTGCTATTCCTATGTGCTTTCCTCTTTATTTGGCCCATGAACTTACTCCTGGGACATCCTATAGGGACTTTTCTCTCAATTTTACCTTCAATTATATTCTTCTCAAAACCATTGTGTCTCAAGGTGTGTCCTTTGCAAATTAAGAGTTACCTTATAAAATCGGCTAAAGACAATGCTTTCAACATGTCTTTCGGCAAAATTAATTGGTATTTTTTAAGAACGCTAAAATTTTTTTAACAAAATATGAATGCATTTTAGAAATTTAATGACTTGAGAAAATAATTAAGTATTTCTTATGAATATCAATTTTAAATCATGCGTCGCCGAAATTAATTTATTTATTGGACATTTCATTTGGAGTGTTAATTTCCTCAAGTTTATTTCTCAACTTTGTTAAAATTTACCGTCACAAAAAATTTAAACTATGTGTATTTTCAAAAATAATGCTCCGCTACGACCGGTTTAATCTCATTGGCGTCACCATCAGGTGACATCTGAAGACGTTCATCTCATGTTGTCGTCGGCCGGCAAAATACATGTAGCCGTAACGGTACATTAAGCTAACTGGTAAAAACTGGCATAATTTATTAAGTTTTATACATTACCTGCCACTGCAAAAAAAAGGGATATGGTACACAGTCTCGCGCGCAAGTGCTAACCTATACATCCAATTGGGTTAAATTAGTCTAGTCTATACTAGTTGAATGAACCCCTAATCCCAGCGAGGTTTACGAATTGTGATTTGCCTTGATAAAAGATGAATTGATGGTGAAACAAGCTACCATGCCTGCCCTGAAATTGAAGATGGTATTCGGCCAGGCCAAGAAAATGATATTTTTCTTGCCAAATATCTTCTCTTACGGTGTATTTTCAGTCTTAAGTTGCGCCCTTAACTTACGCTCTTATGTTATGTTCCATGTTAGCCAAACCTGTCTCTTCTTCTTTTCTCCTCTTTCTTTTGTTTACGCAGCATGAACTCCTCGCGAATGCGAAAACTTTTCCTTCCCTCCATTCCCTCTCTCACGCTCTTATTGTCTCTCAACCCCTCCTCAGTTCTCCTTCCCTTCTCTCTTCCTTTCTATATCCTCTCCCTTCCGTCTCCCTCCCTTCCACGCAATCCAATTCGGAGCCGTGGAGAGAAGAACTTCTCTCTCCCTTCAAAGCCACTCATGGGCAAAGGTTTGGAATTTTTGAGTGGGAAAAATACCCACGCACATATACAGTTTGGTGTATTATGGGTATTTATGCGGAGCGGGACGGATATTGTGTCCCGTAAGTCGTTGGAATCTTTTAAAAAGGCCAATAAGGGCGAGCTCTTCATGTGGACGTAATAGGGCATGTTTATCTTCACGGCATAGCAAACCGCGTCGCGGGGGTTTTCGTGTAAGTGGCTGATACGGTTGCAAATTCATATTCGGGCAGTGTATGTAATTTCAGAGGTCTAATGGGACACCGCAAAGCCGTATCACGTAGAGCAGATATTTTCGGTTATTTTTGTGGCGTTACACATTTCCCTTTTTGGCGATATTTATTTGAATTGCGTGTGTTGCTTTCAAAATATAGGGGCAAAGAATTTCTTTTTTGAAGCGGCGTGTAGCAAACGGCCTGTTCATATGGTTCTCCGCGAGCCTTAGATCCTTGTTTCGCTTCATTGAATTGTTTTTTTTCCATTGGAGATTAATTTTTTCTGGTGCATCACGAATGCTCCAATTACTTCCTCCGCTAATGAGATGAAGTATACCCCTTTGCTTATCAAATTCTTCAACGGGGTCCGTTTCGCTTGAAAAACGACCAAGGAGACTTCTGAAATGAGATGATTCAATGCTTAAAGGCCTACTCTATAATGTATCTCAAAAAGCTTCGGAGGCTCTTTCCTGATCTCCGGGAAGGATATTTTTTTCCAACATTTCTTTTAGTCTCAGAGCTTATGAAAACCAGAAAGAGATTTTCGAGTCCGTATGCTAAACGCACTCATACCTTTTTTCTGCTAAAATCATTCCCAAAAACAAGAGCAATAACTTAGGTAGTCTTTGCCGGTTAAAAATTACCGGAAAAAATATCCCCGTCTTCTTGCCAACTACCCTTTACCTTATAGCATTTCCTCTCACGGTTGCTTTGTGAGAGCGGCTTCGGCTGCACGCACACAGGGGCGGCGCTTGGGTCCCTCTACGTGAATGTGGATGCATGTGAGCATCGGTCATTGTGTTCGCCTGGATGTGTCCAAAGCAGACAGACAGGCGGGGGTCTTTCTCCCTTGTTACCTACACAGCTCAAGTGCGAAGGCTTGGGTGTCAGTGCTACTAGGACTTGGGGATGGTGGGGAGGAGCTCTCTGTCTCTCTGGCTTGGCTCTTTGCTGGAGATCGGTTGGTGGGAGACAGATTCGCCAAGTCCTCAGTTGAGGGTGAGGAGACGGGGTGGAAGAGGAGTAGGGGACTGTGGGATTAGGCGCGAAGGCCAAAATCGCACATGCATGCATTCATGCACAAACACGGACGCGTTGGAAGGGAGAATGTATATACATGGGGGAGAGAGAGAGACGAACAAAGAAACAACGTGTTGGGATCAGGTACGGCCCTCAGAGTCGAGGTGGGAGGGAGCGCTGGAGAAAGGGTAAGAGACAGACAGCCGTGCGTGGAGTTGGAATACTAGTCGCGAGTGTTTGAATGTGTGAGTGCGGGCCCAGTGCCGCACCCCGCGCTTGGTGTGTGTATTTAAGTGTGGAGAGCAATGGGAGTGGGCAGGGCGTGCTTTCGTGGGTCCCCCTTTTGGGCATCCCGCATTCATTCGACACGTAATCCATTGTCGTAAAAACGGCGCTAATGAAATAATGTATCTAGTAAAATTTTGGGTGCGCGCTACGCTCGCTCCCTCTCTCCGCAGTTGGGAAACCGAGAATATCCCTTTCCGACCTCCCCATCTCTTCTACTCCCGTCCCACAATAGCGTTGACACAATTGCATTTTGCCGACGCGAAAGCGATTTTCCAGACTGTGGCGCAAGATTTTATGGGGCGCGGAGTGGTTGGTATGTTTTTAACTGCGCACTCCGTGTTCGTTTTGTCAGTGTGTAATCCCCACGAGGACACTCGCCATATTTGCTTCTCTATACGTTTATGAGTGCCGAGAATGAATAATTTTTCATCTCTTTAAATATTTTTATCCCTTTTGAGCGTAAACATTTTCGTCTCTCAAAAGCCCCAGGGTGTCTGATATAGGGTTCTATCTACGACCCCATTTGACGTGGAGGCCCATGTTTTCAGGATATAGTTCCTCATTTCGAGGTCACATATTCGAGGATGCTGATTATGGTTGGGATATATGTAAAATAGTGCTGATGAAGTTGTTACTCGATGAAATACTGCCTTTATATCTGCCCAGAGTAACTTCATAATGGATTAATTTTGAAAACTGAAATATACTTTAATCTCGTGAGCTCACATTCCCATGCAGAATATTGGTTTAGCGATAACTCCTTGTTTTATATCCTTACTTCTGGAATTTATATATCGGAGATCATAAACCATATGATCGGCTATCATCCGACGATTGGTTTTAGTTTCAACTGTTAGGAAATAAGTGGCAGGATTGAACTTCGTCAATTGGGTCAGAGGTGAGCTTTGAGTTGGAGAAGAATCATAAGAATAGCTACAAATAAATTCTGGCTAAATTTTGTGAGTTGGAAAGAAGTGAAATATTTTAGATAGAGAAAAGAATGGAAAAGAAAATGGGAGGTGAGAAGAGAACAGATATATGGAAGAAGAGGAAGAGAATATGGGTACCAAGGCTCTAAGTTGACGGGGATTTGGGTCGAAGGAACCAGATTGGGCAAGGCAAGATATAGTCTTACAAATCTTTGGTGCCTTGAAAACTGTTAAAAATACTGCCTAAACACAGAAATTTGGAGTTCACAGAAGTTTCTTTTCGTATCCAATGACGAAGCGGGAATAGCTCCTAATCCTTATACGTTGAATTTGAATGATATTTATGCTTTGACAACACTTTTAATTTCCGTTGATTTATTTTTATTTATTTGAATAATGAAATCATAAATAGGTATCGCGGAATGTATTGGCTTGTATCGCGTTGCTCAGTGGTCCCCGATGATTCCATTGCCTCAGATTCATTTCATCTCTATTTATATTTATATGACTTTCATCCACAAAAATTTAAGAAGACATGAATTGATTGGGAGCTAATGTGGCACAATATTAGAAGAGATGGGAGAAATGGTGGAAAACTTAAGGCTGGACAAAGAACCGGCATCCAGTAATAATAGAAATGAGAGAGGAAATAATATAAGAAGATAGATCACGGGTGGCTGTCTGTAGTGAAGGTTCTCATCAAACCGAAATACAAGGTACCTATTGACTTGATAATATGATTCGCACTCAGTGGGATTCACTGGCACCGAGTGAAACTGGGAAATATCTGCTTGAAACTGACAATGATCTTCAGCTATGACTAGTGGCTCGTTAAACTCGAGACCGTTCGAATTGAACTGTTTTTCTTGTACACGCAAACGAATGTTGAACTTCAAAGCATGTCCTAAAGGGATTAAATTGGTCTGTCTTTTGCGAAGGAAAATAAAAATGAGTGGAAAGCGTTGCGCAGTGTTTTGATGTCATCTCCGAGAGTTTTCTGTACGTCGTCCAACGCTGGTGCGTTGGTTAATAAATATTTATGGGAATACAAGAAAATGCAATTTTTAATTTTTTCCCTCGGAAACTTGATTGAATTCTCGGAAAACTCTTTCTGCGTCGAGAAATGAAGAGCGAAATTCACAAAGTAGGATTGCGAAAGGCTTATTATTTTATGCGTTATTTCTTTTATTCAAGTCACTCATTTGTACGTTATGAAGCCCGTCACTTGTTCCTACGAGCTACTGTAGGTGAGAATTATTTTTGTATTTTTTTGTTACTTCATTCCATTGTTGTAAGATTTGACTTAACACTAGTAGATAAGAGAGAAACTGCAATGGAATCTTTCTCTTATGTTTTGTGCCAAACTTTCGTTCAATGTACGAAATGAGATTGTAATGGAGAACTGTATTTTATAAAAATAGTGATGGACACTGCTCTCAGCATGGATAAAGGGGGTCAAGTTTCAGTGAACTTAGAAGTTTCCGCTCGCTTTGTTTTATATAAATGCTTAATTAGACGTATTTGACTCGTTTTTTTAGAGCTTGAGTTAAGCCTTCATTAGAGGACTTACACACACTATAGACGTTGAATGAATTGAATGTATTTGTAGACATGAACCTCGTTAGGAAGAATAGTGGTGCCATTGTGAATGCGTAATAAACTTTATCATCAAAGCCATACCCAATTTTTGCTCTTTTCTGCTGCAGAAGTTTTTTACCGTTTGCCCACCATTTAGCTCACAAATGTAATATTTATTTCAAGACAACAAGGCTTTCCTGCCTGTGTTACATCACTCCGTTTGTATAATCTGCCTCATGTTTGACATGGCCATTAAAAAAAAAATCATCGACCTCAATATCATGAGCAAAGTCTATCTATTGTCTCACTTCGCGCCTGATTCAAGCCGTTGTAATTCTACTGGTGTTTATTTTCGCCCATTCCGATTCACAGCAAATACAGCGGCCCCAATGCCGCGATAGGTATACGGCTTCATTCTTCTTCGAGCATTAGCAAATCTCGGTGGTAGTAACAAAGGCGGGCACATGAAAATATTTCTCCCTTTGATTTTCGGCCTCCTCGCCCCCGCCCCCCTCACTCGACCCTCCTTCCTCCCCCACCCCCTCCCAGCTCGCCTCACGGGCGCCCATCCTCAAATATTTATAAAAGCTTCAATTTTTCAACTTCTTCGCCTTTAAGCCCTTCCCTGTGTATCCGACACGTCCGACCGGCCGCCGCTTGCACTTCATGCCGCCGGCCTCCAAACTGAATCGATAGCGGGTAAGGTTACCCTATTCCGGCAACACTTCGCCTCCCCCCTCCTTGGTCGCCTCTCCATCTTCCCTCTACCCCTTTCGAATGCCCAAATAAACATGGATCTCCCGCCTCTCCTCCATTCCCCACCTCCCAACCTTGCTGCTCCGCCATCGCACCTTCTGACCCCTTCTTGCGGGTCCATCGCTGGCTAAATAGGCGGTATCCACCATGTTCCGTTGGTGGAATTAGGAGATATCGCGTTCCTATATTTAATCATTGGGTCATAGATTCAAAATAGTACTGTCATTTGGTATTTTATGTGAAAATTTTGAAATATTTTAAACTGAAATGAAATTATAGCAAAGAAAAATATAATCAAGTTGTGCTATGTCAGTCTATTAAATAGAGACTTGTTTCTTTTTTTTCGTGAAGAATAACTATTCATATCGTCAGTTGGTTACTGTTTTTTTTTCATTTTCTATGGAAAGTTTGAATAAATTTTATAACTTTGTTGGAGACAATCAATGCTGGAAAATATTGTTCTTCTTCAGAGTTTGATCCTCAGATTTACATGTGCATAGATTTATAAGGTAATATGTACAATAGGAATGCTGCATTCTCATACTACTAAAAATAAAAATACAAATAAACGTCTTGTGTTTTATATTTTACCCGTATCTTACTTTTTAAGAACTTAGTAATTATGTTGTTAAAATTAAAATGGATTGAATTGTCTTGAAGATACTCAAACCATAACCTGAAGAATGTATTAAACATGAAAATTTTTAAGCTAGACAGAGAGAAACGCCCGCCCTCCACTGAAAAATATGGTTGTGTTTGAACTCCAGATGTATTTTGCATTTGTGAGTAAAAGAAATGATGAATGTGCTGGTATTGATGATGTGCTTAGCTCTGAGTGTATTTATGCCTTGTTTTGTTCGAGTGACGAGCAGAAACAGTCAGTTATAGTAGGTATCAATTCCCAATTATCTTTCAAAGTTGTCGAATATACTAATATACATAATTTCAATTCCACCAGGGTAGAATTTTAACCCTACAGGCCATGGTTGCATGTGTTTGTTCGCTTTTACTTGTTCAAATTCCTGAAGTAAACGGTCGTTATGGGAGCGATGACTTATGTACACGCAATGAATAGCTAAATAGAAAAATGAAATATTGTGCGATGCGAGAATCCGTATTTTACTCGGTCATTTTAAGTGCGGCTCAGTGTTTATTTTGTGTTGCAAAAGTACTGTGGCAATCCCATTCTGCATAGCAAATGTCTCACAGGCCTAGAGTGGCCTCAGTATCTCTTGACTTCCATTTACCCTCCCCCACCCTCACCTTAGCCTGCCTGATCTCCAGCTCCGTGTCGCATCGCAAGCTTGGTGGAGGGACCCCATGTACCCTGAGATAGGTTACATTTAGCGCTCTTGCTCCACAACCTCCCGCAGTGGCTGAGGTGTGAGAGAGGGGGAGCAAGAGGGAGAGAGTGGTCGGAGGGATTAGCGATCACTAGTTGGCCATCCCGATTCGAAGGATCCCCGAACCGTTGGGAGGGGCGCGGCGGACGGCGGTGGATGTATTGCCGTTCGATTCCGATTATGGGTCACGCCCCTCTGGTGGAAACAAGGTCCTCTTACTCGGATCCAATGTAATGCGATGGTAGCGTTAAGGGGCGCGACCTTAGTCGAGCTGTCGGTTGATAAAATGAGCATAGGTTTACGTAGGGAGTGAAATTTTATGCCAAATGTTCTTCGAATCCTCGAGAGTTCAATACGGATATCAAGTAAAAAGGGATGCTGTGTTAAATGAATTTCGGAAACATGCACAATTAACCATGAACAAGAAATAATGGGGGCATATTCAATTTTAGGAGTGAAACAATGATTTGTCTTCTTCAGCCTTCAATCTGTTGACCGATCCGTATACGTTCCCAGTAAGAATCTTTCATGCTATATTTATACTCTACATATCCTCCGATAATTGAAATGAGCATCTATAATTGTTGTACGCATACAAATATATATTCATCACTCTGATCTCGGGGGAATGAGCCAGTCGGTGAGGTCTGATCGTAGGTATTCATAAAACACATTGGATTTTGGATGAGCTGTTTATTTCCAGCCTTTGCTCGAGCTTTATGCTGATTTTACTTTTCTTCAGGTACCGAATTCTCCATAAGAATTCACGCCGGTATTGTGTCTTCTTTTACTTTGTCTCTCAACCCAACTCAATTTGACCACTGCTCTTTAACAATCGCTAGTTCATCGCTATCTGTTGTAGTTTTGTTTTTTTAAAGTATTTTTCAATCCTATATTTTTATTTCCGAGAGAAGCCTTCTAGCTTAGGTAGTAAAATCCTTCGCGCTGGTCGATTCACAAAATACCTTCACCCCTTCTAATTCCTTTGGCTATAAAGATAAGGTGGAACAGAGGTCTTTGGTATCTCTATCTCGACCCACATATTTGTCTTCAAGTCCTCAGCATTTTTCGTAGTGTGTGCTAAATCTAAATTCTTTCATTATTCCAAGAATCTTTACTCTTGCCAACTCAATCATCGGTCAATAATTTTTGTAACACTCCGTACGATATCGCCTAATGGAACAAAAGTGACTTTATCTTTCCTTTGTTTGGCAATCCACGCAAAATATTATTTTTTCACGTATCCTGATGAGCGTCGTGTCTGTCTCCCACGTGAGAGTGAGGGCGACGGATGTTCCACCGATGAAGCCTGCGCTCTCCACAATTCATGGACCGCTGCCGACGTCCGGAGCGAAATTTCGAGAGCCGACGGCGGTCGTGAGTGCCCACGAGCTGTCCACAAAGGCATCCGTGGGGCCTCAGGCCCTATGAAGGAACCATTCCATGGCATAGGCGATGGGATAAAAAATGGAGCCGCGTGCACACACACGCAAACACACTTGCCATTCTTCTAACGAGCGGAAAACAATGCCCCAGTTTTACTCCCCATGTGTGCTCTAAATTTATGGAACACTTGCCGTCTCACCGACAGCCGGGGGAGAGCTAATGCTGGCGAGCATGAAGGGAAAGGGGAGGATTGGGGGGGGGGGAGATTTTGACTTAAACATAAGGCAGCGTCAACAAGTTTTCCTTTTCTTCCTGCGTAACTCTTTATACTACCCCCTCCTCCCGCACGGGGTCGCCTTCCTCCCCTGCCACTCCCTAAAACCTAACCCTGCGACCATTACCCTCCCACGCACCCTTGACCACACGCAGAAATGGTCGCGGCATAACTTATTCAAGGGGCAGCCCTCGAAACACTACCGACTCGGGCCAACCATTGCTCCTCTCCACCCCTCTTCCGTTTCCCTCGAGCTGCCTCCATGCTTTCTCCGCGAATCGCTCGGTTTATGCGCTGTCAGCATAAAAAAAGCGCACACCTCAATTTTACCTCGAGCCTGGCTAGAGAAAAAGGAGCGTGTTTTTCCCCCCGCGTTTCATATTTTTTTCTCTCTTATTTTGTTTTCGTTCCGTTTCGAATATTCGTTCTGCCGCCGGTATCCTTTCCCGTGTTTGGCTTGCCGGAGCGGCAGCAGGCCGAGAAACAGCGGGAGTGCTTCCCCGTCCCCCTTTGGACGAGCGAGTCTGGGATTTGCTTCTGAATCGAAAATCGAATCACACTCCTCCCAAACCCCGGTCTCCGCATCCACTTCACGCTTCGGAGAGAGAAGTTTCCTTTTTACACGTTTTGATTCTAGCGGAGGGAATACCGCATCCCCCGGCCGCTTACTTGTGACGCTTCCTTTAAAAATTCACGAAAAAAATATTAACTTTTCTTGACCCGAACCACAGTAATAATCTTGGAAATATTTCACTGTGGGAATATGTTAGTGTAACCTTTGTAGTCAAATCCTGACATAGGAGGGAAAGTATGGTTTCTATCTCCACTTTTTACGGAACACTTTAAGACTCAGTGCATCTATTCTCGCGAAGGTGTTGATCTCTGGTGGATGGCATGCGTTGGTGAAATTTTGCAAGTCTCCATCGTTGTCATACCTCTTAGCCACTTCTGGTACGCCGATGGTTGTCTTTTCTCATATTTAATGGGCTTTTTTTGTTAAACTTAGATATCAATTGAATCGGAAAATGTTTCAAAATGGTGTGTTTCGCCTAATATTCGTATTCTTATAGATTATCATTTTAATCTCAGCCCCTTACTATTTCAGTCTTCCAACATAATTTTCAATCTGCATACCGGTTATTGTTTTACTTGTTCTTATCTATCATTTGTCTCAATTCTCTTCTAAACAATGCATGCAGTTTAATTTTACGTTATCTCTTGTCACTCGCATCACGTATTTTCCTCAAAAGGCATTGTGTACATTTGGCAGAAATTTGAGAGCATGTCATGAAATATACCGTAGACTTTTTAGTACCTATTTTAATTTTAATTTTTTACGTGTCAAACTTGCTAATTAAAGGCAAGGATTGGCGTATAGAAAAAGATGTATGCATTGGCTTTGGCGTTCGTTTAATTAATTAGAACTCCTCATACTGTGAAAGTGATTACGGTGATCCGGCAGTGGAAACGAAAAAAACTTAGGTAATACTGTCAAAGAAAAAGGCCTCTCTGCCATTACTATCTCAATCTCCACTCTTAATTGGTAAGATAAGCCCGGATCTTTTGCGAAAGGCACATCCTTGGACGAATTTCTTTCTCACTGCTCAAGACCTGGGCATGAACGTAATTTAAATCCACAGCTTAGGGCGAAGGATTATAAACTGGTGTGATTTCTCGTTGTCTAATAAAAATTTAGAAAAAATATGTTCCCCAAAATCTTGTGTGCACTTCCCTGAATGCAAGGGTACAAACTGTTGTAGTAAATAGGGGAGGAAACGGGTGGGAGAGATGGGTGGGGAGGGCGAGTTATTGAGATAAGGAGAACACGGCAAACGGAAAATAAGGATGCCCTTTAATGAGAGGAAAGGTTCGCCTTCTTTGTTTGAAAAAAATAAACCCTAGTCAACAAAAAAATAAAAAAATGGAATAAACTCGTCGAAATTCTCTTTTATCTCCGCTTAAGGCGGCGAGCTGCGCCTTTCCCGAGAAATAATAACAGCAACAATAATAAAACGCTTGCTGTATCTCCGAATAAATTACTTTTTTCCAGTCCGCTTCGTTCCTCGGGGGCGCACTTTTCAACTCTATACTCCTCAAGACCTTTTCCTCCCCCTTTTATATTTATTCCTCGAGTATTCCACCTCTCGACGCCGAATTCTTCTTCACCCGCCCTTTCTTCTACCTCTTTCCCATGCCCTTTCATTTCCTCCTCCTCCTCCTACCTGACTTCCTCGCTCTCCCTTGTTCTCCCCATATCACAGTGTGTACACCACACACTTCTTCTACCCATCCTCTTCTCCTTTTCGACTTCCTTTTCCGTTTCCCTCCTCCACTGCCCCGCATCCTTATCCCCGCATCTCCTACCTCCCGTTTTTCTACATCTTTACTTTTTCTCAATTCTCCCATTCCCTTGTCCCGACCTCCTACTTTCACCCCCATTCCTCTTTGTGAGGAGTTTGAGAGAGATAACACTTGGTATAAAATCTAATGATTTTTTCTAATTTATGATATGAAATGTCTCATTTATCCAATGGTGCCATAATATTTACCTCTAGCCACACTAATTATTGAGTTATTTGGCAAAAAAATGAATCAATTTTCCTCAGCATAAGGCACGACTATGTACTCCAGGGAGACGTAATTTAAAAATGTGGACGGTGAAATCCTATATATTTGGTCAAAATTTGAACGGTATGTACATTGAGCACTTTATTAAATATTTTAAAAACTTAAATTAATTTTTTACTATGGAACATTCTATAAATTACAAAAAATCATCAGGTTATAAGGGCATTTTCACTGTATAATTCAAGACAAATGAGTAAAGTTAAGGTTTACTTGGGTATATTTAGTTCATTTCAATGAATTTTATCTATGTTTCACCATTTATCCGGCGAAATCATTACCCAAGGTTCTTTAGACTTCTCAAACCTGCTACATTCAAGAGTTAAATTTGAATGCGGTCTCCATTGTGACGAGAGGAAAATGTCGCTCTAAATACTTTAATCCGGTATTCTCATGCCATCCACCGACGACCACCAACCACCCGACTGCGCGTACATTAGGGAATCCACCGCCGAATCTCTTTCTCTTCCTTTTGCGTCCTTTCTCGAGATCTTTTTCCTCGGCTGAACCTCTTCCTCACGTCCTTTCTCTTTGTTCTTCACACAAATGCACCCGTTTCCCTCCAAAACCTTTTTATTCTCCAATTTTCGCACCCCTTGCACGAACCTATCTATTTCCTCTTCCTTTTTCTTGATCCCTCGCTATCTCACCATCTCGAACTCCCTCCATTTCTCTCGTTTCCACTTTGGGCACTTTGGACGGTTCTTCCAAGTATATTCTTTTCTGCCGTGAATGAATATTGTAGCGTACTTGCCCTCTTACCTCGCCGAATCTTTTCAGATTGGGCACAGTTAAGAAAATTAACATTTCGGTGATTAGACTTGTAAAGTTGACTCTGCTTTAATAGTTAAATCGATAATGCCGTATTGTTGCTGATGTCTTTCACCTCTCGTACACTCATACAGTGTTTCATACACTTCTGTTTTTAGTACTCCTTATATTTCTCCACATTTGCCCTAGAATTTTGCAGTCCTCCCCTTTGAATCATACCCTTTACTTTTCTATATCATATTTGATATGTTCTTTGATTATTATCATCCATCTTCTGGACGTAGCCTAACTAACCAATTACTCATTTTTCACATATATTCATAACCAGAGGCTTCGTTCAACATTATATCATCAACCACTTTCCCTAACCATATTAGTTGACATACCTTGTACGTGACGATTAATCTTAATTAATCAGGGGATGACCTGCCTAAGTGGCGGAAAAATTAAGCCTTCACGTCCCAGCCTCTGGTCGCGGCTTCCTACCGGATAGGGTTTTGAAATAGGAAAATTGATTTGTTCATATCAAGTGTCACCTTAATTGAAGACAATAATATCCATTGCAATTATCCCAATTATTATAATAGGCATATCATTAAAAAGACTCTTAATTTAGTTTGAAGGCGATTAAGTGAGCCAAATACGGAAAACTGGGAATGGGACTGGAAATGGGAAAGGACTGGGAATACCCAGGAACGGCTGTGTGAGTGACATAAAGGATTGTGGTCATACCCTCTCTGATACTCTAGATAAGGAGCAAATGGAGGAGACTGACTACTAAAGTCGATCCTTGACACTAAAAGATAAAGACATGAAAGAAGAAAAAGAAATTAATCTCTTAGTTCCACCGAATCACGCATTCATCAATTTCTTCCACATTTCCTTTACCCCATCCCCTCATTTCTTTATTGTTGCCCAAACCCTCTGCCTCAAGTACTTACGAGGTTATGCAGATATATGCAGGCGTGGTTGCTTTTTCGGCTTGATTTTTCCATTTTTCAACTTAGTGCCTATTTGATAGTAATTGTCATAATTTATGTTTGTGGGCGAGACAATTCACTGCTGGATTAATTACGACTGAATACCAGTAAACGATAAGATTACGTTTATGTTATTATTGAAGTGAGTTGAAGGAGATTCTCAAGAGTTGTGGGAGTATTGAGAGTCTTAAAAATGGAGGGGCAAATAGGAAGCATGCATGGTTATAATAGAAATGAAAGAGTTGTATAAAAAGAGAGCATTTTGGAGGATATTATTTCAAGAGGACTAGTTTCTTTGGCCTACCTGCAGTAACTAAGCCCATTTGACATAGTCCACTCCGAAATAAAATGGCTTGATGATGTATATTCTGTTATTCGAATACCGTGTATTTGCTATTAAACGCACGATGAAGTGGAAAGTGAGTTTTGAAGTTGCAAATTATATAAATATCGTAGTGGCCAATTCATCCAAGTGAGTTTCCCTGTGTATTTCGCTAGTCACATTCTCTCTGCTAATATATCTCTCGTTCTTCATTTCTCATCTTTGGGTGTCTTGCCATTGTACGCCTATAAGTCCCTCCTCATTCGTCCCCTCTTCTTGTTCCCATTTCTCATCCGGCCCTCCGCAGATTTTTGCCCGCATCGATCCAGTTCTGCCCTGTCCTCGCGCGTTTTCCTTCTGTCTCGAAATTATTCCGAGGGCTCCCATAATCTGTTTTTGTTATTCCACTCTCTCTTTCTTTCCGACCTCGGAGAGAGAAAAAAGAATCTCTCTCTCTCCCTTCTCTGCATTTCCAACTTTGCCATCTTTCTTCGCTACTTTACGCCCCGCCGCCCTTCGGAGCTCCGCTGCCGTCTTATCCTATCCGGCCCCCTCTTCTTTTGTTCGTCCTTTTTGCCCAGTATGCAACCCATCCTCCCCCGAAAGCGTGCAAACCGGCCCAAACCCGCCTCTTTTGAATCCCTCCTCGCTATATCCTTGCCACATCTGCATTCGGCCTCCTTTGCATACTCGGGTCCGTTTTGTTGCTATTATTTCCGGAGCCAATTCCAACTCACCCTCAATCACCCACCACCCACCCTATTTTTTTCATTTCTATCCGTTCAACACGCATGCTTCCTACTCCCTTATAGTCACCGCTGGTGGTGACCAAAAAAAGAGTTTTGTTTTCACGTTGCGTACATTTATTTCCAAAAACTGGTACTATTAGCTAGGAGAATTTTTCCTCACAACGTTTCCATAGGGTCTGCCTACCGCACAGTTTTAATTTAGATGCAACCAAAGGCTCTAGTGCAATGTTGAGTCACCCATTAGTGTTTGAAACATTTAATCAGCACTAATCCAATGAATTTAGTATCTCTTGAGGTTACCATTTGACTTCAGTCAATTCAAGAAAAGAATTTTCCAAGATTACGCTCTCACTAAAGTTCCTGACTTAGAATGACTCTTCACTCAAACCAAGAAGTTTGCCATTTCTTGTAAAAACTTAGTCCTCTAATATTTATTTCACGGTTCCTTCTTCTAAATATCACGATTGACGTTAATCCAAATGTAAGTACCTAATTTGTACAACATTATAAGCCTTTGGTGATGCCGATACTGCCGAATATTGTTTTATATCTTTATGTTTTATGATTACTTGAGAAATTATGTTTTTGTGAATGTCTTAGCCAATTAATATTTTGGTTTACTTGAACAAATTTCATTATTGAAACTATTTGAATTTTATTCAATCGTGCCTAACATGGCGAAAACGATTTACATGATATATGTAAAGAAAAGTATATTGTGCTCTTCCCTATGAATGCATTGATCCCTTGGTATAAAGCGTGGGTACGTAATTATATGCCCTTCTCTCGTGCCATTGGGGTAGTAATTGTAGCGGAAACAACAAGGTTTTTGATTTTCTGAACGGATTAAAAATATCCAACAAGTATCAAACCAAATTTAAGTTCTTTTCTGGCTTAACTTTATAGAAAAGTGATACATGAAATAAAATATTGCTTTGTATATACTTTCCTTTCTCACCCTCTATCCCTTGCGTGCCCCCACCCACAATCGGTGAGTGCATGTGGACAATGAAAGAAAGATATCGAGCCTTAATAATTTACATAATTTTGCCGAAACCATTGCGTGTATTGATAAAACAGTGTGTATGGTACAGAGCTACAATTTATTTGATTGTATGAAACCGCCCGCCACAACTCACCACACATCAACACGAATAACTTCCCTTTGCAGTCCTCTTTAACATGTCGTAATTATTCTGCAAAACTCTAGGAGCGCCTCGCCGTCCTCCCACCCTCTATCTCCTCAACCTTCGCATAACTTTAGAAAAAAAAGCCCTTTAGCGGAACCATTCGCCACCCAGCTCCTAAGGTTTTGCTCCGCATCTCCCTTCGAACATACCCTGCAGCCCTTTCCGTTCGCCTCTCCAAATAAGCGCGCGCGAGACTTTGATGCCTTTGGGTTCTCGCGAAATATGCCCCAACCCGGAGCGGGACGGGGGGAGATTTGAAGGCTTCCCGGGGTGGAAGAAAGCACAAAGTGCAAGCTGTAGTTGGGGATCTTTTTGAAGAAATGCCCTGAAGGGGGGAAGAAGATGTGAGGGAAGGGGAGCGAGGGAAAGAGAGGGGATGTTTTTAAGGTTGAGCCCTCGCTACCCCGCCCCCTCCCGCCCCACTCCTCCCTCCCCCTCACCCAACAACTCCTCACCGCCCTGCCTCTGAGAGAAGAATACTCCCCGATTCATATCCGTCAGGTTGATAAATATTTGCTCCTCATCTGTCGCCTGCTACGAGTGTGGATTGTTGGGGGAGGGGGCGTTGGGAGGGGTGGGTTGAAGGCGCGGGTGGCGGGTGATCATGAAGAATGAGAGGAGGATGTGTGTGCGTTCACTGAGCCTCAAGGGCGGAAGACTGGCGAAATATGAATTCTGTAGGTATGTACCTACCTACCTACCTGGAATGAAGAAGGATAACGTGCCGCTTTTTACATCTTGTCGTACCAGTGAGTTTTTCAGTTGGGTCCCGCCATCTGCGACTGGTAAACTTCAACTTTTTTTAAGCATGGGGTGCACTGTCGAGGGAAAAAATGTATTTTATTTTTAAGATTCATGGCGTGCGTTCTTGAAAGTTGAAACCATGCTTGCATGCATACCAACTCATCACGCCCCTCCCGTTTGAAACTGCGGCAGTAAAAATTCCACTTGTGGTCATCATGACCTCAGTTATACTTCTGACCGCACTACCATAGAGTATCTCTCTCTTTTAGTATGCAAGGATAATTTCTTTCCGTCTTTCCCTCTTACGGTTTCTTGTAGATACATCACTTATTAAAAACCTCTGACATCCATGATTTTTTTTGCTTTTTCCTTTCTTTACGGTTTTCACTCCTATATAATTTTCTCAATTCATTTTAGACATAAATTACTTTTATTAATTTCAAATGTGTACTCTGGAATCCCATAGAAATTTAATTGATTTCTAAAATAATATGAATCCGAAAACTTATGACTATTATGTCTATGCACTATCTTAAATGTATTATGTATGTATATGTTAAATGTATGTATTATGTCTATGCACTATCTTAAAACTTAGGACTATTATGAACTTTTGCTGATGACTAGGGATTTATCAGCCTCCAATAAAACAAATGATTGTATCTTCTTTTAGATATGAAGTTATTCCTTGGTGATTAAAACTCAGTTTTGCTTTACCAGATGAAATCATATTCTCCCATTTCATGTATGAGTGTTCTCTGCTTTCTCATAAATAATTAAAAATTGGCGTTGGCAACTGCTTTACTATGGATTGTTGAAAATGTATGAGTTATTGGTGATCATATAATCATGATAGAAGGAAAATATTAAGTACAGTGTACCGGTTATTGCAGTACTTTAAATAAGTGGATTTTAAGTACTTACTCATGCATAAATATGTGTCTAGTCTTAAAAACTTCGTATGCTTCGTGAAAAAGGTGTAGGTACACACGGCAAATTAGTACACAAGGATCATGAACAAAATGGAAACTTAACGCAGTGTTCAGTTTATTTCTCCGCGAGGCAGTCTTCAGTCGGCAGACGATAAGATGAGCTGATTGAGTTGACTTCTTGTGACAGGGTTGAATGCTCTCTGCTTCCGATCTTCTTCGCAGACCATCTGCCTGGAAACGACGACACTAATCTTAATCTTGAAGAATGAAATCCGAGCCGTCGATTCCAGCCAGGCAAAGGGGAAACGCCACTCGAGATAACGAATAAAAACAATACGTGGACACGTGCAGTGATTAGGATCCGGGAGATGTGCGGAGGAACGTCCGTTATCTCAACGTTCGCCGGTCGGTTGAAAATTCCCCGCTCACGGGTGATTAGGATCGAGGAGCATACTGGGGCGACATCCGCTATCTCAGCACGGGCACACATTCCTTTTGTCCCCCGCGGAGATCTTGCTCTTTTTATTTTCAACGCCGCTGAATTTTTGCGGGCCTCATTTCCCCCCTTCCTCCCTAGTGCTCGTGGAGTGAAATTATTTTTACACCTTGCGCAAGCGTTCATTATCGAAACGGTCTCCGTTTTCTCGTCCTGGAGATTTAAAAAAAAAACCTTTTTATACTTCGAATCCGACGAAAGAATTGAGGGAACCATTTTTTTTAAATGCATATCCCCCCATCTCATCAGTGTGTGGAATTCACACCTGTTCTTTTTTTTGGGGGGAAAAATCCACCATCCGCTTTGTCACGCTCTTATTCCGTCTCTCGTCGGTGCAAATCGTCGCTCATCAATCTGAACCGGTGATCATGTAGTTCTGTGCGGGGAGCGAGACGAGTATCGCCTGCACGGTCTGAGGGTGAATCCGCCGTTGGCACGTCGCGTATTCCTCGCCCGAGAGAATACGTTTTCGGGGGCGAGGTTTGCCTGATCTGCAGTTGAGTGGAGAGGGTGTCTCGGAGGACTGGAGTGGTTGGCTTTAATCCGCATCACTCGCTGCTTAACCTGGTACAAGGTTTGGTGGACCTTCTCGTGTTTATAGCTCCACGGTACGGTAATGGCGTGTCCCGCGGAATGGGAGCTCTACCTATACTTCACTTCATACACGATCGCTAGCATGCTTGATGAGATTCACGATTTCATTGTTAGTGCTGTCCCACTTTCGTACTTGCTCCTTGTCGGAGCTATTAGCTATCTGCAGATCACGTTCGCCTGTTCGCTCACCGGGCGTTGTTCATTTCCGACATCACTGACTTCGAAAGCTTTCATAAGCGTCAGTGTTATTACTCTAAAGCTCTAATCGTGTCATTAATAATATTAGTGACATTGACCAGATCTCTGTTCTTTTAGTAGTTAAACGCAGCTATGTCCAAGTTTAGGTCCTCTTTTCACGAGTAGTTTTATTTTTCAGGTCACTACGCCACCTTTTTTCAATGTTCACTAGATTATATCCTTCTTCCTATCTTCATATTTTTTCATATATCACGGCCTCCAAGCCTGATGTTACGACAATTACTTCCTCCTTTCACCTATCCTGCTACCTAATTTACGCCGATAACATGTGTTACAAGAGATTTCTATTTGCATCAACATCTTGCACCTCAAAACGGATTCCCAAGGCTAATGCATACGTTGTAGAAATTATCAGTGAATTCGCGTCAAAACTTCGAAATCACATTCTGGACATTTGCTGCCTTTCCAATGCTAGCCCAGCGACGCTACGTGGATGACTGCTTCAAGGAGGGCCCCACTCATACAAGCTTCCGCTCTCGGTATCATGTCCTCGTTTGCATACCACGTCTCGTGCAGTGTCAGCCATATCGCGTGATGCGGGCAAAGGATGCAGCGACAGCCAAAACTCGGAGGGATGGGTGTGTGAGATAACCGAGGTACGCGGCAATGGAACGTGATATGTCGTTAGAAATGCGGGGAATAAAAGGTTACGGTAGGAGGATGGATTTGGAAAGAGGGTCAATAGAGAAACTGCTGGAGCGTTGGAGTATATCGGTAGTGAAACATGGTTGTATGTACTAGCACAGAAGGCCCTTTTTAGTGGAACAGTCGCTTCATCACGAACCATCTTTTATTGGGGAATTAGTTAGTCGTCGCGTTCAACTATATGGGTTCCTATGTTAGCAAACCTATACTTCCAACGCGGAAGTGTTCATCCCTCTATTCACTAAGTGAAGAAATGAAACGTGAAGTTTTTTCATCATGATTGGATTCCACTTGATTTCAAAAGAAATTTTGGATTTTATACTTCCATTCACTTCATTTATCCAGCATAACGTGGCTCTAAATACAATGGTTGAACATAAAGAATGAGAGTGAAGTCAATTTTCCACTAGGATTGCCTTTACTCTCATTCTTTATGATGAATTCTTTCCACCACATCCAGCCTGATACTTCTCTTTTTGTACAGTGGTTGAAGCGGGCTTCTCCATTGGGCTACGAAGTGTGCCAGGGTATTTTGATCCAACTTTGCATGGATTGTGAACGCTGTCGCGAAACTACTGGCGCCTTCCCGCCGTCACAAGTTAAATTTAGTTGTAATGACAGCGTTGCCTGCAATGTCCTGTCCTTTCACACCTTTCGCTCCTTAGTCTACCCCTCCCCACCTTTCACTCAGCCCTCGAGTTGGAGACTGCCGCCATGTTTCGCTACCACTACACCTTCCAAAGGCGGATCTCATCAGGAATGTGGGGAGGATGAAGTTTTAGGGTGGAGTTTGAATTTGAAGAGAGAGGGGACGAGGGAGACACTTGCGTTGGCGCATGAGTGCGGGACGGGCAAATAAAAGGAATTAATAATCCCCTTCCAGAATGGCAGTTGCGATGGAAGTGCTGACGCCGAGGAGGCGGGGATGGAGGTAAATTCGATTTTGGCGTCCGTGGGAGGAGATAAAATGGGGGGTGGGTGTTGGGATGGTCGCGTTTTCTGGTCTGGGGGCTCGGATGAGAGTTCTTTTGGGGGATGAAACGGTGGGGAAGACGGGGTAGAGGACGGGTGGTGGGCGGGAGCAGACGTCGCCGTTGGAAACAGGGAGGTTTGGGGGGGGGGGGCGAAGGAGGTGTAGCCAGGGGGATAACGAGTCGGTGATGAATAGTGGGTCGTGAGGGGAAGGAGAAGGACTCGCGTAACAGCAGAAATGTTGGTCGGAAATACGCATCGTGCTCCGTGACTCCCGGAATAGAGTCAACATGCCGTCGACTTGAAATATTGTCTTGTCTCATGACCCCCCCCCCTTTTGCCCTGCGCCTCCATCCCTCAGGATTCCTCCGAAACCTGCCCCTCCTGCTGCTACCCGCTGCTGTTTTCTTCGAAAACTTTCTTCTCTCCCCAGATTCCATCTCCTCCGATTCACGATCCAGTCCACTTCCCCTAGATTTCTAAGTTTCGCCTTCCCCTTGAAAACCTCTCCTCTCTCTTCTTCGCAGTGGTTTTATTTCATCCTCGGAGCGTCCCATCGCGTTCCGTCGGCTTGTTACCGCGTCTGGCTCGACGAGATAAGGAGCGGCAGATGAGCAGCCACGGTTGCAGTGATTGAGCGGATGTTGATGGCGCGATAGTGAAGCTTACTGGAGCCCCCCCCGCCATCCGTCCCACCGCTTTCGTTTGAAAGGGATTTTTTAAAAATGTTTCCCGCTTTCGCCCACGTAGTACGTGGTGCCATATTTTAGACAATTTTTTCCCCCGCGTTTTTGTTTTTGTTTTTACACGTCGGGCCGTTTTTACGCCATACGTTTCGTTTTTGTTTTTCGAATTTTTATTTTCATTTTTTCGCCTTTCTTTTGTTTTGATTTTTTCCCTCGCGCCTCTGCGGTCGGAGTGCAGAGGCCCCGACGGGAGTTGATGCATGATGCACCCCGCAGCTTCCCACCAATCAAGGTGGGCCGGTTCCCTATTTGGTGCGTATGTGTGCCCCAGATAATAACGAGCGGTTATAACGAATGGCAGAGAATGAGAGGGGGTATGGCGGGGTTATTTTATAAACACACCCTGTGCGGGCTTTTTGTGTGTGTGTGTGGAGGGGAGCGGTGTGGTTATTTTTTTTGTCTCCCGCTATGTTTATTCGTTCGGGTCGCATAAATTTTGTTAATCTTGCGGCGGTAATAATTTACGGCGTCGGGAAAAAAACGTGATTTTGGATTTTAATTCCGCCGGGTTCCGTCGTTCGGGGAGGTAAAAACGACTGCTGTCATTTTGCTGTTTTTTATTTTATTGCTTTTTTTTGTGTTTTGTCTCGTGAACTTCTCGCTTCAAAAAATCGAACTCGGAAAATTATGACGGGTTCGGGGGTGGGTGTTAAATGTGCGCTCAGTTGAATTCAACAATGAGGGAAAGAGAGAGAAGAGACAGCCATTTTTGGCGAATCATAAAGTAAATAGTTAGCGAGGGAAACGTTGACTGGTACGAATCTACAAGGCGGAAGATTGCTTTATTTATTTGTCTTCTCTCGATTTCAGGAAAAATGCTTGAGTTGGCCCATTTTTCTCAGACAAATTTACTGCAACGTTTTTTTTTCCCAACCGTTATCATGCGCTCCACTGATTTTTTTCTCGTGGTATTGATGCTTTATGAGATATTTTATGAAGCATGCAGGCTCGCGTAGAACGTTAACTTTGCAGGATTTTGTGACGGGGATTTCAAAATATGCGAAGCGCATCGAACCTCAATTTCTTTTTTGTAACGCTTTGTTTTATTTTTTATCACGATACCATCGAAAACTGTTGAAAAAGAGTTTTGCATAGTTTTATTCTCATTTCACGCTTGAGGTAGCATATTCAGGATTAATGATGACCCCCTTGATGGATACATAATTCATGGCTTCAATGTTATCCCATCGTTTAAATCGTGTTTGCGGAGGAGGGTTTTGTTTGCGCAATCATTTTACAGAAAGGATTAACAAAAGTGAGAAGTGCTGTAATATAATTGTTCTGGTGATAACCAAACAATCATTATGCTGTCATAAACATTATATGACTCGGATGCCAGGTAGAGGTACCCATTGTAAATGGAGGGCCTTTGTGATTCATATCAAGATTTTATACAACCACGTATACATATATACTATATATTTATTCGTGATATTTGAAAATGCCTAGAAATAGTTTCAAACATTTTATTATGGAATAATATGAGGTAAGTACTAACCGAAGATATGTGATGCTTTGAGAAAATTTTTATTGTGGGAAGTTATTTTGGCCCAACCCTTTTCGTTTCTAATTATATATTTGCGTATTAATGATACTTATTGTTTTATTACTCATGGTGTGGCCCCTGCAAATACTTAGAATATACTACCCTTGCAGTAATAACTCATAATAAAAACATTGTACAGCTCCACTATGTTTTAATGATGTCTTCCTGTTTTGACGTCTATATCGTAATTTTCTGAACAAACTGTTTCTCATGAAAATGACGCTATATACTTCGAAAGCGGTAGACAGCATACAAACATAGAGAAACTGTACAACGTTTTTATAATTAGTTTTTAATTCTTGTCGTTGCACAATGTAATACCAAAATCCATTGATTTGATACCCTTGAACTAGTTTATTCAATTATGCGCAAGCTACCTCTTCTAGTTTCCTATACAATTATTCACCGATGTCTAATGTGCTGATAAAAATCAGATGGTATTTTTGTAAATATTTGATGACTTAGCCATTAACCAGCGAAACCTAGTTTAGTGAGAAATTATAATTTTGTTCCAATCATCGACTGGCAGCTCATACCATTTATCCGTTTTCACTACCCAGGAAGTCAGTGAGTGTGCGGATGATGTCAATCACCTTCTCGTTACAGAGTTTATTATTCTGGCGTGAAATCAACTCAATGAATTCATTACGTTATGACGACAAAGGGAGTTGGTAGTAGGAAATTATCACGCATGACCTTCAGACTAGAGTGCAGATTGCTGCTCACCACTTCAAGTGGAAAAAAAACGCTCCCCTGATAATGACTGTTTATGTAATGTATGAATAATGCGATGCGATAGTTTGTCATAACTTGAAATGAAACCAAAAGTGAGTTTAAGAAAGTAATGTATTGTTTATCCACAAATTCTCAATATCGGTCGTGTACGGTGTAAGATTGGTCGTGGTGGAATCGTTACAAAATAAATTATGGAGTATTTCTAAATATTCATTTGCATAGATAATCTTGTAATATCAGCCTTATGAATTTTAGAATTGTAGTATTTAAAGTTTGGGAAACTTGCGAGAAATATTTTTTCACTCAGTATCATTATATAGAAAAGCAGCAACAATTGGAATACAATTTTGCTTCAGAGAATAGAGCACTCGAGTTGACATCACATTCCTTCGAATTTCTTAACAGGAATCAGACTTAATTTTTCTTTTTTTTTCGTCCCTACTTTCTTCTCAGCTTATGAAATCCAACAAGAAGGCGACATATGATGGGTAGGACGTACAAAGCAAGAATTTCCATTCCTGCTTCCCATTTAAGTCACATATCTCCCCATAGCTATACTTTTCATACTTCTAATTGAGGAATTTTGGTTAAAACTCCTCCGAGCTAAAAATGCATTAGCATGAAGATGGGTACATTTTTCTTGTCGGGAACCCTTTTCCCGATTTTTTTGCGACGAGTCCCACGCCAGAGTTTTTTCCCTCTCTTCCTATCTTCACGACTCCGCCGAAAAGTTTCGCTCCTGACAAGATACATCGTCCGCCTTATCATTCGTTGCCAAGCTTCCCCCAAAGTACTCACCCACGTCCTTGCACGGTGCTGTCTACCTCGCTTGTGCTCCGGTCCAATTTCCATTTTTTCCTCAACACATCTCTCCTTCCTCCAAGTACCTTTTCGCACGTTGTTTATTTATCGCGTATTATTTTTTCTCTTTTTTTCTGATCATTAATTTCCGCCCTGGTCCCTTCCCGCCAAATTAAAAGATTTTTTTTATAAATTCCGCGGCGTATTTTGAGGGTGAAGGTTGGCGAAGAAACGAGGACTGGGACGTCGAGGGGAAAAAAGGGACGTACCTACCCACATCCGTTCCCCATTCTGCCTCTCTTAGGTTGTTACTTATTTGCATCTTATTTGGATAATTTTCACTCGAATCCCATCTCGTCCGTCTTTTTTTTTAACTCTGGTAAAGGTTGGGAAGCTGGGGTAATAAATATTCAGATTTGTGCGCGCGGAAGTTGTTGGGACGCTATGGTGTTTAGGCGAATCGCCCTAATTTCTCGCCGGAAAATGGAAGGACTCATTGCCCGCAAATAATGCCGGCTGTGCCATGGAGGCCTAAATAAATAATGCTTTGTTGAGTATTATTTATTTAGACCTCCATGGCAGTAACGGAGGGAAGAAGTATAAATAAATTCGCTCTGTCTTCATTCGAGCAAGTATACGAATATGTTCCGCGTTCCGTACGAATTTTACGTGTTTGTAAAGAAACCAGCAAGGCATTTTTGTTTCTCGCGAAAATAGTAATTCCGCGGAGGGGAGTTTTTTAAAATTATAATAAGACCTTCCTTGAGAGTGAGAGAAGAGGAAATCCTCATGACAAGAGGAATTTGAAGTATTTTTAATTTGAAAAGTGCACGTATAGCTTCTACGTGCTCACATTTTTCCTGAAATTTTATTGCCTCTGAAAATTCAAAATCGTTTTTATAAACATTTCTGTGGCCCGTCAGGTGTCCGTGTGTACGACGTCTCTCCCCTCTTATGTCACAGTTTTTCATGTCTTAGTTAGACTTAAAAATTGCTTTATTAGTTAAATGTACTCTTATGATGGCACATTTTATCTAACCCTCCCACGTACTAGCCCATGCAATGGTGTAGAACGATGCGTCTTGAAATTGGTAATGCACATGAAAATTAGCGTATCCATTACAGTTATGCAGTCGAAAAACGAGACATATTACTGTTGTTGTTATCAGGGCGTACTATTTGGAGCTGCTGTAAATATTTAGGCTTAATATAGTGCAAGGAATTAATATTAAATCAAACATAGTTACCGATGTATACCGGCATGATTAATTGCTTTACGTCGTACGATCGGCTTCTTTGGTTAATTTTTTATCCTTTGAGTATGGAAGTACTAAACTCAGTGATCGAAGTTCTTCCTGATCCCCAAGTAGTCAAATAGTCATGAAGCTAGATTAAAAATACCTCGAATTATTTAAAACAACTGGAAGTTAGTACATTTCTAACATTGACTGCTATTTTTATTCTTCAACACATTGGTAGTGAATATTTTCTATTAACAAAAAATTATGATTTGGGTGGTAGAACGCTTTTAATCACGAAAAATTAGAAAAGTAATTAGAGACCCCCTATAAATTAGTGCCGAGTCATATAAGATATTGGATCTAAAGGTCTCTTTAGATCACGTATAATTAGACAATTCACGAAGGAAATACGGGGTGATAATTCAATCAAATTAAGAATTTCTCTGCAATTTCCTCATTCAGATTCACTTACCTCGTCTGGCGTGGATATCTTATTTTTCGTTTTCTTGGCTTCTCTCCAGTCCTCTCTCGGCCTCTATCGTCAATGAATGCTTTGCTGCGCCTTATTTCTTTCCGAGCTGATTTCTCGTATGCCCTCATTGGCTCGGAGCTCTTTGAGGATACAAGTAATTTAAAAGGAAGCCCTTTTTTGGAGGCATTTAGCTATCTGGCCAATTTCCCTTTCCCTCACGTTTCGATTCCATCGGTTATTTTGATTTTATTTTCACATTTCCTTGTCAGTCACCTACCATCTAGTAGCGTAGTCATCTTTCTAAATATGCACGTGTACTCGGATTTTCGACCTATTTGAGGTGCAATTTTACAGTGCGAAACCATTTTCCACCAAAAGAGGGACCTAGCCTCTGGGACTAATGCGAATCCGTTCTCAACCCTCATAAGACCACTAAAACAGCCCATCTTACAACCCACATCCCTACGCCTCAACACCCCGAGTGCAATAGCACGAACTGTTTGGCCAAAATAAAATCCATATCCCTCAGTCATGAGCTCATCTCCTTACGCTCTAAGCTCCCTTTCAGCAATATCGATATTCCATTATTGACGGTACCTAAGTAATGATCATACCTCTTATCCGTCGCATGATGATCAGCTGGAATTAGATTTTTTCACCTCGGCAAGTGCTTTAGTATTACAAAACTAAGAGCATGCAAATCCAAGAGGCTGCCTCTCCATAATTTAGTTAGTTCATTTTCCAGTCAACTTCTCCCACATTACATTGTCCCCATGACGTTGTCCCCTGGATTAAAGGTATCCTGAATCATGCAAAGTAAAGCGAAACGGCTCAGAGCAGCAATTCTTATATCTTTAGTCCTCATACCTTGGCATGGAATGTATGCGTGGGTCGGTGGGATGACACGCCTTGCCTCCTTATCCGCAGTCGTCGTATCGAACGTCACTTTCGAAATTGGAGAACTCGATCCGGTGTTGATTCTCCTTCTCTGTTTCCCTTTTTTCGTCTCTCTCCCTCTGTTTCTGGTGTATCTTGGACGGCTACATCTTGGAAATCCGCCCAGTGGGCCAGATTGCACGCGGCAGCGGGATTCTGCCACTGTGCCATCCCAACGCCATCTCTGGGAAGTTCCCGGAGGACCTCTCTCTTTAATCCTGCGATCATCACTATCTTTCTTGCTTCTTCCTCACTTCGCTTAGCTGATAATTAATGTTACTGATCGAGAGGAAGAAGAGCAAGAGCATCAATGAAGTGTCAAGGGTTTTTGAAAACAGATAAGAGCCTGTAAATCCTGGAATAAATAGCCGAAACTTCAAAGCGACTTTATTGTTCTTTTTTTTAGAATCTTGCTACCCCTGTGGAGTATTTTCACTTACGTTTTTTGATATCATATGTGCAGTAAATGGTCCACTTCTCATTCAACAAGTGTCGTGCAATATTAAAATAGCTATTGTTTCATCTTTTTTTACCAGATGTTTGCGGGTGAATGTTTATGCTCCTTGCCAGTTGAACCAGCAATTCTCGATTCTCAGCTGAATCACTGCCACCCCGAAGCCCACATATTGTATTGATGTGCTCATCATAGTTAAATTATGTACCAATATACGCAGAGAATTATTTGTTTAAATACCAAGAGGAGAAAAGCTTTTGAGGCGTTCTAAGCATTTCCTCTCGATCAAAACTGCTGCATAGGATTATTGCTCTCTAAATGTTTTCATAAATCCTCACCCATGACGTCTAAAATGCCTTATCTCTTCCTCCCTGACCTCTTGATCAGCATTTACTCAAACATTCCATCACCATTCAGCATTCCCTCACCCCTACTATTGTATTCCTCCATGCATTCTCCTTTGTTTGAATTATTGCAAGTGGAGTAAGAGATATGTTTTGTATACACAGTCGAATTATTTCATCCACCCCGATCTTCTGCCTATCTTGAAAGCTTGCAAAAAAAATGCAGAAATTATGCAGCGTCTGGTATACTAAACTGTTGAATGACTATTGTGTTGAAAGAAAATGGGATTACCAACAATAGACAGAATAGTCGTATGAAATGTTGCGCCATGCAAATTGCTCAGAGTTATAAATCATTGAAATGCTTTAGTAGAGCTGAATGTAGGCTTTTGAGAACATGGTACTGGAGGCAAATGATGAAGTTGAGGAGTGAGTAAGTGTTCAAAAGAATAAAATATGGGTAAACCATATAAATTATCTTCAGAATGACAGTTTCCGGATGTGTATACCCCACCCTGAGGCCTAACAATTTGGAAAATTAGGTAAGCGGAAAAATACAAGGAAGGCCCAGGGACAAATAAATTGAGCAGCTGAAACAGTATACAAAACACGTAGTTACATAATAGAATAGAATAGTTATTAATTATGCTCTGGGTTTTCTCATAAGAGCAAAAAAGAAAATACATATCAAATTCTGTTTTATCGAAAAAAAAAGAACAAGAAGTATACATGGCCAACATCTCACAGTGACGTAAAACAAAAATATTAATAGCCGCAGATAATTAACACTGAATTCAAAATGGAAAATATAATATCAATCAGAAAGAGATAAAAAACAAAAAATTATTTCTCAGATCATTTTGGAGATATACAATTCTAAAATAGGAAAAATTTTAACTATAGACATTTATGCTCATTACATTATTAATATAATTGTTTTTCCTTAAAAACAGATAGAGAAAAAGAATTTTCTTGGAGATAATGGCAAGAAATTCCAGAGATTAGAACCAGAGATGAGAAACAATTTAAGGTAGTTGGCCAAAGTATAGGGTGTAAGAGGTAGGAGGGGTCAGTTCTAGTGATTCTAAGAACAGAGACTGATTTGGATTTGAACATGGAAAAAAGATAGACTGGATATTAATTGCAGGAGAGAGTGAAGAGAAATATGGTCGGCTACAGTTGACCAATTTAATGATTGAATGACTGATGATGACAATGGTATCTTGTGATTAGGGAAATCCTGGGCTCGCCAATTTCTTTCACCGATACGGCTAATAAGTTCGCCGGATAAGTAGTAAGAGGCGGATCCGGAGGCTGAGACTGCTAATGGCGGATTTTCCGGGATGAACTTCCTCTCTCCTCTGAATCATGATGTTTAATTGAAATGGCTTCCGGATTTGGGCGCGTTCCTCACGGCCGTTCCATTTTTTACCCTCCGTGAGTTTCCCACTTCCATTTGAGCGGCCTGGAAATTAATTAAAAACATAGACAGAGAAAAAGGGAGGTGAGGGCATAGCCGGGTGGGGCCGTCTTGGTCGAAGGATGCGAAGCATCTGTTTTCTTCTTCGCTCTCCGAATTTATTTTTGCGATTTTGCATTCGGCGCGCCATCGTCCATAAATCTGAGTGTCGCAAACCATTTTAGGTCGTGGACTCCATTAGCCTCGCATCCCCAGCCGCTGATATTTCCATTAGCGAGCTGGAGACCTCCTTCTCTTGGAGATTTTTTGAAGTGTCCCACGGAAGCTCGATCTTGCGTCTCTCTCTCTCTCTCTGTCTCTTGTCCTCACTCGTGGAGCCCCGTGGCTATTAAATAAAAGGAGATTTGGTTATGAAAATTTCATGCCCGCTGTGAAAGTGGGGGTGTTGTGTGTCGGCGGTCTGGGAGGACTGGGTTTTGTATTCGGATGAGCGCGATGTAGGGAAAGGGCTCGGCGTGGAGGACGGAGAAACAATCGAGAGGAAGCGAAATATTTTAGCGATTCAATTTTCTCTCTCTCTTGGGGCGCGGTTGAGTGGGAAGAGGTTGTGAAGATTGAAAAAGCATTGAATTATGTCGACGCCGCGTGCACAGCTCGTCGGCGGCTCCGCAATAAAATCCATCCCGCCGCCGCCGCGAAGATGAAGGAAGCGCATTCTGGTGGACGGATTTTCGATAAGGGCATCCGTCCCCGGCTGATGTATGGGAATAATTGAGTGAAACGTTATCATCTTCCATCTCCTCAGATCTATTACGAGCGCTGCGGCGGTCGCGTCGTGTGCAACAACGGTGGACAATTTTTGTGGACGTCCCCTGGTTTTTATTTTGTGTACTTCGACGAGACTCCGCGCCGTTGGAGGTGGATAGATATTCTGTCTGCGTATCTTAGTCTTGGAAAATTATATTTTTCTCGGGATTGATGACATTTGTATCGAGGGCTCTCAATACGATTTGGACACTTATGCGATGGTTATATTTCTCGCGTCGGAATGAGAGCTGTCTGGTTTTCGCGGTTGAGCACAGTGCAGATTGTCGCCTTCCCCGAAAGGGTTTTCGTTCATTTTTACCTGCTGAGCTGTGATCACTCAAGATAATACTGTCGCCCTCGTTGTACACTCCGTTGAAAGTGATAGGTCTGCAACCAGGATAGTTTTTACGTTTTAAAATTTCGATCAGTTTCCCTCCTTGAGAGAAATATATTCATTTTACATACATTTGCACTATGGGAGAGTAACCAACCGTAGAAATATTTTTGCTGTGTTGTGCGAGATTCACGGGGAATATCTTACCTGTGAGTGGACAGATTTTTGTCAATTTGAATGAGTGGCCCCTTACTTTTTTAAAAATTTAATTGCTTGTTCAAGAATTGATGTGAATCAATGGATTTCAATTAAATTTTATTACCCCTCACAATAAATTAACGGGCTTAAACATTACAGAGGTTACATTATGTGCAGAGCATCGCATTTAGCTGGTGGCGAATTTGTATGAATGATGGTTCCAGTTCTCCCATTTATCCTTAACTCCTCCCTTGTGTAAAAATGCCCCTAATTGAGAACCTGTGATTTAAATAAATTATTTTCACTCCCGTTAAAACTGTTAAAATGATTATTACTTAGTTTAAAGCAATTTCTCAATAGCTTGTGTCCAATAAGTTCGCTAAAAATATGATTATTCTATATGAGTTCAACAATCATACCTATTAGTCTAGTGTTATTGATTTATCTATTTAACTCAAGACTGAGCTCTGTAATGAAATATTACTGGCCCTTTCGAAGCTCAGTGTATGAATCGGATGCTGAAGTACAATATTTAAAACCTTTACAATTACTTTACTGTCAATTATTATTCTTCTTTTAACTATAGTGTTTTCATAGACATCTCGTACCACATGTGTTCATGCGTTTATTCAATGTAAGGTGCAAATTCTAAAAATAACTGAAAAATACTCCAGCTATTGTCATATTTTTCTTCCAAAATCCAAATTTTGTAGGAAATATAGAAAACCGGTTCATTTCAATTTTGTTTTACCCATTAAATTTCACATACTTCCTATTATTTGCGTTTTAAATATTTCGGGGGTTAATTTTGATGATGATTTTGCGTTGGTCTAAAATTTTCTTCTTTGACTGTGTCTTCAGAACGATCTAACACTCTTACATTTTTATTTGCACCCCATGTCCGATGAACACGAGTGCCAACCAATTACAAAACTCACCGTTGTCTCGTTGATATATAGAGTAAAGACCACTGCTCTCGGTTCTACGCGGTGGATGTACGAACGAATTCTTTTTCGGGAATTCTTTTTTTACCGTACGCTCCGTCCCGAATGTTTTTACGTCTTTCAATTGCTTATAAATTGGAAACGGGGCGGCGGGAATGTGCCATTGCCTCTCCCAGGACGATCATCGCGTCGGAGGTTGGGGAAATAAATGCATTTTCTCACAGCAAGAGAGCGGGAGGCACCGCTTCCGAAACATACCTAATACTTAAGTGGAATCGTCTCTTCCCCGGGGAAGGAGATAAAAACTCCCCACGGAAGGTCTATCTGCTCCCTTCCCGCCCGCACCCGCGCGCGTGGGGCCGCACCTCGCCACTCGCTCATCCGCCCACCCAAGTTCCATCCTGCTTCCGCCGCCGTCCTTCCCCTCCAACTTAAACCGTCCTGGTGCCAGTCTCTTCCCATTTCATCAGAAGTGGTTCACAGAATTTAATTGGGTTAACATGTCGATCGCGGGGATGTATTGGCGGGAGTTGTTGCCTAGGATCGCATAAGAGAGGTGGATGTCACTGCTGCCGTCTTTCCACCAAGGCAATGCATACTAGCGAGTGGAACTAAGAATATAGCCATCTCGACTTTTTGCCATTTTCTCCCCGATATGCATCTTAGTTGTCTTTTATTCCTATTTGCGTGCCTTTGCCAATTCATATGATCCGATAAAGTAGCGGTCACTGATTGGTTGATGCCTCCATTGCATTTCAGCCGTACTCGAACTCAAAGGACGTTTTTTGTTGCCCTATGCTGATATTTCATGCCGTAGCCTTGGAAATGCTTTCAAAACTTATTGATGGATTTTCAGAATATATAATTATGGTCAGTCTAATAACTTTCTTTAATTTTATATGTGACAAAAATTGGCCACGCGCCGCGTCTTTCTGTGATGATTCCAAATTTTATTATATTTTATTTTACTACCCCGAATACAGTGAATTTGGCCAATATATGTAGGGTAAAAAACAACTGAAGAACCCAAGCACTCATGCCCTCAGTGGTAATAATTCCATTCTGGCTGGATTCAAAACCGCGACTCTCGGTTGAGCATGGAGATTGCCACATGGAGATTGAGCATATTGGTACCCGGACTTTATCCCGTCGCCACCGGGGCCGGAAAACGGGAAAGTTAAGCTTGTTCCAGAAATATAGGTATTTAACCGCTACTGGCTGCGATACAGAAAAATATCTTCTGGCCCATAGAAATGATTATTTATATTAGATTAATATATAATGGAAGTTCGAAAATTGGAATGGATGATTTTTTCAACTTTTTATCTTCATGAATGGGTCCCACGTGGTAACACCTCAAAAAATATAGAATGTAATTTTGTGAATTCTCCTAAAAGCCCCTATCTCTGCTACCATTTCTCTCTTATTGTTCCTCATAGTACCAACACGAGATGAAGTCAGTAGGTTTCCTTTCAATTTTCCACTTCTCTGACTCCTTAAATTGCATTATCATGTTCAGTAATTATTTTCAAGATGTGCCCTTATTAATTTTCCAAAAGTTTGTGAAGTCAATGAACTCCATTGCAAGAAAATCTTTGGTAATCACACAGACTCGCTATATTTATTTTCAAACCTTCTGCGGTTTGCCACGTCTAATTAACAAAGTCCGAAAGATTTCAAAAAGCGTAATCTCCCTAGTAGTATTGCTTCCCGTTTTAGTTTTCTATTTCTCCTATGCATTGCTAGTTAACCTCAATGATCTTTTTCAATTATGATGTTACCACAGCGTAAGTATCGGTACCCTTCTACTTTATTTAGGTTATAATTCCATGCACATACACATTGCAAGCAGAAGAGTCTGCATGAATTATGTTCGATGTTCATTGTATGCTGCTTAATGCTGATGATAACTCTCTTCAATGTAGTTTTCATGGGGACTACACATATAATTTTACTTCTACTAAAGTATTCATGGAGATTGTGCTCAGTTTGAATATAATTTTGAGAAATATTCCTCTTACTGTTGTACCTTGATCAATTCTTGGAATTTAATTGAGGTTCCACAGTTTCATATTTCCGGCTTTCATTAATTGGTTATACTCTCGAAAGAATACTTTCCTGAGAAACTCAATATAATTTCGGGCAGTGAGAAAATGTAAGGACTGACGGTAAGTTTTATCGGGAAAAAATTACTTTTAAATGTCTTGTTTTCCAGTGAACTTTTCTGGCGTCATCTTGTAATTAACTCCAAAGAAATCATTTAATGCACTGCCTCTTTGGTTCAAAGCCAATTAAATTGTACAAAGCCGTCACTTTTTTTGCGAAAGGCGCCTCTGGAGAGGAGCACACCTTTTACTTGGAATGCAAAAAAAGGCTCTCAGCCATTCATGAGGAAGGAGGACGACACAGGCTCTGGGGTGAGTGGCAGACACGTGGATAAAATAGCAGAAAAAGGAAATAGCTCCATTAGAAATCGCTGAGAGGGCCTTCTGGCGCAGGAAAAATAAGGAGGATTTTGTTATTATTTCACATCAAGAATATTTTTACTCAAAACAAGCATCTCAAGTCTAGAGAGATAAATGAGAGTCTAGAGAGCTGTTTCATTAGCCTTACGCAATCACTTTTTGATTTTAAGGCTTCTAATTTTTTTAAAAGATGCCTGTATTATTTTCGTCATCATCTCCCTTCACCTTTCTTCTCTTTCTGATGAAAAGGCTTCGTAGCTCTTTTATTTTGCCCAACCTCCATGAGCCATGAGTTCAGGAAAGTATCGCAAAATACCAACTATTGTGCCAGGGTGTGCATGCTTATGCAGTTCGAAAAACGACTAACTTGACTTAAGAAGATGAATATAAAATGTTTGGAAATGTTCTCAACTCAGTCTGAATTGTGTAATGGGTAGTTATGAAGAACATTAAAGCAGCGTTTTTTGGTGAAAATGAAACCTTTTTATCTCATGGTTTTCAGAAGTTAGAGTAAAATGTCACCATGCCTCTCCATTTTAAGAGCGAATGAAATGACAGGTTATTTTGAGACTAAAATAATTGAAGTTTTCAGTTTCCCTAATTTAACTATATGCGCAAGCAAATTTTTATGCTAAAAAAAATAACGGATAACCTTGACAAAATTATCAACCGTTGAGGAAAATATCTACCCCTCGATGCGTTTGCACACCGACAGATGATTCCATGAAGAATTTTAAATAATCGTATCAAAGAGTACGAAATCTGTGGAATTTAACATTTCCCAAATTAAATAATGAGAGGATGTTGAATATAATATATTATAGCTTGCTGACACGTGATACTATCAGTGCCCTCGCTTTTTCTCACATGATTGATGTTGATTAGGTTGAGAATTGCTGAAATTTTGTGTTAAAAACTTATAATTCACTCTTGACTGGAGATCGGAAAGGAAAAAATGCATTCTCGCAGTCCAGTGGAAGTTGGACTCGAAGGACTGGGAGCTGGTGCATTACCGCCAGAATCCTTTGTTTTTTCAGCAGTTTTTTTTAGTGTTATGCCCGCAAATGCTATCTTCTTTGAAACGATTCTCTGTTGGTTTTGCCTCCCATATCCCTCTGCATCAACGCAATCTCTCTCGTCCAAAATTGGTCTTCCCCGTTGCCTGTTCATCCTTCCCCAAGCATCCGTGGCTGAGGAAGGAACTTGAGGTTAGGCAGCTTCATCCTTACACTTCCCTCTCGCTGAGAGCTCTAATGCCCCTGACGTTTATGGGTTGCGCTGAAGAATGGTTGCGGAACCCTTACGTCGCTAATTAAGGATCTCCGCCACCCGTTTCGCATTTGTCTCTTCCCATCGCCATTCTCTTGTTTTTCTCCCTCCCTCTCATTTCCCCCTTTTCTTTATCACCTCCTTTTCTCTTCCCAATCCCTTTTTACCACCCCCTTTTTTCCCTATTTCTTTGTTTTGCTATGACTTTTACTGGTCCCTTCCTCTCTCTTTCTCCCTTAAGTCCGCCTGATTTTCCATCGTCCTTCCCTCGCCCACATTTCTCGCCACCTCACCCTTCATCCCTCCTTTCCAACCTCCCCATCCTCCCCCAACCCCGTCGTCCTTCCTCGCCCTTGTAATTTCTGCCCACCCTCCTCTGCCCAGCCCCAATTGCCCTTATTTATCTGTCCTTTTTACACCGAATCCTATGGAAGTTGTTCCTCACCTTTCTCCCGCAAGTCCTTCCGGCAGAGCTAATTTAATATAAATTACATCTCTGGTTTTCATTTTATTCAGAAATAAATAACCATGGGCATGATTTATAAGTTAGGTGATAATCTTAATGTTAATTCTCCCCCTGGAAGCGCAGCCAGTTGGCACGATCGTCGTTCATGCATGCGGACTGTTTGCGATGATACGATAGCGCCCCTGACGCTGAATTATTATAGCTGTTGCACTGCAATTGCGTGCTTGATCTTACCACAACATGCTTACTTTGTCGATTGGTAAATACATTCGTTTCTTAGGGATCTTGTCTAAGCAATCTTTGAGGGATGCTTTATCTATTTCAAGGCGGCAAGAGAAGATGGTGGTTTGTATTTAAATGAGAAATAGTCATGTACTCTTACATTAACCTTTCATGCAGTAATTCGAAAGAATTCGAAATATTCACTATTCATAGACTCCCACCATTTACGCTGCAGTACTACATGGCATCTAAGGTCCCATTAAAGTTGTTAAAAAAATAAATGCTTTTCGAGGCATACCACTTGCAGAATGGAGTTATTTTGCGGAGTGCTGCAACTCTAAAATTTTAAGGTGGTCATAAAAATGAGGGTCAATGGCCGAGAACGGCGGTCTTGCCCTTTTTACTGCCCTCTTCTCGACATTCCATCAAAAATTTACATGAAAGTTTGGCCTCATAAGCCATTTTATCAAGCGATTTTACGTTTTTCCAAACTCCCACGAAAGATCTGAGATAGGGTAAAATATTTCAGCTCGCAGCACATTACCACTACATATTTCGATGCTCGATGGATGGGGTGATGTAGGCTCACCATTGAATTTTATGAAGTAAATTTTGCACGGTTCTTGTATTCTACTAGTTAAAAATTCGGTTCAATTTTACCATAACATTTTTTATATCTACCTACTAACGTACGAGGAGTATACTTATTGGTACCTTGACTTCCTTGAAATGTATTGCTTAAGTCTTCTCCTTCAAATCTTCTTGTAAATCAGCAAACCTGTGGAAAAAATTATTTGAAAAGAGTTCTTCAATGGTTTCATTCACCACACTACGTTGAATATAAAAGTAATGAATTGAGTCTTTAAAGCTTGTTTGGTTTTGGTACCATTTCTGTGTCTTATTAATAGTTCGAAGATTGTACGAGTTGGAACAGTTGGAGCTTTACGATTGTAATTTGTTTGATCCCGGTCTTATAAATCATTTAGTTTTCTTTTTAAGTCTCGCATTTTTGTTTCCCTTAGCGGATGGAACTGTTGGATTTTCGTGGCGCGACTTCAGCCGAAGTAGTTTGAGCCAACATTCGTTTTAACTGTGAATGAAGAGTTCATTGTGTGTTGAGTTTTTATGATGATGGCACCCTGTTCCAGAGCAATGAAGTTGAGTTATTAAAAAATGACGTCAAATTACGTCGTTAACTGGCTGACTGAAGTACTCTGTGTAAAGTCACGGGATCTCGGTTCGAGGCCTGGTAATTGCGAACTATTTTTTCCTTTATGGAAATTTTCATTTCATATATATTTTTTTCTTTGCATATTTATTGGAAATTCTCTTGAAAATCAGCCATTTGCCATCTACAATTAGAGAACTATTTGCAAAATTTTATTCTCCTTTATAGCTCAATTTTCGTTGCAAATTACGCCTAAATTTTGTCGCACATTCCCCACATTAATAATTGCGTTACGAGAAATGCTTTTTTCTCCATCAATGGGGGATATTTTGAAATTGTCGAGCCCTTCCGATGGCTCTCTATCTTCTCATTCAAATTATGTTTGTGCAACTTATTGGATCGCATGATCGGGGAAAAGTTTTCAAGTGACATTAGAATTTGAAAAACTTACTTAAGTAAAAATTAGTTAAAATCATCTTGCAAGACATAGCCAACAGCAAAGGCATGTATTATTTAAATTTAATTTCATATGTTATGTTATGTGCTGATACGTGAACCAGAATATCTTTTTTTCTCCAGAGTTAAAAAATGGAAACGAACTGACAAAATGCGTCGCAAGAATGCATAAATAAATCGTTATTTGAAGATTTTTAATTAATAGCACTGGAAATGAAAGGCCATTCGCATTTTGTGCTCACTTCCGAGCCGGAAATGGGGTCGCCAAAATTTCAAGATAACATGCCCCAAAGCATTCGGAAAACCTTCTTCGAAAGAAGGGAAACTTTTTTCCCTTTAGCGCCACCAATTATTAATCAACGTAAGCTCCGGAAAGAGAAACTTAATACCAGTTTGAAACACGCCTTAGAGGAATTTCTTTTCGGCTCAATAATTTGGGGAAACTCGGCAACATTTATTTACAGATAAGTACTTAAGAAGGAGAGATCCCGCGGCCCCTCAAGTTGGTTCCAATTATCTCCGCTCTGTCTCTCTCCCTCTCGCTCGGTCCACCCCTCCCTTATGTTTGGTTCCCCTCTCTCTACCCACCCTTCCCACTCGATATACACCCATCCTACCCTTGCAGTATCTATATGGACCTCTCCTACCCAAACGCCCCGAATTTTTTTCCGTATTTCTTTTTTCTCTAGACCTTCTTCGCGGCTATCGCCGTCCGCTGGTTCGTTTCCTACATCCCGAGCCATCACCTTATATTTTCTCTCTTATCTCCTACTTTTCCTTCGAAGTCCCCCAGCTCTTCTTACCCTCTCCATCTCTCTACTTCCTTATCTCCTTTCCCAATCTTCCGATTGCCTTTTGCCCGCTTATTTCGAAACCCTCTTCCTTCCTTCCCCCATTCCCTCTCGTCTCCCCACCCTCCCAAACCTACCCCATACCGATCCCAGCATCCCTTGTTTTCCTTCCGCCTGTCTTCTCGCCATCCTAGGCTCCAAATCCTTCCTTTTCCTTCCCCCTACGTCACTTCCGCACCCCCTCCCATCCACTCTTTTGGCAAGTGTGCTCCTATCCTTCCTCCTCCATCCCGAAAACCCTCCCCCTTATCTCCCTCTCTCTCTCGTTCCCTCTACTCTCACCCCCGCATCTCCCTCTGGCACTTAATAAACTGTTGTTGGCCTTTCTTTTTCCTTTATGTGTTGGGGGGAGGAAGGGGATTGGGTTGGCTGGGAGGCGTGAGTTTAGTTTCTTTGCAAAGAGTTGGTGAAGGTGGGCGGTGCAAGGAGGCGACCCTGTAGTACCCATTCTCTTTCTTCCTCTAGTTCTCTTTCATTCCTATTTTTTCTCAGATTTGCTTTCTCCCTTGTCCGTCTCTCTCTCATCTCTCCTCTTTGCTTTCGTTTCGTATTTGCTTTCACTCCTCTTCTTTGTTCTTCCATCTCACCTAGAGTTTGTGTAGGTGGATGGTAGAAGGAAGCGATCCCAGTGTACCGATTCTATTTTTTCCGCAAGTTTTCTTTGACCCCGGTTACTTTGTTTGCAAGTTCTCATCAATGTCATGTCTTCCTTTTCCCACCCTCTCGCTTCTTTTCGTCTTTCTTTCAATCTACTGTTAGCTTTCTCTGGTCCTCTCTTTCGTCCTTTCATCTCACTCCTTCTTTTTGGCACAGCTACCAGTTTCCCCAGCTTGATCTGCCTTTCGTTGTCCAGAGTCTCATTACTGCTGTTTTATGGTTCCTAAGGGTGGAGTGGGTTTGATTTCCCACTCTCTGGTCTTCTATGCATTCTGAGCGCTAGGTTTTTGTGCCTATTAAAGCCCTCCCGAAATGTTTCAATGGATTCTGTGCAGCCTTGAATTGTAAGGGACGGAGGACAAACTTTCATTGCAGAGTGACTAGGAGTAACTACCTTTTGTCCTACTCACTGATACCAGTGCCACAGTTTGAGTCATGCTCTGCGAGCACGAGCTAAGTGTATTGGAACTATAGCACTCGAGGTATTGAGGATGAGGTTAAGTGTTGCGGAAGTGAAATACGGAATATAAATTATGTTACATCTAAACCTGTTACAGTTGTCAAACCTTGGTTTGAATTCGGTAACGACCTATTTTGTACGAGGAACAGCTAATTTCCATTTTTTTGGGTAACAACTATTTAATTGATTAGACGATTATTACTGGAGGCCACCGAAAACTTAGGTCATATGCACCTCAGAGGACAGGTTGGACTGTAAGGAAGGAAATTTATTGAAATGAGGACGGGTGGAGAGAAACAGGAAAGGTGTCAAAAGTGACCACCGTTTAAACTATCATATTATAGACGGTGCAATACACTAGAATTTCTTTCCACAAGGAACCTGAGAAAGTACCGGCATTCCATTGAAAATTTCCGCCACACCCGGGACTCGAACCAGAGCCCTCGGGATAAGCAGCCTGTTATTTAGCCACCACACCTACAAAATCCTCACAACTGTTTAAGCTCTTTTAACTGTGAATGTTTTTCTAATTTCCGAGTAACGCCAGTTTCTAGGAACTTTATTGCCTGATGATCAGTGGGTAGCGAACTCGTTTTCGTCCAACACGTCGTTGATCTTCAGCGTTTATCCTACCCAGCTACTCAAATGGTTAAATTCCTAAAAGGCGAAGAACCGAGGGAAATTTGTGGCCCGAGAAGAAGCACGGCCGATTCCAAATATCACGCGCCTCACTTTGGCAGTTTCAATTGATCACGTTTCTCACGCTTTTTTTATGAATACGCTTCGCTGCACGTTTCTCTGAAGGCGTTGAAAAGTTGGAACCCTCCTTTTTCTTTCCTTTCGGACGGGCTTCCTCTCCCAACCCCTTTTCCTCTTGATCACCGGCCATTTTACCCGGGCGAGAATTAACTCGGCTGTTGATAGCCTTCAAATAATATATTATCAATCCAATTCTCCTTTTCCCTTTTCCCCTTCGCTTTAATCTCTCCGATCTCTCGAGTCACGTGCTCCGCGGGAAAACATTCCTCTTTTTCTCGGGTCCATTCGTCGTGACCTTCTCTCTCGCACTCCTGCCTTACCTCCGCCTCATTCTCACCTCTTTCCTCAACCTCCAACACCATTCAAAATGCTGCGTATTTGGGTACGTAGTTACCTTTCTCGAGCATTTGGTTCAAAAAAGTATAATTTTTTCATTAAAATTCGCTGTCTAATTTTTTTTTATACCAAAATAATTCATTTAATTAAGTACGTTTTATGATTTCCGAAATATGCACCCAGTAAGATGGTAATCCGCAGTCACATAATATACATATTATCCCAGATAAGGTCTACTGAAACAACGGCCCCAAGGTGTAAACAAGAGTACAACATAATTATCGCAGAGCGACCCAACAACACACCACCGAGTGTTCGCTCAAGCCATATCTAATGACCCATAATCGTACATTTGTAGATATGGTCAGAATATCATTGACAAACAAGATGTATGCATGTCAGATGTAGCGGGTAGCTACCGCTCTTCTTCAACAAAGACTCCTTCTCCTTCTTAAATGGTCATAAGATCGATTTTTGTAATGTTTTGTGTATTTTTTTGTTCCGTGTCAGCAAACTCGGTGAAATCCAGCTTAAAATAATGAATCCAAATACTTTTCTACTGTTTAATATGCTGTTTAAATCCATAGTAGCCATTTTAGAGAATTTGTCCCAAAAAAGCTAATTTCATTACAATTTGCGGTTATATTTTGAAATCACTATCAGAGTATATAAGCAGAAGATTAAAAAAATACTGTAATTAACACTCATCATATCAACAAAATACTGTCACATCGTTTGATATTTCCATCAGTCCCAGTAAGTGAATCTTACTAATGGTTACGTATAAATGTTAGTAGGAAATAATAACCTACTTTTACAACTACAAAAGTTTAATTCAATTCTAAACAGCTTGTTGCCGAAACGATTTCTTTGCTTTAGTTATTTAATATGTTAATATTTTATTCTCATTAGAAAGTGATGTATTTAATAGATATAAACCCTCATTACAAACCTTTTTAGCCTTCCACATAATCAAAAGTTTGGCGGCTATGGACATTTTTCCAGCTTTTAAGCCCAATTACTGGAAAACGTCTACATTAGGTTTAAATTTTGTGATTAAAAATGGAATGCTGAACAAACGGAGAAGAAACTTCTAGAGGCTTTTAAGATGTGGTGTCATTAAAGAATGTGTAAGCTAAGCTGGGCAGAGCGAGTAGCAAACCAAAAGGTACTGAGAAACGTGAAGGAAAAATGGAGCTCTGTGGAGAATAGTAAAATGAAGGCGATGGGATGGATATTTCATGTACTGTAACATGAAGGACTGCTGAAAGGGATGATAGAGTGCAAAAGGTATAGAGGAGGAAGTAGACTGGAGTATGGAAAGCAGATAATTGAGGACATGGGACGGTTTTTGGAAATGAAGAGGATGGCAGAGAATAGAGATAGGTGGAGGGCTGTTGCAAACAAACTCTGATAGATTGACAAATAAAGAAGGAAGATCAAAAATGGAAGTGAATTTGGAATCACTTATCCCGCTACCCCCGATGGACCAAGTTATCACGGGTGAAAAACTAATGAAAAATGATGGCAGTTAAAATCATGGTGAATTATACGGGAGAATTTTTACTTTTTGCTGAAGAAATTCTCAGGCAACACCCTGCGTCTATGCGTGTTAGTGCCAATACTGATTCAAAAACGTGTTCTCTCCTCCACCATTTTCAGACGCGCTCCCTGTTCCCGTTGTAAGTATTTCGGATTCCTTCTCCGATGGCATTCTTGACAAATGTTTCGTCGGGATAAATCCGCCGCCTTAAACTCGTGCCTCTTGCGAGTGGGTATCGGGTTCGCGAAGCTGGGCGCTCATTCGGGAAAATCGTCAAGGTGACGCTTTTATTTCTATCGGATGGGAGGAGGGCAAGGTGGTTAAAAGGATGACAAACACTTTGGTCCTCATTTACGTTCTTGAGAGACTTGCCGTAAAAATTCAGATAATGGGACTGACCCAAGGCAATAAACACTAGGGAAAGAAAAACACTAAGAGAGGAGTTACACGAAGTGGACTGATGATTAAAATTACGAACGAAGCACAGGCAGGGCCTGCCCAAGATGGACGTTGGGCGTCCTCATCTTTCATCCTCTCTCCTGGCCTTTATATTTTCATTTAATTCACGTGACCTTTTGGTTTCCTGCTTTATCTTTATCCTTGGATTCCTTGATATCCCGGATCTCTGCTCCCACGCATTATATTCTCATACCACCTCTCTCTCATCTCCGCATACTGCCACTATTGAAAGTATCTATTTTTAAAGATGCCAATATTTTTTTGTGTTGTAATTCGCCTCATATCATACATACCTCGTCGTTATCGGCGTTTATGGGACCAGATTCTGTAATAGAAGGTTTCTAACCCTAATGAACACGTTTTCTCAAGCTTTAAGAACACTCCGACGAAAAAGTAAATAACATGGGTTAGTGATGAGAATTGAAAAGCCCCTGCTACTTGTTAAATTTCTTCATGCAACCTTCCGTTTGCGCTTTTGTTTGACATGAGATTCATGTGACCAATGAGTCCAAATTTTCCTTCTCTTTCTTAATGCATGAGCGACACTGAAGAGTTTAACTATGGTCTAATGGTCGCGGAAAAGATGTTGCTATCACGCCGCAAACACTTGCCCTTGCTCACATGAAAAAAAACACACTAATGGATATGAATGATGGCTATACTAAATAATCTAAATAAAAATTCATTCAATCGAATTTTTATTTAGATTATCTAGTGGCAACGTAGTATTTGTCTCTCTTTTGTAATAACCCTTAAGATTTGAAGTTCACAATTGAAAGAGATACTCTTGTCACCGGTAGTTGCAGTGAGTAAATCAAGCATTTTAGTTGTTCTTCTATAAGACAGAAAAATAAGATACTTAAGTTGCAAACACTGACAAAAGAAAATGGAATGTGACCGAGACAACGTCTAAATATTCGGCATTGATATATATTAAAGTGACTGAATGCAGAATGATAGAGAGTAAACAATCTAGGTATCTATAGTTGTAATGAAGGGGAAGAAGATTGACGAGTAAAATTGCACAATATTTGCCCAGTGGTAGCGTATAGTAGCTCAAATAATGATGTGCTGTATACCGAGAAATAAACTCTGTGCTACTACTAGTCTGTACAGATCAGATCGATTATGACGTGATTCAAAAGTTCCGTCTGCAAACTAAACTCACAGGCCTTCTTCGAGGAGAAGCGGAAATACATATGGTCTGATAATTAATTTCTTTTCTCCACGAACCGGACTGAATAAAATGCAAAACCTTTGCTATCGGCTTTCAACGAGACCTACTTCTTCTTTAGAGCATTTTAATGCGGAATGTCGGCAATCGGGATTGTCTCAAATAATTAATTGCACCGCTTTCTTTTTTCCGGCTACTCTACCTCCCAAGTTTCTTTTTAAGGACGATTCAAGACTGAAGTGGCAAATTATTAAAAGAAACTAATGAACGGGATTGCTCGGGTCCCCCATTATCTATTCCCTCTACCCGTTCCGCCCTTTCCGTCTCTGCCTCTCCGGCATCGGCCGCCACATCTCAGATAAAAAGAAGGTAGAAGAAGCCCGGGTCTCTCTCTTCCTTATCGATCCTCTCTCCCCGACTTCTTTGCGAATGAAATCGCCAATTTGGCATTCCGTTTCTTGAGCACCGTCCCTCCCTCCTCCGACACCACTTCTTTTTTTCTGCCATCCACTGCTTCCTCTTTTCGGTACCAAAAGTTCATTTGAACGGGGGCCGTGAAATTTTCACTGTGATCCGCCCTCGGACGTTTGGAGTGCTTTCTGCAGTCCTTTCAAGGTGGACGGGGTAGGACTTAACCTCTCCTGCCATCTCGCAGAAGTCTCTCGTGCCGAGTGGGGGGGAGGGTTTGAATTCGAGGGCGTGAGAGGGAGAGGGGGTGGATCCGTGAGGCGTAAGAGGGACGGAGAGTGGAATTTTGAGGGCCGGCGAGGATAATCGTGGTGTGTGGGAGGAAAAGAAGGGGTGGCCGTGAGTAAGTAGTGGACGGTAAGTAAATCTCAAACATCCCCAAGATCAACCATAAGGGTTGGCGCGGTTCGTTGGGAAAGAGTAGGGTGGGCAGGACGGGAATTTTGCGAGAATGGGGATTTCGGGAATGGTAAGAAAAGCGGTAAAGAGGGCGAAGAGGATACTTGAAGGAGAGTCCTGAAGAATCGTCTTAAAAAAAGGCGGAAAGAGCGTGGTTGGGATTGGACGAGCTATGAGACATGGGGAGTTGAGGGGTTTTCAAGAATAGTGGTGCAATCAAAGGGTCCTTCTCTATAATGCCCGTTTCCCTTTTCCTTCTTTTTATATCGCTCGATCTCCTCTTCGCCTTCTGCCCTCCCCCACCTCGTCGTCACGAACCGCCTGCACACACATCGTCAATTTCCTTTTGTCCATTTTCTCTCCTCGCATGGAGCTTCCCTTTGCTCCGAACGATTCAATAAGCGGCGATACATAGCGCGCCTTTGGGTGATGAGTGCGTTCCGGCGTTTATGAGCGATAGTAATTCCGCAAAGGGCTGTTCAAGAGCGTGATGGAAGAGAGAGGCTTGAGGGAAACATTTCAATGGGGGCGTTGTCTCCTTTCTCCTTTTCTACTCTCGACGAATACATACATATACTCAGGTTTATTTTTTCCCCGCGATCCCTGCCTGTCGATCTTATCACGCATTTAGGACGAAATATACTATTAACTTAATCTCCAGCATTTTGCGGTCTTTCCATTTCTATCACGTAGGATCAAGTCCTGTTTCCCTATTTGAACCTCTCACTCGTTTTTACAATAGTCTCTTTCCATTTTGCTGAATTTGTCTCAGTTTATTCCCCTTTATAGAATCGTATTCTGAGTTATATTTATGGTTGGAAAATTAGTACTTTGAAATTGCGGAATTTTTTAACAAATTAAACTACCTGCGTAATATTTCACACATTATTTTTGAAATCTCTACCGATTTCCACAGTGCGTTCTCATTATTTTTCAGAGAAGAACATGAAGAGATTACAGGCATTGTCTCATATACTACTCATTAAATCTTGCTAGTAGTGTAATGGGTGCTGAACTTCATTCTGATCAATGCCTCATTTGCTGGATTAATTCCAAGCTAACTCTCCGAGCTATTGACTATGTATCCATTTTTACATAGACACTAATACACCTGATGTCAACTATCATCATATCTGGAAGTGTATTTAGTAGAATAAAATTGACACATTCCATTAGAGTACAAGCGATTTAAAATACCTGTATTTATTGATGGTTGAAAACCTAGGAGTATTCATGGAAAGAGGTTGGCAAAAATAATTATCGGCGAATTACCATATTCGCCAAAATGACGGTGAAGGAACTCAAATTGTCTTTAGATCCATTTAATACCATGATTTTTGGGTATATTGATTCTTTCCACTGAAATATATAGAGCGATATCGTTTCGAATAATTTACAACTCCATTCCGATGCGTACATTTTTAAAACTATTATATGCCGGGTTGAGCAGTGCCCCACCTGAGTTATGCCTATCCTGAAGCTTTGCGGCCGAGAGCGTCATTGATCTGTAAAGCATTAGTTTTCTGCCGAGTCGGTATAAAGTTACACAATCATCCGGGCTCCCACAAAGTGCTCCGCGGTTAAGCGACCAGAATAGGCGAAGAGAGTGTAAGCGCAACATTCCTCGATGTTCTGCGGTGAGACCTCGTGCTCCCTTGACCCGGAGGCAGGTTTGTGGCGGAAAAGTAACTACACATTTACTTAATCGCTCTCACGTGAAATTAACGTGAAAATTTGCGCTCACGGTAAATAGTCTAATAGTCACGATTACATTCGCTCTCATTGACCAATACTGAAAGTTGCGAGGTCCAGGACGTATTTAACCGGCATTTGTTTTTGTCGTGAGATGATTGGCAACAAAATGTAACGCTTTCATCTAGAATAGACTGAAAATTTAGGTGTTAGTATCGAAATAACCACGGTGCCATAATGATTTATTGAAAAAATAAAAAAATGGACATAATCAGCAAAAAAACCCTACATTACTTTTATAGTTCATGGAACAATAACGCGCGGTAACCATATTAGGTGGTTCTTTCTTCGTGACCAATATAGGCCCCATTTTCGTGCGTCAAGAAGTCATCTTCTCTTTGATCCATGGTTGACTTGAACGCTAAGGAGAAGACGAACGAAAAGCGCTATAAAAATGACTAGATTACAATTTTACGGTATTTCACATTGAATCAAGTTCTACGGTAATACTTTTTTTAAAGTCATTGTTATACTGTAACTTTTTCTGTGAACGCCAACATTCCCAAAAAGACTCTAGAAACCCACTCTAAAATCTGACATGAGGATCCCTAATCAAATATTCCAGGTTAAGAAATTGGGATTAAGAAACCATTTCATTAATGATGATCACGACAACTTGCTGTTCTATACAAAACCCGAACTTTCAGTTTAATTCAGTTGACGGAAAAGCTACGACATTTTGCAGTTAGAGTAAAGCATACATTATTATCGAGCCGGGTCTAAGTCTAATATAATATACATCAGGCACTAATTTTGGTGTGAGCCAGCCTTGGCGGCGGGATTTTCTGCCATATGGAAAGGGTGATGGAAGGAGCTGGGTCGGCTAGGAACGTACTCCATCCCTAAGGAGGGCAGGTGCGGTCCAAGTTGCTGGAATTTTTCCGCGGAAAAATCCTCAGGAATTGATCCGCCTAAACCCCTTTCTCGGCCCCGTCGAAGGATTTCTGTGTGAAAAAAATGCTACCCTCCCTCTCTCTCTCTCCTCGATCCCGACCATTCACTCATCCTTCCATTCATTCATCCCTTTCAGCGGACCTGCAATAGGTTGGGAATAAGGGGGGTGGACGGGGCGAGGGGGGAGGAAGGAGAGAGACTGGAAGTGAAGTTGGTGGCGCATTTGATGGAGTGGCAAGCGCTTCTCCTTCCCCTCCTTTTTTGTCTGAGAGATTCATGCGAGGGATTGAGGAGAAGTGGGATGGTTTTTGGGCAAGAGGCAGTGATGGCAGACCCTACTACGGTGGTTGGGTTTGTGGCGTTTTGCGCAGGAATGGGAAAAACTCAGTGCCCGAGGAGGTAGGGTAACGTCGCCTACAATCTCAGACCCTATGATTTCTCTGCTATTAAGTGCTGGCTGTAAATCAAGTGAACGTAGATCAAAGATGATTCCGTGGTACTTAAAAGAACCCTGCCAAGTGCGTGCGTTCTTCACGATTAAGTATCCATTTCAAGTATTTCAATTTTTCTACTATTTGTAGTGGTTTCATTGGCTTTGTTTCATTATTCAAAGTTAATAGTTGTTAAGTTAGATTTTTGCACTTGTATTCAGTGGAAAACATCCTTTTTATATTCGAGAGTTAAACATTTCTAACCATTCTCATAAACTTGAAATTAAATTTACGTCACGCATGTTCATGTTCTTAAAATAAGACCTCCATCTCTTGGCGTATGTCTCGTGGCGCGAAGCAGTTTAAGGAGCATTTGTGGATTATTTTATTTTTATATTTTTCTTGAATTCTATTTTTGTTTGTTTAATTTCAACTTTCTGTTTAACTTTTTAGCAATAAAAGGTAGTCTTATCAACTAGAATACCTTTTGAGCAGTCTGTTTACTAACAATTATGGGCAACTCAGTGTCCGAAATTTTCTGACCATGATGAGATTGAGAGTTGGTTGCTGGGGTTTCCATTGCAAACACATTTTGCGAAGTTAGCAAAATGTTTAGGACGACGTTATAAGGAAATCGGCTTCAAATACATAGTCAAGGTTTTTCCTATATTTTGACGGACATATTTTAAGTTCACTTAATCTGTCTAATCTTTGTATGAGACCTTGTTAACACTACCGTATAGACCTTTTCGTACCCAACTGATCTTATTAAGAGGGATGATTCGGCCAACAGTTGTTGCTAGGTATTTCTGTGATGGGGGAGCTGGCATAGTTGGGATGTATTCCATGAAAAGGGATGAATATCAGAGCCCCACTGGTACTCTGGTGTTCTTGCGGCTCGGCTCTGTCACTCGGCTGTAATTCTGCGCGACTGGAGATCTACGTGATCTCGAGGAGTGCTAGGCTCTTGCACGACGTGTCGAGGGTCTAAAGCTGCGTACATGTAGCTGGATATATATTTTCCCTGTGTGTAGGAAAGAGCCAAGTTGACGCGAAGTAAGCTGGGGGAAGGCCATAATGGAAGAAAACTTGAAAGGTTATTGGAAAAGAAAGGAACGAAAAGAAAAGGGTGATGTATGAGGACGGATGAGGAGGTTTAACATTCGGTTGAGTGGTTGAAGTTTTTTTTCCCCTGAGACTCGAGTATCATGCTGAAGGAGAAAGCGAGTTGGTGTTATTTATTTTCTTATCTTAGAGCTAAGAGAAATGAAAGGATGTGAAAAGGTGAGCATGGGGGAAAGGGTAGGTGATAGCGGTGAAAGGTGACTCTGGTGGTGTCATTGAAGGGGACAGGCCATGGTGAAGAGAGAGAGAGAGAGAAAGAATTTTTAGCCACACGAAAACTGTGAGTTGCTAGGCGAGACCATGTGTTTGATGGAAATAAGATTTGCTAGGCTGAATCATGAGAATATTAAAAAGGTAACATCCACAGATAGTCACTAGGACCGTGTTAACTTGCGTGCTCGCAAAAAATATAGCCTACTTCACTTTGAGATCAATGAACGCACACTGATGAAATTAACTAGACTGGAGAAAGATTTTCGCTTCTTTATATCATTGAATTTCAATTTGCGATTATTTCCCTCGAGTGCAGTAAACGCCATGTTTTCTTCTAAAATATTAATGGTATATTTGGCAGCACCTAATGACTTGAACATAATTACCCTTCTAGAGTGTAATTCTCTCGTTTTATAGCTTAATACCTGGTTGTGGAGTGTCAACGTTTGACATGTTTAAAGTTAAGATAGTAACCAGACAAATACTCGAGAACTCTTCATACCCTCAGTCAGCATACAGTGTGTGTGAAAGAAAGATTAACGAGTTTGATTCCTTTTTTCGGGTTTCCCACCGTTTGGTTTGTTTGTAACATTGGATGATAGCCGTTGTATGGAAGGAAACTTTATTCTTTACCAACACTTTATTGCTATCTGTGACGGATTTTTCCTTGATGAGAACTCTTTTCAAATATGCCATAGCAAGTTGGATCCGGTCTATGGTAGTAAAAACATGTGGAAAACTTCGAATTGTAGCTGTATCAATAGATATCAGTTTCTTCCCGAAGTCACGCTTGAAACATTCAAATTGATCCAAGCGTATAGCTTATTTTATAGGCCTCGGTTCATAGGCTATAAAGACATTAGTTAGAGCACTCTATGGAACCAGTGGGGTAGTCTTGATAATAAAACTATAGTGTGAAAACCGCGGTTGAACGGATAAACATTCGAGTAAAGATTTAAGCATTGTTTCACTCTAAGATGATGTTGAACAAACTACAGCCTGAAATATTTGAAGATATTAAAATAGGGCCGGCTTGTTGTTACCTTTTTATTGTATTTTCTTCCTCAAGGATATAACTTTTTCAACAATAAAAGCTTTGCTTAGTAATTTTTGTTGAATGTCGGGGTAAAATAAAAACTTAATGTAAACGGTCTGAATTGTGCGCAGTTTTTACCATTAAAGCTGGCAATTCATGCTTCCCAGGTAGTTGTAATGCGTGGAGTTTTACTACTCTTATTTATCTCAGTTATCCTGGGGTCAACTTTTGGCTCGGTGGATCCTCGCGCTGAGTAGCGGTCCTTGTAGTCCAGTAACTAGGTCACCTTCCTAATTGCTGCGCGCATTCGGTGCTTCCCTTTGAGAATAGGGTAATCCAGATGCAAAATTATCCTATTTATGAAACACAGCCGATGGGACTTAGCGTCGCTGAGTATGCTATCTTCCTAGGATGCATTCTCTCTCTGGTGATAAATCCTCTAGTCACTGTGAAGCCAGGACTCCTTGTCGTATCCGACTTGCATGGCCATGAATGCCTACTCCTTTTTCCCTCCAAGCTGCTGAGTTTGATATTACTAACGTGAGATTCATACCATGGTAATGATGCTCCACCGTTTTTCTACTACAAATTATTGCCTTAGATTTTTGATTTTCAAGCCTGTGCTTTCGTTTTGACTAAATCCTGTGCACTTCCTATTTATTGCTAACTTAACACCTTCTCCGATTGAATAATTGTTTACAATTTTTACAATAGTACGTTAAAAATTAAAGGTGCAATGTGAAGGATATATCCCTTCTTCCCCTTTTCTGATGTAATCCCCCACTGTCGTTCATCGTTCGCTAGTTTAGTCTAAAATTTAGACCAATTGATCTAAAGAGTCCAAAATATTTTGCTCATTCTTGTATTTTTGTGTCAATGGATGGAAAAAGGGTTTTGTTAAATTTTAACAGAGGCATGCATACAAATTAATTATCCGCACTAATGTTTTTCAAATTTCTCGTTCGGTTTTTTTGACTGGTGGCATGCATAATTAACACGAAAATGACGAAAACTTATTTTAGGTAGGATATGCGTCAGTGACTATAGCGTGACTATATAAGTGACCATGTTGGAATTGCTTCAGTAATTTAATTCAAGCAAAGAGAAGTTTACTTTATCCTGATAATCGCCAACTTAAGTATTTTAGTAACGAACTGTTTTGCATGAAATATGTTGTTTTAATTCCTGGATTGGGTTAGTGTGGTGGCTAGAGCTTTAGCTTTCCATCCCTAGGGCCTGTGTTCCTGCGGTGGCGGATATTTTCCGTGGAATATCGAACCTAGGTTTGAGCGCAATGTGAAGAGTTCCTCAGGTGTATTAGGTACAACTAGGTCTGCCGGAAAGACCGCTGAACAATGGTCCTCTTGGCGCCGTACGTTGAGAGAAGGCTGGTGCCGACGCGGAGTTTCTCTCAATCCTTATTCTATTTTCTATTGAATACCTATCTTGATGTCCTACCCACCTATCCCTTATGGCTCTATATTATAAATTCTCATCCACCTTCCCCTTAATGGTCACAGTCTGACTCTTTACATTATAAGTGCTTCGTCAAATCGGCTAGTCACATGTCTCATCTAGAAATTGGTCGTAATATTTGGCCAGATTTTGAGTCATCCGGGAATTGCCACGGATTAAACCTTACGGAGTCATCCGTAACGCACAATTGTGCGAAATTCCACTAAGGAAAAATCATCCGCCTTGACCGGGATTCGAACCCTGATCCCTCAATTTCCGGCCAAGAGCTTTAGCCAGTCAAGCTAAACTGGCCCGGGTTCGAATCCCAGTCAACGTGGATGATTTTTACTCTGTGGAATTTCGCACAAATAATCTTTGGAGGTTGGTCGCCAGTTATCACATCACCTTCTTGGTGCTCTCTCTCTCTCTATTAGTCTCCTGGTATTGTAAATGTAATCTCTTTTACCTGCTGGGGATAATTTTTTCTGTCATTTTACTGACGTGGATGTCGAAGTATCTTTTCCATCATTCTGACCATTAGACGACATAGTTTACGTTAGTCAGCTACCTCAACTCGATGTCCCTTATATCCACTTGCATTACTCTAAGTTCCAAAATACAATTAATTTTTTAGTTTCTGTTTCTCAGCGGCGCTCGAATGTGGAGGAAAAACCGACTCGGGGTGGGTGAAGATGACAGCATCGGACACACCCAAAGGCTAGCTCCTCCTTTAAGAGTACCGCGGCCGAGTCGTTCATCCAGTTGGAAGGAATGGGTATTTCCGAAAAAAAATTCGGTTGGCAAAAGCTAGAAGGACTGCAGGGAGACAAAGGCGGAGTCAGGGGATGGGACACGGGAGGTGAAGGGAGAATGTTCAGAGAAGGAGATAGAAGACGGATAAAGGAAGAGATGAGAGGAATGCGGAGAGGTGGAGAAATGGGTTTTCGTTGTGATCCATCCAATGGCCTGCCGTCCGCTCGGCGGGGCGCGCCGGGGAAGGAAGTGAAAAGGAGAAAGATGAAGTTTGGAGAAAAAAGTGGAGGGTCGACATGCGTCCGTGACGTTTTGATGCAGTGTGTGCCCTAATGATGAAATAATGGAGGGCGAGGAGAATTGTATCTCGGCGAGAAAATCTGGAGGGCTGAGCTATCTCCTTCGCTATTTCCGCGGCATTGTGGCTCTGAGGAGGATATGAAGGGAATATTTATGGCCTTTCCCAGAAGCTTACTTTTTTATTGCAATTCCGTACTGAGGATACGGGATGCATTTAAACGACTCATTGCTGTTATTTATTTTGTTAAATGAACGTCCTGCACTTCAGCATGAGTGTTTGCTTTCCTCTAGGTTTGATATGTTGTGTTGAAACTACAACTCGCTGATGCTCTTTTCATCACGTCTTGAGACTCCAATTGCGCGGAAAATATGTTTCCATTTACGTGTGCGCAGGGTCACGAGTTGTGGTCTGTAAGTATACAACCTTGTGTACCTACGCTCTATGAATCATCTTCAAAAATCACGCGCTGACAGGATAAACTATGCACCATAATGACTAGCTAACTGTCGCAAATTCGTACCTTTCCATGGAGACGTAAGTTGCTTTCGACGTAGGCATTGAGGTAGATGAAGAGAGAGCTTACTATAGTAGCATATACTAAAAGTTGTGTGCAAATGTGAGTGTGGCTTGTCCACCGTCTTTCTTAACCCCGACTTTCCTTCAGCGCTTACGGGCTGAGGTACTAATTTTGGAATGTTTTTCGATGTTTTTAATCATTAAATTACAATAAATCAGCGTGAATCTACTTCTATGATGTGTATTCTCATAACTTGTATCATTTTCTAACTTAAATTTTTAATGATCTGCATTCCTGGTAAAAATTATGATAAAAAAAGAAGAATCTATATCGCTAAGTAGACAATATATGTTTCAAGAGTTACTTGCCTTTAGTTTCAAACAGATAATGAATATCCTCAATATACATAAAATTATTAGTCCATTCGGTTGTGCCATTTAATTGAAAGTATGGAAAGAGCAGGGATAGCCAATATGGGTGTTATTTTGGTTGTCAGGTACAGTTTGATGACGTGATTCCCTCACCATCTACCTCAATGGTCGTAGTAATAAATTACAAGGATAGATAATTCAATAAATCATAGAAGCGAGGGAAATTTTGACCTGTATACAATCAGTTATAATAGTCGTAATTGCTATCCTCCAGCAACCATCTGATTTTCTTTGTTTAAAGCGAGAATTTTGTTAAAATTTTCGATCATTCTTAGAATAAAAAAGTGCTTTTTTGTAGCCACAGTGCATTAATTTCTAGAATATGAATTTTTGTGATAGTTCTTTATGCTGAGAAGTAACTCATGATTGATAAATTTTGGAAGAATCACAAGTAAATGTGGGGCGAGACAAATTTATATAGAGTGGAATTTTTATTGATGGTTTGGAACTTAAAAGTATACTTATGCCGCTCGGGGGGTTCTTCCCTTCTAAATTTGAGGCTGTGGCTCCGAGTCATATCAGAGTGAGTTTTTCACCACCCAGGGCATATGTGTTTGTGCTTTGCTAAAAAAATGGTCAATTGTAGGAAATATTTATGCCGTAGAAAAGTATTAAGTCCAAATGTTGTCCGAGAAAAATAAAGACGACTCTATTGTTTCTGCACTTGTGAGGATGTCAAGTGAATACTCATTCAATACGTATCCAAGATTTGGCTTTTTTAGCTAAAGGTGATCACTTCTTTTTATAGCCTAACATAGAAGAGCTCAACGCGCTCCAGTTTCTGTAAGTAATCCCTCTCGTTACATAATTTTACGTAAATATGCAAAGAAAACTTGAAATCAGTCTGACTGTAATTTCTTTGTCAATCTGATTGAAATTAGGACGACTATGAAAGCTTAAATAATGAAATTTTAAAATGAATATTCAGCCGTAAAATATTTGCATAATTGTAGAAGGCCGCGCTCAAGGAATATATTAATAGTAATGCGATATTTTTTCGCAATCATTTATAATTTAATTCGGTCGAACTTTCTGAAAATCATAAATATTGATATGGATAAGTGCTGAAGGGTAACTATTTATCTTGCGCAGAAAATGCCAAATAGCTGTTGCATAATCAATTACAAATACATTATTGGAGCTTAAAATAGATATATATAAAAAAAACTAGAGTTGTCACAAATCATCACCATGGCTGATTAAAACGTCGAATTTCGTGTAGCAGGATTTGCCGATAAGTATTCCTTAATTCCATCCCTTTTTAAATGTATACTCATCATGCAGTTCCATGTCGGGATGTGTACTGTTAAAAAGTTCAGTTCTCGGTAAATGAAATGTAAAGTTGACTCTGCCGTAATAACTTCCTTCATTCTGCCGCATCCTTGCTTCATCCCTATCATTCTGTTTTAGTCGCTAAATATTCCCTGGTTCAATCCCTCTTTAAGTATGATTTATAAGGTAAACAAAAGCCATGAGATCGATTTCAATTACATATTAATTATTTCTCGCGAGTCGTCATAAATCTTTCCCGCCACATTCGAGAGAAACTATTTGGACCGGACGTCTTGAAAAAAAATATCGCCCAGAAATGTAAATTCGATTCCAAGGTTTGGACATTCCACAAGAATCGCTGAAAGAGGAGGGAGCGTTACGTGTCATTCGTTATCTCTGTGAGTTAAGGTGGCGGTTTCTCCAAGGGGGGAGGGGGAAATGAAACAGTCGAAGAGTTAGTGTTGGCGTTAATGTTTTTTATTCGCTGTCCGCTCGTCTCTTTTTTTTCTCCATCGTATTTCTCGCTCTCGGAGAAAAGAGGACGCGCGCGATGATCCTCAAAATCTTAAATCACTCCCTCCTTCCCTTTTAACTACAACAAAAAAAAATCCGAGGCGGCTTTGAAAGAGAGAGGGAAAAAATTCCCAAGGACACCATCAAAGGAGAGATAGCCGTCTATAATGTCTCACTTCGTTAGAAACGAAGAAACAATGAAGTTTCGGCCCTCGAGATGGGGACGAAGGGAGAAGGAAGGAATGGATTCTGTGAGAGATAGGATCGGTGGAGTGGACGGGAATAAAAAGACTTGATAGAGTTGGCGTTGTTGGGAATCGGTTGGGAAAATTGGAAGAGCGGGGGAGAGGTTCGAGTCGAGAGGAGTAGGAGTCGAGGTGGGAGGATGGGAAAGGGTAGTATGGGAGATGAGGGAGGGGGGGGGGGTAAAGCCCATTTATCAAGATGGCCGCCAGCCGCTGTGCTTGGGGATATCACCCCAATTAACCTGAAGCATCTCCCAGCTTGCCCAAACCCTTCCGCACGCATTGCTCCCTCTCCCTACTCCCGAGCCCCGTATCTTAGTAGATCCCGCATTACGATCAAGGATCACAACGTGACGGCACAATTGCTGGGTATGAGGTTACTGGACCTCCGAGAGGGAAGAAATGTCATCGATAAGAAAAAGTAGTTTTGTGTCTGTGTGTTGGATATCTTTCCCTTCCTCCTAAGGAGTCAACTTTCATCTCTTATTTTTCCGTTTCCCTCTTCCTTGTGTTTTTATTATTTTATTCCCCTCTCTCCCGCTCTCCCTTCAAGGCCGAGAGGATTCCTTCAGAACCCATCCACGAACTGCGACTGTGGGGCTGTCTCCGGGATAAACTTCTTGAATTTTCTATTTTTTTGGTCTCGCGTTACATAGCGGAGCTTTTATCGCTGTCTTCATGTGTTTTTATAGGAGAACAACATGCACAGTTTGATGGTGCGATAAAGTTTATCTTCTCCACGGTGCAGAAGTGTTTCATTTTTTTATGAATTTGCAAAATGTTCCCGCCGGCAGGCGCAGTTTCTTTTCCGTTATACCAAGTACTTATTACTCACAGAGGTCATGCTTTGTGTTACATATGTTTTCTGCATAAAGTCTCTGATTTTATTTAATGTTAGCATTATCTTCGTCAATATCTGCGTAGCTAACAAGGATATTATTTAATTATAATTGTAATTAACTTGGACTGTTTCAATTGCCATACCAAGATAATGGTCTCACGTGCGATACTTTTTTCATACAGGCAGCAGATTCCACGATTTATTGCTCATGAGTTGGTCGATAAAAATGTCGAATTAGAAGCATGTTTTATATCTCTCTGTTTCCTGGAAAAAAATATTACTGTGTGATGCTACCGTTTGTTCTAAAAACAGAGTTAACTGTTCATTATAAGATCACTAATGATTTATTTTTTCATTTCAGGTGAGTACCATCATCCTAGAAAACCTCCACCTTTCGGATCCAAGCCTTTCCATTGGATTTTATCCGCATTTACTTAAGAGGTATGTTTTCTTTAGAGATTAATTTCTTTTCGAATATGAAGAAAAAATTTTACCTTGGACCCGCGGAACTCAAGATCTTTGGACATATCATAAGCTACTATTATTCATTTAAGAAGGAATTGGTTCTCTATCTCTAAAAAACCTCTTAACTTTTGATAAGTTCTTCATGAGTTCATTCAACCGAAAATGAAGTACTCTCTTTGCTCTTCTATTTAATGACCATACCTTTAGGCAGGCCCGATTCTATAACTGGGAAAAATGGGCACTTTCCCAGGGGCGCAAAGGTTTTGGGGCATAAAGGGGGCGCAAGAGAAGATTACAAGTTAATTACCAGATGACAAAAGTGAGGTAGAAAAAAAAATTAAACGCCGAAAAGAGGTTAACACACAGCAAACCAAAGTGTATTATTTTCGTTAAGGTTGTACTATAGAGCAACGTCAACAGAGTTGCCATCACTGCAGAGTTTGATCTTGGAGCTGTTGAGAGGGCGCGCGCGTATTACTGTAATCTCCTCTATCGCCACTCCGCCCCGGGGGCGCACCTGTTTAATTTGCCCATAGTGCCACGAGGGTTTAAAACGGGCCTGCTTTTCGGATTCTCTTCAGCTTTCAGCATTTGCTGTTACCTCTCCTGCGTCTTCACATCCTTTATACACTGTACTTCGTTTTCACCTCTCATATTTGAACTATTTTACTTATCCATTAACTGTTGTGACTCCATAGCCATAGACACCACCACACCACACTGTGTGTTGTGGCGCACAGTATTTTATGGAAGCTGTATTTTTATCATTTTATCAGCTAGAGTGAGAGATTGCAGTGGAGAGTGATTGATTGATATCGATAAATCTGCATCTACTCATTATCCCCCAAGCCACCACTAGGGTGTTTGGCAGGGGAAGACTTATCATCAACATGGACTACAGTGAAGAAATTTACTTTCACCAACATGAACCACATAATGGGTATGCTACAAATGCTACAGAAAGTACTAAGACAATCTATTATGCAACTATGTTAATGTATAATCTATAATGTAACTATGTAAATCATTGAGAAGAGATGATGGGTTGTTTTAGTGCTGGCAGTGATTTTGTTGAACATGTTATTGCTTCTGAGGTCATTTTGTTCCTACTGTCTTCCAATTTGCTGACAAGGACGGAAGCCCAACATAAGCACTCAAGAAAATTTCACGATCATTCATTAAAACTCTATTCGAGCCCAACGATGGTAAAAATTTGTTATAGGGATGGGATATGACAGGGATTATTCCTCTTAGCTCCAACTGTTACAACTCTGACCCAGAGTCATCGCCAAAAACTTGTGATTTTATTGATACGGGTGTGGTTTTGGAAGCAAGCTGTACACATTCCGAGACCGACTGTTCTGGAATAGGCATGAGACCGACGCAGCTCATATACGAGAAAAAGCACATAAGTGACCTAGCTCTTGAGCAGAGCTATTTCGGACCCACGCGCGGAATCGACACATAGGTGATTGAAAGCAGAAGCATTGGGAACGACGGAAGTAACAAATCTCCACCGACACGAAGCGGTGAGAAATGGAACGACGTTTTTGCTGGAGCTGTGATTTCGCAGATCCCATCACGGCACCGAGTCATGACGATATGACAATCGTGGCAAAATCACAGTTTGTGATGTGGCACCCCATCCGTAATTCAGTACTCTAGAGGGAACAGGTGTTTCTATGATAGTTCTATTATAACGAAGCAACGTGAATGAAAATATACTTTGGTATATCAGTTTTTCGATTTATCTGTTGTTTATATGTTAGTGTAACGAGAGAAAAATTGGTTCTATGAATTTCTTTGCATCACAGTTATTTCTCTCATGTCCGGTCTTCCAGGACAGCGGAATAAAAGGAATATATCCTCAATTTGTTTCCTTATTCTCAGTATTGTTATACGAAAAATTTTATCTAAAAGTATTGCGTTGCATCGCCTTGGGATTCTCATCCCAAATTTTTAAATAATTGTGTACCTATTTCTGTATTTTTCACCAGATTTCCGCAAATTTAATGGATTTTATTAAGCACAAAGGGTTAAAACTTGCCATGAAAAGCACATTTGGAAATTCTGGTGGATTTTGCCTAGGTTGTCTCTGATGAAGCGATTTTCTGGATCGAACCATTAGACATTACTGATGATGAAATATCTCCATCTTTATTGTCTCAAGATTGTTTTTCTCCACTGAGTGGAAGAAATTAAAGCTTTTTCTGTGCAACCTTTCTCATGATACAAATAGAGTCATTATACAAGTTTGTCCAAACAGTATTTACCAGAATTTTAAGCTGCAGTCAACATACGGCGGTCGCCCTACTCGGATGCCTCGCCGTCAAATTTACTCTCTGTTGGAAGACACAATTCCTACCGTCATGGCCCCGAAATTAAAACAACCGTCATCTTCACACAAAAATCTTGACCTCCACTCTCCGTGAGGTTGACGCCGTGAATAAATCTCGACGGCTCTCTCCCGGCGAGATTTATAACTTTTCCTCGCGGTCCGAAGAGAGAAATTCTTTGTCCCACGACCCCGCGAGGCGAGTCCGTCCTCGACTCGAAGAGGCCGTCTCGCCTTTTAATTCCTAGAAGAAACCCTCGTCATTCCGCCTCTAATGAAAACTTAGGAGTGGTGCTGGGGAGAGGTCGGGATAAATCTGGAGGAACAGAGGATGACTCTTTTGATATACGGGCGAAAGAAATTGACTCTCACTGGCCCGAGTGCAATTCGGAACTGGTTTTCACACTTTCTGAAAGCTTAATCTCAAAATAAAAAAATAATGCCTATCCCTCCTCCCGCTCCTCATTCTCGAGCTGCCTGGCACCTTCTTTGCTGTCGGGTGTAACGCCCGGTCTCGTCCGGACGAAGCCAGCTCATTTAGTCCCGGAGTTGTACACCCGGAAAGTCTGAAGGTCGGCCGGAGAAGAGGAAGAACGGGGTGTGAGAGAATGGACTGTACGGATAGGAAGGTTGGGGGAATAAAGAAGAAGGAAGAAGGAGAAAGAGAGAGAGAAGGCAAAAAGTATACGTGGTAGGTAGGGTTTGGTGGGGTTAGAGGGGGGAAGAAGAGCCAAGGAACGTGGATATTTATTTTAGTGCTTTTTTGGCTTAAAAGCGTCGTCTCCAGCGAGCATCCATTTCTTGAAGAACTTTTTGACATGGCTTTTATCCCTCTCCAGGAACAGTCTCCTCTCCTGCCTTCACTCTGGTGGTGAAACACCCCCCATTCCCCACCCCTTACCTCCCCCAACACCGCCCTACCCACCCCCACAAGTCACTCACGCTCTCCTCGAGGTGTTCCATCGAGGGTTGGAAAGCCATCCAGCATTCCGTTCCTCAAACACGCGGGTCTTTTTAGGGGAGTTTCGTGATCTTGCATAAGTTGCTCAGGAAAATGAGTTCCCTCCCCTCTTCTAGGCGCGGCACACGTGTTCGGGAGTCTGTGGGACCCGTGCGCGCAAACATCATGCTTGGTTTGTTGGATCACTCCACGAAGAAGTTTTATTTCATGCTCTCCTCATTTCTTACGTGACACCTTTATTACTCTTGAGTGCAATGAGTAATTACTGCTCGGGCGCAATTAAATCTCAAGCCCGCGATTTATCTTCCCTAATTTTGCAATTACTTCTGCTTACCCGCAGTGTTTAACTTTCTCCTTACCCAGGAAACAGTTCTCGGATTCAAGTTTTACCTGACTCCTTAATTAAGCGGAAAGCAAAACAAGAGGCATGACAAAATTGTTCCGGACATAATAGTCAAAAGCATCTTAAAAGCATTTAGTTGTCATGTAGAATTGATTCTGTGCTTCTGTGCTTTCTGTGCTCTATTGTTCACTTCTTATTTTCCTTCCTGGGACATTTTCGTTTGGGAAAATTATGCGCTTATACAAAATATGCCATTGATTACTCAAGCGGAATCTCTTCTTGGGTTTTTAAGCATTGTGGTCAGTAAAAAAAGGCATATATATTGAAAAGAAGACTTTTATTTATTCGTTTTAAAGTCTATGTACCTTTTTTCTTTCTAGTGGTACAATTTTGGAATGGACAGTTTCTGGAATGAGATTAAATATTGAAAAAACCAAGAAACCGTGTTATTTAAAGCATTCTCTTTAGTCTTTGCCTATTGCGACGCAGGGATTTATAGAAATTATAAAATAGTGAGGTAAATACGGTAAGAACTTTTCTTTTATTAAAAATCTGATTTTTATGAGATAATATATTTTCAGTTTTCCTCAGAACCGTAAAAGTGCCCCAAAATGTTGCCTATCGAGAAGATTTTGCACGAAAAATATGTGCTAAATATTTGTATAATTTTGATGATCTCCCTGAATAGAAGTACCGATATGATGTACCATATGTTTTTTAACTGGGAGTCATTAGAGATAATGAATATATGCCCCCTGCTAGCATTATATCTTGAGCTACATTAAAGATACTAATAATAATTATTATTATCGCCTGATTTACGAGTCTGTTTAGAGGTGATGTTTTTCTTTCCGCAGACGTTCCTATTTATAAAGTGTAATTGATAGCAGCTATCATTTTTGAATTCGACGAGTATTAAAACCATGTCCCGTTCTAATATCTTTTTATGATGTGGTTGTATGTTTTTGCCATGGTAACTCCGCGGCCGAGCTGGGAAAAAAATCTGTGGATGACAGCGCCGAGAAGACACCGCGCCGACCGGGGATATTTGTCAGGAATGAAACAAAAGTGACAAGTCGGTGGGAACGCCACTAGACTCCGAAAGCACCGAAATTCGCGAACTCGGTGGAAGACACGACCCCTCAGGAGAGAGAAAGAGAGAGGAAGGGAGGATTCCCACACAACCTATTTATACCGCCACCTGCACTAAAATCCCGACTCATCCCACACTCGACACGGGGGCCCGCCGATCTCCAGTCTTCAAGTCACGTATGAGCCGTCAAAATACCATCGACTCCTTTCACGCCATTAAAAGGTCGAACTCGGTAGAGGAAAAGAAAAAAATATCCCCACCGCTGCGCACACAATCTCATCCCTTTTGGCCGTCCGTCTAGGCTCACTCCAAACCATTTCTCCGGCTCTCTGACAGGCACGGCCACCCCCGCGGCTGCAACCCGCCATCAGACCGTCCCATTCTCTCTTTCCCGTGCTACGCCGCTGCCCTCATCCCCTCCCGAGCCGGCCGGGGGAACCCCACCCCCGTCCGGCAATGTTCCGCTCCGTTCGACGGACTACCCTCACGGGTCCCCCGCCCTCGAGAAGAGTCGCGTCCCCTCCTCCCGGGCCTTATTACCGAACCCTGCCGTTGCATATGGTCAGCACGTTTTCCGCGGCAGGGCTTGTATGTGTGCGCGTTGGGTGCTGGCTTGTGTAGCACGAGGGGTTCAGAGGGAAGCTATCCTTCGCCCTCACCCATCCAAAAATCTTTCCCCTACCCCGCTCACACAACTCCCCCATAAGCTGTTTCGGCATGAGGGCAGTTTGAAAGACAGTCCCGTCTTATCCTTCGGTGAGAAGTCGTGGGAGAGAGAGAGTGCGTGTGTGGGGAAATGGGGGAACACCAGAGTTCGGTTTGAGCGACTTCCTTCACAGAAGGGGGCAAGACATTTAAGGCACGAACCTTCTGAAGGGGAATAAAAAGAAAGAGGGGGAAGAAGAGGATGAGCCGGGAGGGGGGCGTGGAAGGGAATGGGAGAACGCGTGTTGTTGGGAACGGGAAGGGTAAGAGGAGAAGACGGGTTGTAAAGAGCATTAGCGAAAGAAGGTAGAGAAAAAAAAGGATTTTCGGCGCCCCTGAAAGGAAAACCCGTTGTTACCATTCATTGGCTTTTCGGGGACTTAAGCGTGGGAGTTGGCATTGGAGGGATAGATATCTGGGCTGGTTAGCGAAGACTGTAAGATTGGTTTGTCATGAGATGGATGAGTTGGCCCGCGCGGGCAATACTGATCTCTGAAGGCGGCTTCGTAGGTCGGCGGTATTACGGTGGAAGCTCACCTCGGGCGGAAAAACTAAGGCGGCTCTGACTTCACGGTCACCCATTTCAAATTTTCTGAAAACTTGAATATAGCATCTTTGAAGTGCGTTCAATAAAGTTGGATGAAATTAAAATAGGGTTTTTCCAGCTAGTATTACAGAAATTCATCGTTGGAAATGGAGATTTTCACACGGGCACTAATGCAGATAGCTCAGATAACAGGAAGAAAAACGTCAAACGAGAAAGCATATTCAAGGTTTTGATAAAAACTTGCATTAGGAGCAAAATGTCCTTAAAAATCGAAGTTATGAAGTATAAGTATATTACCACCTCTTCCTTGAGATTTTTTAATCAAATTTCGGTCGTAATTGAAGTCAAAAAGCGGTAGTTGAATGCAATTTGCGCTGAAGTCGACTCCTATGGCTGGACAAAGGTGGCTTTTCAAAATATAGTTGTAAAATTATCTGAATATTTTGCACCTTAATTTTGGTTTCCAACAGATATCCCATCAGCGAAATCAAAATTTTTTTAAACCGAAAAAAATGAGTAACGTATTGATTTTCTTGACGTAGTCAAGCCTGTGCAACTTTACACCCCTTCATGGTTCCTCGTTATTAAAAGAAATGTAAGATGTTAAGCGTGTAAAAAGACTGCAAATTTTTTGCAAGTCATAATTAATAGCATCATTTTATTATTTTTCAGTTTCATTACTGCGTTAAATGAATAAAAATTAGTTGTTCATTATGAATTCAATGTTACCTCGGTGGAAGTAGTTACGCTGTAGTCATGTATGTTTAGATAACGAACCGCTTCGTCAGTTTCTCAACGAAAGATAACTATTTTTTAAATTAGATGCACGACTCAGGCATTGCTAAATAATCATTTCGGGAATTTCATAAGTGTGGAATAGATGATTGATGAATAAAAGCCGGAAACGAGCCTGTAAGGGCATTTCTGCATGAGCAGATCCTCCGAGCAATTATGTTTAAAATAATGTTCTCGTCGAGAAAATGTCAATCCCACATCCGCGGCAAGGATTATTGGAAGATAAATTTTTATTATAGAAATGCTCGAGATGGGCCATTTAGACGGACAAGACACAATTATAAGTATCCCTTTAAGCGGCTGTCTCTATATGATTTGGAGCAACGCTTTATATAGCTCACATTTACGAAAATGCGAAACAAGTGCATTGCATATTATAAAGTAGAAATTAGAAGTTTTGATGAAAATAATCTCTAACTTGTAGAAATAGAATTAGTGGGTACCCACAGAGGATGATTTCACATCTGGAAGGCAGGGAGCTTTTCCGCTTCTCGTCCGCGGCTCTCGAAGAGAATTTCAAATCCTACAAATCTTCGGTGAGTCAGCGGTAGTCAGACCCCTGACGTCATCAATTTTAAACACATGGTCTCATTTGGATGGTCCTGGAATTTGACAGAACCACCGAGCTATGAAACCAGCTCTTCATAAATAACTCATGGTTTAGCATTCTTCGTAAAACTTAAGGTTCGGCTCTCAAAAACGAATGTCTTCGGGTGTAACGAATTTCTCATATCAAAAATTCTAATCTTTAACACGGATAACGGATAAGGGAAATGCAATGATTACATTTTCTAAACCAATTATTCAGTTATTACTGACGAAAATACTATTTTTTTAAATAATGAAGCATGGTGACTACGATTTTCCGCTAACTGATTGAGAATGAAACCATTCAAAAATGCAGAGCTATAGATAGGGCTTATACACAAAGGGTTATCGATGGTTGTCACTTTATATAATAGACTTACCGATGAAAGCCGTCTATGACACATTTTGGCATTTTTTCCTCACAAATAGTTAATAAGAAGTTAAGAAAGTTGTATTTAAATGTTAGTTTTGTAAAATGTTCATACTTGGAAGTAAAACCTACCTGTTGTTTCGTAGTAACTTTCGGTATTGGAACTCCTTATTCATTAAGTTGTAATAAAAGTTTTTTTCTATGTAAAATTATTTAAACGAAGCAACATTTTGCAACAGAAGCAACACTGGAAGCCAGATAATATGTTCCCAGGCCTTTTTTAGCTTGGTTTGAGCATATATCATTCATTCATCATTCGTTTATTCCAAAGATAGGTTAACTACAGCCCTCCATCCTTCCCTATCTAATGCTAGTTCCCATACTTCCCGGTAGCTGTTTCTATGTACCTTCCTTTATGTTTGACCCATAAACTTGTTCTTGGGTTATCCTCTAGGTTGGTACATTGCGTCTAGTGACCTTTAAAAATAATAGCAATTTCCTGCTATGATTGCGATATCGTCTGCGAAGCGGAGCATATTTATTTCTTCTACCCGTATCCAACTAGTAAAAAATCGCCTCCTCAATTCGGAGAGTATAAAGTTATATCAGACCATGTGAAATAGATCAGACAATGGTCCAAAGTGCATTTAACCATTGCGTGAGGGTAATTCGATGTGCAATATGGCGTTGACGGTTGGTGAAATCCGTTACACGAAAGGCTTACGTTTTCAGTGGGATTCCAGGGGTATGGTTTTAACGAAGGTTGGTTGTGTAATGGCAGGAGCGCTTTTAGTTCGGAGAGCTATCCGGAGGTGACAGGAGGAGGAGAGGGTGTGTCGGGGTGGTAAAGGGAGGGAGGGAAGAGGCGACCCCTGTGCTCCTCCACCGCGTCGTTTGCCAGGAGAGAAAGAGACTTGGGTGTCACAAACCGAAATGGACCTAATGCGGATGAGGAGACGCGATGTAACACGTGAGGAGCGAAGTAAGAGTCTTCTTCGTCTTCTCCTTGTGTGAGAGAGAGAGCTCTCGGGGAAGATAAAAGGGAATGCGACGAGAGGGGGAGAGGGTGGGTGAGGGATGGCGGGAGAGACGATGGGGTACCTCCGAGGAAAAAGTCTAGGAGCGGGCGGAGAGACAGACGCGTGGAGAATGAATTGCTCCGGACAGGGACACACACACTCTAGCTTTTGACTTTCTCCCGAGTCAGCGTCTGATCCGGGGGCTTTGCGTGTGTCACGCGTTCTCCTCCTGTTCGTCACTGTTACTAACTTTTTTGAGTGCCTTTTGAGGCCGAGGACGCCCCCGACTCGAGGGAGAGGAGACCTGTAACGGATGAGCTCGAATTAAAATCCGAAGTATTCCGTCTCCAATCACCGAGGAAATTGGGGCAAGGTGTGGTCGTGCGATGAGGCTTCCTTTTTTTCGTTCTGTCGCAGTATTTTGGTGAAAATGCAGTAGTCTCGATTTACCGAGGTTTCGTGTTGTATGAGGTAGCGCATACATGTTTTGTTAGGTCATTTCATTGTTAAGCCAGTTTTGTATATACAGTTATTTAATTTTCGGTGGACGTATCGAGTTTCTTACGCTCAGTGTCTTTGTTTCGACAGTGAGTTGTAGAAAATCATCTCCGAAGATATATTATTACCGACTTTCCTAGAAATAATTGGGGAAAATTGATAAGAAATGTGCTGAGAAATTTGACGTTGTTTATGGAGGAAAACAGAAATATTATGTAATGAGACGTTATTTCTTCTCAGTATTTTTTAAATGTTAATACACGTCGCTCTAAGGCAATGCATTAGTATAGCGTACTTATATCATAATTTACATGCGCCAGACAACGCTTTCTTTTTATCGAAGTTTTGACTCTTCAAGTAGGTCCTAATGCACATATTTTATTGAATAGTCGAGACTTTACTGTGTAATAAAATGGTATTCATTAAGTATCTCGTTACCGTATTCCGTATTCTGAAATGGTAAGACACTCACAAAAAGTTAAACACTTGTAGATTCACGTGGTTACGTGATTGTTCAACATGAACAACAGCTGCTGGAAAAATATACATTCGAAAGTAAAGGAAAACTCCACAGTTTGAGTCGGAATGTTGTAAAAAAGTACTAAAGTAGCGCAACTTATATTAAATATACAGTTTTACATTTGCATTCATATTTGGAGTACTGAGAAAATATCCACAGGGGTATTTTCTGGAATATATTGGCATGTAGACATATTTGTTTCTTCTGGGTGAAAATTTGTTTAATTCACGGATTACTATGTTGTACTTAACTTCGTGCGTGGTTTATTAGGCTTTGTTTATTCAAAATTAGTGCGATTGAATGTGAAATATTTTAAACTCTACTCCTTGGTATCAATTCTCCTTGCTAGATGCAAATGGTCGAATTTACTCATGTTATTGGAGGGTGATGTTGCTACAAGAATTGGCTCCTAATGCTACTATATATCCCTAGTTTGTAAACCCGAGATAAAGTTACTAAAACATGCTAAAATTAGAATCTGATCAGCTTACATACACAACACCTTTGTTTGCTTTATCATATGTCGCTACGAGAAATAGGCCTCATTATTGTGCGTCTTCTATAAACAACGCTAGGGTCTGAAGAAATGAAGACTCTTTTGCATGTGCCGACTTGTCGAGGAAGAGATTTGGGGAAGACCTTATGGGAGCGGGGAAAAGAGCCGTCTCTTTCCAGTTTTCCTGATTTGGCCCCGTATAAGTTACCCATTGGTTTCATCAAACTCTTTGCGTCGCCGAACTCCTTCGGAAAACCCTATCCTTTTTCCATCGGTTGGTTTCCCCCCCCCCTCCTCTGAGGGTTTGCGCGAGCATGTGTTGGTCGACGTGCGGCTTCCCCTGATTTCGAGAAGGGAGCTTGAAGACAGACCCGAGTTTCCCTCGACCCCATCCGGTATTCTCTTTTTCTCTAACAACTCTCCCGCTCCTCATCTCCCGTGTTCCTCCTTCTCGCTTTCCCAACTGCTTATTCCCGCTTCCATCGCCCTTTGCTTCCTATTTTCGGCTCTTTTTAGGCTTCATCTCTTAGTCCCTCTTCGTTTTTAGTCGTTACGCAGCCCGGTTCTCTCCACCCCGCGAACCAATCTCGTACGCCGAAAAGATGGAAGCCCTAGAGTTTTTCGTATTTTTGTTCCTCTTTTTTCGTCAGTTCCCCCTCGCATTCTGTGAACGGGTTTGAGGGAGGACGTGAGGTAAGGATTGGTAAGCTCCGAGAGTGTTTTCCTACAAATATACCCTAGGTGAGCGATCCTGGGGTAACTGGCTTGAAATGCTGCTTGAGGTAGCAAAACTACAGTACTTCTTTCCAGGGAATGTGAGTTGGAATTGACGGACATTAATGATAGCAACGAAATACCTGCCAACTTCATGCTTTCATGTTGCAAAATCTGATAAGGCTGAGGATATATTGGTACCAGATTTAAAACTCATTGTCAGATTAGAGGCGACTGTTGAAACACATCTCTTAAAAGATAACCGTAACTGAGATTGTTTAAGAGTATGAAATCGGAGTAATTCATTATTACCAACCCTCTAAGTCAGCTCTACTAATTTTCAAAGGTGAGTACGCTGAGTGATAGGGACTTAAAAAGGATTATTTCAATAAGTCAGATAGCTTTATTGTAAATGATGTTTTGTGGTGTCCTTGATTGCATTGGAATTTGACTCGAATTTGTCATCTCAGTCATTTAAAAAAATTGTATTATTCCGTCTGTTACATGCTACTCAGTAATACAGGTAATGTATTGTGGTTAAAATGAAAATTAAAATAGCTTATCTTTTTTAATACGATGTGTGATGAAAAGTTACTAGACTTGTTGTTTATTAATCATTAACAGTATTTTCGGGCTTTGGTACTTTTTAATAGTATATCCTGTCTGTCTTTCTTGCTGATGAACGTAGTTTTCAGTGTTCATTTATGAGTTTTAATCAGCACTACTCACGGTTGTTAAAAACATTAGTTAAGCACTTTTCCAGAGATTTTTAAAAGCTTCTAGATATCTTATTTATTACCCAGCGAAGTCAAAATATCATTTACCTGACAACTGGGTAATTCGGGAATAAGGTGGCTTTGGTACATAAATGATGTAGATAAATAGTATCTTGCCTATTTAACATATATTCATGGATAGATTCATCCAAATGTTTTGCATAATCCCCCATTATGGCCTTTAGGATATTATGTAGATATTTAGTTATGTAGATTAAGATGTTAAGCTAAGGACGCCATGGAATCACGGGATAAAAGACCCACATTTGCGAAAAATATTCATGCGTGAGGATGTGCTTGAAAAGTAAGACGGGAGAAAGAATACAGTTCTATTACCATTACTTTTTAATGATCATAGAATTTAAATGGAAGCAGATAAGCTGGCAAATGGTTTCCATTCGAGAGCAAATAGCCGTGGCATAATCATAAGAAGGAACGTATTTCGCTCATTTTTCAACTAAACATCCACTCCGCGGCGGCAAATCTTTCCCAGGAAGGCCGAGAGAGCTAATAGCTTCAGCGGAAAAGGAATGCTGACTGAATAAAATGATAAAAAAGAAAGAAGTTCTGATCGAAATTTCCCCGCTTCGTTTGGTCGCCGTGTCTCCAGTAAGACTTCGTCCTTTTCCTCAACTATCGGAATGGACTGCGGGGAAAATGAGAGAGAGAGAGAGTGTGTCGTTTAAAAGGCTCTTCGCTCGCTTCTTTTCCTTCCAACCAATAAGAGAGAGAGAGAAACAAGAGGCGGAGTCGAGAATCTTACCTCTCTCTCTCTCTCTCCCGAAATCAAAAGAATCCTAAATTGCAATTCTTCGATTGGTTTTCCATTTGCTTCGCTAACCAAGTCCCCATCACTCCGACATTTTCTTCTCCCCGTCCCCGGCCGGCAGGACTGCTGAAAATTTCATCGCAAAGAGCATGCGAGAAGAGTTTAGGGCCGCTGCTGGATAAACGCTTTTAGCGGGTTGAATTCTTCATGAGGAGCCAGCCTGCAGGAGAAGACCGCGTCCCCTCCCCCACCCCCCCCCCCCCCGCCATCGATTCCCACTTTCCATCGCGCGCGGCAGATTTTTCATCCTCGGCAAAACTCACCGCTCCTCATTCGAGACCTCAAGGATCATTATTAAATGAGCGAGCCAACTGCCTGGTGGAGAAAACCACCCATCTCCGCCCCCCACTTCCACCCTCCACCAATTCGCGGAGACTCGAGGTAGGATGAGGTGGCTCGAGGGCTTTGCCATCAAGAGTTGGAGTGGGTCAAATTAGACTTTCAAAGTGGCGCGTAAAGGTTGTTTCGAATGGAAATAAGTTCCTCTTCGGCCCTCCGAGCAAGGATTCGTCTTGAATCAGCGGCTCCCATTTTCAGCTCCTCGCTCTGAAAAATCGGTGGTGAACGTTGTGTTCCTCATTTTTCCTCGGCAATCGTCATTGGTGCTCATTAATTTGTTCCACCTCCGACGATCGATTGATGGAAATTACTCTTTTGATCAATAATTCACGGAAGGGTTTCCAGTTTTAGTTGGTCATGGAGTCTTTAATTTTTTTTATTTGGATCATTTCAAATTAAATGTTTTTCTCATTCCAAAGAGCTTTATTTACCATGAATATGCTTCCATGGACTCCACTTTGCCGTACATTTCCCGTGGGATTCCTTTGTGGATCTAATTAAAAGAAATCGCCCGTGACAGTCCCACTGAGTTAATCCTCGCTTGGAAAATTGACCGAAACGGTGAGAGCTGATGGTGATCTCCGTCTGCGTGAAGCGCTTTTCAGCGGGAATCCGCTTTTCACGACGTGATAATCACATGCGTGATGCTATCAATTTAGCGGGTTAAAATAATTTCTCTTGATGAGGTTTACTGCACGATTTGAAAATACAACGGCAACTCTTGTCAATAGGGACCTTCAGATTTCTTTTTTCTAACTATTTAAAGAGAAGTACTAATTGTAGACGCTGGATGATAATTTTATTTTTTATCTATTTGATATTTATACGTTGAGATGTCAAAAATGTTGAATTTCGTTGCATGGCTGCATGATTTTTATTTAATTTAAAATAGGTAGTGTCTAGACTGCTTTTGCAAAGCTTGCATATCAGATGTTCATCTTCTGTGGAACTCTATCCATATCTCATATTATAGTGCAAAAATTCATTTAACCGAGATTAGGTGTGAAACTCACCTTTTCAGTTCATGACAAATTATCTTGTGTTTGAAAGGACCATACGCTTTCAAATTGGCAATGCTGCCATACTCAGTAATGGTGAGTAAATGAAGCTTTCATTGTCTAATGGCGCTATAATTTTCTTTACCCATACAATACCGTGCCCGTTTGCTAAATTATACTAAATGTTACGATATTAACTAAAGAAATGATGCATTTACTACGTTATCTTCCGAGGAGTGGAAAAAATTGATTTCATTGCATTGATGTGTTGTCAGATCATCAAAGCTCGAAGGGATATTTAATGCGTGCAATGGAATAGATAAGATTCAGCAAATTATAAATTTTGATCCAATAAGTTTTCTAAATTTTAATGTTAGTTTTCATATATTTAAAATCATAAGTGCACCTAGCTATAAAAACAAACATTCACACTAGAATGTGAGGTGTCTCAATATCAAACGTAAAATTATGCACAATTTCTTACTTGCGAGCCTGCTAAAGAAGAGTACAAGGCCTCCCAAAATGTTACAAGTTAATTAATTGTCATGTCGTAAAAGAGCAGAAAGATAAAAGTTACGCATTGGTGGGTAGGTATTTAACACTCGTCCTTCAAAATTGCTCGAAAACGTAAACGAATTTGGCTTTCATATTACCACTCTCATAGACGTCCCGTGTGAGCTAAAAAAGAGTTGTCCGGTAATCCCTGATTCGCAAGCAGCAAAGTACTACAAAAGAGCTTTTATTCTAATGAGTACCTCATACTTCTTATTTGCATTCGTCTGCTGGACTTAGACCGTTGTCAAATCATTCAGGGAGAGCCATGATACTCGTTAAGAATGGCAGTTTTTACCACTCTGCCGAAAGCGTCCCAGTTCCGTTTCAGACATTGAAATATCAGCGGAAATTCATTTCATCTACCGAAATTAAACTTTATCGAGCGCTCGGAAAACATAGTTACCGTGGGAGTTGAATTAACACGTCTTCAGCATCGCCCTCCTCCCCGTGGAAGGGAAGCTTGCGCGACGATCCTCTGCGACGACCAGCTGCAATCTTAAAAAATTAAAAAAAAAACGTTTTCCATTTCCCCATTCGATTCTCCTACTATTCTTACACTCCTTTTTAACCTACTCTCCCATTAAATTGTGCCGTTGGGATGAACGGGATGCGGAAGTGAAAATAAATTGAAAATTTTTGAAGACAAGCTTGCGGGAAATGGGTTTGGGTGAAGATTTCTTTTTTCGCTTATTTCTTCGTCGTCCTCGAGTTTTCCCCATTCCTATCGACTGGCGAGAATCAAATCGTTCCAAGGTTGATGAATTTTATTTTTCTCTCTTATAATGTATGCCTACCTGTATCTGATTTTGATTTGCACACGTGAAAAGATTTTTAAACTTACCGGGAAGAGAGAGATTCCCTGAAGTGGGGATTTTTGCTTGCTCTGCACCTCCAAGTGGCATGAGGTGGTCATAATTGGAGAGAATGTTTATGTAGAGTGCCTCATAGTTTTATTTTAATGTTCCCTGTAGTGTTTCTTATGGATTTTGATTACTCTGTTTCTTAGTGATGGCTTATTTTCTGTTTAGTATAATATTTTTGTTGTATAATCTAATATATACTCATCGTTACGTGCAGACAAAAACGAAAGAAGCTATGAATGTCATCACTAATTCTTCTAATACCGTAAAGAACATAGTGCTGGTATACAAACTGCCAGCCAATATTTATATTCTACCGCAATTGTTAAGCTATTATAGTTTATTAGTGGAGCATTGCTCAATGTATCTGTTGAATAGTTATGTGGACTAGATGTTCATTGGATTTTTGTATCGATGCTTCGCACTTTAAATTGCATAAGGAACTATAGTGTGTCATGTTAAGCTCTGGAGGAATTTCAGTAATTGTATAAACAAAACTGTCCGGTGAAACGATGTCTGGTGGAGATTTAAATTAAAAACTCCAGAGATATTTTAATCGGGAACAATTTTTTTATCCCGTGTTTTTATCCACCGGTTTGCTCTCATAACATGCTGATTGTATCGTCGTTGCACGCGGAAGTAATTTTAGCGCCTGCGATACAAGTCTCATTACCGCGGGGGAGACAAAAAATTGAAATCGTGTTCGGCGGAACTATGACTTTCTTAGCTTTCCACATGCATCTACTTAATTTGTAATTAGTCCCAACTTTTCGCAGCGGCGAGAACGGAGGATGGCACGGGTTGGTGGAGAGCGGGATAAGGGCTTTATAGAGGACAAAGTGGAGCTAATTCCTAGGGATGAAAGGGATTTAACTGAGACAATGGTTGACGGGAAAAGCAAAGATTTAAATGAGCCAAAGAGCAAGTTTTGTCTCGCTCCCAGAAACTTCCTTTACAGACAGAGCGGCCAAAACCAGAACCGGCGTCTCCAATCTTATTTCTACAGCGTTGTCGCTTCGTAAGAATCCCTGGATCGCTCGTTCTTGGCTTTAATAGAAGCGGAGGCGTAGTCTTAGCTACTTTCATGTTACCTCCCGTCTCTCTCTCCTTTTCTCCCCCACCCACCATCTCGCTTCTCAGCCATTATTACCCGCCCGCGCGTCGCTGTTCAAACTTTTTAAAGAATCATAACCGCACCCATTTCATTCCATTAATGAATTCCTCCCATCCACTTAACCGATCGCATTTCTCGTTGAGCATCTCCGAGGGATATTCATTTCTAGGGCGACTCTCACCCGAATTGAACCGCGTCTATTGATATGCTGCCATCTATTCTCTACTGTGGAACTCACCGCATTATGTGCAAAATTATATTCTGGGGTGGGTTCGCAAAACTCATGAAGTGAGTTCGGCACTCAAGCTCGCTCTACATTATCATAAATGCCTAGAGAGGAGTCGAGTGAAAAATTTTGTGGCGTCAGATTCGACGGAAATGAATTTAGAACATTGGCATAGATAGAATCATATATGTATGCATGCGGATTATCTATTGTAGTTTGCTGTGTAGCGGTTACGACCCGGCCATGGAAGATATTCGTAACTTTTCTTTCTATATAGATATATTTTTGGGACTGGGAAATGTATTAATTTTTTGTGATGCTTGCGAGTTTAATGAAAAAAATTAAAATGAGACTGCCACTCTCTATAACCTAACTATTCCCTACTCTCCTGTTCCATCAAAGTGTGTTTACTCCCCGATTCCCAATTCATGCATATGTTTATCCATCTCCACCCCTTTCCATTCTTTTTCTCACACTCCTTCGTTTTTCCCCGGGGAGTGCCGATCCTGCTCACCCACTAACACATAATTTTCTTGACCCGCCCCTGCTGAGCTTTGTCCGCCCTGACTGCGAGCGTAATCCCTAAACGTCATTGCCACCGGAGACCCAGTCAGGTGGAACCACGGTCGTTAATAATAAATACATATGTGTATAGAACGATGGAACTTTTTCTCCCAGTTCTCTGGGGTGCTATCTCTGCACTTGCCTACTCAACGCGGCTGTGTGGGAGAGAAGCGATGGTGTATCGCCCCTTATTTGCACTCAACCTACCTACCTCTTCCCGCTGCCTTTAATCTCTCTTTCTCACGCTTCGCGCTGCATTCTTTTCTTTCTATCTTTCTCCTACCTCCGCAGTCAAAGAGAAAGCCTCCCTTGTGATCCGTCGTGCAGGATCCCCAGAGGATGTGTGGAAGGAGCGTGAAAGTCATCCGGTGATGGATATGCAGTGAATTTTCCCTCCCGCGCGTGAAGCACCATCGCTGCCCCTGATGTTTTATCCATTTTTTTTTCTTCTATCCCTTAGAACAGAGATGTACCTACGTGCTTCCTTGAGACCCATTTTTGTTGAGCACAAGAGCTTCAGATAACTAAAGACCAGTTCACATTAGACTGCAACTAAATTTGGAGCTCGTTTACGTAAATTAAGAACTTATCTTTAGGTTCGCTCCCATTGACTTAAAGAACTTAATTTGTGAACGTGAGGCCTTAAATCCTTGAATAAAAATGTTACGTACGCGTCCAATACACACCTTGATAACAGAACACCCAAAGATGGCTCTCGTTCATTTATTATTTTATGGAGTTAGGTTTGAATATCAGAGGTATGGATATACATATATTGGCGACGCCTTCAGTGACAAGGAGGAGTAGCACATATGTAAACATTTCTCAATAGAAGCAAATTAGAGTCGTTTGTAAATTAAGGCTATTCTAAAAAGAATGAATCCCATCAACGACTTATTGGTCCAAAGTTCTACATTTATGACACTCTACTCTAGGAAAGATACGATTATTCATGTTCGTTAAAACTTTCGAAGGCATTGCAAATACAGCCCCAGATTAAGTCTTATCCATAATTCTCACTGCATACCTTTTTATTTAAATAGCTCTTGTAAAGCCAAATAAGTTCGTATTTGAATAATTTAAGTACATAAGATAAAACTTAAAAAAATATTAAATAAATGAAAAAATTCATCGAACGCATAACAAAAATCGGCTGAAAACGGGGAAGAGTAAGAAAGATAAAAGGTTTCATGGACAGGGTGAAGACGGAAGGTTGTATGCTTAGTTTATAAAGGATGTGTTAGATAAACACCGGAAAGAGTAGAAAACCGGTAGGTGATTCTCTGACATTCAGAAAAACCTAACTTTATCGGTAGAACAATAAATAAAAATATTTTAGATACATTGATATAGACTAAATCCGACTTCTTGAAGTGGATTCTCCTATTTGGCGTATTATGTAATTATGGAGTACATTGGGGAAACGAGAAAGAGGAGGGAACGATAGGAATTTGGGACGAAATAAGAAGAGGGAGAGTAAATGGGGAATTAAAGTGTATTCCAATGGCGGATCATTTATGGAAAGGAAACAGAACGTTATGACAGAATTTGGGAAGTTAGGACAACATCTGTCCAATAACCTAACAATTCGCTCGTAGAGTAACCAAGTGAAGCAGAATAAGTTAGAAAATATACGTATATCTATATTTAATTGTAAAATTGCACAATTTGGTTCTTGAACTTCTAAAAAATATTGAAAAAACTGATAAACTCCCAGGTTTGTGTAAGAATTTTATTTTAATACCTAGGTAATTTAAATTTTGTTCTTGAACTTCTAAAAAATATTGAAAAAACTGATAAACTCCCAGGTTTGTGTAAGAATTTTATTTTAATACCTAGGTAATTTAAAAAGAAATGGCCGTCATGATTGTGTTTTTGAGTCTTGTTATCATGCTCCATGTGAAGCGACCTATCCCACTGACGCTTCTCCTTGTCACGTACCTTTGATTTTTTTATTGTCCAGGGGGGTGGTTAAAAACACGCTCTCAAGATTCCGTTCCATTGAGCTCTCGCGCCATGCAGTTCCTATCTCACATCCTCGCCCTCTTCCGTCGATTTTATTGCCAATCGACGACTTCCATTGCACCTCTTCCCCCACCGTTTTCCATTTCCCTCCGTGGTCGCTCCCAACACTTCCCTGCTCTACTCGGTCGTCATCGCCTGACCTCGCTCGCTAAAAACCCCGCTTTACACCCCGTTCTTGCGTAAGAGAATTCCCCAGAGTGTAGGAAATTGGCGGCTAAGACCGTAAGTGAAGACTTGGAGAGATGATTGGCGAACGCTTTGATATGGTGGGTGGCGAATTACTGTTTGCGAGACTTGATGCTGTAAGGAGATATAGTTTTAGAGTAGATTGCAAGTTTAGAGTTGAATGCTGGAGAGGACGGGAGTATTTTTTCTGTGGAAAATAGGTTACTGAAGAGGTAAAAGTTGTAGAACTATAACAGAATAAATTAGATGATGATAATGGTTGATATTTTAAGGAGCATTTTTTATTTTGAATGTCGCGATAGAAGGGAAAATAGTTGTTGAGTAAATGGGATGGAGGGAAATAATTAGGATTTAATAGGTACGAAAGAAGGTGGTTCCAATCTGAGAGAAGATATTGAGATTCAAAATCTGCGCAAGTTTATCCTCGGATATGCCGTTGTTTTGTTGACAAAAGCCTCTTTATCGGCTTACTGAGTATTTGTATGCGGTAGGTTAAATGGTGATTCTATTGCCTTTCAGATTAGAGATGGGTCGGTCGCGAACGAACGAATCAATTCGAACGACTCTTTGAAGTGAGTTGACGAACGGAGTCGTTCGCGGCAATGAACCGTCGTTCCTTACGAATCGTAATGAAAATAGGCGGAGAGGGAGGACTCATGAGTCCTCGAGGAGTCAGATTCGGATTAGGATTCAGATTCAGTTAAGGACTTGGATTCAGATTAGGATTCGGATTCAGATTCAGTTAAGGACTCGGATTCAGATTAGGATTCGGATTCAGATTCAGTTGAGGACTCGGATTCAGATTAGGATTCATATTCAGTTGAGGACTCGGATTCAGATTAGGATTCGGATTCAGATTCAGTTGAGGACTCGGATTCAGATTAGGACTCAGATTCAGATGAGGACTCGGATTCAGTGATTCCTTGAGGAGTCGCTGGCCTGAGAATCAAATTATACTCAAGGAATTAGTGATCGCGGTGGAATAATGAATTCTTGACTATTAAAATCTTGTCCGTTTGCGTTTGTTCGCAAACTTCTAAAAAATTTCCTCGATCTTTGAATAAATAAATTCATAATTCCTTTATCTGCAAACCTACTGAGGCAAATATTTAATCAAAATTATAACTTTTACCAGAAATATTTTTTTTAACATTTTTGAGTTTGTTCCATTAATGACAGAGCAGAAACTTTTTTCAAAAGAATAGCATTGAAAAAATGTTCCAAAACATTTTCGCTGCATTTTAGGCGTATGCTTCCGCAACTTTCAGGAACAGTAGCCTACGAATATTTCGATGAACGCGCTGTACTTCATCCACCCAAACTTGCATTAGCAGATTTTAGCTCCTCCATTTTTTATATACTTCGATGCATTTCTTACACACTCAAAAAGATGGTGTATAATTAAAAGACTCGATTTCTCGGTTATTTTCGGCGGTGTATACCATTTTTTATAGCGAGTGATATGACTCTAACTTTTTTGTAGGTTTTTCACCATTTTTAGAAGTCGTACATGTTTCAGCAACAAATATACTTTTTCTCGTCAGCAGTAGTTTTTAAGGCATGCTTACAGAAGCACTGCATAGTGAAACCTGCCTCAGAGGCCACCTCACTAGGGCGGTCTCATCTGTGTGCGATAAAAATTTTCGGAAAATGAATTTATGATACATTAAATTAAATTAAAATTTTACCTCCAATCAGCGGACACTCTCTCTCTTGCGGGAGTTATTTCAAAGGCCTGCTGTTGGCCGCTAAATACAGGTTTCACTACATGTTTACATTAAAGTTAAAATTTATTTCAATGAACCACTATAATGAAAAAAATTGAACGAGAACGAGATCCAAGAATCGATTCTTTAGATTGAACGACCGATTCAAGACTCGGTCATTGTATCGAACGATGTTGCCCATCTCTATTTCAGATGGATTGAGATTTCAAGTAGTTAACGTTACATTTTTGGGTAACAATTTACAATCATGTTGATTTGGCTAGTTATGTAAATCCTCTATTATGTACCCATGTAGTCTATTTAAATTAACTTTGCTTTTCTTGACTTTTTTTCAAATCTTACCGTTTTTACTACTTACTGGTTAGCAAAAATAGTTTGTTAAAACATAAAAGCGGGTGAATCTTAATACTAACTTTGAGTATAGACGATATGCTTCCATATTTTTTTCTCTTGTAAACTGAGATTTTAACAGCGCCATCTTTGAATGTTATATAGAAACGTTTCACCCAACATCGTTGCCCTAAAATACGCCCTTCGTGCCCAATGTTTAATAAGAAACCAAGTTGTTTGGATTGCAGTCTAACTGCGCCACCGTCAAGGCTGCCACGGCTGGAATTGATATAAGTGTCCTAGTATTATTGTTTTTGATTTTGTATACACTTCAAAAACCATATGTTATTCTGTAGGATGGATTTAGTTTTAAAATTAGAGTAAAATCTTAGCATTTTTGCTGTAATGTGATCAAAATAAAGCGTTCACATATTAATTTTCCCTAGTTTATGCTCTTATTAAACTGCCTGATGGATTTACGGACATAGTTGCCGTCTTTAATCACAGGCGCAGTCACTTCAAACTATTAATCCACTTCTCCTTTGCGAAACCTTATTTGTGACATGGTTTTCAGATGCAGTACAGCAACAAACCAGTCACCTTCGAAAGCTTAGATTTTTGTTGCATATGGCATCGTCTGAAACGCATTGTATCAATTTCCGACAATGCTGTATAGTTTCCTGAATTATTCGCCAATCGGAAAATGAGAATAGTTCAAATAAATAGGACGATTAAACTCATTATAAAAAAATCAATAACCTTTTCATTATGAGGTCTCTCCTCTTATCCAGATGGACCTTGTAAAATTCCCTAATATATGATTAAGGATATGGCATCTTGTTTACGAGTTGAATTTTTCAAGGCTAAATCCGCGACAATTTCAAAATGTGGTCAGTGACAGTAGTAAATTTGTAACTTAAAGGCATGGTGAAAGCAAAGGGAATTCATTGAGATCCTTTCTGCTAGAGGGCACGAAGTTAATGACCTCGCGAGGGAGGCTGCCTTCCACGCCACGGACGGTGACGAAAATTCTAAGATACACTGCAACGACGCCGGCGATAAAATCAATACGCGGACCGCATTAAACGAACGTGTAAGCCGATTGCGGCCAGTGTGTGGTCGAGCCCCGCAAAAACTGTTTCGTTTCTCCTCTTCCACGTCCCCGTTCATTTTCAACGCGGGTCGCTCTCTCCTCGCGTTTATATAAGCGTGTTCCGCTGTACGCCTCATTCCCCCACCCTACGCCTCTCGTTTCTCTTCATTTATTGCCTCACAACATCCGCCATCGATCACCTACTTAGCCATTCACGTCTCGTCTTGGGCGCCCGTATTTGAATGCACAAACCAGCAAGAATGGAAAGTTTATCCTCAATTTTTAAATGAAAACGGGAGATGTTACTTTCGCCTTCCGTGGTCGCAATTCGAACCGGGTTCCATAATTCATTCATTCCGGCGGGCGTCGTGCCAAGATTTATGCCGGAATCCGTTGTTATGAAAACCACCTACGGAGGAGTTCAAACGATATCAAACATCATGAAATGATATATCGTTATGTTTATTTCGTTTTGCGCCCAGAAGAGTTCTTCCTCGCCGAGCCGAGCGGTGGGGGTTGGTTCATCGTCGGGCTACTCATTGGAATAAGAGATTAATACATCCATATTCTCGCCGAGCCAAAATTGCATTTCGTAGGCGCTCGCCGGGATTTGGAAATTTGGCGAGTTGGAAAACTCGGGAGGTAGTATTGCGGTCTTGTGCATTTGATTATTATTATTATTTTTCTATGCTTCGGAGAGACTGTTTTGGTACTTTTTCAAATTATAATTTCGGATTAAACCGCATCCACTGGTCCGTATTCCTTCCACGGCCATGCTTCAAAAGCATCATATCCATATGCAGTGGTCGCAGGGAGACGGATTCCTCATCGCGGTTTCCACGCAAGATAATAGTCCTCGTCTCAAACTTTTACGCGCTCGCACTCCAATAAAATCGTTCCAATGCACGCGATATGGCCTCGTAGTTCGGTTTCGCTCGCCGATTCCAGTGGAGAAACGCTTTTGCGGGTGATATGAGGACGTAAAGTGATTAACGCAAAGTGTGGAGAGTGCAGTTTGCAGATAAATGCAAACCAGCAGCACTTGCTTTCTCAGAGCAAAAAACGGAGGGTGGAGGAAACGCATCAGCTAATTTTTTTGGCGTATTTCCGAAACAACTGAGTTTCGTGAGGTCCATTTGTTCATTTCATGGCGTGTGTGCGGATACTTTTGCTATTATGGGATACAATGGTGTAAAATAATTGCAGTTCGGCGGTACATAGACTACGACTCGTTGAGGGATTTCTACGCAGGATTTTGAGTAAAAGTTAAAAATTAAGAGATTCCATCGAAATCTGTCTGGACGACAACAATTCAGAGCGTAGCTCAAAATGATTTCATTCGCAATAGTAACAAAACAGCATACAATCCCGGCACCTGGTTAAAAATTACTCTGAGCTGACAGAAAAGGGGGTAACTTTCTTATTAGTAGTAGAAATTTAGAAGGATCTGGTAGAGACTCGCTAGTGCTATTTTAGACTAAGTAGGTACATAATCAACATCTCACGAGCTTGAAGTCATCTCGGTGAGAAAAAATATGCACCACCTTTCAGGAACAGAAATAAGTGGTAACATAAGATGGATGTACAGATATAACTAAATTCTTCCTGCGCATCATTCACAACTACAACCAAAGCAAATATTGGAGCAAGTTTCTACGAAATACTTCTATCTACTCATCATATTTCTTCCATAAGTTCTTTTTACCTCTCCATTCCCTCTCATATCCATAACCTAAAGCACTTAAGACCCTCCGCCACCCTACCCTGCTGTAGCTCAGTGGGTATAATGTGCTCCACGTTTGAGCAACTATGAAGATTCATTTCCTCTATAAATCCCCATAAGTTCGGTGGAGCAATATTGAAAAAATATCAGGAATATTTATGGTTATGTACTTCGTAGCAGTAGCGCACATACGGGTCTTCAAATATGCAAATTATATTTCCTAAAGTAATTTGCTTAAATTTAGAACGATGTCGAAAATTATCTTCCACGTGGCGTAGATGGCCACCGCTCGATGCGTAAATTAGGCAACATCGTTCTCCGTAAGACCCAAGCTGTCAATTACATGTGTGGTGCCCTATGGAAAAAATAGTAATGAGTTGTCTTTCTTGTGACGGTTGGAGAAAGTCCTTTATGCCATTCAGCCTCGCATCAATGTAGGTATTCATGTAACGCCAGATACCATAAGGCTTTTTCAGAATGCAGCAACATACACTGTACTTAAGTAAGGTAGTAGATTAAAATAGGGTAATTCAATTAATTTAGTTGTTATACGCGGTAAGTCAATATTTTAGCGCTTTTTTTATTTTCCAGTGCCGAACCTCTGAGTCTGAGAACCTTCACGAACGTTGATAGTACTATGGAGGAGTTACTATATGAGAAACCCTCATATTTTACCGCTAAGGTATAGGTCTGTAACTAATCTCTATGTCGAAAAAATCCGACAAAATAAAAGAGAACCACTGACACACGGGTATGGTCTTCTTCCTCTCTGTACACCGTTTAAGAGCTCTCTATTTCCTTCTATTTCAACCTGAACTAGCCTCAATAAGGATCGTTTTACTATTCCGCGCCTTTACTTTAACTCTACCTTTCCTTTTTACTGCTATTGTCCCTAACACCTCCTGCCGTACACATTTGCAATGGCTCACGGGTTCGTACGTAGATTGAGATTAGATTTATGGGTCGTTCAAAGAAGCGGACATAGACGGAGATTATTTTATAAAAAAGTTATTTCCGAAATCGGCGAAACCTTCCTTTTGGAAATCCTTATGCAGCAATTCTCAATACCCAGTGCCATTATTCTCCTGCCATTGTCTCACTGCTCCCCCACGTGCCGTTCTTTCACCCCGTTCTTTCCAATTCAGCCCCTCTGCCCAACGCCACCTCGAATCGTCAGGGGGGGTTGAGGAGGGGGAAAACGAGCTTTCTCACCCCTTTGGGTCCGCGGTAAAATACTCTGCAAGCCTCGCGCCACCCTTCTCCCCAGTCTGTCGTCGCCCCCTTTGCCGCCTCCCGTCTGTATTCCACCGCACCACGCCCACTTTGCTCGCCTCCACAATTCTCAATCCTCTCTCTCACCTCCCGAAAACCCCTCCCTCTTTCGATCGAATCTGCATTCGCCGAGGGAGGAGGGCTGAGACAATGAGATTAACACGAGCGGGAGGTTGTAGTGGAGTGGGTGCCACGGCGCTCTGCGATGGGCGGGGCGTCGGTAATCTTTCGATACACGTCATCCAACGGTCGTAAAACGTAAAGCCGTTTTAATTTTCCTTTTCATGCGCTCCTCTCCCATTTTCTCGTCCCCCTACCCCTCCTCCTCCCCCTCCATCATTCTCCCTCCCGTCCCCTACTCATCCTTCTCAACCCTATCTTCACATGCCTCGTACCTTATACCTCGCGGACCCTTCCCCGACCGCCCTCCCGTAGTTGTTCGTGGCTTTGTAGATCTTGATTAGAATTTCGGTCGGATATTTATAATTTTTCGCCGGCCCGGATGAAATGGGAGATTCAGCTCTTCCCCAAGGGTGGGGCTTTTGAATTTACCGTGCTTTTTGATTTTATCGGCCGCGAATATATGTCCGAGTATTGGATATAACTTCTATCCCTATCCCATGCAGGTAACGCCATTTGTGTATTTTAATTAGAACCCGATGAGTTTTCTTTCTAGGGAGAAAAAAATTGCGACTTTCTCTCTGGTTTTCTTTCATTTTAGAATTCAATATATTGTTGTGGAAGCCTTATTAATTCATTGGTCGTTCTTTCAAGGACTGATTTACCGCTGCTCTCCATCTTACCCTTTCTAATGCTAGTTTTCTAACCCCGTTAGTATTTCATAGGCACTTAGCTCTTTAATTGTTTTATGTATTTCCCCCTTGGTATGCGTCTTGGATTGCAGATTATAAGGAAGATAATCATTGGTAAACGTAAAAGTGATATTCAAATATTTTAGTTTCAAGTAATGAAAATGATCTTGATGGTTTGATGACTATGGAAAACCCCTAAAATTGTAAGATCCAACCTAATAAATCCCATTAAGTCTTCATTATAATTAAGAACGCAGTGATGGAAAAAAAAGTGTTAAAAATTAGGGACTCCGAGAGAAGAAAAGTCTCGTTTACGTGGGCAAATAATTTCGACCCCACTAATGGAAACGAGGGTTATCATTATTAGATAGTGACTGTAAAATATTGTTTTAAATGTAAACTTAGGGTTCAATCATTTTGGAATGCGTCGAAGTCAGCATTTTCCCGGAACACATGTGGGGGGATAAAAAACTGCATCATCAATTCTTGTCTCTCTTACTCGCCTTTTTCCAGTCTTTCACTCCCTTTGCTTTTTTGCCAGCGTTCCCCTTTTTCCTCTCCCCCGTTCTGCCTCTCTGTCTCCACTTCCCTTTAAGTTTCCAGGAACTTCTTGAACTAACTTCAGCGAAGGACTTTTGAGTTTTCACCCGCGGTAACCAAAGGGTAGCTATACTTGCGCAGTTGCTAAATAAAAAAAGGAAGTTTCATTCAGAGAGTTTCAAAACACCTCGGAAACCTTAGTAATTAAGAGTAAGTATGAGACGGAGTAATTAAACACTGCTTAAACTTAGGATTTTATGTCCAATTTCTCTCAAAGTAGCAAATGTTGTTCCATTTAGAAGATGCAAAGAACTTCTACATTAGAGGAATGCTCATATTAGAAGCGTTAATTGGCAAATGAGTCTGACTTCATAACTTTTCTAAATTTTGGGAGGCATTTCTAAATGTCTCCCGGGACCTTATGGTGGCTTGACAGCCGAAACCGGTCGGCAACTTGTATACAAATTGGGGAAGTCTCAAACGTTTTTTCGATCATTGTGACGTCCTTCCTCCAAGCAAAAGCTTCGCTTTTAGATGTCTTTCTTAAATGTCCTTATTGAGTCATCCGAGGCAGTCATTACTGCAATGCCAGGCAAAGAGTTTCTTTGGACATTTAAATGAAATATTCCATTCCTAAACGAAAGAGATACATTTTTTTTCATCCGAGACACGATGAGACAGCTTGATGTTCCTTTTTTCTCACTCTTCACCTAACTGAAGGGGATTAATAAAAGACTATATATTCTGGTGTGGGAACAATTGAGGACTGAAAGAATTCTATGTAGAAACAAAAATAAATTGTGTAAGATTACCAAGTACAGAGAGCAATGAGGGCATGAGTGAATTATCACCATACAAGTGTGTGGTCTGATAAGTATTTAATGAGCTGCAGGAAGTTTGTGTGGCCTGCCGTTATATTTATCCAGATTTTTAATTTATGTACAGGCAACATAGCAAATATGATTTCCGTCACATTGTTGTTGCTTTTATTGTTGATATTTTTGTTGTTTTTATTGTTTATGTTTGTCAATATTATTGTTGACATTTTATTGTTGATACCGTTTGTTCAAGTGCGTGATTTTACATTTTGTAGTTCTCAGATTCAAATGTCGACAACTTTTTATGCCATACCATCTTCCTGTAGGCATTCAGTTTAGTTTTTATACTATCTGGCATCTTCTCTAAGATTCTAAAAATGTTTTACTCTTTATAAATTTTGAAATTTTCAGCATCTTTCACATTATTTAAATCAAAATAAATTTAGTTGGCTTCGTTGTCTTTTCTTTTAGAATGGTCAAAATCCCTTTGTTTAATAAACTACTCCAGCGATCATACACTGAGTTGCAATTATTACAGTATTACTCATCACTCTGTGTGCATTACTCTAACACTTAGTTACTCGTCATTGTATGTCCATACTAGAAGGCAATCTTATTTTATATGCTGACGCTAGGAACCCCAAGGAAGCTGTTTGCATTTCTCTTTCAGCGCACTTCTTTGAGATTGCATATGGAACATCTTAGATATCTCCTCTACTTCTAGACTAATTATAGAGTGCTAGGTGTACCATTTTCTGTGGCATCACTACGTGATGGCATAGTGTAATAGAATGAAGTCATTATTAGTCTTTTAATTTGTCCAATGTTTTCATGAAAAAACCTTGTCTCCTTGAGTGTCTTACAAAGGCCTTTTCAGGCATTTTAAGTTGAAATAATGGTTAATATATGCTGCATACAGTATTTGGAAAAAATCACTGAAAAAGGAATGCAAAGAATTACACCACGAATCTGATTTTATTCGGTAAAAAAGAACAAACTAGGGCCACAAATGCTTACCTGACGGTAGGTGACTTCACTACGTTCATATCTATCTATTCATAAGAAGGTTCATTTGAAAAATCGAGTTGGAATATCGCCCTCGAAACACGACACCTGCTTCATATAATGCTGGAAGTCAGTCAGACAGTCAGTGGAGGCGGATGTGGAGAATTGTTGCAGAGGTGAGCGGGGACGGAATAGGGTGACACCGTGGGAGAGTGGCAGGGGGCGGGGAGTGGGAAGGAAATGTGCGAAGGAAGTGTATGGAGAAGAGGTCTGGGGAGAGTGACGGAGGGGGGGGGGGGTGGAGTAGTTGGCGGGGGCCGTGGGGGAAGGGAGGTGTTCGCGGCGGGGAATGAGGTAAAGTGGGTGTTGACGCGAATGACTTTTAGCGGAGTGCGCGTAAAAGGTGCGAACTCTTTTGCACCCGCTCCAAAGTTCAGCGGCGCGCACACGCGAATTCACTGGGAAGGTGACGAGGCGACGAGCCCAGGGATGCAAAGAGGGTGGAGAAAGGTGAGGGAGAGGAGGTTGGTTGGAATGGGGGGACTCGCTCACGGATGATGAAGAGGTAGGGGGATGGAGAAGGCATCGTGGGGCTGAAGTAGAGGTACTGAAAAGAGAGGGGAAAAATCCCAAAAGGAAGCGAGAAAGGTGGGTGGGTGAAAGGAATCGGAGAGAAACGACGCTATCTGGAGTAAAAATGGAAAAAGTAAGGGACTAAATAAGGAGGAGAGGGATGGAATAAAAGGGGTCTGTGAGGAGAAAAAAAAGAATTGGGAAGGAGAAGAAGGGTCGATGTCACAGGGGTACGGTTGAAGAAATTCGGCAGAAGAGAGAAATATATGAGCAAGGCAAGGAGGTAAAGCGACACTGGGCAAAAGTGATGGATTTGTTGGAAGATACGTGATATCAAAGCTATGAGAAACGGTATTTGTCAACTTGAAGTATGGCGTAGTTCTGCTTCAATATCAGTAAAATTTTTGTAGACAAATTGCGTCATGACTTAGCGTTCTCTAATGGATTTATATATGTTCGCGGGTCTGCACCTCTGTTGCCTACTCTGTTGCTACAGGTTTCTTTGCAAAAGGTCTGGGAAACAACCTTAGTGTCGTGGGTTTGAGCCCACCTTGGTGTAATATTTATCATAGTAGGCATGGTTAAGTGTCTGCTGCGTACGATAATTTATATCTAAGAAAATACTTCATAGTCATTTCTTTGTTCCAATTAAACTTGCAACAATGTCTTTGTACATGTTAGTGGTTTGTAATCGGGAATGAATGTTGCACCAAAAATATTCATTCTCGAATGGAGTCTATGGAGTCTACTCGACTCTATTTTAGGCTACTTTTCTATGACTCGATGGGTGCTGAGCTGCTAATTTTGTAATGAAATAAACCTTATTATGACTTATCTCTCCTTTTATGGCCAAAAATATATTTAGTTAGTCAACTTAAAACAGTGGCTGTTCAATATTGATTGAGTTGCAGGAATGTTTTGTCTCATTGTGACGAGATAAAGTGAAGAAATCTTTCACAGCGCTAGCATTGAGCTCACGATATATATAAAACCATTGCAATGAAAGGATACTAGGCAATTGTTTACATGTCCACACTCACTAATCAGTTTTAGATTGCGATATGCATTGAGTTGCAAATCAAATTATTTTTTTAGATATCGTGGAATGATTTCTGTGGTTTGGTCGAAATAAATTATGCACATCAGGTTACAGTAAGTTAAATTGTTGGTGAATTAAACCTCAAGAGGAAGTTCACAATGTCAGCTGGGCTTAAAAATTTGGTCACTATAATTGTTACAATAAGTACATTGTTTATAAAGATAAAACTTCAAAAAACTAGAAAAGGCACTTTAAGAAAAACATGCTCTTGGTGAACTTAAAGAATAAACGCATTGTTCAACAACTTTTTCAATAGAAATGTACGGGTGACATGGGAGTTTTGAAGTTTTTGAGGAAAAAACTTGAGAACTTTTTGAGGAAAAAATTAAGTTTTTGAGTAAATAATCTCAGTACTATCCAGCTTGGCTCACAACAATGTTAGACTGCTGACCTCCAGCGTGGAGAATAGAACAGGAGAGAGTGCTACAAGGACTCAGGGGATGGTTCGCAAGAGAGTGAAAGTGCTGAGGCGAGGAGCGAGCGAGACGGTTGGCGAGCAAGTGAGTGTAAGGATAGAGAAGCCGTGGAATAGATGGATAGCTTTCTCCTGAGGAGAGAGAAAGGCGCGAAAGGATATGCATTTTAAGGGTTGGAAGGTTACAAATCTCTCCCGAGGGAGTCCTAAGCGGGGAGAAATGGGTTAAAGAAACCCTGGGACGTAAGGAGATTTCCAGGGGTGAGAAAAGTTGACGTTCCCTCCTGAGCTGGAAGAGAGAGCAGGTGTTTGACGGACGGCCCCGGCAAAGTCTAGTGAATCGCGAGGTCTCGTAGACGTAGATTGGTTTCAGACTAAACGTCCCGGGTAGGCTAGAAAAGTCACGGTTTGAAAGGTCATGCCCAATGTCCCGTCTGGTTGGCAAATTTTTCCCGTTTCACTCTGAATTGTCGCGGAATATCTCTGTTTCGTCCGCCGTTAACTGCTTGGAGAAGTGTATGGCGAGAAATGTATGAAACAACAAAATAATCGTACGTTGTAAACGGTGAAATAGCCGGGTGGGGTGGTCCATGTTGATACGGATCCACCCCGAAATTTTTAATTCATTCGAAAAATATTTTCATTTTGAGAAAAAGGTCGTTTGTTTTTTAAACTAAAAATGTTAAATTCATCTCTTCTTTTGTTTAGACAACATATTAAATGGCTATGTTTTAATACTAAAAACAAAAAAACTGGATCTTAATTGTTTCAGAAATTCGCTGAATTGTAGAAGTTTGAAAAAAAATTCGACTGTAACGCTGCATTCGCAGTCATACTCAATTACATTGCCAAATAAACAAATTTGCTCTTGAATTTTAATAACTTTCCACCACCTCCTTCCTCTACGAATCCTCCCACACTTCTCATACTCAACACGTGCTCCCCAAAAGTAATCCTAAGCCACGCCACTGACTTTTAAATAAACCTCTGTGGGCAGCGTCTTAAATTTGTCCAGGTTTTAGACTCCTCGAAACAGGAAATATCCTGGTATCGGGATATTAGCATATAGTAACTGTACGAAATGGGAAATATAGCTAGCACTCTCTCTCCCCTCTCTTTTTAGGAGCGGCTGTGTACCGTATTAATGGAGAGTGGCGAGAATTATCTGCGCGTGCTCATTGCTAATCACGCATTTAAGCGTGCGACTAACTCAACCAGTGCTTGGGCTAACGTCGCTTGGACCCAGACTTCGAGTTTGTTGTGGTCATCTCCTTACCCGCTGGGCAAATGTAATAATGATTGAATGTTGTTTTTGGATCCCCACGGCACGCACTACTGGATTAGATTGCATTGGTGTGCAGCTAAGCATGTTGATGAAAGCTCTTTCGTTTCCAAATTGATGGGAAGGGATTTTGGAATCGGGCGCGTATTGCGTCAGTGTATTCTGCGTCGGATGTTCTCCCTGCCCTCCCGTTCACTGGATCCGTCCTGGCGAGGATAATTCCGAGCCCGATCGACCGAAATTCTGTTTCTCCATATTGCTTCCAAATTTGATACGTTCCGTCACCCCCTCACCCCACCCCGCTCCCCCTTGTGCTCCCCCGCCGAAGGATAAACTCATATATATATATATATATATATATATATATATATATATATATATATATATATATATATATATATATATATATATATATATATATATATATATGTATATTTATTTTAATTCCGTCCGTTTATATTTCTGCGGGTCGCCGGACGAATTTAATGGAATTATTGTGAATCCTTCGCAATATATTTGTCGTCGAATGTTTGCGATCGTGTGTGTGAGGCGGCTATTGCGTATTGGTGGGATGGATTATCGCAGAATACTGTATGCCGGATGTGTATGTACGAATTCAATAGCAATTTTATTTTGCAGGGCAGGCATGATACTATATATTTCGGTTTAGGAAATTTGGTTGCGATGACTATTAAAGTTGCTTCAGATTTCGTCGCGTGTAGTCTACAGAAACACTGAGGTCTTGGCTCATAGCAACTAAAAAAGAGTATAATGATACACCTGTCCGTTGACGGCAGTAGTTACATGGTATGTATAGTATACCTACCTTCCTGAAATTTTAACCGCGCCAACTTTCAGGCTGGTGACTCAACGGATCTCCCGGTGATGCTAAGGCTATTTTTGGTCCCGTGAATAATGTCGGACTGCTTAGGTTTTCCCACGAAATGCTCTGGAGAGAAAACGGTGGATATTTTATAAAAACGTGTGGAAGAACTGGTATCTTACCTTTTTACTCTAACGTTTGATACTTCGACACATCGTTTTTTATTGTTTTTAATATATTTTTATTAATTTATGAGAGTTATTGTTCTCTTATGTATTGCAACTCTTATTTGCTGGTTGGTTGAGAGGGTTTTATGGAAAGATGAGAGGAGAGAGGGGATAGCTTTTATTGTTGAAAGTGAAATTGGATGTGCTGCGATCACCTGTAAGATGGTTACTTGGAATTGCAAATAAAATAAAGAAATCGTTGCTTAGAGGATTACAGAATTCTAGTATACTTGCGAAAGTGTTCATTTCGTTTCTAAAATGTGAGTTCATTATTTATTAAACCTTCCGTGTCAATATTAATGCAAAATGAGACACTAATAGCTCATATATATATTATATTCTAGCCCCTCCACGCTCTTCACATCACCTTGGTAAAGGTAAAACTATACTATTTGGTTAAAATTGAGATAGGGTAACCATAGGATATCGGACAAGATGACGTATATGTTTATAGTATCGATGCGTGAAGTCAAAATTAATGCACTTTTATACCAATTGTTAAAATTGTTGCAAAATATAATTTTTATGACTTTGTTTTCAATTATAACTTCGAGAATGAACCTTCGTTACTTCATATATCATAGATATCGACAGCATCCACCAGTTCTGGTTAGAGATAGTTCTTTTATTCAGCCTAATATCATTCTTTGTAGAAGTCGTATAATATTGTTAAGTCAGCCAGTTTGTGTAAATCGAAGGAAATCGAATTCATATCTCCTCTACTGCGAGGTTACACATTGTTTTGCGCTCTTAGTTTTTTTAACCCCATCGTGGCGCTAATGTTGCGAAGAGAGGCCAGTTCTATTCATCGTTGTCTTCCACACAATGGTACAATGGTCTCAGTGCCTCTGGGGAAAGATGGAGAATTTCGTCGGCCTTCGTGGGTCGGAGCGAGTGCCGTGAGGAGATGGAATAGCAGGCGGGCGGAGGCCCCGGTTGATGATGGACGTGTGGAAATGGGGGGGAGGGCAAACGGAGATTCATTTGTTTCGCGAGCAAAAGCCTTCGAATGATGTTGTGGCACTCGATGATTGAAAAAAGACTTTCTTTCCGTCCGGAAGGGACCGAAAAGGGAGAGCTGAGGGTGTAGGGAAGTGTGATGAGAGGGAAATGAAGGCCGAGCGGGGATAGGGAGGCGAAAGGTAATGAGGTGAAGGGTATTCGAGGAACGGAGGAGATAGCCAATCGCAGAGAACCTTTTATAAATAGAATACGGGTCCATTAACGAGGTGGGAGGCGAGTAAGTGGGGAGGTGAGCCATTCTTCTCCTTCGCGGCATAAAAACGATGATTATTTGTTTCGTGTTTTAAATAGTCTGAATCTGAAAGAGGCGTTCTTTCATCTGAAGGATGTAATTAATCAGGGAATAATAATGAAACTGTTTTTGTGACTCGCGCTCAACATGCGGTCCTCTCGGGTATCATTTAAAATTCCGACGCAATTAATCTTTCGGACATCCAGGTTTCATTTTTAATACGAATGCCACTCTCTGAACGGCACTGAAGAAAATAGTATCATTAATGCGGGGATGTTAATTTATCCCTTTATTATGGAGAAATTTTTATTACTGAAATATCAAAGGGGAGTTCGAATTGGGGGATATTGGAAGTGGAGGTGAAATTGTTTTCGAATGCCAAATAATGAAGGGCATTAATATTTTGAGGATATGTTAATGGTTGATGTGCGTCCTTCGAAGAGAACTGGAGACGTAGATATATGGGGCATTGGGGAATAAGAAATTAACTGAGTATTCATGATTTTACCAGACTCTGAATGAACTTTAAAATTAAAAAACCTCAGTACGATGAAGTGCTTTTATTTAGTGTCACAAAAGCAAACGTAAACGCTAATCTACGAATAGTGTGGAATATTTTGTTTCCAAGCATTGATCCTTGATTTTTTCACTATATTATTAAACATCTAGTTTCAAACTAAACTCTCATTTACAATTTACTCATTTTCTGTGAAGCATATTTCTATACTAGGAGATACATGTGATAACTCTTAGTTATGTTTGATTTATTTCATAGGTTTTCCCCCGACTTACTATTATTTTTCGTGTTCTTCTCTTAACCAAATGTGAACAAGCTATTTCGCTACAGTAACAAAACGAGATATTAGCCACACATTTCGTCTTGCAAAATAATTTTGTATCTTGAGTAAGCTGAGAATAGTTCGGCATTCCTCCCTTTTCTTCAAGCATCGATTTTCCCAAAATTAAATTTGAAAAAAACGTTAATATACCCTAATGAAAAATTTTTGACCATTTGAGAAATCAATTTATTATCATTGTGTCAGCGGAAGCAGACAAACCGTCGAGCCAACCGCGCCTATTTGTAAGGTCATGTATGGTAGCCCTGTGATAATAACGATTTAAAATTTCAAATCGGGACCAATTTTCGTTTGTAACCTTCCGACTTTTTTCTCCTAAAAATTTCAAGCGGTTTGGAATGAACATTTCACAAATGTTTAGCTTTGGTTCTTCTTTACAGACAATGAGATTGGTTAGTCCGCGGCTTTATCACCAGGCGGGGCCACATGTACTCAGAGGGGCGCAGAATTCATGCCGTAAAGAGGCGTCAGCAACCGATGAGCGATCACCTCTTCCCTCCCACCTCTTCTCCCCCCGATTACGTCAAATGGAGTCGGAAGATCGAATGGAGCGCACCAATAAAACTAATTGCGCTCAATGGATCCTGGATTTGCCGCAGATGGAGAGCGCGCTCAATTGTCTTTTTAGTCGCTCTATTTCGTCTTTTGTCTGGGCAGGACTTGGGACGGAGGAGGTTCCTGGGAATTTGAGTATCACAATGGATCTTTCCCTCCCCTCTTAAACTTTCTAATGGTTGTCTCTCTTCCTGGGGCCCATTGGATGGGCTCATCAGAATATGTTAGGAACCTAGATGGGAATGGGGAATGAGTCCCAGCCTCCTCTCGCCTCGACTGGGCATAGAGGTTATTGGGGTGGGGAGGGTCTGATCGAACCAGCGGGAGATGCGGAGTCAATAAGGCGGGGATTTTTTTTAAACCCAAGTCGGGAGAGAAATGGATGGGGTGAGTGCTGGATGGATTTTGATGGGATGGGATCGAATGTGGGCGGGTGGGGGTTGGCGGAGTGGAGCGTCGGGGACGGGAGGGGGTCGAGTGGGTGGCTGAGGGGTTGAGTTAAAGTGAGGGGAGTGTGGGTCGGGGGCGGGTTTGACCGGACTCCTCACCCTCCACCCCCTCCCGCTGAGAGCCGTTGATTGGAAGTGAAATGAGTCAGTGATTAGTGGGCGATGGGAGGTTCGTGGGATAGGTTAGCCGTGTCCGTGTGTGGAATTGTGTGTGCGCGCTCGTGATGTGGTCGTGGGGTTGAGGGTGCTTGTTTTCAGGCCCGCGTGGCCAGTGTGTCGCATTTGAGAGAGGAAATTGTGAAGGACTTATGAAAAAAATGTGTAAGCAAAAGAGCGGAGTGTGGGTGGGTGGGGAAGAGGTCATGGGTTACGGCGTCAATCACTCCCGGCAACGCGTCGCCCCTCCTCATACCAGTCTCCGGATCCCAGCAGATGTGTTCCCCCCACTCCCAATTCTCTCCTCCCTCAATACGCCCCCTCAACTCATTTCCATTTCCTGTCCCCCCCCTTTCACTTTCTAACGCCTCTTTCCCCCGCCGACTCTTGTACGCCGCAAGCATTTGGGACCCAGTACGGAAAGATTTAATTCGAGGACTCAACAGAATACAAAAGAAAGCCGCGCGATTTTTTTTAGACTGCTGCGAGCGAAAGGAAAACGTGACAAAACTATTGGAAAGCTAATGGGAGTCGTTGGAAACACGGGAGGTTAAACGAAAGACGAAAGATTTCTTGAAACATTTCGGTCACTCCAGTTTCAAATCGACGCATACGATATTATTTTTTTAACTCCCACAAAGCCTCTGTTGAGGGAATGAAGCAACAGTACCTTAAAAAATTATTATTGAACGGATTATAGGAATTTATTTTTCCCTTGCTCTTGATAACACTTCTAAAAACACAAAACGAGACTTAAGTTCATGAAAATATCTTAGTTTCCATCCCTCCACTCTCCAGATTCCTTGTCCAAATCACCTATCATGTTCATGATTGTGGTCCTGACACCCCATCCATACTCCGTTGAGGTGGATTAAAGGTGATTGCGAGCTCGTGAGTAGTTACACCAGATGGACCCTTCGTATAGCTTGTTTTTTACCTTCAGCCCTCAAAACTCTTCGCATGGCATTTCTGTCGTCGTTTATGAGAAAATTTCGCATAGTATTACCTTGTGCAGTTATTCACGGAACTTACGTGTGCCGTTACTTTTTTCACGTGGTTTTCTTACCTCTAGTTGCTGGATTAGACGGGTTTTTGCAATAACTCCCATCCGTCGGTGGCAGCTACGTCCTCACCATCCCAACGGCAATATTTCTTCCACAGCTTCCACTTTTGGGCCCGCATTCCATAATGTTTTGAGCGGTAATTCAATGATAAAAATTTACAACGTGAGCATAAATTATTTACTGACGGGAAGGAGTTTCCGTGAAAGTTAAGTTTTTTTTTTCTTCGGCAACTCCAGACTCAACGCTCCGAGCGCATCACTCAAAAAGTTTCAGAATCGATAGCTATACTTTCCCCAACTTTTGGAACCCTTACTCATCCTACGTCCTCTTTATTGCTGGAATGATTGAGGGGATTTTTCTTACGCAATATCAAGACGAATGATAAGTGAGGACCGACGGATTTAAGAGGCGACGCTGCACTGTGGCAATTAAATTATATTTATTCAATTTAAATCATAACTCGCGTATTGAGAAACCTTTCACCGACATGTTTTATAATCCATTTTTTTCAGTTGATCATTTCTTTGATCTGCTTTCCTGTAATCCGTGTTCACGGGCGTTACTCCGTAGAATTGTGAAATGCTTAGCATTTTAAATGATAAGTAACTTAGTTTTTCCACATAGATTTATTATTAAAAACGTGTAGACGATAGGTTTTGACGGATCTCTTCATCATCAGGTGAGCCGACCTAGGTTTTAACGAAGCTAGTCACCACCTGATGACGAAGAGCTTCGTCGAAATCTAGGTCGTCTTTTTATAATAAATCTAAGTGGAAAAACTAAGTTACTTATCATTTGTAATGCTAAGAATATGTTTTCCTCCATCCTTCCAGCTTTATCAATAGTGCCACCTGCTTTTTCTCTTTTTCATCTTGTAATGGCCTCCATTCTTTCTATTCACCTTTCCTTGTCACCTTTCTGTCTTATGCTTGACTCTATTCGTAGACGGCTTTCCACGCTTTCAGTGTCATTATTACGGAGTGATTCGGTTCCCTTTTCCCAGTCTCCTATTTCCAACAAGGAACTCCACGCCCATCTCATCTCTGCTTCCATATCTAGTCCGTAGTTGGGGATAGGTCACATTTGACGGGCGACAACGATGACCAATCTCCCTCCGGGTTTATGGCTAGCTAGAGTACTATCTTCCCATCAATGACAGCCTGCGGACATGCCTTTTCCATTACCTCTATTGGGTGCCGAAAATGAATTTCTCGATCTCGTCCTTTTCAAACTCAGTACATCCACCTACAGTCCACAGTACTTCATTGATATTCCGAATTGTAAATTTATAACAAATGTATGTGTTTACTTGAATACCAGTTGTTGATGTTAGTCCACCCAGTATCGCCATACATCATGACAATGCTACACATGCTAAATAATGCCTTAAGCTACCGAATGCGTTTTCTTCACTTTCCAGAAAATATATTTTTTCCATTCATCTCAAGTATTCATTAAAATTTTTCTAGTATGAGTTCTAAACGCTTATGCACGAGATAGACAATAATTAAAGGTTAAATAATCTGATGTTGAGAACGTTTTTGCCCTACATAGCCATTGCTAACTGCAGATGCTTGACTTTTACTATCGTTTGGTTTACAAATTGAAAACGGTTGCAATTGTATCTGTTTATAGTAAACGAGTTATTGAGATTACGATTTCTAATTCCATCGATCGATTTAACAGCATGCGTAAATTTATGGCAGCCAAGGAAAAGCCTTCATCAACAGTAAGATGGGTGCGGTGCGTTTGAAATTTTTCATAATTATTGTTCAAATAATTCTTTGATAAAAACTCGTTTAAATAGCACACCCTTGATACCTACGTGGGACTTTACGACTGCTGGAAAATATTTGTTATGCGTTTCATTCCAAAGGCGTACTTCTATCATTGCAGGAGCCCTTGGTTTGTATTCTAGCGACCAAGTTTGACGGAACACACATGTGTTCACTCCAAAAACTCCAAAGAGCGTTCCCATATATCTCCCGAAGGGAGGGAAAACGTCTTGAGCAATTATTTTTCAAATGGGTGGAGTTAATTTTCCTTTTCATGCGACGGAGCTTTAAAAAACTGGAGGAAGGACGCAAGAATGACGTCGGGATCCCTCTCTCATTTTTCCATGAAGGCTTGTGGGCAAATTTGTACGGAGACCGTGAGGAGAATTGCATCCCCCGAATGGTAATTCCATTTCTTTCCTAGGGTATTCACAATTACGGATCCTCGTGGAGGAAAAGCATTCCGAGAAGAGCCAAGCTCCTTGCCTCCGGCTTTGCGTCGTCTCTCATATTTCCAGCCCCGTTCCTGGATCCTTTCATTCCCGGACTACCTTGCATCACCCCCGCCCCCTAGCGTCGCAACACCCCCGCGAAGGCATTCCATAACCGACGTTTCTCTCCCCGGGTCCCTGCTACCAAATTATTCCACTTCCTCCCATACTCCACGGGTATCTCCTTCCTTAGCCGCTTCGTCATCAGGATTTTCTCAAGCAGAGTCCATCCGTCTCAAGGACGCAGCCAAGAACAAATGCTGCTCACTCCCTCCTCTGCTTCCCTAAACGCATTTCAAATTTTTTCCCGCAAATGGGAGCCGTTCTACCTTTTAGACAAATTGCGTTTCATTAATTTTCTAACGAGGGAGTAGGTGTGATGCGATCCGAGCCATTTTTCTTTAGGCGTGTGGCTCGAAAAATTTTGCTGATGTCAAGATTTTAAATTAGATCTTTGCAGATTTAATAAAGAAGAGATTTTCACGTTAATTTTTCTGATTTTATTTCATTGGTACCCTTGCGTATTATAGAATGTGGTGATGGTTCCATCATGAATGCTTTGTGACTCAAAGTTATTAACATTAGTTTTATTTGTTTATTTGTACCTGGCCTTGCCGTTTACGTCATAACTGTAGAGTCATGAATAACGTCTATGCTCAATTTAAAAAGAAATTACTTGTCTTTTTGCTTCTGCAATTGCCCGAACCTCACTGGCATAGTTGATTGAAAATCCTCTATGCATCGAAAAAAACAGCGTAATCCTAATTGAACATCCATTTCCATGAAAGCAATTCACCCGTTAATTTTTCTTCATCTCTGATCGGATATTTTTGTCTTCGTGCAGCAATGACTCTGATATCAGTGGCTTTGTAGAGCATACTTTTTTATTCTATTACAAACCATCAGTCGTCATTTGAGCCCTGCCAAAACTTGTGCCTATTTCCTGAAGCTTTTATCTCTGGATACTATGTGTCTCTTTTGCTACTCAAAAGATTCTCTGACTTGCATATTAGTTTATTCCGTGCCAACCTGAACCACTGCACTCGTATTCAATTGCACTGAGAGACTAGTGACTGTGGTGTCGGAGTTTTTTAAGTTATAATATCTATTCCTGCCCTCTATCTCTACTTTAATATGCGAGTACCATTTAGAGTGTCCTCATGTGCACTAGGTTTATCTATATTCTAGCCATCTAATAGGTGAGTGTTTGGTCACCAGCCAGAGAAGGGGAGGGAATCGAGAAAAGTTAAAGGGAGAGAATAAAAGTGAATGACATGAATAAAGGGTGGGACAAGGGTCAGTCTTATATAAGTGCCTAGCTCTGTTTATGTCATCGTGGAAAAGTTGCGTAAAAAGAATGAGTTCTTGTAAATTTCGGTTCAGCTGTGTATTTTTCTTTTTGTTACTACTTAAATCAGCTCTATGGATTTAGCCTGGGTTAAAAATATTATCTTCCTTGTCATACGGTAATACGGTAATACGGTAATAAAATCATCGTTGTTAGACCTTACCTGGTGGAAAAACAGCATTAATAAAGAGATATTCACAGTATTTTCGCCGGTTTCACAAGCTATTTATTTATATCTGTACAATCGAATATAAAACACACCATCAATTCTGGTTCTTTCAAAAACACGCACATCTCAGCAAAAACTGACACATTTCCATGTGTACCTGAAGATGCTATCGATCGGCATTTTCTTTAAAATTGAAACTTTCGTGAACTTCATACATCAAGTTATCTCAGCCTAAACGTGGGCTATAGTTGACAGGATTTCCCTTATGAAGGATATTCTATGAGAGCAAACTCTTGAAACCTTTTCTCCGTCCTTTCTCAGATGCGTTCCCTTCCTTTATATGGAAAAAACCTCATTCGCAAGCTTCGACTCCTTTCCCTTCCTTATCTAAGCGACGCCTCTTTTTCCCTTCCATTTCATCTCCCCGCTTCTTACTTCAAAGGTTTTTCTTTCATTTTTCTCCTGTACCTCGACTCTCTCCTCTTGCCCTTTCGCATCCCTACCTTTACATACATTAGCAGATTTTAAGGGTTTTTGTTGGGAAGCGTCACAGGTCGCTTGCGTCGAGAGATAAGCCTCACGCCCCAGAATTCATTTCCCAAAAGCGGGATTTCCTCTCAGGGATATTTCTTCTCTCCACTATCTCCACTTCTCCCGTCTTGCCCTTGGTGTAGAATAATGCATAAAGAAATTGTGCTCCCACTCATCCGACTCCTGCCGCCTCCAAAGCTCTTACATACTCCATAGACTCTTCTTAACTTCAGTCGCGGTCCGCTAAGGTCCTAGCGGAGGAGACCGTACTCATCTCCGGACAAGATATTACGCGAGTCATCATTTTATGTTACAGGATATTTTGTTTCTTGGAGGATATCCTCATGCTTCTCTCTTCCGTTTAAATGTTGTTTATCCTTTAAGTTTAAGTCTTTGTTAAATTTATGCTTGGTATTCACCTTATTCATATTAGCACATTTTTTTCGCGAATCGGTATGTCTCTCTTAGCCTCTTGCCAATGCATTTCGAGCCACCGTAGAAAATTACATCAGGCTAATCTTTCTTTATAAGATATTCTACGAATAGTACAATGAAATTGATTTTCCTAACGTTACTCTAAACTTTTCACATCTAAATGTTCTTTACACGATTGGAAATTATTCTTAAAACCCATGCCTCTACTAGCCTATTTTAGTTTGTAATTGATTTTAAGACTGCCAAGAACTTTACTGTCGGTTAAATTTTCATAATTATTCCTAGTTTTGTAAAAGAATTATGGCTTTTGGTAAAATATTCTAAAATTTCCTCACGCCGGGAAAAGGTTCAAGATAGAATACTCCTCGATTGATGCAAGAGAATATCCTAAATGAAATTTGTCCAGGATTTACCGATAAACATTGAAGAGAAGCTCCTCAAGCGCTTTTGATTCATCTGCACACTATAGCTATCGACATTTTGTCATATTTTGTTGTCAATTAAATCTTTTGACGGTGTTTTCGTAGAGAAAATACTGCTGAGTATAAGGGTGTGTACGAGAAGAATTAACATCTTCCACATTGATTCGCTGTTTTTATCTTGACACGTTTCTGCCTACCTTTCTGGTTTTGTTGCAGTGAGCAACCTAGTTGTATGATACTGAAAACCCACTGCTTGTTAAGAACCGAATTACAGTAAATCATTTGAAAAAGCGGGAAACGTATTTGCTTAGCTTTATACATCTGTGATTAATATCTTATTATTCCATTAGAAAACGTATGGTCTGACCCATAAATCGGGTTCCCTTAAATAATTTAGTGAAAATGATGGTTACTTAGGGTTTACTTAGGTTGTGGCCTCTTCAACAAAAGTCAGGGAGGAACATCATAACCTGTACTGAGTCTGAGGAATAAATTTACGTAGTTAATATTAACTTTTCAATCAAATATAAACTTTTTCAAAATGGATTAGATGCTTCTTTTAGAAGCTCCTGGTCATCAATCACTGTGTATCGGTAATGCCTGCTCAACTATTGAGCTGAAATGGTTAATTTTGCGGAACTCGATAGACATTCCAATGTAATGATTACTTAAGTAGAACCCAATTCACTCATTTTCTTTTTGGACGTTTGTAAATTCATCCTATGAAAGGAGATGTGACGAGTCTATCAGTTTTACCGATGTGTTATTATAAAAAGTCAATCCTTGAGCTCAAGGATACATTTTGAAGAGTATCGTTGGAGCGGGTGGTGGGTAGTTAAGTTAGTTTTACATTCACTAATCCAGATTTGGGGAAGAACAGGCATTTGGGTAGCGGGGGGCATGTTCCTAAGGCTGCGGACGAATAATTTTAAATGAACTAAAAACATGCCTCAGGTGATTTTAAAATTAATGGAATAAAAGTTTGTGAAAGTGATGGGTTACCGTGTAACTTTGCGGCATCCATTTTCTCTGAGAGCTAAGGACCATTTGATATTCAGATTTCGGATTGACACAAGTTTGTTTAGGGTTTTGGGAATGAATAATTAAGAGATTCTGTTCCAATTTCCATGCTTAAGGTAGAATAAAAAGTCCTAATTCCTCGGAAAATGCAGATTGATAGTCGGCTCGAAGGAATGTCGAACAAGGATTTATTTGGTCATTGTGGTAGCTTTTTAGTTCAGTGTGTTCCATGTTGGTTTTGTATTTACTAATGATCGGCTTAACTAGTCAGATTAAATCTTTTTACTTAACCTCAAGTTAATGAATGGAAGAGTATCTCACCATTGTTCATCAAATATCTTAGATATTCAATGAATACATCATTTGCCTGGATTTATCATGAATTAGTTACTTATTTGCATATGAATATGAAAATGTATTAAAAAGTGTTGCAGTAATTGTATTTTTGAAAGACATTAATCAATCTGTATTCATGAGTACGAGATATTTTTAAAGGGAGCATTTTCAACACGGTGATAGTAGTTACTGCAAACACTTCATCTCGTTTTGATTTAAAAACAGGGGCTGAGTGCAAAATATTTGAACACTGTAATCCTGTTTCTGCCGTAGATGCTCTATATTCATACCGCTAATTACTGAGAGAAATATTTCAAGTCACTCATAATATGTTTTTCATCATGGTGTAAGTAAATTTGAGTATTCGTGGATCTGATTGCACCGTTGAATGGAGCCGTATAAATTAAGGTTTCCGTCCAAAAGTAGGGGAAAACTTCATATTTAACCATCTTACCTGTATCCCGCAAAGGAGAATCTCTATTTGTGGTAGAATATTGTTACTCCATTACGAAGAGAAAAACGATAAATGATGTTCCGTATGGAGTATGCTCGTTTCTGGGTAGTATATTTCCTACATATTATACCCAGGTTCAGAGTGAGTTGAAAAGAATATTGTCCGTAGTCAAAGTAGATACTACTCTTTAAGGCAGGATATTATCAGTACCGTTTTTTTCTCTGCAGACAATTGTTCTCTTATTACAAGATTGTGAGAAAACAATGTTTTTTTCGCGGTTGGCCAAGAACAGTTTTAAAATAACTTCATTTAAGAAGCTTCAAATAAGGTACAGAAGTGGACCTGGCTGTAATAGTCGTAAATACTTCACTTTAATAGGTACACTTTTTCTTCGTACGCTTCACCACCCCAGCATGTCCGGTCTGAAGTGATAACATTTTTGGTGAAATCAATGTTTAGTACGCACCCTCTGGAGCTTCACTAAATTCTCTCAGTTAATGATTATCTCTAATATTGATATAATTATACAAATAAAGGCTGTCATTCTTATGGTTCACTGACTATGCGTGACTCGGTGGAAAAATAAAATCATTGTAATTTCCGTAAATTTGGCCAACTTGAAAATTATTAACACGTGTATTGTACACTTATGTATGTCCGGTGATAAGTGTTGTTGCACTTGTTTTTCCATATTCATGAAAAGGATATATCACAATACGGTCCACGCGTTTTCTTTCACAATGGCTTACTCTCACTTTCAACACACAATTTCAGCATCTCGGTTTATGTTCTCAGGAAGACTTAGGTTTTAAATACTTCAAAACGGATACCAGTGGACAGTCGTCAAAGAACGCGATTCCCACGTCCGGTTGGACCGTCAGGGGATTATTGCGAGATAAAATGAAGCGCTCGTGAGGTACCACGAGGACGCGTATTCACGCACCGAAACGAAAAGTCAGCAGCCGCTCTTCCCAGCGGGCGGGATGAGTGAGATACCGCGCCGCTTTCGAGGACCCGCCCCCTCCTCGAAAACCTCGAAAATATGAGCTCGTATCTCCTCCCGGGTCGTATGCGACCACAAAGGGGGTTTATCAAACCCTTTGACAAGCGCCCGAACACCGCGTTCTCCTCACCGCTCGCTCCGGCCCCAGTGTCGTGTCTCTCTCGCTCTTATTGTTTCCCGTCGCGCGGTCTACTCTTCCGAAATCCCTCCAGCCTCCAGGCCCGCATCCCATGGGCGCCGTTCACTGCTTTGGTGGGTGGTTGAGGTCTGGCCATCCTGAAAGAAATTTCCTTCCTCCAGACGGATTATTCGGTGTGTGTGTGTGGGTAAGTGAGTGCGTGGACCCGCGCAAGTGTGGTGGTGGGGGCTTGTTGCCGAGCGGGCCTCGTTGTCATGCCAAGGCGGCGGCGGACGGTGTTGTATGGGGAGAAGAAGGGTGGCTTGTCGGGAGTTTCTTCTTTTCTTCTCTTCTCCCTCCATTTCCACCCTTCTCCCGTTTCCGTAGACCCTCGCAGGTTTTCCTCCGACGCCTCCCCACCTTACTCCCTCCTCCCCGTGGTTGTAATCCGAGCCTCCTTAAGCGACTAGCTGGCGAGATAAGGGTGCCGCTCGCACCCCCATTCCTCCCTCCCATTGGTCCACCTGCCTCCCTATTCTCCGTGCTGGGATTTACGCAGCACCTCAGCAATCCCTTAGTCTCTCTCCCAAGTCCCCCTCCGCATTGCCCTCCAGCAACTCTTCTGGCAAACTTCGATCGTTCGAACGTTGCGTAACTTAAGATCAGGTTACAGCCGCGCGTCTTGAAACACATCTTTTAGTAACTTTTTTCTCTTCTCAAGTCCTTAACCAAATATGTCCTCTGATTTGTCCTCTATTGCGTACAAGGTACTATAGTGCGCCCCATATTAGTTGAAAGTATGGGATCCCATGGAGATTCCTTTCCTGAGAAAATCGCTCTGAGGTAGGAAGTGCGATTTATGGGAATAGGAAAATCATCACTGTTATATGCATTACCATAAATGCATATTTTTGTGTCTTTCACTGTCTAAATATTGTTCAAAAAAGTAATTTGAACACACATTGAGACGCAATGGGTTTCTATGATCATTATTAATTTAAAATAGAGGGAACAGCCCCCATAGGAAGACCCAGGAATAAATACATGGACCTCATAAAGACGAAACAGGAAGATATACCAGGAAGTGAGGGAACCAGCATGAGGTAGGGAAGGGTAGAAAACTGCAGTCAATCAATCTTAGGATTGGACGACCAATGAATGAATGAATGAAAGTTATTTACTTCAATTTAGCGCGCAGTTGGATATCTGATATGGAGTTGAACTCAAGGAGCGTAAATTTGACTCCATTGTTTTCCTTGAGGACATTACTGTCAACTATTAATGGAACGCTGTAAAGAATTATTCTCATTCCAAGCTCTTAATTGTCATTTATTCAGAAGCTATTTTTGAAATTTTCTATCCAATTTTTTTCAGCAAATGTGGTCGCTCACCATGTAGCTCAGTGAGAAGAATGTTTATTTCAACCAACTTGTGTTTGCATCGACCCACATAAACATTCTCGTCGTAAGTTACGTATGATTTGCGTGCGAAGGCAGCCTTTGATCTATCTAGTCAAGCTTTCTCTTCTTTTTTATTGTCCAACTTAGCGCCATGAATTTAATGAAACTACCGAGAGACATCTCATGCGTCAGTTATGCTCTCAATTAGCATGGAGAACACGATCGTTGTTTCTTACGTGATCAGGTTTAGCTGACTGAAGTTAAGGTCTTAAGTTACGTTTATCCACACCTAGCTTGTCTCCGCTTATCCACTCCGCAACTTCTTTGGCACACCCAAAATCTCCCTCCCATGCCTTACCCCCATGCTAGAAGGAGTTTATCCATGAAGCACTCATTTTCTTCCCAGGCGTGGCTCACCAGTCCCCAAGCACGCGCACCTCATCCCCTTACAAACTCCCCAACCGAAGAAAACAGGCGCCTCCCCCCCATATTACCACTCACGGTCATCCCCACGCACCTCGGTATTAGGTTCTTCCTCATCCGACTTCCCGATCTAATCCTTTTATTCCGGGCGACTTCACCCGGGTGGCCGGCGTGCGTCGTCGTCGCGATGCCGGGGTGGGGAGAACATGCGTCCATTTACGTTCTCTCCCGGTGGACGGCCGGAATAGAATAAAGTGGAGCGGAGGGAATTGACGAGTTCAAAGGATTCCGTGGTCGTGGAGGATGCGAGTCGGCGGAGGATTGGTCTGTTAAAAGTGCGTCCCCTGGGGTGTCGCAAAGCTCATTTTGCTGTTTTGTGTGCATGTCCGACCCGTACCTCGCGTCGACTCCAGTGCCGCAGGAATGCAATCGCGAAGCCTTGACGCTACAATAGTCGGGAGCTGTTTGGACTCGTTTTCTGGTCCGCTCCGACTGACACCGGTGGAGCATTTCCTCCCCTACATCGGGGGATGCCGCGCTTTGGTACAGTGGTCAATCAGTTCATCATGCCGTCGATGCTTGGCTTGTGGCATTGTATGTTTCTCGCGGGTTCCTTTGATCGCTTTGAGACTTCAACACATCAGCGTTGAGGGCCGTCACGCTTGTTGTGCGATGACTTGGGTTCTCCGCCGGGTGACATCAGTACTTCACAATTTTATTTCAACACGATTAATGGCATTTCCGTGCAGAACTCGAGGGATAATTTGGCTGTGAAGGAAAAAGAGAATATCTTTATCTTCGCAAAATTGTGAAAACCCTAGATAGGATATTTTTGTCCTCAATGTCCATTACCACCAGGTAAAAGCCTATTGTGATGCCGTATACAGTAAATAGAATTAAGATTTTTTTTCAAAAAAGTTAACTCATTGTAATTTTACTAGGGCAGACAGTGGCCCGAACTTTTAAATTCTGGTATATCGAAATTTTTAGGTTTTCTCATTGTGAAGTTGACCAGCCATTAACCCTGGCCTGTTAATTCTACGGGGATTAATATTCCAGTATATATGAATTCTAGTATTACTCTGATTGATATATTTGTAGGCAGTATCATTGAATGGATTAATAACCAGGAATGTTTAAGGCCTTATAAATTTGTTCGAGTTCCAATAAATTATGGTATTACTTTCAAATGCGTTTTCCAATCTGTCCTACATTAGATGGGGATGTGTTTCAACCGCAGCACTTATGAAAAACAAGCTAAATAAAATAAAACAGTGTGGAAATTGTCTACGAAAACTAGAGAAATAAAGTGGTAAGTTAGTAAGAAACCAAACGTGGGTCTAGTAGATCAAAAAGCCACTACACCCAAAATGTGTGCACACGCCTTTAATTATCCTAAAATATAAAACTGCACCTTTGGTTTATGTATGACAGAAATTAAATATTACTGAGCTTTATTCAATTTCTGGCCCATTGATTGATACGCATCTGCAAGTTGGTAAGCATTCGTTAGTTTAATTGAACTATTCTTTCTCTATACTGAGCCAAATGTTGCGCTTATGGCTACTGCCTGTTTGTTACGAATTCACATATTCTCTTGCAATTCATGAGAATTAAAGTTTTTGCTACAGAGAATCCTTATGATGATTTTTTTTCAATTACGATTCCGGAGCTTTCTACTAATTGGAAATTTTCGTAATTTCTTTTATTTTCCTGGAAGCAAGGCGTGAAAATGTAGTGCTGGGTACCCTTTATACGCCATAAGCCCACAAATTCATTTCAAAACTCGTAAATAAAGAGTAATATTTCCAGTTTTTTTCACTTTGAGCGAAATGCAAAATGGAACTAGTACTCCCCATTTAATAATTCCCTTCAAGGAAAATCCATTTTCATCTGTTTACTCAGAATAAAAATTGTTTTTAGATCTAGTTGCATTTATTATCTAGTTATTTCACAGAATGAATATTTTCCAGAAACCAATCTTTAGTGACGTGCTCTTAACTTTATAAACATTTCGTTTCTTTTTCGTGGACATCTATCAATTCCCACCGTTAGATATACAGTTAGCAATAATTATAATTTAATATTAAGTTAATAATAACGTACACAAAGGTTACAGGGTATTTGAGCTCTTATGAAAATGCGATTCATCTGTTCAAAAGATCGATGGCCATTCAATTACAATTTTGTTCCTGAATCTCATATGGTATTGAGTAATTGCATTTTGATACTTATATTTCAGAATTCCATTTTTCATTTGAGAGAAAGGCTGAGAGCCTAGCATTCCGCATTTAGAACGTGTATATAATGTAGCAGAATGATAATAATATTTGGAAATAATTAAAGTATCTATTCCAGGAAGGAGAAACAATACAGAACTGTTTCGAATTGAGAGAGAAAAACGTTTTGTCTTTCTTCGAATATTCCCATTAATATCTTTTGATACATGCATCGTTTTTTCTCTTGCTTCGAAAATGACTTTGTACGTAGTTAAGCGTAAAACCTTCTAAAGCAGCGACACTAACTTCAAAATAATTTTACCATCCTTCTTCTTCCATGTAGCGGTAAGCCTTGATCATCATACCTAAACACAAACGTTCTATTGAGCGTGTGCCTTACGATTCTCTTTCTCAGGTAATATCCTTTATATGGCGGCGTATTGATAGGCGTTGGCCTCCCTCCGAATGAGTTTCATCAGCCAAAACAAAAGGACCATAACTCACAGCACAACTGCCTTTTTACATCCCCTCCACTTTCTATTTGCCTGCGTAATTTATAAGCATCGATTTTATTGCCGCCAACCCGTCGCAAGACAAGCAAAAACGTGTTGGACCACCAAAGCTCCCTCCTGATTCTTGTTTGTTCTATTACGCCATCAGGAGAGTCTGAGAGAGAGAGAGAGAGTTTATTACCCACCGGCTCGTCCGTCTCTCGCCCGGCAGAGTTCTCCTCGTCGCACCTTTTATCGCTTTCCCCGTCTCCTCTTACTTTTCTGGCCCGGCTGTCCCCCACCTCTGCCGCCCACTCAAGCTCGCCGGCCAGAGAGCACTTGATGACCAAGCACTTGCCCCTCCCAAGCATAACTCCTCTCCCTCCCCTCTCCCCGCCTGGCCACATAACCCTCCCTCCCCCCATGTCTCACTCCATAATATTCCTCCTCGCATCCAACTACACGTCATGTCTACCCCATCCCCCGAGATGCCTTCGCTGTCTCCGCTTACACGGCTTAAAAGGGCGTTCAGCTTTTGTTTTTCCCTCCCTTCCACCTCTTCCCCCCCACCTCCTTTGGTCGCATCGGCCATGAAGTTTTTTGGGGAGGCTGTAATTTCAGCTTCCGTGACCCCGCAGAGGAATGCTCGAAAGGAAAACACATCCCGGAGATGTATTTCTGACAGTTTCTCCCCACCGGTGTGGATCTTTTTTACGGTAAATATGGTGTAAACTCGTGCGGAGATCATCATGTGTGAGTGGGAGGGAGGGGGCATGAATAGGTCGCGACTTACGGACGAGGGTCTACTCTGCTTTATTTTTCTTGGTATTACGACGTCAAGTCAGCCGGTTCCATTTCACCTCGTAAGGTTTTCACTTTCGTCTTAAAAATATGAAAGTCGTACCGAAATCGTAATAACAGTAAAAGGAAGAAATGATATCCCATGGCGAATGAAAGTCGGAATCGTTGTCAGATTATAGTGTTAGGTAAATGTATTGTTTCCAAAATTGCTCATGATTTGGAGTATTGCGTAAACAGGGATAGCATCTCGGGACCTTCTTTTGTGTGGCCGTTCTTATCATCCTCTGAGCAAGCCGATTAAGAAGCTAAACGACCATAGTTACTCTCCTAGGAATGCGTGTCGTCATTTGAAATTTGCGAGTTTAAGCAACTGACAAAATTCGAAGAGTCATGACCATGTAATATCTTGCAAGGTTAGCGGGGAAGGGGAAGAAAACAAAGAGGATTTATTGACGGAATGAAGGACAGAGATGTATATGCTGAGATGGAGAAAGAAGTTTTATCGGTGGATAGGACGCCATACTCGTAATAATTTGGAGGACATTTTTTCATTTATATTTAATGCTACCTTACAGTAGATAAAATAATTAGTGCCATTGGAAAATAATGAGAACCATGGCGTACGCGATATAATAGACGGTTGCAGATGTTTTCCAAATCCCCATGAGAAATTGTAAATGAAGCAACTTTGTTATTCCACATAAATTCATTTTTTTCATATTTATTCATTTATTCATTCATCGCAATTTATGTGGAATAAAAAGTTACTGCATTAACAATGTGTAGTAAGTTCCATGAAGTCACGCCTGATACAACTGGGTATACTCATGAGAGAGTTATTAATTGTTATAATTTTACTTTAATTTTCTATATTTTATAACCTTATTTGTACTCTTTGAGAAGTAGATAATAGGTACCATTCTTCAATGGTCTCCGTTGAGCTTGAACTCCATGAAAGCGCTTGCGAACGTATTACGTACATGTTATTTTACCCGGCAGTCAATGTTTTATACTGAACATATAAGTTGTTGGTGTAGTAATAAAGTTTATTACGTGCTTTGTAAACAAATATTTTCCATAAGTTATGTCGCAATTCATTGGTACACTTAGGCCATTCGAATCAAGAGGTCGTCCGCGAATCAAATGAATTGCGGATTTCAAGATGAATTGATTGATGAACAGTGGACTGACCGGTGAAAATGATGTCGGAACGTCGTTTAAAAATATGTCATACACAAGTAACAGTGGTTAGTCACTCCATCAAAAAAATGAATAAAACGTCGGTACTTTGATCTGTTTCCATTTTTTGCGAATGCCAAAATTTATCCCTCGTTTCTTTTCAAATTTACGATCTCTATCAATTTTACGCCAGTCGGAGCATTCGCTTGATGGGTTAATAAAAATTTATCGCGGGAGGTAGCGATGAGAGGAGGAAATCAGTGTATATATTCCAGAGACTTGTCATTGGTCCGCCATCGTAAAATAGCGGAAAAGAAGGACGAGAGTCCTTCTTCAAGCAAAGATGGGTGGACACTAGCTTTTGCCCTTGACTACAGCTTTCACGAGTTTTTTTACTGATTTCTTCAAACTTTTGGAGAGAATGGGGGGAAAAGTGTACGATTTTTTTGTTCAGGAAGTTTTTGACAGAATTACGGGCTTGACATATGGATTCGTGCTTAATTTAGACACTCTGATAGAGGTATTTTAAAGTTTGATAAGGTTTTTCAAAACTAACGTTTAACTTGCTCCTAGTTAAGTAAGGTGTTCTTATTGGCTCATAAAAGCGGGCAAATCATCAAAGAAGATTTTCTGCTGTGCTTAGGAAGGCATGAAATCGTTTATAATATTTTTTTCCTCCCTTGTGGATTTACGAAATAATTAAGAATTCTGTCTCGAGATGCCGCTTTTATAGTTCATATGGCTTGGTCTCTATGAAATGTGTACTACGCTTACCTTATTAACCTTGATTCTGATTCTATTCCGTGTATTTTTCCATCCATATACGCTTCAACGTTTCATGTGCCTTGTTCCAACTTGCCAAGCTGATGAAAAATGTAAGGCACTTAAGAGGCTTTTAAACTCAGGCATTTTATTTGATTGCCTGCATTTCAATGCTCACAAACGGTCTTAAAAATCAAATCAATCGTGATGCTGAAATTTTATCTTCAGGTCTGTCGGTAAATAACCGTTAGTTGTTTAATGTCATATATTTGAGACTATAGTATAAACCAGGAAGAGGACCGAAACTAGTTAGCATCCGAGGTCTATACTCTGGATATTTATATACTCACGATAATCCTCTTTTCCTCTTTCCCTATCAGTGTAATTTTAGCACACTTTATAATTTGTTGCCAACTATCCCTTGGACGTCCTCGGTGATTTTTTTCCAGGATTCTTCCCTCGATTAGATGCGACATTTTAGAGGTATCATTAATGGTTCCGTTGGAAAAAATGTCGACGATTTTTTTGAGCACAGATTTTCAAATACATTTTTGCTCATAATCCCCTTTATAAAAACTTCTTCATGTTTTTGATAAGTTAAAAATGCCAATTAGCTCACATGCATATATCTTAAATGTATTATTGAGCAAACAAATTAGTTCAAACTTAAAGTGCCCATCACTGATATGGAACAACTTCAGTTCGTTTGATGCAGTCCGATGGCTACATATGAAGATCTACCTTCGTTATCGCTTTCCCTTCTGAAAATGCTTGAGAAGCACATCCTTGCTTCTGCTTCCAGGCAGCATTTTTGGCTTTGGAGAATGACCGTCTACTATTTTCTCGAGAGAAGCCTCCTTATTATGATCAAAGATTTTATTCCCACGGGGCTAGTACACAAAAAAATTAAAACTTTTGACTGCATTGCCGAAAGTGTGTTGTTTTGGTAAAGTAAAATCCCTAGCCCCATTGGTGGCTCGCTGGGTATGACGTCAATGTACGGCATTCCCTCCGTTTGGTGACCCCCTTCCAATTCCACCCGACCCTCGCGAGGCCCTGGTAGCTCCACTCCCTTATTTCTCCCTTCCGCCTCAAGCCCTGAGGCATAGAGAATGAGCCCGGAGTGCCAGGGACGGGCCTCCGGGTGATTTCCGGAAGGAAATGAGCGCTCAGGCTGTGGGGCAAGTCAGGCGGTGGGTGGCGGGGACTGAGGAAGGATGGATGATGACGAGTTGTGGAGAGGGAAAAGATTGCAAGAGGATGTTAAAAAGTGGAGCGGGGTTGTTAAAGGGACGGAAGGCGTGGAAAAATGGTTTTGGAAGGTTTTTTTGAGTATTCGAAATGGCTGGGAGGAGATGGAGGTCGGTCGAAATGAGACGTGCGGCAGGAGGCGGCAGAAGTGAGGGTATCGCATGCGGACGATATTAAAAAGGAACGACTGCTTTTCAAATTAACGTCGTTATTTACGTGCGTGTGCCCCGCTCGATTTTTAAATGGCGGTCGTCGCGCAGATCATTCGTCGAGAACTGACATCTGCGAGGAACACGGTTGGAAGTGTCGGGGAACGGAATTCATCCCGCGTAACGATCCCGGTGTTTTTAAATTCTCTTGCAGTGGCATTCAGGCCTTCTCGTCTGCAGTTGCAAAATCACGATACGCTGCATTTCTCATTTATGGGTCTTTCCAAACTGCGCGGAGAGATTGCTTGGTTGGGCGAAAAATTCAAGCGCAAAGACTGCGTTGTACTTGTGGATCAAGCACGAATGTGTGATTCCTGAAATGCTTCTTGTAGTTCAAATGAATATATGTATGACGTCTATACCAATAGTGATAGTTGAAGATAACTGGTATTAGCTCATCTCTCGTTCTTGCAACTTATGAACACGAATTATCAATGTTTATAGTAATTTCTTTTCTGAGTCGTTTTTTCGATTTTTTCCAAGTTCAGTTCTTTTTTTTCCGGTTGAACACTTAAACAAGCTTTGCATGATTTTTGCAGTTTTTCCTTCAATGACTCTTTTTGTAAATCTCGTTGCATATTTAATCACCTCAATGAATAGCTGGCAAGGATATCCTATAACGCATAAACTGCAGCATAAACAAATAATGACTCAGCGCTGATTTGCAATTTTTTAAATATCCCTTTTTACGAGTATATTTTAACTTACTGCCCTAATAACAATGATTCTTAAATTTTTTTTTCATATCTAAATTTGTGATTTTTAGGTAAGAACTGCGATGAGTAATTTTAATGGCTTAATAGGGTGAGATTTACTTTAATATGCCTGGAAAACCTGCAGATAATTTTCACCTCCAAAAGCTTCAATAGTGAAATCACGGGTGAAATGGCATTGCATTGTAATGAATGACACATCTTTTCATTAGTGGCCATAAATGGGATTTTGAATGCTTAACTTCTTATAATTGTGTGATTTTTTTGAAGGCTTATGCAAGTGAGCCCCAGGATTGAAAAAACGATCCCTGTATGTCAAGTTGGCAAAGGCTTACTGAGTTCTTATCAGTCTAAAGAGTCACTAGAGCCGCTAAAAACGAACCATTTTGAAATATAGATGACTGCTAATCGTCATTGCATACGATACGCAAACTCCGCTGACCTGGCGATTTGAGTGACTGTTCCGGCGACATTTCCGAGCATTAAAATGCCCACCGAAAATAGGAAGACCGGAGAATTGTTCTCTCGAACCTTTTTCGTTGGAAATGGGAAAGGCAGACTTCAGCATGTACACAGACACACGCACGCGAATCTTTCTTCCGATTCAGAACGCTAATCGGAAGGTGAGCGAACCGAAAAATCCGCGTTTGGGCCTCGCGACCGGAAAAAAGGGCTGCGGAAGGAATGAAAGATATACGAAGGGGAAAAGAGAAAGAGAATGAGAGAGACTATGAAGGGATTGAAGCGGAGAATAATGGCGGGGGGATCTGGGGGCGGGAGGGTGAGTAGGGGCGTGGGAAAGGGCCGAGGGGGGTGGGTGGGTAGGTAGTGGAAAGGGCGAGGGCGGAATGGCCTGGGTTGGTCGTAGGGCCGAGGCCCTGGCCGCCCAGGTGGGCCAACTGCACGGGGAAAGGCACGGGGAGGCCAATATGTGCAAAGAAGAGGGGGTTTCTGCGATATTCAGTTCTCTATATTGACCGTTTGATTCCAGTGACGAACCATGCAGGTAACACCAAAATAGCGACGTGATTTCAATCAGTTTCAAGGGGCATAATCGGCACCACAGGTCATCATCAGGCAAGTACAACTTAATGGGTATATGGTATCATTCTTGTGTAAATGACAATGCTCATCAGCGTTGAAGAAATGTAGGCATCCTCAGAGAATAATATGAATTTTGGTGTCACAGATTACACTCCGATGCACTGGTTATTATGCAGCAATGCTTCAAATGTCAACACAGCTACCGTCTTCAGATTAAGTCAAGCATACGACGGTGGGATTAGCTATTGAAACATTGGAAACTGAAAACCTACCCTCGTCTAAAACTCGTGTAATCTACATTCATAAAAATTCTTCATTCCTTCGGAATTTTGGAGGTGCCTCAGCAGTAATAATCAGGTCATACAACTGAGTTGATTGGCGCATCATGGACATATTTGTAAGTTGTTGTGTACGTAGGACTACATAGGAAACGGAGGGAGGATGAGGTGGTACGAGGTGCCAACATCAATCATCTAATAGATGCAATGTATCAAGGGGTTGTCAGTTTTACATTCCTTTTGATAAACGAGACTCTTTAGTGCACCCCACGTATCTCCGTCACAGGCAAACTTCAAACTCGGGTCTAGGGAATCGGCAGCCAATTCATTTGCTTCCCCTCCGACCCAATCCCTATTACTCAATTACCGGTGGTGATGATTTCAAACGGCTATGTAATACGCGAAGAGATCAATTTAACCATGGAAGAGAGAAACTCAAAGCACTCTATTAAGCACCATTCCAAATATTTTCTCGTTGCCTATTTATTATTAAATCATTTATAGTTATTTTTTAATACTTTCTTGCGAACCTCGGGTTTGAAAAAATCGGAATTTTTTTCATAGCATTTTTACATTAATTAACAAATGCCCGCACTTATTTTGATCCATCTAGCCGAGTCATGGCTATGAAACTAAGCTAGATTCACTTGCACGAAACCTATTTTTTGTCTTCATCAATCATTACATCTTCACATCACCATTGTGTTTGTAAATTTTAACATTTCTGCCTCCAACATCACCTTTCTGGATGTAGACATCTCCCTCAGTAACCTTAAATTCCACACTTCTGTCCATCTCAAGCCCACAAACAAGCAACAATATCTCCATTTCAACAGCTGCCACCCCTCCCATTCTAAACGATCCCTTGAGTCCTCTGCGTTCTTGCGACCAAGGTGCTAGTAACACCGGAATATCAAGAAACTCTCTGTGTGTTCATTTTTTTTGTGTTTCTCAGTATTATCGTCACCCTTCCTGTGACAAATTTTATATATTCGTTACACGAGTGATCCTAAGTGTAGTTATGTGTGTGTGTATAAATATATATCGGCGTAGTGCTCGTTCCTGGGCGGGAGCGCAAGTTGAGGAACTGGCATGGGTGCGTGGACCTGGGTGGGACGATCCACGGGGGGTCGGAAGGGAAGAGAGAGGGGGAGTCTGTGAGGAGAGGGGAGGGGTCCGAAATGGGGAATGAGACTTGTGACTAATGGATCAGATGGGGCGTAGCAGGATGTTGAAAGAGAGCGATTGGGGACCGGGACGGCGGGGGGTGGGTGGGCGGGCGGGCGAATTGCTACGAGGGGGGCCGCGGGAGGAAACGGGTGGTGTGGGGTGGGCGAGGGAGTATCGGCGGAGCCGTGGGAAGGGAGGAACCGGGACGGGACCGGAACGGAGCATCGAAGGGAGTAAGGATGTTTCGATTGGTTTCATCGGAGAGGGTTGGGTACAAATACTGATTTATCCTCACCTTTTGTCTCACTCTTCATCCCATTCAACCCCTACCGATCTCTGTTTTCACCTTTTCGGGATGGGGATCGCCTTTGTACCTCGATATCATGGGATCTTATTTCTACCTGCTCTACATTTCTTGAAGGGAATGGTTCAAGCGACAAAATTGCGAGTAAATAAATTGTGATTTTTACAGCCAACCTATTTGCTGTGTGTGTGTGTATATATGTGTACACAGAGTGACTTCTGCCCTATTTTTATGCACTCGAGCGAAATCAATCTCGTGGCACTACGGGCCGTGTCTAAATTTTAATGTTCTAGGGAAAAATATTGGATTAGGAAAGTTATATTTAGATAAGAATGATTCAAATATGAACTTGCTCATGGTTTGGCAATCAATGGGCATTAATCACATCTTTTAAACGGTTCCAAAGTGAGAGAAATTTACTTTCTTCGGTGGCTAGATTAAATTTTCATCGTTTAATGCATGTTCACATGAGATCATATTCGTAAAATTTTCTGTGAAGGTTATTCGATTAGTTTGGTGGCCAGAGTACAAGCCACCCATCCTGATGGCTCAGGCTCATATACGGGCAGTGGTAAACATTTTTCACAGGAATCCCGATTCCTAACCGGGCGACATTTGGAGGAAAGTGTTGCGTGTACTCAAGTGAAGCTCTCCGTCCAGTGGATGGGACAGTCAAACTGCCGTACCCTCGGAACCTTCAATTACAGTTGCAGGCTAATACTGATGCCGGGATTCTATCCACTCATATTTTCTTCCCAATTAATTCATCCAGCTCCAATTCACCTACCTTTTTTCAGTGGTGAAAATAACTTCAGTTGTCGTTCACTTACCCCGAATATTCAAACGTTCACAAATAAAAAAATAACTTGGTTTTCTTCCACTGATTTATTTCCTTGGTTCAACATGTATTGACACAACGGTTTCATACCTGGTGATGACACCATTGTGTTGAAACATGTCGAACCAAGAAAGTAAATCTGTGGAATAAAACCAAGTAATTTTTTCATTTTTGAAAATCAACTCCCACATAGTTGAACCTCAAACCAAGCATTCTTTGAAATGGGCCTCCGAACTGAGTACGGCACTGCACACTTGAAGAGTTTGTTGCAGAGTCTTGCCCAGGCTTCACGCCTGTAAGTTCAGGTACGACTTGGGAAGATCTGGGTCTACAGCATTTTCGGGGCGGGGGGGGGGGGGGGGTGGGTCGTGTTGTAAGGACTAGGGGGGAAAAAGAGTTTGGAATTTAGTGGCAATTCTCGTGTGAGGGGGGGCGTTCATTGTTCGGGGGATACCCATCAAAAGAATCGCCAAATAGATGTAAAAGGGGTCCCTCTCACCACTCGTCCCTTTTCTTGCCTGGAGATTTATGTTTTGCCCTGTGAAACTATTGGGCAATCGTGGAAGACGGAACCGTATAAAACTCGATTCGGAATCCGGACGAAATGAAAGAGAAAATGGGACGATTGAAAGAAATAACGGCCGTATCTTGGATTATAGACCTTCGCCCATGGGGGAATTATTTCTGAACGGTTTGGTTTCCAGGTGCTGCGGTATCATCGCCTTAGAGCGCTTGGTGGTCAATTAATCGGTTGGGTAAAAGGGGGGCCATACGGTAGCGTAAATCTTTACTAGCCCTTTAATGAAACGAACTGGGGAACTCAACTTCGCGCTCATGAGTTCTCGTAAGACCTCGGACGCGTGTGCGGACGTGAGGCTGAGCTCTTAGAAAATTATTGACTCGCCTCACTTGCTTCCGATACCTGCTTTATGTCCTTCTCCGTGCGTTCGCATTCTTGGAACCAAGTTGGCGGTAATTATCACGTGACGCATGCGGGCGTAAACTTTGCTGGATGCTGACCTCCTTCATCTAAGAAGAACTTTGATCAGAGAGATCCTGGAGTTTGATGGGCTTTATGCCTCCTGTCTCTTTAATACTTCTCAGAGTATTTTCCTGTACCATTTCCTGCGACTTTCCTGCAAGTGAAGCTTTATCATTTGACCTTGTGGGCATTATGCATTGCATCTCGATATGGTGTTGGAATAGGGTGGTGTATCGGGTGGGCTTTTTAACCCAGTCGCTCCGCCGTTCAGATATATCCGAATAAATATTTCGTTACCTTGACTTCGGAGTTCAACTTACCTCACTGGCTCAATAGCCATTTTTCTTCTACAGCTAAGATTGAGTACATCTCATTCGGTATTTTATCTATTGCAGTAAATTTACTCTGTCTCAATTACGGATCACAATAATTGTCCAACTTTTGCGTAAGTAATTCGCATTTTTACTCATAAATACTAAAACATTGAAGATATGTTCGTAGAAAATATCTTATTATAAACCGGAAACCAGTTAATTCAGTGAAAGGTGAAATAGATAATTTATGCCAAAATTATATGAGACACTTAGCAATAAATCGTCATTCACGTCGTCCTATTCATTCATTCACCGTATCGCATTCACATCTTATTTGCCCTAATTGAAATTGGTGTGAGTTCACGAATGAAAACTCATTATTTTCTAATTCTCACAGATCAAGTTGATAACAGAAATACGGATGAGCTGTCAAATATTTTATCTCCTGGATTGGAATTTAATTTATTGATAACAGTTATTTTTCGAAAATTCGCGAGTAATTGCTGAATTTTTTTTCCCTTTGCCATATGTCTCGCTGGTGGTTCTCAGGGTTTAACTCATGTGCAAATGCATGTCTCACCTATCTCCTCTACCATTTTTATGTATCTCATTCAGAGTTCTAATATCACAATCGATAATGGCATCTAAAAGTGGTATGTTTTGTGGCTCATTGAAGCTTGATGTATATCAACAGTATTACAAGAATTATTCCTTACCGCTGCCAATATTTGGGAATGCCATTGGGCCGGCACCCTCTTCGAGAATCGTTCCTTTCCCGGGAGCGCACCCAGCGCCGGAGGCGAAATATGTTCTTCCTCTCCGAAAATCGGCCTTACGCAAGTTTTTAATTGCCGCTATGTAGCGCTTCACCCATCCGTTCCCCTTGAAATTTAAATGGGGGAGCCTGAGTTACGGCGTTGCGCGCACGTGGCATCGAATTTTGAGGGGAGAATTATAAGGCGCCCGCAAAACTTGGGTTGATTTAATTTGAGCCCGTCGGCAGATGAGTCGAGACGAAGGAGGTGTAGATTAGCGGTTCGAGGAGGGTGGGGTAGGAGGGTGTAAAAGTGGGATGCTCGGGGGTGCTAAAGGAAGCGCGGGTGGGGTGGGTGGTGAGAGTTCGTATAAGGGGGTTGGAAAAACGTTGCCCCAGCCAGTGGGGAGGTGTGCGGGTGGAATGGAAGCTCGAGGGTGGATGCCAAGGGATAAGTGGTCTCCCTTTGGAACGTTCCACGTGTTAGGGGGTGGGTATCTGAAAAGGTGCGGCTCTAGTCTCTTCCCTCTCCCTCTACGCTGGCGAGTGCATCTGTCAAGATGGGTTCCTAATACCTTCGTGCGTAACGATGTAACCAATCTACATGAGTTGGCATATTGCATTTATTATTGACATGAAGAATGAAACATTGAAAAAATTAAACAATCGGATGAAATTTTAATATTTTTGGCAACATTATATAGGTTATTGATTAGAAATAACTCTTATGACTTAGACACGCAGGAATGATGATAGACAGATGATGGTCAATGCTAGTTCTTGCATGAAAACCCGCCGAGAAAACATAGAAGAGGTCTTAGAAGGAGACGACGGAGATATGATATTTAGAGGTGAAGGTGTGTAGAGAATTACAATGGAATTGGAATTGGAAGGAATGAAATTTAGAAAGGGCATGGAGAAGTGGTAGAAAATCTATGAAAAATATATAAATGAAATCCAGGTGGTACATTTTCAATGCTCAAGTTGTACTTTTAAGGTATTTGAAGTAAAGGAACAGTACAAGTAAATATCATAATCGCACTATGCACTTGAACATAATACTCTGAAACCAAAAAGTGAAAATTATTTCATTATTGCAAAGGTTACTTAATTACGTAGTATCTATTACATATGTACTTGAATACATTCACACTCGGTGTAAGAGTTCTAAATGTATCTCCAGGTAGCCGGTTAAAGAGTTACCGTTGTTACTCTCTCACAGTAAATACTGTTTAAAATGAGCATATTTATATAGTAAAAGTCAGACCGCTCTTGCTGCTCACCTCTCTCTGACAGGGCCTCGAGCTCTAGAATTTTAGAAATCCTCCTTGCTCTTAATCTGAGCTGAGCTCTGCGTTTCATTGGAGAACGAGCGGTAACTGTATTCCCACGCTGCAGGCTGTTGGTCAACTCCTGATGCTATCCACCCGATTCTCAAGAAATTCATCAAAGAAATGAAGATAATTTAAAACGAAATAATAATTTCCCATATCTGTGGCGTTTTAATAAATTGACAATAGCTCTCAAAAAATTGTAAATTTCTCTGCATATGCAAAGTAAAGTGGCAGATCTATCTAATTTTGAACGTCTCTAATAGTGGAAGGTCGACACTGAAATAAAACTAACTTTGTCACTTCTTCTATTTATTACAGAATGTACAAACAGTTTCTGTTTTTATATCACCTTCAGGTACATTGAGAATAGTTCAATCCAATCCCCGCCCCCTCCTCATTTCCTCCTACATTCTTCACTCACAACGTTTCCGCTCGCACTTATAGCTTTGCTCAAAAACAATACACCTCAGTGTGCCTGATGACGGCATAGCAGCTGAAACCGGGAGTAAATTTGCCCAAAAATCTTGAAAGTGACCAAGTTTATGCTTTAAAAATATTCAAAGTTACATTTTATCCGTCTCTATTTTTAAATTTTGAGAAATTTCAAATAATAAATCAGCTACCACACGAAATTTTATTATTTCATTTAGTTCTGATACACTAAATTTAGGAATCACTTAAATATTTATTTCAAGTTTTTCTTGATTTCGCATGGATATTTTACTTATCTCCATCTTTTTGATTCCCCCACGACTGAAGCATTTACCTTGGTGCGACAGCGGCGTTAGCAACCAACCAAGTTAGGTGCGAAAGGACTTGCACTCCCGCGGTGCCTTTCGCTTACACTATTCGGTAGTGGAAACGGGACATTTGTAACGTTCCACGTGCTACGGGAGGATTTCTCAAAGGGGGTGGTTGCACATAATACTCCCCCTTCCCCGGGCGTCGGTCGGTTGGTACATACATACGTTTTAGGAGGGGGTAGTAGAGACTGAAAGTTACCACCGGTAGTGTGAGTGGGTGGGAGTCAACCCCAATGTATCCCGGTCGGGAGGGGGTTGGAAAGAAAGACTAAAGGTTTCAAGGGAGGAGAAGAGGCTGAAATGAGGAGATCTGGGGGGAGCGGGAACTGGAGACTGTTTTCAGGAGGAGGAGGGCTATGAGAAATAGCGGGGGCTCCAAAGAGGGCTTAGTCCGGGTGTGTTCCTTCAGATGGTGCCCGCGGCAATAAAGCAGCGTGATAGATGGCTGATCTTGGACCGAGAGGGAAAGTAGAGGTGCATTACATGAGGGGGTGGTCCCTTGGCTAAGGGGTGAAGAAGGGTGCAGTAGTGGCATTAGATAGCGTAAATGGAGGAAGAGGGTATGGTGGTGTGTGGAATGGGTGGCAAAGAAATCCTATGCCGAGTGGGTAGGTTAGTTGGGCGTGTCCTGAGAGTAGAGTTTCAAGATGTATGATAGATAGTATCAGGGTGGAGACATTTTTTTAAGTCGCGTAAGTCATGCGGATGACTAAATGTGATAAATAGGAATATTACTTTTTGGCGCCTGGGTCTCTTGGGAGCTTTGGGCCATGACTATCCTATAACGTGAGCAGTGCTCAAAGACGGAATATGGAAAAAAAACCTAAATGATACTACCTACCTACCCACGTAAGGTATAAATACTTCCCGGAAGAATGTAGAATAAATTGTAAAATTACATTGTACTAAATAAGGTTTGAAGATAGATTAATACTTTCTGCCGGTGTCATAAATTATGTCAATGTTCAAGGCATATCTCGAACAATCACTTTTTTCATTTGAATGTAGTGAGTGAGTTGATAACCCATATTACCCATCCCTAATTGATCTCATATATTTACCTATCTCTAATTGTTCTCCTTTCACATGTCACCATATTACAATTCCCCAAAACGATTAAATGGATTCCTTTCAACATGCTCATAAAATTGTAGTGGTACTTGGTGTTTTGAGATGCTAATGTAAAACTCATTTCATGTGTATTGCTAAAATTTATATTATATAACAATCTGATTTAAAGAAATTTATCTTAATTATGTTGATATTCCCTAGAAAAGAAATTATGTCTTGAATTGAGTTGGATCGCAAACGCCGCAATCGAAGAATTTCTCCGTTGTTGTTCTCGACATTTGGCAATCAGAAGTAACGATATTTTATTTCAGATTTGTATTCAATTTGAAAGCTAGAAGGCACTCCTTCCTGGAACCACCAAATCATTGTATAAGCTTTTCGCGCAATGTGTGATCTATAATAAGTGATATTTATCTTAGCGTGGAATGATTATGCTGGAGGCCCATACATTGCAGAATCATATTTTTTTTCTTTGAAGTATCCGTTTTGCTGATAATATACCATGAAATTTCTTGGTTTCTCAGGCTTCAAATCTTCTTCAAAGTACTTCAAATTAACATAGTAGATAGGATGTAGTGATAGATAAGGTGTTGTTGCGCCCTTATTCGCTGAGATGGCAACCCCGGGTAGGTTATCTCAAATTTAAGATTCCACTTAGCGTTCTCACCCACATTCATGCATTGAACTGCGATCTTAGCAAACATTTCACTGTGGCAGATCACGCTCATATTTCCCCTGAACCCTCAGTGCTACAATCTGGAGTGGCAGCGAGAAGGGTATTGGACAATGTTCATAGCAGTTGTTGGTGATAGCCGATATGTCGGACGAGGTAAGACTCACATTCGTATCGCTAGCGTTGCGGTTTTTCTCTGCTACTGAATGGTTTCGCGTCTGTGGTCAAAAATAAGCCTCTTCGTACTCGAATTCATCCAGTATTTTGTGGATGAGATGGAGGTTGAATGCGGTTGCTTGGCTCGTGCATTGGTTTTAACTTAATCTGTCTCAATACTGCTACTGTGTATCGATAGATGTAATGATAGACTTTCCATTTTAGTTGAAAGTCCCCTAATCTTGACTTCATCTAAGAGTAGATATCTGGTGCTTAAAAGCGAACGATGAAAACCCAGCTGTATTTAATTGAAACTAGGACATTCATGTGTGATACTTTTTTTTCGCTTCAAGTAACATAGTATATTTATGCATCAAAACTTTTTCTCATAAATGAAATTGAATAGCTGATATTTTACATGTTGACTCATGTGCGCATACTCTCTCGTCATTAAAGCGAAACGGAAGCGTCCTACACTCAAGAAACTTTTGCTCGCACAGTTTTAAATTGCCCTGTCACCAACATCCTTTCGCTTATCGGAACTTTCGTGAGTGCACTCTACTTTTACAGCTTATTTATTGACTTTGAGACTTTATGTTCATTTGACGTTCAAACCGTGATATCGATAAAGTTTACAGCCGCAACAGCGAGAACTAATGGTCCAGGTGTAGGCGAGAGTTTATTTCCCTCCTCAGTCTCAATCCTCCCTGATAAAACCGAGAACATAGTAAGAGTTGTGGGATATCTGTCGCATTCATTTAAGCGGTTGATTGAATATAAATGACCGGGTTGCTTTAATGATTTTGGAAAGTAGGTTCGTTCGAATTTAACCATACTACGTTACCAATAATGAGCTTTTTTTCTGTAGTTTATTGGGAATTAGTTGCTGACATTTTGAGATCAGTCGTAAAGAAGAGATAAGCCTATTCCCTAATGATAACATCAAAGCAATTTAACGGTTGAATCGAGTGCTACCCTCACGTTCTACATATATGGACAGGAGGTTATTTGACGTATAATTTACCAAATTTGCCTCTCCATCATTGCTTCTATTAAACTGTATCTGAACGCGTAGTTTTCGGAATGAAATTTTAAAATATCACGATGGAGACAAAATGTCTCGCAAATTGCACTGAATTCTTTTCATAGGGTTAAATAGATCTAAAGGCTCTTCAAATTTCATATTTTATGGCTTTCGAAATACATGTGTGTTTCTAACTTGTAATTTTAAAGGTGTACCTAAGGAGTTGAAAGCCGATAATTTTGATGACTTGCTCCGTTATTACTTCGGAATAAGTTGAAATGAAAAGCAGCTGATGAGATATTGTACTGATTCATCGTTCTATTTTAGCTGAATCAACGAAATCCACCCCTCTTCCGAGCGCCCAGCTTTTGCTCAAACATTTCGGGGCGTTGTTTATCGCTCAATCGATACCGTTTGTTGAAGAGGCCTTGCAAATGAATGGGGAGGTAGGTTTTCTGGGGCGGCCCTCCACCCTCCTCCCCCCCGTGAAAAACCCCAATCAACCCTGTGTGACCATTACCTGGCAGCGTTGCGTCATAATCATCATTCCTCCCCATCGCCACAGACGCATCCATTAATCACCGGGTTCCCTCGATTCAGCCGAATGACTCGAATCTTCGACGAGCCTTTTCGTTAGAATTCATGAGCTGCGGTGACTGGTCGTTTCTGAGAGATCGTTAATTCGCGTGGCATCAGCGAAAGGCTTTCATTCCACTGCTTTCCGGAGCGTAAAAAAAAGCTTCTTAAAAAAACCGTGGAAAGCTAAAATGAAAAAAATGTGTGAAAAAGATGAGACTTCGGACTTGATCCGATGTAGAAATCTGGGTAATTAGATTTACCGGGAAAGCTACAGGGATCGATCTTTACTTATCACTTCCTCCTTCTCTTGATTTTAATTGCGTTTTTTGAGAAGGGTCTTACGGTCGGCCGCTGGCATCGGGGAAGGGGAATCGACATGAGGGATTCCAGATCTCACAATCAGCGTGGGATGGGATGGGATTGAGGCGGGGTCCTTGGCTCCTCATCTTCTTCTCAGCGTGACCAGCAGGTGGTAGCATGATCGGGAGAATTTTTTCCCGACCAGACTCGTGCTCATCGGGGATCAGAGTAATGTAATTCCGGGCGAATATGTTTCCGTGAGAAGATTAACAGCGGAGATATTCCTGATCAGCTGCTTCGGGGTATTGGACATCCTCTTGAGAACAATAGCCTCCTAAATTTAATCATGGAATGACGTAGAAGTGGGAGAAATGTTGTAGAAAACCTAAGTCTGATACACAGCTACGTTATTTCGTTTAAGTGCCAATTTTACCACAATGATGCAATGCGTTGATGAGGATGGTGATAAAAGGCTCATCTGAACTAATCTAAGGCGTGATTTTTGCCGATGATGAACTATAATGTGTTCGTCACCTAAAGAAGACAAAATACGAGCAATGATACATTTTTTATTCAAACAGCCCTATAAAAGTTAGAAATAAAGTATAAATATATATATACACATATATTTAAAATCATGTGCAAACATGACAAACAATTTTCTCCGAATCATAGTGAGGCCTTATAGAGATTATCACCTCAATCTCCCTTGCTTTCATAACTCTCTCTTCGGTCTGTGGACCCTCCGGCTACAGCATCTGCTGTATTACTATCTCTTGACTTTTTCATTCGAGGGAATGGAGCGGGTGAGGATTTAGTAATTATTTGCAATACGTTGACTTTTGTTGACGTCATGGAAGGCGGGGGATAATTTCGTTCAATCATTTAAGGGTACACGTATCAAAACGCTCACAATTCGGCGGGTAGTTTTAATACGTGTCCCTTTGTCGCCAGTATTCGTGACAATCTCGGTGATTAGCCTGCATTCTTATCTCTTTTTAGTTCAATGTTCATCAATAAAGTCACGAGGAATAAAGATCATGAGTCAGAAATAATCAAGTCACAATCGGAGCGTTTTTTTCCAGACGGGTTGAGGGAATTAATTGCCGAGACCTAATTATCGGATAGAGAGAGAGAGTATGGGGGCAGCGTTTCCACCTAACCCTAGTTCGAAACGTTAAGTTTCCTGTTCGGTATTCCTTTATTTACATGCTCCCTCCATTCCGATCGGAATGAGATTGCGATAGCCTTCGTTTGACGTGTAATGAGCGGCTAGAATCTCGTATTTATCGGGGCGTCATAAATATTGAGATAGCAGTGGGAGCCAGAAGGTTTTCGAGAGGACCGGCGTGGAGGTTAGGTCGCCGTGGGTGGGTGGTGGGACGGTGTCTCCATCTCGACCCGCTGCCGAGGTGAGGCAAGGAAAAAAAATTAGGAAGTGTGAGCCGACACGGATCTCCGATAAGGCGTAGATCTGTCTCGTTAGTGGCTAACGAGCCTCTTTCGATACGTGGAAGGGAAGCAAACCTTCCTTCCTTCCACACTCACGATGGGAAAAGGGAGAGAAGAGGGGGGAAAGCCATAAAAATCAGGAAGTTCTGGTTTCTGGCTGTAAAAATGAGGGAACGGGTGGGAGGTGGGTCGAAAGTTGTACCTTCCTACTCGTTGCGGAGTTTTGGCCGTTAATCGCCTATGCGACCAAACTTCCCAGTGCCATCTTCTCCTTTTTTCTCGAATTCGAATCGAAGCGAGAAATTTTGCTCATCCAGAAATGGTGAAGTATTGGTTAGTGATTGGTTTTGGGTTGCTTTAGTTTTGTGCTGCATCCGTATAAGTATTCATTATTTTCTTATCAACCTATCCTATTTTTCCCCGGTCGATATTTCATAGCGTGGAGAGCGAGAAATCCGCAGAAATTAGAACATAAATAATAATAATATAATAATAATAAAGTTATTTATCCATAAAATAAACTGTACAAACACAACTATAAGGCATAAAAAAGGATAGATTGTGGATCCCTTTCGGCTTTGCCTGTATTTGGGATACCTCAAAAAAACAATTTATCTGTAAGAATTAACTCGAAATGAAATAGAATATGCTGAGACAAAATATGTAACATAGTTATACAATGAAAAGATAACAATTTTTAAATCTCAACCTGTCGTGCAAACTTATTATAAGGATTGTTAACAGTTATTGACAAAAACCATATCAGGGTTTTCTGTATCGAATAGCCATCTTTTAACCCTGTAAATAAATGATGATAAACTAATTGTATCTCTTATATCACCCGACAATATATGAAATAATTTTGGCCCTATGTAGATAAATGATCGCTGGAATAACGTCAAATTAGGCTTGGGCAAAATATGCATTGCTGAAGATCTTAATTTGTACACATGGGTTTCGACCTTAGGTTTATTACCACTTCTTTGGCAGAATATTTTCACTACCTTATAAATATAGAGATGGCGTAGGGGTGTTAATTGAAGATCCACAAATATGAGGAAGGACGGCTCATACTGACATATTCTGGCAATCTGTCTTACTATTGCTTTTTGGATAATTAGTAGCGGATTGAGGGAATTTTTATAAGCACCTCTCCAACAAATCATGTCGTAGTTCAGTTGAGATTGAACTAGAGCATAATAAATAGTTTTAATAAATTGCCGGGGACATTTATTCCGAAGGAAATAAAACTTTGCGTGGAAAAATTTGAGTTCCCCAGTAATGCGGTTAATTTGTTTATCCCACTTTAAATGCTGATCTAAGGTCACTCCCAAATATTTGAATTCAGATATACGTTCAATATTTATACAGTTGTTACAAAGGTTTCGAGTACAATTTGGTTTGTGATAGGTTAACACCTAATCAATTGAGAAACGATTACATATATTGAAACATAAAAATTTTGTCTTTTCACTCAACAATAATTTGTTGTACTCCATCCAATTACTAAGTATACATAGATCTAGTTCCATATTTAGCCTCACCTTTTCCCAGAACGAGCCTTCATAAATTAGAGCAATATCGTCAGCCAAGGCAATTAATTTTCCAGTCAATTTACAATTACATAAATCATTGATATATACAAGAAACAATATTGGGCCCAACACAGAACCTTGTGGAACACCTGAACATATGGTTTCATAGTCACTGACAGAATCATTTACTCGCACACACTGTGCGCCGAAATATAAATAACTCTGAAACCACTTCCATGGCGTGCCACGGACACCTGCTCAACTTAATTTTTTTAACAAAATACCATGATTTATAGAATCAAATGCCTTTTTTATATCTAGGAACAAGACTGAAACTTGTTTATTGATGTTAATTGCGTTGTAAACATACCTCATGAAGGTTTCTAAGGCATCCCCTGTTCCTTTGCCCTTAACGAACCCGTATTTGTTGTCACTTAAGAATTTTTGCTTGTCCAGATAAGACAAAAGCCTTTTAAAGACTTTCAAAGAGAATCTCTAGAATTTTTGAGAAGACGGACAGCAAAGAAATGGGTCTATAATTGGTAATATCGCGTCGGTCTCCTTTTTTAAATAGGGATATAACTATGGCTTTCTTTAGGTCATCGGGATATACGCCTTGAATAAAACTTGTATTAAAAAGGTGAGTCAAAACATCAGCGATGTAATCAATTATGTTTTTTAGTATTGTTACATTTATTCCGTCTGGACCAGCGGAATTACCATTTTGAAGAGAACTCACAATTTTTCGTAATTCAAATGATGATACTGGCTTGAGAATCAATGGACTAGGATAAGTTAGTTTTACACTCAGGATTTCAGGCCCGGGATCATATCTATGTTGAAAGTTGAGTGTTTTAGTGGACTTGAAAACACTAATAATATATTCGCTGAATTCTTTGGCTAAAACTGCATGATCTGTAAGAAGCTGATTATTAATCGCTAGCACTGGCGTGTAGGTTTATTGTGAATTTGTGAATTTATTGTCCTATTTTATTGGGCATTGCAAAAGGCCTTGCTACTGTTATGGGTTCTATAATAAACAAATAGATACCAAATGTTAACCGTGATATAAAACCAAACTAAGTTTTGTATTAGATGAAAAATCAGTCATTATGACAAAATATTCCAAAATTAAACCTCGTGCATGGAAGGCATTTTTTTGTAATTACCAACTGGCATTTGAATAGAAAGGAAAGGGTTGCGGGGTACTAGTTTTGAAGGATGAGATGAAACTCAGTCCAAAGTTTGGATTATCACTACATATTGGATTATAACTCCATAACATTTTAACGCATTTTCCCCCATAACATATTTCATAAAACTTGGTCCACTAGAGCAGTGAACCCACCGAATAATGGCAGCAATACTCCAGGTAATATTTTTATTTTATTTCCACCCACCTGTCCTTTATTCGCACTTCTTTTGTCCATCTGAATCTTTTGAAAAACTCCCTAATGATTTCTCTTGAAGCTCCCATAAAGGTAAATTTTAAATGCATTCTTGAAAAATTCTACGATTAATGGATTCTTACTTATTAATATTTTTTCCATATTACTAGCTAAAATATATTAATGGATATTTTTCATAGCTTCCTTGTACTTAAGGACGATTTAAATCGTTTGAAATTTCTACCTAAAAACTATATGGAACTACAAAGTAATTTTTTTATTTTTATCCAATAAGGTCGGGTTGGAAAGCTACTTAACAGTGAACTACGAATCAATAACCTCGAATGAAAACTAATAAAAACGGCGTTTAAGGAGGCTTTTAAAGCGTCCTGAATCAGCTATCGGAACAATTATTTTGAGTCGGTATATTTTTAACGCTTCGCACATTGATTCAGAGTTGTGACAGAGGGATAGATATGCTGTTTACTCTACGCGGATACAAAATCGCTTCGTGGCATGTTTTTGAAGCGTAAATATTTTCCTTCACCTTTTTGTTTTCAATGCGTAAACAATATACCTGGGATAGAATGGAGAGCTTAATCAAAACTCACCTATCCTGCAGTCTCTTTATCGTCGCGTTTTTCATTTTCATGAATCGATCGAGGTGAAAGGAATGTATACATATATATGTATATAGGATTGAGGTTAAGCGTTTTGTTCGGAAATGGAACATCTCACCGCTATTTTGTTATTTATTAAAGTGAGAACTCGGAACGTATGCTGCGCTCCATTTTGTTTTCCTTATCACTTCGGGCCTCTACGTAGCTTGTCAACTCCCTAGCCACCGGCCAAGAGGACACAAAGCAGTAAAAAATGCTACTGGAAAGGAATTACTGAAAGGCTATTCAACAAGGCGGTACATTTTAAAGAGAGGAACGCCTCGCCGCGATTTTTTAATGGAAAAATAGGGCTCTTTACCCCACGGTTGGACTGCATTGTTGTGTTATTAGTTATCGCCCTCCGCGGAGTAACTGGTCGGCCATAAATTCTTGCATTGGGCAATTGAAGGTTTTCGATACAATCCGGGTGAAATATCGTTCAAATTTTGCCGTTCCGAATTTCCATTCAATTCCGCGCATGGGCTTAGGGATTCATCTGATAAGCAACGAATGGTTAACTTTTCATATTCGGTGCTAAAGGATTCCAATGATACGAGATATCCGGGGGGAATTTGTAGGGAGAACAAGAATGGAATTTTGCATAAAAATAGTAGAGTGGAAGGATCGACTTTGAATGATGCAGATTCAAATATTTATTACACCGCGAGGTGTCGTTAAATCTACGGAACTGGAATATAAAATTTAAAATTGGGGAACCGGCTCATATGAATGCTGTTTTTGGTAACATTTACGTGTAGATAATTGGAAAATAGCCTTTAAGCTTGAACAAGTGAATTGTGCATTTAATCTTGTATCCAAAATTATCATTGTCTAACCTTTGTACCCATGAGGATTTTAAAAGAAAAAAAATAGCCATTCATTTAGCAAATTGAGCTATTAAATTATAAAAGTAATTATACGAATTACTGAAAGTTAAAAATATCCTTCACCCTAATTGTTTGACCATTTGAAAATTATTTTCGTCCATGTATTTCCAAAAATATATGCAGCCATTGTTCAGTAAGCCTGTTGCCCATGAAGATCAAAGATTTGGGACATTCTTATTTTGAAGGACTGGTTGGTTAAAGCTGTTTTTGTATACATATATTTAATTTCTTGCAATGTATATTCGAATCTTTCCTCTTTCAGCCATTATCACCGTACAAAACTGAGCCAAATATGAAGATACGTAGTTGATGAACCAACTTTTTAGTATTGAGCTTGTCGACAATTGAACTGATGAGCAAGTAATGAACCAGAAAGAAAGGACGACTTAAAACACAGTACGTCTCGTTCACAGTACGTCTCGTACGCCTCACGTCTGACCGTGCAACTATTCAGGTTGACACATTAATAAATTAATGAAACTATGTGATTCCAATAAACTGCGAGTGGCCTTGCTGGAGTGAACTCCCTTTATTGCGTTCTAATGCCAGTGGTTTTTGGCCAAAATTCTTGCTGTGCAATCATATGTCCACGGAAAATGATGAGGCCTTCGATGATCATTTGTAACTTAAGTCTAAGTGTAAGTGTAAGTCTGTCCTTTTTAATTCTTCCATTATTTGTGCTTCATTTCTAATAAAATGTTTAGTTTGGAAAACTAAAAAAATTCGTTATCTCTCATGCTCTAAAGATCAGAAATTTTAGAATTGAACGCTGAAAAATAAAGTTTATTCTTGTAATTATCATGTAATGCGTTTTCCAGATGAACTGAATTGATGAACGATGTAAACGATAATTCGTCAAAAATCTTTTCCTCGAGATTGATTATCCATCAGTCATTCGTTAAAAAGCAGCTTCACTCGTGTAGTTTTAATGAGTGCCGTAATAACGGCAGCAATCCGTCATCTTTTGGCTCTAAAATATGCCATAGCAAATTTTCCTTCGGTATTCATTCCCTCGTAGTTACATTCAGATTTTAGAGAACGTCAATATGAAAGCTGCTAATGTCTGCTAGAATGAACTTTAGCTCCCCTCAACAAGTTTTCTCTCGGTTATTAATGAGTGCTGTATTTTTTAGTTCCGTTTGGATTTGGCGTTAGAGGGGCTGATTTTCATCTAACTAGATTTTATTTTACACCGCAGCAGATCTTTTAGGTGCACAACGATCATCAATCAGAATTGAGGTAATTATATGAGGTGCCTGCTACACTAGAGGAACTTTGTCTCGTTGTTGGAAAACGAAGACTGCCAAAATATTTGATTAACAACTGTAAACTAGCACTCTTTTGTTGTCAATTCTTGAGAAACTTGCATCGAGCTCTTGCTATATCGTCAAGCTATTCCCAAAATATTTTACTGATACATCCATGAAGTGGGAAAGAATATGATGTAATATGCTCAGTTTTGTTTGAACATTTGCATTGAAACCAAAAAAGATCACGAACAAACATTTTGATAAGGAGACATTTATTTTCGCCCTCGTTCGTGGATAATTTCCGTAGATTAAACATCCGTTTTCCTCCATTTACGAGATCGTGCGAACGGATTCAACCCATCCCGTGTTATATATGTTTTTTTTCTCATTCATTCTCAATTTTTTTCTCGATATCACCCCGAATCCATCAAAAATACACTCTATTTATCAGGACTTGAATGCATAACCGCTTCTTTTGTCGGCTGATTGATTGATTGCCATGGTAACCATGAAATATGGAGTTTTCCTGCTTTAACCCCCACCCACTTCCCAACCTACCCTTCTCCCAAAAAACCTCCCATTGATTCTCCTCAACTAGAGGGAATCGCTGTTCCCATCCTCCCCACCCCAACCACCCACATCCCATCCCACACGTCGCGAATAATATTTTTCAGTTCATCCCCACCCTTTCTCAACCCTACCATCAACTCTCCACCCTTTTGACGCTCGTTACACTCCCTTGGCACATATCCGATACATGCAGTGCCTTCTTCTTCTTCTTCCACGTCGTCAAACCGAGTACTTGCCTCACCACTCCCACGTTGCTGCTTCCCACCGAACACATTCTATGTACGCGAAGCTTCCACACCCACCCTTCGGCACCCTTCTCCCGAGTCCATCCTTTTCAGCGGCAGCATCTCTCCGTCATCGATGCAATGTGCCCACACCGCAACTCTGCTCCGAGTTTGTGTGTGTGCCTTTGCTCCGAAAACTGCTTGCGCGTCGTTCTTGATGATTTTCTCTCAAGGCTCAGCCAAGAGTGAGGGATAGGGAAGTAGAGGTGATGAGAGGAGAAAGCCAGAGAGAGAGAGAAAGAGAGAGAGAGAGGAAGAAGAGAAAAGAGGAGAAGTACGCTTGGGCCCTTGTCGTTCAAAAACGTGACGACCACCGCATCGGTGCCGTGAGTTTCCGTGATTGATGACTCTGTTTTTATCTCTGCCAGCTATCCTTCTTCCTTCCTTCCTTCCCTTATATTTTTTCCTCTCGAACTCCCCCATACCCTTTTAAAGCTTCCTTGCCCTTCTCTCCCTTCTCTTTTACCCCACCTCGCCCTTCTACTCCACCTTTTATCTATTCCACCACCCCCGCCCGCCAGATACACACACGCCGGGCCTACAACGCAGCCCTGTGGTACCCTACCCGTTCCAGATGCCCGCAACACATACCCTCTGACTCGACCAACTTTTCTCTCCAACGGCCCACCCATCATCACCCTTGATCGCGAATCACCCCTTGCCTCCTCCCTCGACCCCCTTACTTGACCCGCTACCCTTCTCCCACCTACCCCTGCCCTCCCCTCCCTAACACACCCTTTTCATTTCCATCCCGAAAAAATGTTTTCCCGCCGTCAACCCCCTCCATACGCCTTGCCGAGGCTCTAGCGCTTGAGCCACTCGACTTCCCACGATTCCCGCCGAGGCTCATCTTTTCACTACCCGCCTCTCCACCTCCTCCTCCTGCCTAAATACACCTTTGACGCAGTAAAATGGACTCGGAAATCTTTTAAGCCGACCGTGATTTATTTTGAAATCTCGTCCCTTCCGCCGTTCGGGCATGTTTCATTTAATATTATTTTATTTTTTATTTTACTTTGTTTTTATTTTTCTATTTATTCTCGTTTGTATCTAAAGTGTGCATACACATTCATATACATGCAGCGGATTTGGCGGCGTCGTGGGGGATAGTTTCCGGGCGGTGTTCCCAAAAGCCCGCGCAAAAATAACGTTGATATTCGGCCGGTGCAATCCTATTTTTTAAGGACGTGTATCCGTTTAAATCGAAACGGAATACGTGAGCAAAAAAAAACTTTGGTTGCGAATATTTTATTTTACTTCCTCTCTTTTAAATCGAGTCATATCGAGGCGGACGTTTGGCGAGATAAAATTTCGCATCCAATTCAAGAGGGAAGTCTTTTTCCAATAGAAAGTAAAAATAAGTTTTGCCGTTTCGATTCCGCGTTGTTTTTCTCCCTCGCCGAGGAGTTTTCCTTTTTGATCGTCGGTGGAAACACACCCGAAGGCATGCAAACGGAAACCTTCTCAAATGTTTTTCAACGTCCTTGGAACACTTTTCCGTGAGAATTGGTTCGAGAGCATTCGAAGCCGACGAAGCCAACATTTTGTACGATTTACGGCTCTAAAATTACATCGAGCTTGAAGTAACCAGGAATGGGCTGGGGAACGAACGCAGCTCCTTTGGGAAGTGAATTCAGAACACTTATTTCAGGAAACTCTCTTTGCATATTTTATTTTAGATTTTAAAAGCCACCTTAGAGTGATTGAATATGCAAATAAGGAGTAAATGTTGCTGTCTTGTCAAGTTGCTGCTTGAAACATTTTTCCTCGCCTTTACTTATTTATTTTTTAAGCTTGCACTCTATCTTTAATACATTTCCTAGCACAGTCGTGGTACGGGGTTCTTTTTTCTTTAGGAACTACATAATTCTAGCCTTTGTCGGTTTGAATTTGCCCTTAGCTACTTTCATTTTGAAATGCATAACGTCTAAGATGTTGATTTCTAATTTGTAGATATTTTTATGATCGCAAAATTACTGTAACATTATACTTTTTTTATTGGTTAGTTTTTTAATTCATCGATCTTTTATAGTGTTGAGTACTAGTTTTTTAATTAACTACTAAGTTTTGGAGCAGCAAGCTGTTTTTTCCATTCGGGCCAAAATAGTACTTTCATACTTAAATCTAGAAAAGGCCCCATCAAGTACCCTACTGACCATGTAAATTTCAATTTAGAACTCCTCGAGGAGGGTCTGTATATTTTTAATCAAAAGTATGTTTTCAACCGCACTTCCTCATCGCCATGCGTACTGTTTGATCAAGCCATATACCAGGTTAAAGCTTATGGTATTGGGAGGTTACTTAATATAATTTAAAAAAGTTATAATCGTGTACTCTGGTTTCATTTTTACATCCAGCATCGGTACTATCATTTTTCAATGGAGAAGGACGCTCAATTCAGTTGGGCAGCGTGGTAGAACAAGTGAAAGGATGGTGTATTAATAGCATCCCTGGTGACGCAGGGGCGTAGATTTTTTGGAGAATATGGTGTTGATTCCACCAACGCCAAATCTGCGCCCTTTTTCCCTGTCGGCTGCTATCTGCGCCGAGTCCCTCAACCATCCCTTTCCCTTCTCGGTGATGGATGTGGCAGATGATCCGCCGGTTTTTTGGCCCTTGGTCAATCCACCACAACGCTCCATGCTTGCTGTGCTGCCGAAACTGTTCTTTCATCCACCCTCCACAGAAGTCAAACTGCCTCCCTCCCCTCCCCCTCATACACTTCTCCCATGCCTCCTTTCATCTTTTGCCCTTGGCCATTCTTTTTCACTTCCATTTTCCGTGGGCCCGTCGCGTATTCCGGCTTAGTCAGTGAGAATTAACGGGTTTTAACCCCCGATTCCACAGCAGGCAGGCACTCAGGTGTGGATGAAAAAGGCACACGGTGGGATTTCTCGTACTGTGGGAAAGTCGAGTGATCGTTCGGGGACTCGCATTTTCGAAAATGTATACGAGAGAATTTTGGTTCAAAACGGAGAATCACGACTCATCAAGAGTGCTGTATTAGATAGTAACTTCCTGATCTCTTCCAAGCCATGTGAGGACGGAACTTGGTGGATTTTCAGTTTATGGTGCCTGATTTTATTATCACTCACGAGTTACTTTCTCGGAGGCAATAAAAATTGAAGGATGTGCTTTTCTGGCTTCCACAACGGTGACTCAGTGCTTGATAATACTGTAGCCGGCATCTATGAGTGCACATTACTCAGTCAAATTAGTCCCAATTGAGCTTCATTTTGAGTCGTTTACGGTGGAAGGTAATTCAAATCTGGGAAGCCCAAAAGTTGAAGTCTTAAATCTCGGCTCAGTCATGAATATTGCGTTGCACATGTCATTCCCGTGATTGATTAGCATTTATGGGACCTAAATACTCATATTGATCTCTGGACAGCTATTTTAAATACAGAACTAATAAATAGTAGATATCAAAACGGTAGATTAACTATTTATAATGACATCGTTATTGTTTGGGTGGAAACACTTTCATAAATTTCGGCAATGCAAAAAAAATAGTTGTTCGTTTATTATAGTTGAATAAGAACTATTTATAGACAATACTCTTGATGGCTCAACTACAATGCTTTGTTTAAGCTGATTCATTTTTTTTTGCTTTAGACATTTTTTCGCCGATGCTGGTGCAAAACTACATGGCCCTCCAAAATCTAGGAACAGTGGCGATGTAACGAGTAAATCCCATTGTTACGTTCCCAAATATCTCGCGAAGGTCACTTTAGCCAAGCTCATTCTTGAGGTGGAGTGACTTTGACCTCCTCTTCCTTGCACAGGATGTGGGGATTTGCCCCGAGGAAATTTTTAAGGTGGATGGACCAACTTTTGCTCACGTCTGGATTTTCGTAAAACCTTACGTTCAAGTCAGTCCACTATTTATATATATGAATTAAAGTGAAAAAATTGCATTTTAGCAACGTTGTTTCTTGTACCTTTTCCATTAACTTTTTCCAGTACCTTTTTAAAACGTCGCAATAGAGCTCATTCGATCATCACCATTGGTCGTTCAATCTTAAGATAGGAGGACTGCAGACTCCACCAATCCCTATCTAATACTTGTTCCCTTATTCCTGGTAGTATTACGTCTTAATTAGTCTATGTGTTCGGATAAGCACATGAAACATATTTCATAAATTCGATTTTATATGCCCAGATTTTCTTCTAAACGCGAAATTATTCTTTTCATGTCATTATAATGATTGCTAACATGTTTCAATGTGTCATTCCGAACCAAAGATAGGAAGAAACGTATTTGAATATGCTTTAATTTCGTATACTGAAAACACTAATTCTAACATTCTTTTATCTAGAAAATATTAAATGAATAATAACGCTCCATTTCCATCACAGTATGCATGATGAGTTTCGTCACATTAACACATGTACTCTATAGGTGCAATGTATGAAAAGTGGTCATAATATTTTTTTTCGACTTACTTGGAAAAATATTTAAATGAAACTGCACTAAAACCTTCAATTACAGCCTCAGCTACTCAAAGAGGAAAGTGAATAACGTGTCGCATTCCTTCTTTTGCTGTTCGCAGGGGCCGGCAATCTGGGAGGCAATGACAGGCGCTCGTCGTCATCCGTGGACGCCGGTCTCAACGCCCCGCAGCCGCGCTTCCTGTCCCGGGGCCAGACGTTCAGGGTGGTCATCGGAGACACGCTCGTGCTGCCGTGCGAGGTCGAGAATCTCGGTAAGTGCTCTCTCATGGTGTCTTGTCCTATTATTTCCCGTTTTATGTATCACGAAACTTGGTGGCACCCACTTGTGGAGAGAAAGATATGAGGATGAGTATGGCATGGTAGACAGGTGGTATTCAGACGCCTCTGATCCCGCAAAATATACCTTTCAGTAGATTTTTACGCTCATCAGCGATTGACTTTACCTCAGTAGACTTCTGGTTCTCCACTGGTTAGTGCCATCAAGTTTTGTTCCACCAATACTGATGTTATCACTATGACTGTCTCAATTGACACGAATGTGTTTGCCAGTTTTCAAATCAAAGCCTATGTCAAAACGAAAACTGAAAGTAACCAATAGTCATCGTTCATATGTTTCGTTGCAAGTGTGTTACGAAAATATTTATTTATGTAAAGTTTAGTTTGGGATTAGTTGAAGTAGCTATCAATTTTCCTGGTTTTTCAATGGCAGACTGTTATTTCGCAGAGCTTAGCATTGAGGAGGTTGAAAGTTATTCGCTGGAATTTCTCTTAAGCAAAGTGTGGGGGAAGTGACTTTTATAATGTCGTTAAATCAATCCCTCCGCATGCTCGCTCTTTTTAAAAAAAAGCTTGCCTGATATGGTACAAAATTGAAAATTCACCTCAACGCAAAAAATAGGGCGGAGAGAATTAAGAGTATTTAGTCATCTGATTTAAGGGACAGTGATAAATTTTTTTTTGCAATTATCTAAGTGGAAAACAGAAATGTTCATTATCAGAAATTCAGAAATGTTCATACGTAGCACTCTTTAAGTTATTGGACATTCTGCGCTCTACAAGTAGCCTTAAAAGTTCATTCGCCGAACTTAAATATTTACCCTGTGTTGTGTGGGTTAAAGACCTCTGTCACGCTGAAAATATACTCCCACTTGTTTGCGAGTTTTTTCAAGAGTATATCCGACGCCAAATGGAAGTATACCTTTTATCTCCCCGGAATCTCATAAACTTTAATCGAAACCTTCTCTCTAAGTGAAGGCACTGGTCTATTTTCTTTGGTATTTAATTAGAGTTTGGAAAGATAACAACGCAGATAAGTTGAAGAAAGCGGATGTGAGATAAGGCCGTGAGTTGCTTACGAATGCATGATTGAATTTTGTCCTGTCAAAACTTTTCCAGAGTCTACCATTGGCGTTGATACGTTCGATATCGCGTGCAAAAAGCCTCACATTTGAAGTCTTTCCAGATAATAATACCACACTGGTCAAGGTAAAGGAAAATATTTTGCATGCTGGTCAGTGGTTTGGTCTCATAATTACCTTATAAATTTAGCAGAGTAAAATAGCAAGGTGAGATCCATGGGTTTCTATACCTAATATATTTTCAGCATGACAGAGGTCTTTAACCCAATAGAAGATAGCCAATAGTCTCCCATTTGTTTCGTTGCAAGAGTGTACCGAAATTTTTTAGGCAAAATTTAATTTGGAATTCGTTGAAGTCACTATCAATTTTACTGATTTTTTAATGGTAGACTTATTTTACCAGGCTTAGTTTAACCGTGAATTAGTTTAAGATTTTTCAGAAGAACAAAGATCAAGAAAAGAATTCTTGCTGGAAAGGAAGTTGGAAAGGGTAGGGATATTGTGGACATGGGATCTTTCGGAAATAAATAGCCGGAAATGGGTTGCGTGAAGAAGTATACTGTTTCAAGTTGTACGAAATGAGACACTTTTCCGTAACACTATTCGCCCTCATTTAACACTGTAAAAGGTGCAGAAATTACGTTGTTTTTCATGAGGTCAAAAATCCAAAACTGACCAGAATAAATTACAGAGGATACAATAAACACATGCCTAAGGGAGAAATTGCAATCATTCATAACTCTTCGTATATGTATTGGGCGAATGGGTTGAGTTAGTAGCCTGTAGTTCGGGCATCCTTTCCTATGGGCGGGTTTGATGTCAGTCGGGAGTGGAGCTTTTTATTAAATCCTAGTCAGTACTTGAATACCTAGTGAAATCCCGATTTGCGGTATAAAGCTTTTTGAATTGAGCGTGTAAGTATGGATTAGTTTCAGCTTTTTCAGGATAGGCCAACGTGGAAGCCGAGAGCTCTCCCATTGCACCGAGTTTACTCCCTAAATTTCTATTTCCTAGCTACAAACCTATTCATACCGGATCGGTGACCTAATTTTTTTCACCGACCTTTCCAAATGATTGCAGGATCACGATGCAATTCTATCGGCTGGTGCACATCATATATTTTCTTGATTAGACTCGGTTTGGGAAACGTTAGCTTACGGGGAATGAGCAAGGTTGATTTGAATTAAGAGCATATCCCCTTTAACATACAATTTCAGCGTCAATGAGCTAACAACGCTCGGAATGTCACTGCCCATGAGTGAGCCTTCGTGTCCAAATTAGTGCTGCGTATGTGGAGAATTTACGTGAATTTTTTCATTGCGTAGCTGGAGGACGACTTAAAAATATTCCTACTCCACCCCGTAACACTATTCATTCGGTTTTCGAGATAAATCATAGTGGTCTGATGAAGAAAAACTAGGAGCGATTAGTCGATATCCTAATCCTAACAATTACTCCTATGCAAATCAATTATCCTAGATCATGCTTTCGGCAGAAGATCTAATCCTTGTACGCAAGACAAGCGGTTAAAGTATATTATTATTTCTATTCACTAGAGCGTTTCAGGGAAAAGTCCTTAGCTTAAGATAGAAGAGCTGTTGGCTATTTCCCACGGTTAATTTTCTAGTTAAATAATGTTTTAGTTATTTTATTTGTTAATTTAATTTTACCACATAAGGAGCTGTTAGGCATTTTGCATTGGGCTAATTCGGATAAATTTATTTATGCAAGCAAATTATATGACTAAAAATTAGAGTAACGTAAGAATTAACTAAGTACACAACAGACAGGTGCTGGATATTCACGGAATATTGATGGTCTGGAAACATAGATTTTATTGAGGAGGTAAAGGCTTTCGATGTTCGGAAAAAAGAGATCAAGAGGAGATTCCTTGCTGGAGAGGGAGTTGAAAAGGGTAGGGATATGTTGGACAAGGGATATTTTGGAAATAAATAGGCGGAAATAACCTGCATGAAGATGAGTCTTGTTTCAAGTTGTACGAGATGAGACACGTAGTAAGAAGAGTGTAAGGGATTCAGGGGGTTGGAAGAAACCTTTCAAGATTTGGTGAAGAAATTTTATTTAGTTTTAAATTTGATAAAATTTAAGAAATGCTTCCGGTTTCGATGTTTTCCATCATTTGTAAGACTTCACAATGACGTCAAACATCGAAACCAAACTTGTAAAACATTTATCACTGAAAAATACAAAGTTCTTTATAACCTCAATAGTGACTCCGAAGAAATTTTTTTTCAGAGATGAAGAAGAACATTAGGTGTTTTATGCAGAATTTTATTTTGTCCTTTACCACAGAATATTATTTTAGTTCCCATAAGAGTTCTTATTTGGTCGCATATATGAGTTCCACGATATCAGCCCTGAGACAACATCATTTTAGCTATCTACTCCATTAAGGATATTTTGCGTTAATATTTAAAGATTCGTTCTTGGCCTGAATGTTTAGGGGGTAAGGGAGATAATTTTCATCGTTTATGATGATGGAGGAATTATTACCATCTTGATAAGCGCGCCACGGTTTGTTTTGCATCGAACAAGACCTATTAAATAGCTTGGAGGATCAGTTTGGGATAAGTGCACAGCCATTTCCTGTTATAAATCCGATTCTTCTATGGCACAGGCGATCCAGTCAGGTCGATCGAAGCTGGGGGGAGGTAAACATCTTTTGCCAAAGAGCAATTTGTAAGCTGGAGCCTCATAGGTTTCTTGCGTGTTTCATCGCCGAGGAGAAGAAGCTCAGAAACCTACCAAAATTCCTCTCGACCCTCTTAACCACCCCTCACCTCCTCAATGTTGAAGAGGGCCCCCCACCCCGCCAAAATTAAGCCCTCCCGCACCGCTGCATTTAAATCACTGTAATTCGCCCGCCTAACGTGGTTTCGGGTTAACGGCAATTTATTTGCTTTCTGCCTAAATACCTCTTGATTCCATCCCATTCCCCACCCCTCCTCCGCTTCTCCGCTTTTATTTTGCACGGGCCTCCTTAGCCCCGTTCTTCGCCTTATTCACCCCACCTCTTCCTTCCAACCCCTTACACTGTGGAGAAAACCCGAGGATACTACCAACTTAACCCCCCCACTCCCCATCCCGCGGCTTCTCCCTTACGGCAAACATAACTATCCTTACGGAGGGGAAGGCAGAACCCCTCCCTCCCCACATTTTCCCCTTTAGCGAGAGAATTTTCTGGCTTAATCCGAGAAAACTGTTAAGTCTCGACAAGCCCCTTGCAAAGTTGGGGGAACTACTGTACATATAACGCTGATGAGGAGAATATGTTGGAAAGTGTGGTTTAAAAGGGGATTAATGTGGCGTGACATAAATCGGTTTGGGGATGCTTCTGGCTCTCCGCAGCCGCGGGTGGAGAAGTCGCCGGGGCAAGGGTGAGCGGTCTCGCGGCTTGACGTGGTCGCTCAAGTATGGACTCCACCACTGCCTCCATTCTTATTAGAAGACGCGAAGATCCTTCGGGCGCGTCTCCAAGTTATGTCAGAAGTCTCCAAGTTATGTCAGGATTCCTACAATTTCTCCGAAGAAAATAAATTTACGCATCTCTAACAAAAATGACCTTGAAGACACATCAGGTCACTAAGTGTCAAAGACCAGCGGTTACTATTATTGAAGCTTAGGCTGACCTTTCCTTGGTAGTAATTTGTTTTCTCCTAAGTTTCTTTCCTTCCTCTCGCTGCCTCTCTCAATTCTCTTTTTGGTATTTTTTTAATTCCGTGTGTATATATGATATTGTGAATTACCCATGGCGGTATGTTCAACTTGCTTATTGAATTCGAGTTTGATATTTTCTAAAATGCCAAATTTAATGGACGAGTCTGAGGAATTTAGAAGCGCTATTTATGAATAAAATGTATATCTCCCCATTACTACTTCTCATTCTGTAGAACTCAAAGCATCTTGCTTGGAAGGCATTATGCTTGATGCTGAGTAAAATCAAAAAGAAATCTTAAGTTTCATATTACGTTTTCTTTGTTAATTAATTTACCATTGCTGCGCTTAAATTAAGATGTCAAACGCAATATGAATCGCTGACAAAAAGCGTGTAAAACCCTCATGTATAGAGAGTGAAATTTTCGTCTAAATGACATTTAAATCGGCCTACAAATCCGTCTTCACTCGTTCTGGGTAAGGATTTAGCCCTTACTATGATAAAAGTTAGCTTTTAGTTAGAGGAAATTAATATCTCTATTATCCTCATCGCGCTTGAGTATCTCAACTCTTTGGTTTAGTTGATTGTTTTATATGTAGACTAAAATTGAAGAGCGGGCCCCAAAAAAGATAACCAACGTCTCTGAAACCCTGCGGTAAAACGAATCATCAAAACTGCCCTACCCAGGCGCACCGTCATGCCTTCCCTTTTCCTCAATTTCCGGAAAGAATTTACGTGACAACGGCCCCGTTCACATAAATGGAAGTCGACGCACAAGGGAGTGGCGAGCGTATACCCTGAGGTCATGTGGCCCCACGGATCGCTCGCTTCGGCCGCCAAAATTATTCCTCGCCCCTCTTTCTTCCTCTTCTTCCCCCTCTCTCCTCACTCTCTCTCTCTCTCTTCATTATTAGAACAAATTTTTGTGTCAACCCACCCGAATGAGCCCCTTCAATCCTTTTAAATTCCTCCGCCAACAAAAGGCGCTCGCTGCTCGGTTTAAATAAACTCCCCTCTTTAGCGTTTTTGGGACCATCCTCCGGATTAATAAAGGGCAGGGCGGGAGAGAGAAAGAGAGGAAAAAACGCAGCTCTTTAGATAAGGAAGGCTCTCTTTCTCGCTCTTTCCCGTCCCAGAAAGCCCGCCCAAGTCACAAGGGGCCCGGTGTATGTTTGAGAGTATATGTGTGCGTATGTGTGTATATGTGCCTGGCCTACATTCAACTTGGGCCTGTGTAGTAGCGGCTGGCTTGCTTGCTTGCTGGCTGCTGCATCCCTCTAGGGCCCTTTCCGTTGAAACAATCAAAGAGGCAGATGTAGCAGGGAAGTGTGTGAGGCGGAATATAGAGGGAAGGCCTCGTTTCAAGAGAGAGACGTCTCTCTCTCTCTCTCCTAATCCTCTTCTCCTTTCTACCTCTCTTTACATTTCCCATTGCTTCCTTCCCGCGCTACGGTCTTATCATTCCCCCAGCTCATCCTCATTTCTCTTCTCCCAACCCTACATACCCCTTTAAGCCCTCACAGACACTCCCCTCGGTCGCACCAGTACTTTTTTTCCATATCGCTGACCTTCTTCCCTTGTACACCTCTCCCTCCCTGCCTGACCTTCTCTCGCTCTCTCACTCTTGTATTATCCGTAGTTCATTGTCAAAAGGGCCCGTGCCCAAGCCCTTGTGGCCAAGGGCTCTAGAGAATGGGGTGGGTGTGTGTTGGGAGTTGGCAGCAGAGCAGCGGCAGACACGGCGTGTGTGCAGCAGGCCAAGCTGCCAGCTCTGCGTGCGTGCCGGTCAAATTTGGAAAGCGTTTGTGGTTCTCGAGTCGCGGGATTGCCGAGTAACGCTTACACGTTTAGTAATGAGGGAGTCGGGGTGTCCTCGGTGGTAAACAAAAGCGTGTGCCCTGTGTGGCCCGGGAAGGAAACGGGTTTGTTCCGGTGCAGTCGAGGTTGGCAAAAATTGCCGCTCTTGCGTGAGAAATTTTTCCGAATTGCGAAGCTCTTGGCGGCCCTTTTTTAGTTTCGTGGAATTTGAGATCAAATGACTTCGTGGTTGTGTCACCCACGGTGACCTCTTACGTGCCTTAATATCCAGATGGAAGTTTGTGTCAAATGCAGTCGTATTTGGACCAAAGCATAGAAGATGATATCTCGGTGCCCGAGTGTGCGCCCTATCTCTCGTCTCATAGCCATTCATGTTTTTGCATAAATTCAGAGCATCTGTGTGCAGCAATATCCTTGCTTTCAGAGTAAATTTGTAAAAATTCTTCAAGTAAATATTTCCAGATTAAACGTTATCGTTGTATTCGTGTAATAATTCTGCCGACTTTACCCACGAAATCACCTTGTCGCTTCAATGATTGGACTCAACTTCTCACGTACGTGAATGATTTATTTTCAGCATAATTTAGTTGCATTAAGAGGGTGTACTCTGAAATTTGAAAATAAATAATGAGTTTGAATTTTATCACATTTACCAGATCACACTACGAAATGCATTGGATTGTTTTTATCTCCCCTTTCATTAAATCTCTACTTGGAATTCTCAGCAAATTTTGATACATTTCTTGCTTGCATTGTCAAAGACTCATGTACCCCTATTTTTATTCCATTCTGCTAGTCAGATAAAGCTTTTATATTCACTAGCCCTGAATTCAATCCTTTTGGACGTAACCTAGTGGAAGACCATCATTGAATTGATATTGACAATACCAACTATGTTTCAAGCCACTGAGTTTTTTATTGGTACAACTAGTTTCAATGCTCCTGCGTAATATTCAAGTCTTGGTCATCACACCTGAAGATGACGCAGTAGCGTTTAAACTGTTTGTACCAATAAAATACTCAGTGGATTGAAACAAAGTTGGTTTAGTCATTTGTAATTCATTCATAAGTATGTTGACATTAATTTATCAAGATATTTATTTCTTTGGATAATTTATTGTCTGATGATATACAATTTCACATTATGTTGATGTTTGCATAAAAAAGTTATAATTAATGGAAAAGCACGCTGGAAACCTATATATCTGGTTCGCTTCAAAATGGCTCACAATGATCTATCGCATACAGAGATTGAAATTTCTATTTGCCTTAAAATGACAATGATATCCTTATGATTATACAACAGTTTGTATTTTTTGGATTGCACCGTTGTTTTAGTGCGTGAAAGGAATACGGAATTATTTAAGTTAAAGAGTCCTAAAAGTTAAGCATTAATCATGCAAAGGCAATTAACTCGTGTCGATCAAGAGATAACCGCCCTAATCAAGTGTCAGAAAAACAGGACGTTCCTCTCAATCAAGGCAAATAAATCAAATATCCGCGTTATCTTGCCAATCGGAAATTATCAATCTTGGGAAAGATTAACTGTTACGAGCAATTCGAGTGTTCAACACGTGGTGATGTTTTAAGTGGAACCTGAGAAAAAATTGATCGTCTGTCACTTTTTTCCAAGCTTCAGTCATCAATAGAGGATATATGCTCCTACCGGCTTAGATTCATGACGCATGCCTTGTTGATTGCTTCATTAAAAAATCATCTTTTTTGCGGCCGCAATCGTGGGAGAGTGGAAGTTTTAGTTTTTTAAGGAAACATAAAATTGACGCAATGGAGACAAAAAGTTAATGAGGCTTTAATAACTTCTACTGCTATTATTCCTCATAAATTGTATCAACAATGATATTGGTATCTAATGTGGATGATGTTGCTTAAGTTTGTTTTTTTCTTGAACTCTTGTTCGTAATAAGAGTTCATTCAATAGATAGTCACTTTCCATGGAGAAATATTCTGGCCAAGTATAAATACTGTAGTCAATTTTGATTTTGGATTTACGTGAAGGGAGTCCTAAGAGTCGCATGTATCGCAATAGCTTTAGTAAAAGGTGACTCTTCTACCAGTAAGCACGGTGGTTTGTAAAACGTACACACCAGAGAAGAGAAGCGAGATTATTTTCGCGTCCCTGTTTGTCTGCTGAAGTAGATTATGTTTCAAGTCTTATAATATGAGTATTCTAGCCTATTATAGAAGAGTCACCGGAATGAGAACCTGGGCCTGTCATTTCATAATTTGAATTCTATCCCCAGAGGAATGTTGCGAAACCCCATGGGAATATTCGCAGCTTTTGTAATGAGACGCCCACTGAAAACTCGGCTCTTACTTTCGTTATTATGTTGCCTCCATAAAATGTTTAGAAAATCGTTTCATTATTGTCAAATTTAATAAAACTACGTGGCGAGATGAGATGGAGGAATTGAGTGTTTGGGTTTGTTTTCCTTTATGGTCATTGAAAGAGACGGCACTGCCGAGGTTATTGCGGAATTTCTGCCCACTGCAGTCTTGGCTCCGTGTTCTATCTTCCTTCCTTCTCCGGTTGCTTCTCTTTCCCTTTTCCGACTTCGGCGATCCCTCGGGAGCGAGTTGGTCGTGTGTACCACGGGCGAGATGGGCAGACAAAAAGTATAGACCAGGGGGCGTGGGGGAAAAGTAATCCATTCGGCCGTTTTACCACAGGACCTTCTTCTCCACATCTCCCTCGTTCCGTCTCCCTTCTCTTTCGTCTCCAGGTTTGTGCTTTGATATCCCTTTCCTTCCTTGTTGGGAATTTGCATCTTCCCCATTTATCCCACTCCGCAACTGGTTTATATATCTCTTCATTTGTATGCTCCTAGTCTGCTGGTTGGAATTGGTGACTCCGGGGAGGTCTCTTGTGACTCCTTCAAACGGCTTAATTTTACGGAAGAGAAGAGTGTAGAAGTTAGGCAAAGCAGAGCGGACTAAGCGTAAAGTGTTTTTGAACTTTCCTCTTTGAATTCTTCACTGAGTTTCACCATTCTCAGTGGTTTTCCAAATATTTTATGCTGGATATCTGTTTTGAACGTTGGTATTGAATTTTTGTTTCCAAATGTTAGGGGTAGAGGTCTAGTGATTCAGAGAGCCATCAATTGTCTGTTCGAATTTTTAGTTACAGTATAGCTTTCTGCTATGCACATATTTGCGAGAAAGCTTGTAAAATTTATGAATTTGCAATAGACTGGAGTGCCTTTCCCTTATACAATCCTTAATTATGGTCGGAAATCTTTAGTGTAAAATTTAATAAAGCGTACAACTATTGCGATTTTCCCATAGGCTCAAGTATTTGTAACATAACGCGGCTTTAGGGAGAAGAAAAATTATATAGTCATCTTAAACCTACATGTATATTTTCTATTTTAGCATTTTAAGATAACATTTGGCTGCAAGAGTGACCTAAATGACACGGCTAATAATTTTAAAATTTGCATAATTGCAAAAATTAATGATTTAGGTGTTATTGTAAATAAAACGCTAACCTGGGATGAACACATAGCACATATTTCTAATAAAGTCATTAAAAACCTGTACAAACTGAAAAGTTTTCGTAACCTGATGTCTTTGCCACTGAGACTCAAATTAGCTAAAACCTTACTTATCCCTCATATTGATTACTGTTCGTTGGTAATGTCCAATATTTCAAAATCTCAGATATCCAAACTGCAAAAAATACAAAACTGTGTAATACGGTATGTGTGTGATGTGGCATTTACTGAGCATATCACACCGTATTACTATGAATTAAAAATTCTTAAAATTGAACAAAGAAGAAAACTGCAAATGGGTGTGTTTATGCACAAATTATTAAAAACTGAAACTCCTTCTTACATTTATCAGCCATATAAAGATAACTTGGTCAAAAAAACAAAAAACACCAGAAATAATAACAAATTAATTGTACCCTGCCACAGAACGTCTATGTATCATAACTCTTTTTATGTAAATTCGTGCATTGTATGGAATTCGATTCCGCAAGCGCTGAAAAATATTAATTCAACAGAAAGATTTAAAAAATGCTTGCTGTCTTATTATCTTAGTGATAGTTAATATTTTGTCAAATATCTTGGATTTAATTCATAAATATGCTACCTTTGTGATTGCTATAATGTTTAAGTATGGAATTGTAATATTTGTTGTAGACAAGTGCTGTGATTGTGATTTTTGTACATAGTGACATGTTTCCTCTGAGATTGTTATTATTTTTTTTTCTTTTGCCTGAGTTGTAATTAATTATGCCTGCTCCAAAGGAATTCTTTCCTAGAGCTAATAAATATTATTATTATTAAAAAATAATAAATATTATTATTATTATAATTGGAATTTAGAAAAGATCAACGTTGTACCGCAAACCAGAATCAACTTAGGTGTTCTGCTATCACAAAGAATAACATATCGCGATATTCCTCCATAATTGATATTCGAGACAGTCAAAACATGTATGTTTTGCCAATTTCACAAAAAACCGAAGAGAAATTTAATCGAGAAGCCTATTCCTTTTAGGATTCCTTTATAAGGGTGATCATCTTAATAATATTATGACAGAATTTGAATAATTGAGGTACTTAAGTAGCTTGAAAACTATTGTGCCCGAGCAAAAAACAATCTTTTCCTTCTCAGTGATAGCGCACATGTCGGCCCCGGTGGCGGCGGGGTAAAGTCCTCGCCTGCCAACCCTAGGGTCGCGGGTTCGAGTCCCGCCTGGATAAAATATTTTCTGCCCAGGACATGGGTGTCTGTGTCTCGTACGTTGTTACTGTTATTCACCCGACGTAAATTGGCCAATTGCGCTGTATTCGGGGTAGTGAAGATAAATAAAAATAAAATAAAATATCGAAAGAAAATGCTTCGTTTAGGAAATGGGTTTTGAAACATGGGATCTAATACCACTTCACTTTAAAGGAATTATTTCATAGTCTCTCCTCTTTTTCAGAAGAGAGGTTTCAGGAATTATCGGAAGGGAACTCCGGGCGTAGATAACGCCAAAATTTCTGGCCTCAACCGGAGCGTCACTTATATTTATCACTTAGGATAATTTAATTACCCCGAATGTCCAACCGGAATAAAAAAATCAGAATTACCAAATGGGTTAAGTAATGTCATTAAAAACAGGGCGGGTTTTTTTTGGAGGCGGATGAGACGAACTCACGTCGTAATGGCCGTTTGCGTGCTTCGTGTTCATGAGGTTCCACGATCCGAAAAATGTTCCGCCGGAATTACCCGCTTGACGTAAAATCCCGAGACTTTTTGAGTACCCTCTCCGTTTTAAATCCTCTCGCCCTCCTCCAACGCACCCCCTGCCCTACCCCCTCCTCCTTTCTTTTTTACGCCACCTCCCTTTATTACGTGCTCTCGCTTCTCCCTTACGTCGCTCTTTTTCCAACCCTCAGCCATCCCTTCCTGCCCTTCCCCCTCCCCCCCACCCCCCTCCCGCTTTAGACCTAGCCTGCCCCCGTCCTTTCCTCTCGGCGGGACATCCACCTTTCCCTCCGAATCCAATAATACGCTCTCTTCCTGCTCACCAACCTCCCTCCCCCCCCTTCGCTGCCCTCCTGCCATCCACGACGACATTTTTTTTACGTCACCGATTCCCTGACATCCTCAAGCCTCTTCGCCCAGTTTCTCCTACCATCTTCACATATCCTAGAAACCAATCGGCGCTTGCACACATTACGCCTTAATTTTACGATCAATCCGCACCACCCACAACTCACTGTAAACACACGACAATCTTGAGGAGTATCTCGCGCGAAAATTGAAACTTCGCGACTCCCCAAACAAATTTTCAATTTGAAGAATAATTTTAAAAGCAGGACACTCAATTATGGACCTATCCATCGGTAAATAATTAACTCAACTGTGAAATTGAAGGAATTATCGATTAAGAGGAAGACACAAGCCGCGGTGGCGACGGGGTAAAGTTATCTCCGAGGGTCGGGGGTTCGTATCCCGCTTGGGTGGATGCCCATTCTCCCTGAGGATTTATCACAGTTCAGGACATGGATTTTTCTGTTCGTATATTGTTGTTGTTATTTGCCGAATATATCGGCCGATATATTGGCCATATCTGCTGTAATTAGTGGAAGTGTGAATATACAATAAAAATAAATAACATGAAGCAAGATTCGAATATTCCTAATTTTACTATCAAGATCTGTTCTACCGTCGAACGTTCGTTCGTAGAGTTTGTAAGATATCATTCCGCGGTATGAAATGGCTTATTTTGGAAAGTTTTCCGACGTCAATGCTTAAATACGGGTAGAAACGGGCGAGATTTCTATCACATATGTTAAACTCCAACGAAAAAATGGAGTTATAATTTTATTTGCCATAGCCAAACACGGGCATTAATTTGCGGTGGTTTGTCGATATCAATGACCATCGACTGCCGAATATACGGAATACGTGTTATTCAATTATTTATACCACATTTGATGACAGGAACTTTTATGGTTTTGCTAAAATTGGCCGTGATAATGTCAAAATATTGCCTGGGCAAGAGGAAAATTGGCTTTCCTTTATTATATCAGCAGACCTTAGAGAAAGCATAAAAGCTAAGTTCAGGAACAGTGATGTGACGTTCCTAACACAGAAATGGAAACAGCTGCAATATGAAGTCCTAATGGAGTATATTTATTGGTGACCCTCATTATTGGATTATATTACGCTTGTTTTGTGAAACATGTGCAAAGTGACCATAAATGGATTATTATTTCGATACAAGTCGAAAATTTTCCTTTCAAGCTGTTTGTAGTGATTTGCATTGCACCCTCGTATTTGATCCCTCGTATCTCCGAGGCCAAAATCTCCGATTCATATCCATCGCGGAGAGCTTTGGCAATGAACAATTCTCGTCATTTTTTTCTCACCCACTCGAAAACGTGATTTCTTTTCACTCGAGCGATGTAGCCTTAAGTGGAGAGCTGACGTTTTTGATCGCACCCATGTTTACAGGATTTGTGAGAGAAAAAAAGAAACACTCCCTTGAGTCTTGACGTTATCGACGGGATCAGCTTTTCGTCGGCTTGTGAGTCGCCTCGAATTAAAGCGCATTAGCTTTTTCCTCCTCTCTCTCTTTCAGACTTCCATAACCCTTTTTCTTTTGAGAGCGTGGCCTGATTTTTTTTCTCCTCTTCGGTAGCGGTGGCCATGGAGGTGTTAAGCCGTCTCGAAAGGAAATGTCGATGTCTATCTATATGCCCGCTTCTGTTAGTATGGCTCCCGCTAAAATTCATGACGTAGGCCAGCACGGCAAGAAGGGAAGGTATGTGAAGTGGAGGGAAAGTTAAAGGGATGGAGGGGAAGAGAGTGGAAACGGAAGAGAAAGAGCCCGGGGTACTCAGTTATAAGAATATTCGATGACTCTACATCCACTTACTTATACTAATTACCCTGCAAGTCACCACAAAATTTGTTTGGCAGGGGGTGAATTATCACCAACAGGAACTACAGTGAAGAAATTTAATTTTTCCAACAAGCAAAACACTATTGGTATACTTCAAATGCTACAGACCCTATTAAAATAATCTATATTGTGGCAATGAATACGTGACACAAGAGTCATGCAGGGAGCATGCATAATATATTGATAGCACACTCCGCAGATTTTGAAACATGTATTTGGATGCAAATGAATTAATTAGTTACACTACCCGTCAACTAACCTACTTCAAAATCTCACCGCAGCCCTTATGACTTCTTATCAATTGCAGGAAAAGTGACAAAATAATTAATTTTGTTCTACAATCTATTTCCCTTATTTTACTTAGGTTACTGTTTTCATTATTTTAGTCACGTACCTACGAACTATTTCGTGTAATATTCTTGTCCTGAGCATCTTTACTTTTTAAATATTCTCAAATTGTGTCCCCTAAATTTTTTTGTAAATAATTACTCTACAATAATATCTATATAAACTATAATATGCCCTGAGGCAGAGGAAGATGGGGCCTAATGGTTTCATCTTCCTCATTTAAATAAGAAAAAGTACCAAATGCAAAGCATATCGCGTAAAAAGCACGATTCATTTTTGTGCAAGCCAATAGGTTAAAAATCACTATCGCTATTGCTTCAACTGGAACTCCATCTTAAAGTATCATCGTAAGACGAGTCAAAACGATGACAGAGGTGAGTAATTCAACTTCTCTAAAAGCTTGAGTTAGCAGCTATTTGGAAGGTTTTCTGAGACACCCTCCATCCTAAACTACCTTTCTCTTCCTCTTTTCGCAGTATTTTCGTAAGTTCCGTTGCCCATAGCTCAAACTCGTTCACTGCGCATCGCCAAGAACTTCTGCTACAACCATACTTTTTGTCCTTTGACGGTAAAGGTCAAGGGTGAGATCGCGACAGTGATATAGACCCTGACCAGAATTTCCAACTCCTGAAGATTTTATTGCAAGAGGAGTCCGTTCCGAGAGTAAGATACACCGAAAGATTCCGGGATTATGATGAGAGTATGATTATGAATACCGTTTCTGCGAATAACACAGAGTATGCACTCTTAAAAAATGAAGAACGGAAATTTTACAATTAAACCATAATCGATCCAGCCTCCCAATAGTTAACTTAATAGTCAGCATGGGGGGAAGTGGGATACCAAATATGTACCTCTGACAAAAGAAACAACTAATGAGGGATTAAATCCAATGTACTCAGTATATGCCGCATCCAATAGGACGAGAAAGGGAAAAATAGGACGGGATGATAAGGCACTCGAGGTGGGGGCGAAGTAGCGTTAGTGTCTTTAAACATTGTGTCAGCGGATGATATGTATGGGGTAAAGAAGGATAAGGGAGAAGAAGATAGTTTTTCAATACTTAAAATGCAGTCTAAGATCAAGGCGATTGGTTTAAATTAATTCTTAGAAGTAAAATTTTCTGAAAAGTAGGGAGAGAAACGGAATATGTTGAGCCTGAAACTGTCGATAAAATGATCTTAAGTTAGAATATACAGTCATTCACCAATCATTCAAAGTAGAAAATATTTAAATAAATTTCCATATTCTGTATCATATATATCGAAATCAATTGAGGATGGAAACACAAATTATGAATATTACCGAATGGTAACAATGGCAATATATAAAAAGGGATGTCATTTAAACTCAAAATGGGAGGAAATCGCCTCAATCTTTGAGGTAGGAGATTTTGGAAAATTCTAGTCCGTTTCGGGGATTCTCTCCGAAAGTCCGGGAGGGTTAGTAACCCTACCTTGGACTCCATGAGCGTGCTTAAACGTATGCGCCGCGGCTGTTGCGAGTGTGCGACAGCATTCTGAAAAGTTAAGTTGCCCTCTTCCCGCGGCAGGTTTTCCGCTGCGACCGGCCCTCCTGTCTCCCTTTCAAGGCTCTTTCAAGTTTCAAGCGACCCACGCCACTACACAGCACCCTCTCCTTTATTTCCCCTCCCAAAATACCCTCCCTCCCTCAGTCCAACCCCTGCATTTGGAACCACCCGGCTCCCAATCTCAGCCCCCTCATTCCCGCTCTCCAAGTCCTTCTACCGACCGCCCTCACCCCCTCCTCTCCTTTCATTTTCGCCACTCACCAACTCCACCCACGTCCGAAATCTCCTTCCTTCCCTCTTCCTTTCCATTTCTGTGACAAATCTCCCCACCCCAGTCCCATCCCACCTTTACCCGCACGTCCTTTCTCCCTTCACCGCTTCACATCCGATTCCGGGAACTCCGCGCTTTGAACACCCCCTAACGATGGACGACAGCCTTTAAATTCTTTCCGAGCTCCCTACCAGCTCCTGCCAATTGCCGCGTGTCATATCCGTTAATTCCTTCTCTACCTCAAGGCTTAAATGGTCATTAATTCACCGACGCTATCATGCGTGCTACATTAGGATAGTCTATTAACGTATTCATAATCTCTGTATCCAAGTAGTACCCACCCCTTAACGAAAGACGTCAACCTTACCATTGGTCTGGAAGTTCTTTCTTAACCCCCTTCCCGCTCCGACCATCTGAATATGTTATATACGTATCGAGTCTCCCTCAAAACTTACATGATCATTAATACTACCCAAGGTATTATTTGCATTACATATACATTTAGATAGGCTATTATAGCACTCATAATCCAAGTATATTAGCCGAAGTTTGCTCCTAATACCTCCTGTTGATTATTTTGATGTATGGGGACAATTCTGTGTTAGTACGTAAATGAGGGGAGAGAGAATGGGTTTTTGGCAAGAAGAAGTTAGACAGACGGTATGAAGAGCTTAAAAGGGACATAAAGGACCGAGAGGGTGTGGTTTCAGAGGATGGTTAAATATGAGCTTGCGATATGGGGGGCGTGAAATTTTGGGAACTCATAGTATTTAAGTTCTAAAAGTTATTGGTTCTTTCATATTAATAGTTGATGGTCAATTATAACTTAATACGTACTGCCATTTTATTTTTAAACCCTCGTGCAAAATATACACTGTCAGAAATTTTTTCGTCTTCCCTGTTTACCCTACGATCGATGTTCTCCTGCATCCCCCCGATTCTATTACCTTTACCATCTCTTGCCCTTTTTATTAGCTCATAATGTTTTTTCATCACTCGCCGCATTATTAATTTTCCTGACAAAATCCAACCCATTCATTTCAACTGTTCTTTTGGGTAAAATTTCACCTTAATTATTTATCCCTTTGCCTTAAATACCCTTCAGTTTTTTCACTTTATTTCTTTGAAGCCCTTCTTGTTCAGCCTATTTTCTTGAAATCCTTGAAGAATAAGCTTCACGTAATAAACCTTTCCAGTCACGGCTATTATTTTCATTATTTTGATCATTTGTCGTAATCATTTGTGAACTTGAGTGATCAAGGATAAAGCTGAAGGAATTGGAACAGCTGATGAAATCTTTAAATCACATCTCTTAAGGTTTTCTGGCTACTTTTTACTACTTAGTTACCAGTTGTTCTTTTAAGAGTGAAGGATGCTACCGATTAAAACAACATACAGCAAGTTTCTCTTCCGTTTTATCTGTTTTAAAGAAATAGCATAGCCGAGTTTAAAACTTAAAAGCATGAAACATTAGTGCTTTTGATAAGATACGTGTGGTAGAAATTTGAGGCCATAATATCCGGTAGCTATTCTTTTGCTTATACCTACCGTGCTTTGTTACTTGGCCAAGCCAAGTCTATCTCTGTCTGTACTACTAACTCAGTAGTCTCATATGAAATGGGACAACTTCCACATCAAAATCTCATGAGACGAAAACTAGCTATTATACACAGTTAATAAAAAATCATGATTCATGTCGAAGCATCGCAAATAACATCGAAAATACATATTTGGAGGGAATTATTTTTAGAGATTGAACCATTTGAGGAAAATCTTTTCTTTTGCCCCTTTTCCTTCAACCCCTTTTCAAATCGATATCTTTCCATAAATATGGATTTTACGTGTATGAATGGTCGCATCTCCCTTTAAGTCTATGAAAAAGTCTTCAACCTTCAAGGAAGGTGGTGCAAAAGAGCTCACTTAACTCTAACTCACAAACTCACTCCTGCGGGGTTACTTAACCTCCTATGACAATTGCCACTCGTCCGCCTCCTATTTCCATCGTTTTCCTACGTTCGTGCTGGGAGAAGCCGTATTTCTATTTTTTCGACCGAATTGAAATTTCGTAAGTTTAGGTTTCTTTTTTCGTCAGTATCTCCTCGTTTTGTACACGTTCTCGCATATTTTACACGAGTATTGGATAACTTTTTAACCTTGCGTGCCAAAATCGGTGCGAGAAATAACGTTTAAGGTTGTTTCAGACCCCGAACAGCTACAAATTTATTCTGACATTGTAAAAATCACCGATAAATGATTTTCCAGCTTTGGAATTGGACAAAGAGAAGCTGTTATGTCGTTAAATGTTTTATTGTTTATTATTTTATTTCAATTTCGTTTTAAAAATAGCGGGAATAATTGATTTTTGTCATGCCAAAATCGTGACGAGCGCATTTACATGCTGTGACATTGTTCCATCTACTTTTCGTGAAGTGAAAAGAGAAATCCAAACATTTACGTTTAAAATGTTCATTTATGAGAGTTTATGATTTAAAAGTTTGGAATTTATCTTTAGACCATCAACTTAAATTGGGCCATATATAATGCTCAAATTGCAGAGTATAAGATGTAAGAAACCTTTTTAGAGGCTGTATATTATTAGGAATTATTATAAATTAAGAAGTTTTTCATTTATCTACAGGGGTGATATTGGAGCTCTCTAGTTGAATGTTTAGCGATGGTAGGTATCATTTGGAGTTTTGAATTTTGTCTGTTCTGTTTCCATGCAAAAAAATAAATTACTCTTTTAAAACCGCTATATTGATGCCAAAAGTTTCCTCGTACTAGTTTTTGATAACTCATGCCGTTTATTCGTTTTCGTTTTAGTTCGGCGTAAAATTTTAACAATATAGGAACTAATCTTTTTTTAGTTTTATTTCTATTCACCATAGCAGTTTTACCCAGTAATTCTGCTTAATCAGAAAATAGAAAGACTCTCCTTTGGTGGAGACGTGTATCATATTGAATTTCACATTACTTTATTCCGAGGAAGTCTAAATGAAAAAGTGTAGAAAGTGGAAGGGATCTGTGTACAAAAATGTTTTATTTGTTGTAGTTATATGTTTTTCTGCATTTTGTTTTAAAGCAGTTACATTATTGAATATTGCGTACATATTTCTAGTGTGTGTTTTGTGGGGGAACTCAAATTATATCCTTTATAACTGTGAGTATTCCTTCTTATATTTTCCTCTCCATCTACGAAACTAATTTTCAATTAAGTTAGACTTAAAACATTTCAGTATTATTGGTATTGCTGGAATGTTATGACTTTTTGCTCTGTTACATTTAAAGAAAATAAGCTGCAGTTGCGTCCATAAAATAAGCTTATTTTCGAGGTTTGGAAGCCAATTTGAAGCGATAGATGCTTGTTTATGCCACTGCCACTCTAACGTCATTCATTTACGTCCTCAAAATGTTGCCTCCAAGAGTTGAAAGACCCGGAATATTGATTCGCATCTTTAGTCAACTAGTCAATCAACTAGTTTTTGATAACTCATGCCGTTTATTCGTTTTCGTTTTAGTTCGGCGTAAAATTTTAACAATATAGGAACTAATCTTTTTTTAGTTTTATTTCTATTCACCATAGCAGTTTTACCCAGTAATTCTGCTTAATCAGAAAATAGAAAGACTCTCCTTTGGTGGAGACGTGTATCATATTGAATTTCACATTACTTTATTCCGAGGAAGTCTAAATGAAAAAGTGTAGAAAGTGGAAGGGATCTGTGTACAAAAATGTTTTATTTGTTGTAGTTATATGTTTTTCTGCATTTTGTTTTAAAGCAGTTACATTATTGAATATTGCGTACATATTTCTAGTGTGTGTTTTGTGGGGGAACTCAAATTATATCCTTTATAACTGTGAGTATTCCTTCTTATATTTTCCTCTCCATCTACGAAACTAATTTTCAATTAAGTTAGACTTAAAACATTTCAGTATTATTGGTATTGCTGGAATGTTATGACTTTTTGCTCTATTACATTTAAAGAAAATAAGCTGCAGTTGCGTCCATAAAATAAGCTTATTTTCGAGGTTTGGAAGCCAATTTGAAGCGATAGATGCTTGTTTATGCCACTGCCACTCTAACGTCATTCATTTACGTCCTCAAAATGTTGCCTCCAAGAGTTGAAAGACCCGGAATATTGATTCGCATCTTTCAACACGGACTAATGCCTTTGCCTTGCTCCCCCTCCCTAGCACCCCCCCCCCTCCATTGCTGCCCTGCTCATCATTCACCAGTGTAGTCAAGAAATAAAAAGCCCCGGGAATGAACCAGGGAAATGTCGCCTCGTCGCGTCGGGTGCGGCTGTGAAAGGAATTCTGTCGCCCCTTCTCTCCTCCATGCCCCGCACCCTCTCTCTCCCCCCTCTTGCACATCACCCGCTGTACCTCCTCACCCGCCCCCAAACGCTCGCCTCCCCATTCATTACCCTCTTCGCTCTTCGTCCTTTCTTCCCTTTTTAATCGACTGACTCGGCTCTCCACCCACCACAGTCTCTCCGCCCCCACTTTGCATTCAGCCTTCGCCGTCCCTTGCACTTTCCGCCTGCCCGTCTCCATCCAACCATTTTCATCTCTCTCATCCCCTTCGAGAATCCGATGCCGAAGAAGAGCATCAGAGTGCGGCAGTCTCGGAAATATCGAGAGCTACTGACCGACGTTCCACATCTTTGATGCTGATGTCGAGTGGATTACGGTAATTAACAGGTTCATCAGAAAATCAGTGTTATAAAATCCGTAATAAATAATCAACATAGTTACAAAAAAGTTTTAAGATACTAAATAATATAGAACGCGAGGTTTGTCATTAATGTGTTAATAACAAGTGAGGGAACGAAGAAAAAAACAATTACTTGGGTAGGTCCGGTAGTTTGAGCGAGATATATCCCTACTCTTAACTGAGACAATATTAGAATTCCACATATCAATTACAGCAGGTGTAGGAAGCGTGAAGTAAGTTTTGCAATATCAATGTAGGATTTATAAACATTTAATGACTTAAATCCTCAGTAATTAAATAGATATATCTTTGCAAGTCTTTTACTTGACTCATTTTGTCACGCGGAACGTTTTAACTCCTCAGTAGAAGATTTTTTTTTATGGTTCCAAAAAATAACTCAGTGACGATATCATTTCTTTATATACTTGAGAAAGTATACAAACTTCACGCGGTTAAAGTTTGACGAGATATGGGTGATATAAATTCCTTAATCTTTTAATAATCTCTCTTGGATGCATACACATACCATTCCCTATGTAATACGTCTGGCATTTTTTTGCTAATATCTCGGATAGTGCTTTGAGTAGGGGCTGGTATTTCGGCAACTTTGGAAGAGTGAGGTGTTTTTCTTCAAAATGAAACTAAATTTATGATTAAAAGATATTTTGCTCTAAATACCTTAAACGGATGAAAATCGGAATTGTGGCACTTACTTACGTTGGCGGAAATATGAAAGAACTGTTCCGTAATAAGAGTGAGCTGGTGACGGACACCTTTGACCCGGATGCCTGGAAATTAGTTTAATACGGTGTGGAGCATTGAATGTCGCAGAAATACGGACTCAGAGAGAGGCAGATAAGAATAGGCTGCAGGAGTTTATGATGAGGTTTTAGAAGAGGGCGGATATGATGCGGTGGACGGAAAAGAATACAAGCGAGGATGTGCTTAGTTTTGTGGTTGTGGAAAGGAAAAATGTTAGGAAAGAGCAGATTCGGTGATTGGAAGAGGTATTGATGGGTAAAGAGTAGCTGAACACCTTGAGAGATGTGAGGCGATTGTTGAGCAAGTGGTGAAGAAAGAGAATACGTTTTGTGGACGGGGAGAATAAGTTGGGACGTATGCTGAAGTAAAGAAATAAATTGTGAAGGTCGCTAAAGGTAAAAACATATTAATCAACTAGCTGATTATAATGAAAATAACAATATATATTTTTCGCGGAAGGTATATTCTTTGAATTCCATCCCGTCATAATTTTGAAATTTCTCAGTTTTGACATCACCCCTTAATACGTCATAATGCGTATTCAGGCTTAGCAAATACTATGCAAAATTTCAGCTTTTTAATATATTTGTGTGTTAATTTTATACGTTATTCAAAGATGTCGGAAGCATGTTTTAATTGATGTACACAGCATGTTTTAATTGATGCACGCATTAAAAATAAAACTTGGATTGGATATTTGGGGAGGCGACCGACGGCTGCGGTCATTTGCGCTATAGGGGACAGGTAAGGGAGGAAGTGTGGATTGAAACCCGGTGTCGGCATTAGCCTGCTCTTAACGAAAGGCGCCAAGGAGACCACGGCTTAACGCCTAATCTAAAGGACGGAGTTCTCTACTTGAAGTACCCTCCACAAGACACTCAAGTAGGGATCGGGCTCCCTCTAGAAAACATCCGCCTCTGCAGGGATTTGAACCCTGGCCGCCCGTGTGGTAGGCGAGTACTCTAGCCACCACACCAACCCGATCCCCAAATAAAACTTTTCCCGATACTCCACAGTTTATTATTTAAATTATAATTGCTGAGCCGTAGTGATTAAAGTGATTCGAGGTAATTGCAATTTTCAATCCAAAATTACCCTTTTACACTTAAAAATAATAGTAGACTCCTGAGGCCATTATTATCCATTCAACTTTCAAAATTCGCCTTTCAAAATTCTCATCTTTCACCCTAATGTAATGAAGGAGCTAATTTCCGTGTTTTCATTAATTCCAAATTTTGTATCTCTCCTTTCCGTCTCGTTTCCTCTTATAGTACGACGCATTGATGGTAAAAAGTCAATAATTGACGCAGTGTGAGAGATTCATTTCAGCGTAACCCTATGGAACTGAGTTGTTAAAACAGTCACTATGGTGATAATGATATTGGAAATGACTCCCAAAAACCATGGTTGAAAACAGACTTTAGCGAGTAAAATACTTAGCAGTCAGTTTAACTAATGGACATTGAAGTTGATGATATGCAGGAAAATTGTCTTCAGAGAGAGATGGGAATTAGTGAGTTCCGCATTTTCTATCGAAGCACTCAGAAATATTTGTTACACCACTCCCTATAAATTAAATTTAATGGTGTTCCTGGAAGAATAGCTTCGATATTTTGTCGGGGATAGCATGTACTGGTCGATTCGATGTTCATAGCAAAATTTCGATTTTCATAGCATCATGATATATTTTAACTGCTCGCCCTCTGTTCCCCAAGCCACCCACAGGGTTCCCAATAGCAGTCACTTTCGTCGCTGGCCTCATTTCTTCGATAACAGGTTCTCCTTTCGTTGTCCTCCACGCTTAATCGCTCCAGCAGTTGTCTCCCCATCCTGTCTCCTTCAAAATCTTCCCCCGTTAGCGCATTTCCCCGAACCTCGCTCTGCCGCGGGGACTTCGCCGGGTGTTATTTCGTCCACCCAATCCTCCTGTGCCCAGACGGTAATTACAAAATTTTACAACTCCACTCTTCCAGTTCATTTATGCATCATTTGCCTCGTATTATCTGGCGTTAAAAGCTTTCGATTGGTTTTTCCCCTCTTTCCGGAATAGGGCACATTTTTCTCCTTCCCAAGCTTCGTACTTTTAGGTTGCTTTTCGCGCTAGGAAAAAGTATAGTCCTTTTTGTTCCCTGACTGATGCACGCAAAGCCTGACGACGAAGTTCGCGGAAGATTCGTTAAAAATTTTTTTTTCTCTCTTGGGGTGGTTAGTTCCGTGCTCAGGCAAATCCTTTCGTGTCACGTTGTATCTCCACGGCTTGGCTGCAATAAAATCCTTTTTTATCAAATGAACCTTGGGAGGAAGGGGCTATCAAAAGTCTCGGTTTACACGAAAGTTCACGAGTTTTTTGTCCTCTGGGTGTCGTAAAATATCTTTCGGCGCCCAAGATATGATATGTCAATTTGTTACGAGAGGCTATTTTGAAACGCATTAATTTGAATTTGACTTTAGTTTTCATGAGAAATTAAAGGGGCCATTCGTGTTATCTCCGTCCGTAAAAACGATGCCGTGCACTTGCGATTGGTAGCGGACTCCTCAACCATATTAATATGGCCTACCTTTAATAACTCCATCATCTCTAGACCCTCTTGCATGCAGTTGTCATTTAAAAATTCTTTTGTCGACGATTTCATCATAATATAATTCATACCATCATGCTGTATAAATCTCTGCGTGTTAGGCTAAAACATTTTTGATAAGAATTTATTGCCTTAAGCCCCTTGAATGCGTTTGATGTCCCATTTTAAGACTTGTATTTTGCAACCTTTACAATTTGCTAGCTGTAATGGAAACGTTTACACATTTCCTATGCTTTCTCTCTTAGGCATAGCTTTTTTTAGTTTTCTGCTGTAATGAGTCTCTCAAATGGAGCTTTTTGCTATCCTTATTTTATTATAAAAGAGCTAAGTGATTATCGAATTAGTGACTGGTTCATTTACCGGAGACTCTTTAAGTTTTTCTTAGTGTCTTGAAATTGCGATTAAGGATTAACTCATTTATCATTAAGCTTAAAATGAAATTTATAATTTTATTTCAATGATTTATAGGATAATTTGTTTTATAAAACTGTGACGCTGCTTGTTGAAACGTTTCATCTCTTTTGAAACTGCTTGATTCAAGGAATATTCAAAAGGCTTCTTAAGTAAGCCATCATAGTTTTTCTACCAAATGAATGGTAGGTCTTTTGTAGGCTACCCCTACCTTACTTAACATCCCTATTTTGGAATGTACCCTAAAGCAATTCGTTGTCTGATGCTACCTTTATGGAATTATTGATTGATTTTGATTTAGGAAAAAAGAAATTGTAATTTCACATAAATCGGCTGAAAATGCAGCCAAGTTTTTGTCGTTGTATATACATCATGGAAAGACGCATTCCATAAGGGCTTATGATGATATACAACATCGAAACCGAGGAGTGTTCAAAAAATTTGGACGCAACTACACATTTATTTTTCTCTTTTCAACGCTAATACCTCAAAGCTCTCTGCCGCTTTACTGTCTATTTTATATTTGTGCTATATCTTCTGCGGTTTATATTTTTAAACTATACTCTATATGTACTATATAAACTATATACTCTACAGTTGTCCCATAAACATTTGTCTTATTTCCTCGATTGTGATCATCGATCCGTCGGTGGAAATTTAACGATCTCAAGTACCTCGTGCACAAGAGCGTAATTTCACAGTCCACAAAGTTGCATTATTTGGAAAAATAATTCGGAAAGAAAAATAATAATTCGCTTAAGAGTCTTGGACTTTCGTGCCCCATTTATGACTGAGGGAGCTACTTTCATCGACCGGTGAAATCCTTTGCATTGTGTAGTTTTCTTGGGGAAGGGCCACGATGTGTGGGCAGGAGAGGGCCATTGTTCTGCGTCCACTCACTCTCCACACCACCGCACTCCTTTCTCAGGCGCGGTGGGACTCTCTCTATAAAGCCTCTTCAACTATCCGAGTGCCAAGGGGGTGTGTGGGTCTCCCCTAATCGAATCTGGATGCGACTCGGCTTTTTGATTGACGACATCCAACCTCAATGCTCCTTCACCTCCTTCTCCCTGCCCCCCTCCCCCCCGGCTACTCCCCTGCTTTTATTCCATCTCGTCCCATCCCCGCAACCCACCTCCCTCCCCACGGTCCGATCGGCCACGTCACTACTAGCCCTCTCAGATGGATACGGGACGCGCCATTAACCCGTGTAATTGATATGCCCTGACGATCCAGCGGCGCGAAGTAAGAGGTGGGAGACTGCGGTGCTGGTGTTGGTGGAGGCGTTAGGGAATGGATGGTGTGTAGCCATCGACTCCCAATTCCTCCCCATTCCCATCCCCCACTTTTGTCCCCTCCCCTTACCAGTAGTCGATCGGTTCTGTATCGAGTGTCCGCAAGCGTTTTTGGAGCAAATCGGTTTTGCGTTCGGGATGATTGCCTTCGATTGGGTTTTCATATAATCCATCCTTTTTTCCACCAAAGTTCTCTCTTTGCCTTTTTCCTCCAACCTCTCTCTCTCTCTGGTAGTGGGGATCTCTCGTATCTCTTCTTTTTATTTTATTTTCTCCTCTCTCTCCCAGCAGTCAATTTTCGGATAAAAATTGTAATCGCGACGTCTCTTTTATTTTTTTCTCATCCCATTCGTCGGCGTGTGATTGGTATCCGAGTGGGCGTGAGCGTGATCGCGTTTTTAACGGGTTTAGTAGGGCCTTTTAATAAATTTATTCTCGAGGCATGGTGGGGGACTGGGGAGGGGGAATGGTGTAACTCGCGCAGCGTCGAGTCATTACGCGTTGTTATAATGAGAGATCCTACTCAGTTTGCAGCATTGTTGATGGGGATTCATTACACCAAACACCTTAAACGCTACCTATTTGGTGCGATGAAGAGAAATTGGGAGTTTTTGTTTGACGAGTCGCAGGCGAAATAATTTGAAGCCTTTCGTTTATTCTTTTGCCATGGCATTGCGTTAGAAGGGAAGCATCGGAATTCCCGATGATATAACGTGAGGACAATCGAGTTTGCATCGACACACGGGGGTACCGAGAGTGCAAATTATATATCGACGTTCATGCTATGGTTGGAAAATTTAAAAAAAAATCCAATAAGCCTCGTTTTTCTCCACTTTTCAACGAGCAATTAAAACGATCCCGCGTGCATATTATATTGATAAATGGTTAAGAATTAATTATCATTAATTGGTGAATAATTTAGCGCGACGAATTTTAATTTCAACCCTTAATATACTATTCATTTTGAAGTCGATTATGCGGGTAATATAAAGCAAGTAATTTTCGGTCGCCAAATTCGCACAAAATTAGCGGCGGTGCCCACGCCCACGGGGTATTCATTTACCCTCGCAGAAAAATATGCTTCATTCTTTTTCGGTTCCGTTGCAGCGTAAATCCCGCAGTTCTCTCTTTTTTTATTATTCATGCGGGAGGAAAAAACGTGGATTTCGGTAGGGAGTGGGAAGGGGCACTGTCTTTTTTAATTTATTTTCTGCTTTGTGATTCGCCTTTTGCGGTATAGGTCATTGACGTGGAAATTACTCCCGTTGGCCGCGTGCGAATTAGAGAGGAGGCATGTGGGTCACGCGCGGAGTGACGGTTTGCGCACGGAAGAGAGTGGTGCATGTATGTGTGTACATTAAGCCGTCGAATTGGTTGCGCGCCAAGTTTGTACCCGCGGGAGTCTCCGGGGGAAAAAAACCGACCCCTAACCAAAAATCCCTGGTCCGTGAAATTTGTGCGGGGTGGTGGGAGAGGGGATGAAGTGGTCGCGCGAGGTCACCAAAATCTCCTTTTTAACCCCCTTCATCCCTCAACAAATCTACCACAGATCGCTATGTGTCGTCTGGTTGGAACTGCCAGCGTATTTGCATACATCACCTGTCAGAAGATGCCAATCTACGGTTCAGACTACTATCGTATGTAACCTCATGGTGACTCTGCGCGTGTTGGAAGGAGCTCTTTAAGTTAAATGGAATTCCATGTGTAATAACGAGCGGAAGGATACCTATCTGATCGTTTACTGAAGTGTTCTTCCGCCTTGGACGTATAATTGTGAAGGACAATTTAATGTCTGTTCATGTATATACACCTGTATTTGCGGTATCGTCATAGCAGATGTTGGCCCGCATTCACACGGGGAACATGTGATCAGGCGCTTTCACTATATTCTGTTAAATATACTAGTTTCCCGAAATGCCTGTGTTTTACCTTCATTATACTCGACGCTCCGAGAATTTATCCTGTCTTATAATACGCGCATTCATATTACTAGTCTAGCTCAGTGGTATTCTCATCAGGAATTGCGACTAACAAGTAAAGATCAAGCAAACAAAATAAGGATTCCACATACCTGTGCCATTTAGAGGCTTTCGAAATGGTTTTATAAACAAATTACACCTTACTTTGATCGTTTATAAAATTTGCTCCGTATGCTTCACTGTAATGATCAACTTTTTTTATTATCATCATTAATCAGTCCCGGTGTCCGCACGCTACACCAGATTTGACCCCTGTTTGGTTACGGCGTTAACAACTATGTACATGTTACCACTGTCTGGGCGTGCATCCACGCAAGGATTTCCGCCAACCATCTAAAGACGATCCAAGTAACGATAGTGGTGTGAACGCGGCACGGTTAAATTCAAGTTTTTGTGACTCTTGTTTTATGGAGCCTGCTTCTCTATTGCTCGAACCAAATAAAATCTCAGGAATTTTAGTGGTGCAGCTAGTATAGTAAATGATGTATCATATTGCAGCATTTAATTGCATAAAGTAAGAAAAGAAATAAGATATGACTTTTCATTTTTCGGCCACGGATTTACGAGGATTTCATTGGAAAAGGGGAAGATACTTTCTTCTTTATGACTCACGCACTCTGTAGTATAGCTAAAACTCGGGGACAAAAATCACTTTAGCCAAAATTGACACCCAAACGGAGACTTCAACGGCGGTATATCAGCTGATTTTTCGTGTATGACATTACATGAAGTTTCTCTGTGAAATGATAACTACACTCACGCATTTTCGTAATCTTAGGTAGAACCAGGGAAGTAAAGCACGGTAATCAACCGAGGCAAGCAAAATATACTTGGGAAAAAGCATTAACCAATGATTTAGTGGAGTTTAATACGCTTGCAATGGGAGTGTACTTATTGGGGTCTCGAGTATGCACTGAGTTCGCCAAATTTAAAAGTTACATTGTTGTTAGTTATCTTAGTTTTATTATCATTTTTACCTACAGAGGTACTAGGAATATTCTCTAAAGAACTCTGACGACGCTGATTGTATAAGTTGCAGAGCTGTGTCTTGATTCATTTCTTTGGCGGGGTCTGATATCTGTTGTACGTGCTTATCTTGCCTAAGCTTTGTCACACCGACACACAAGTTAACAAGTTTTTTCTTTAAGCAAATTCATTAATGATGCCCAAGGTGGGATTCCAACCCTTGGCTTTGAGACAACCTCGTTGGAAAGCTACGCCGACCTCACTTTTAATACCGAATCATGTGCACGATGTTAGCAGAAGATTTCCGATAGATTTTCGATGCACTTATGTCTGTATCACGACACGGATGCCCATGTGAGGGCCGACATGTCCTCCAGTCACCATCTCTCCCTCGAACACTTCTTCAGGGCGACGAGAAGCAGCACGCGCCTCTCAGTCGAAAAATCCTCCCCTAAGCGTTCATCCCGTCCTTTCAAACCTCCTTCCCCCTCCCATATCAACCCCTCTCCTCTCCATTAGAGTCGCAATTACTCAACTTTAGCCGCGCGCTCCCCGAAGTTCTCTGTCAGTCCATTCCCGCCCCATCCTAGCGCTGAAACCACGTCCTAGGGCGGCCCGTCACTGTCATCAACTCCCCAGTCGCCCCGATAACCCGCCCACCGTCCCATTTGCTGCCGGGACCTCTCCCCATCTCGACGCTCCCTCCCTCTTTCTCACCCCCCGAGTCCTCCCGCCACACACAAAATGGTCCCACCCATCCACCCCACCCTCTCTCTCTCTCTCTCTCCACGAACTCCACTTCCGACTCAATGGGGCTGTCGTTCCTATTTTCCGCGTCCAAAAACCTCCACCCTCCTCCACATCCCGAAATCTCCCAACTTCGCAACGCCTGCCCCATTCCATGTACCACGTCTCCCTTTCTCTCGGCCTCATCCCCTCTATACATCTCTCCATCGACGGAACCCCCCCCTAAAATATCCAACAGCTGCGACCCTCACCACGTGCAGAAATCAATCGAGTGTACATTATTGCATCCAGTCCATATCCGATGCCACCCTGCCGCCCACGCCTCCTCATCCCAACTTCGCCATTCTCTGTCCCACTCTCCGCGAGAGAGTCTATCCTCCGGTCCGTTCTCCCTCTCTCCGCCATTCATCTCGCGTTCCGTCTGTCTCTATTCGGAATCCGGGAGCCACTTCGCGTCTTCTTCGGGATGGGAGGCATGGAATGCTATCTCATCGGAATAAGAATGCTCCCTTTTTTGTGTGCCGGGGTCCCTTTGTAATACCGCCCTTCGAAGGATGGAAAAAAAGAATCATTGGGGAATCGAGAGTGAAAGGGTATTGTGGGAGAGGGATGGGAAATGCTAAGGAGTGAGGAAATTGGAATGGAAAGAATTCTGCGGGGGGGGGGGGAAGGAGGAATAGGATGTGGAGGAGGAAGTGTAAACGGTGCTGAGGGTGGGCGATCTTGGGTTATGGCTTGGAAATGAATTTGGGTTTGCAAATATTTCCGTCAATCGTCATCTTTGACTTAATGTTCTTTCTTGAACAGGCAATAAAGTCTTTGTTTTTTCTCCTCATGAGATTGAGAAATGCGTTCAATATTATGAATGTTCGCGAGTTTTACCATTAATCGATGGACTGAGCACGTATTTGAACTCTATTCCTCTTTAGTAAGCCATCACGTAGGATTTTTTTACATATCTTTTTTTCATTTTTCATTCCATCATTTTCATTTCATTATTATCATTTTTTTACATATCTATCTATTCTTTGAAAAAAATTACCCACTGACATACGGAGTGGTTAAGGCGATATGGTATAGTAGGCCTGTCCGAAGCAATGTAAATGACTTCATTTAAATTATTATCATCAACAGACCCTCAATACACGTAGAAACAGACTTTGAAATATTGAAAAAAAAATCCCGAGAACCAATTAAAATGCACACTGTTGTCAAAAAGTGTGGAAAAATCATTAATTTAAGTGATGGCTAAAATTAGCATCCAGTATATTTGAGCGTTCTTGATGATTTATCTGAATTGAATGATTTAACTTAAGCGTTCGTGTACTAAGCTGGGATGTGTTATTTATAAGTGTTGTCATTTAGACACAGGGAGACTATTTACTGCATCTCAAACGTAAGATCCTGTAGGATTCCAACAGACTTGGTTGCTAAAAGATCCCATCCCTCTACTAACACAAGTATAAAATTAGTAAATGATGGGATACGCTCAATGAATGAGAAAATGACCGGTATTGATCGATTCTTCTCTTCACAAATGCAAATCTATACCAGCAGGCGAGGATTGCGGAGAAAGGAAAGACGGAGTGGGCATAGGAAAGTTAAGATGTGATGGGAAAGAAGGCATGGAAGGAGGTATTGATCGAGTGTCGGCGAATGTGTGATAGTCTATGTGAGCGTAGTTTAACGCTCCATCGGTCAAGCACCGTCTGTGTCGCCTCACGGGTCCGGTGGCTGTGAAGGAGCAGGTGTGACTACAACATGGACTACCCACCCACCCGGCGCGGCGTCCACCCTGCACCATCCCCTACCAGGCCGCCACCCTCACCCTACTCTCCCGGGCATCTTCACACGCCCCACCCCCTCACTCTGATTGCTACCCTCACGCGAGGAAGGAATGGGTGATGGGGGCAGTCTCTGAGCTGTAAGCGAAAGGAAAATGATGGCAACCAGAAAAGTAAACATGGAACCAGGAGGCGTTTACTGGGTAGAGTGAGAAATTACGAGTAAAATGCATATTATATTTTCCTTTCGTGTTACTCGTTACGCATTTTGGACGAAAATGGACATGCTAAAATAGAAATTATTCAATAGAGAATTGCATGAGCTGAAGTAGCATTTCTATATAGGAGAGATTAAATGGCAGATAATCTTGTTAATATCCGTTAAAGAAACAGTTCGTGAAGAGGTTGATGTGAAGTTGAGGATGTATGACATCTGAACTTGGATTCTCTGGGGATAGGGCAGAATGAGACTGAAAATATTTCAGATGGGGTCGTGAAGATGAATGATAAAATTATATTGGGTAGAAGGAATGACAAAGAAGATCTACACGTCGCGAGTAAGGAAAAAATCTGCTTTGGAAGGTACATAGGAGAAAATTTTAGCTCTTTCATAGGTTTCTGGTGATTCATTGCGGACGACTTTCGGACCTGGGATGCGGAGCTTCAAAAAATCCAGCGAAATAGGTGAGGAGATTGTTAGGGGCCAGTTTGGCCAGGCCATTGTGAAGGGCCAGAGAAACTTCCTTCAGCCTCTACCCTTATACATTCTCTTCATGATGTAAAGGTGTGCACTAGAGACGTTAAAGAGAGCATTAAGCGGATGAAGCAGTTATTGATTAGGATATCAGATGCTTTAGGCCGTTTTGGTGGAAAAATAATGGGTAAGAGGAGGCGAAAGAGGAAAAAGGCAGTTTGAGCGTTGAAAAAAGTGGCAGGAAGTATTTTAAACTGAAAAGAGAGAGCCTCTGAAGGAATAATTTCAACCTTAGTTATAGATACAGAAGAAAATGGGCCACATCACCGAATATCTAGCCAAGCTCTCTACTGCACTTACCTAATAAATAACTGTTTTATTCCTTCATCATTCTTCATTTGAAAGTTTCTAGTCATTATTATGAAAATTCTATCGTTGATCTTGCCCTTTGCTATTCATTTAATTCATATAGCCTTCTTTCATTGTTTTCGAGAGGCAGTTTTGTCGTTTTCGTTTTCAAATAAGTTTTTCTTTTTTTCCTTCTAATGATTTAGTTGGATTTATTCTCTTTTACTGTTCTTTTCGTAGTATATACTTTAATGGTGGGGTTCTCTCTGACATTTAGATCTTCTATAATTTCATAAATACCCATCTGCATTGCCATTAACCTACTTTCTTCTGCAGCTGTAGGTAAAGGAGATTGGTCAATATAAATGAGTAAAGAATAAATGAATTCATAACATTTATCACTCCAATACTGTTGTTATAGGAGAAGAGTTTAAAAAATTTAAACTAAAGCATAATTTGCCAAAAGTAATAGGAGAGTGACACATGGTCAATCAGGCTGCTTAAAGCTAACGTAAAAAATAAATTATGGAGCTGGTGGTATCCCATTACGCCAGACTCCCTGTAGGTATATATTATATCTTCAGTAGTCCGTACTATGTTCTATTAGATTACTTCAGTCCAAAAGTTTCTTTGATTAATTCTCGCCATCTCACTGCCGTGGACATTTTTGTATTCCGTCTTCTTCCCCACTCTTTCTCTTCGTGGCCTCACGGTACGTTGACATCCACGAGTGGCCAACTAAGTCGGCCGTAGGTCTTTCGCGTTGAAGGGCGTGGAAATGTTCATGCTCGACTTGCTCGACCCGTTGAATTTTTTCGTCGGGAAGAAAATAATTTATCTCTCCTTCGCATTAGTGCATTAGTGCATGCATTCGGAGTTGAGTCGAGGACAGGAAAGAGTTGAGGGGGTTAAAAATTGGATTTACAGATTTTACGTCAATAGCAGCGTTCGCTCTCTGGCTAAAAACGTCCTGCCAACGTTCGTTTATGGCTGAGCCGTGATGTTTCTTGATGTTTCTTTTTTTTCTTTTTCGGCCCGGGAAAAAAAAACTGTATCCATAACCTGCGCAAATGGCACATCGTTTGCCGAATGTGGATGCCGTAGCAATGGCAGTCTCTAAAGTGGAACGGGTGAGCTGTCGTTAAAACAGTAATGATTCGTCGGGGAGCTATTTGTTGCTATGCGTATCTCCTCGTTGACAGCTCATCACCTGCACAGCCGTTACGAGGTAAGGGGAGGGAAGAGAGGGGGAAATAACAATGACAGATTGCGCCGCGAATAAATGTGAGAATTGTTTTCACGCGGGTGGGATTGCATCGAAACTGGCAGGAATCGAAAAAATAGTGAAATATATGAGCGTGGAATGAATATTTCAGAAATCCCCCGCGAAGTCATTTTGACGGAGAAGCATCGAACTAGAATGGATGGTTTGATGGATGGGTGGGAATATTTCGCGCTTTTCGAGTCGAACAAATGGATATTTTTCTGAAAACTCGCGCGTTACTCGATTTATCTATTAACGTATGTATTATCCCGAAATTTTTTTCCATATGTTAAAAATTTTATTTTTTCTCTGCCTTTGCCGTAACCATCTCAACGGTCATTGGCAGGTCACCTGAAAAAGTAGAGACTTGCTCTTTAACTTGGAACTCAAATGTGTAAGAAAGGTTGGAAATGAAAAGTTATTTTTAAGCTTTACCCATAAATCGCATTCTTTTCAGTGTCAACGATTCCAGCTATAGCATTACTATCATTCCAGTAGAAAGGATGAATGATATCGCGTATCAAACGTTCCATCCACGATTTTCTTCCTCTCCCTCGGAACTGTAAATAATTCTTTTTCAGACCAGTTTTTAAAATTGTAATTTCTTATGGGCACAAAAAATCATGCATTCTAAGCAGTAGACGTAGCTTGTTCATACAAGCTTCTCGAATGGAGCAATTTTTGCCTCGCGTCTGTTAACTGTTGAGAGTTCAAAGTTGTGAATTTATATTGATATGTATTGTTGCGATATTATCATTCTGATTTTGTCTTAACTTTATGTGACTACAGCTTGTCCATAGCCGGGAACATACATATGAATGGACGCAGAGGAGGCATGTCGACTGAGGAAGCCTGTTGTGAATCCTGGGCCATAGACCATGTACAGAGTATTAAAACTTTTTCTAAATATAAATTCAGCGCTTACCATTTTTCCTTGCATCGCAATGTCAAACGCTGAGAGGTGCAATTCTTCAATTAGCTCTTGCCTCAAGTTACTCCAGTCTTACATCATAGGAAGCTACGCGGGAACACTTTTATGGAACTCGGAGGCTCGGCCAACTGGAAAACATTTTTTGAATGCCTGAAGAAGAAAAACTAGGTTAACTTGCAGATTAATAGCCAAAACGCAGGGCTATTTGCCGTGGTATCCGTTTGCCCCCGGAAAAAATACAAGGCCGTCCCGAAACTTTCCAATGCCTGACAATTAGGCACACCCCGATTCTCCCTCATTTCCCCCGGGGGCACCAAATTTCACGCCCGAACGGCGAGAGGCAAGCTTCGGCTAGAGAGTGGGGCGGAGGAATTATCCTCTCTTTTATCTCACAAGAAACGCCGCTGGAGTTGGTCGGCCTACACTCTGCGTCTCGCGTTATAAGAACCATAAAGTCACCATTCTTTTCCTAAAGAAAGTGGAGGGCGCGCAGGAGGGGTGTTATGTGAGCAGAAGAGCTGCAATTTAAATTGGCAGTTAATTCTTGATTATCAATATGGCTGCATCAGAAGAGGATAGACATGACGGCTCGATGTATAGATCGATCGATGCATGTTGCTCTATAAAATCCTCGGCGATGTGTATCAAATCTAGTCTCAATGACTCAGGAGAAATTTATCTCCTTTATAGTTGTGCACTTGATGTGCTGGAGGGGGTTACATTAGGTTCGAAGTACTCAGTACGGTTTTTGTAGCATACTTTTATTAGCTAATTTAATAGCGTTACTCGCACTTAAATAAATTACCACTGGGCTAAAGGTTTACTGTGGATGTGCTAATTCCAAGCAATCATGTGTATTGAGCACAAAAGGGATAAAGTATAGCATGATGGCTCTCAAGTATTTTTAATTAATTATGAAGTAGACTGAGTACAGTTTTGTGCATATTTGAATATCAGGAAACAAGATATCCTCAGTCTTCAATGGAACTACTCCCTATCACAAAGCAAAGTTGATTCCCTTTTGTCATCGAATTTGAATTGGTCAAATGGTCAGTTTCGGGGTTCAAGGTAGTTGCTCTTACTCGATAGTGATTAAGATCTTAAGCTTACAATTGATAAGTATAGACTTATAACAAATAGAATCATAGATGCCATGATCTGACAAGAAAATTTATTGCTTTTTTCCACAGAATTTTATTCACACCGACCAATATTTCGAAAGAAGCTATGTCAATTTCAAGGTATAATTCTCAAGTAATGCTAGCTTATATGTATATGTTTTGGAACGGGTCTGGAGGGGGGAGAGAGGGTATGAGGAATCATTCAACAACATATATGTATAAGCTTACATTACTTGAAAATTTTATTTTGAAAATGACATAGCTTGCTTGCTTGCATAGCATAGCTTGATAAGAAACCTTATTCGGTGTGAATAATACTCTGTGTAAAGTGAACTTGTAACTTGTTTATTTTATATTGAGCAACGTTTTCTTTACCCGAGTGGTATATAATACAAATGTGTGTACATCAATCACGTTATTGGTTATATTGAACAATTTTTTCTATTACCCTTGTCACTAGTAATACAACATTTACATATCAAGGTTCCTCATTCCTCACCTCCGCCCAAATCATGTCCCACTTCTGTTTCCTTCTGGGTATATTCCTGGTCCTCCTTGAATTGTACATTTTCTCTACTTCTCGACAATCGTACTAATTTTCTTGAGGGTTTTGCTCTCCTTCTCCACACACCATTTTCACATACACTTTCCACTCCCTCTCCACACGTTCTGACCTTCTCCCAACAAAATTCTCCTTTTACTCACCGTAATTTCTCTCAACAATCCTATTCCCAAACACTATCCTCCCCGTTCGGACATTCTGCGCGAGGCAGAACTGCCAACCTGTAAAATCATTACAATAGTGGCTAGCTGTTACGCCTCAAGTGATTACGGTATTAAGCTTACAATTGATAAGCATAGACTTATAACAAATATAATCCTAGATGCTATGCTCTTACAAGCAAATATATTGTTAACTTTTCACAGAGTTTAATTCACACCGACCAATGTTTCGACATAAGCTATGCCATTTCAAAGTATAATTTTCAAGTAATGCCAGCTAATATATGTTTTTGAACGGGTTGGAGAGAGGGTGGGGGCAGGCGGACCGATTCAACAACATATATAAGCTTGCATTACTTGAAAATTGTATTTTGAAAATGACATAGCTTATGTCGAAACATTGGTCGGTGTGAATTAAACTCTGCAGTGAACTACATCTTTAATTGTGAGTTCATGGCATCTGTACGCCATTTCCACAAAATATCGCCGGAAACGCTAAACTTAAAAAATAGAATCAGAGTCAAATAATTAGTCTCTCTAGAGTTAAATCAGATTATAAGGTAGCACTCTGATTTTCAAAACTGGTCAAAATAACAGGCCCAGGGTTGTAGTGTTAATGTCACAAGTGGCGATATGGTAGTAGAGTTATTGCTAAGAGGATCAACGTATTGTATTTAAAGCGTCAACCTCAAGTGATCCGTTGGGTCTTGCGTTGAAGGGATAACCTTAGACGAGGTTGAGAGGGAGAGAGGCATGGGGTGGCGAGTTCTTGCCCTTCGGCGCTCCTGAAGGAAACAAGCTCCTACTAGGACGCAGATGATCCACCTGCGTCAAAGGTTTGAGGAGTTTAAGGGCACGTGGGAGAGAACCCTGATGGGGACAGGAGGTCAGGAGTCGGGCGTCCTTCGTGGGAAAGGTATCGGAAGGAAAGGGGATGTGAGAGCAAGTGAGAATGGATATCGGCAGAGAAGGAAAAAGTGCCCCGGATTTTTGCCAAATTTCCATTTGCATATTGATCAGCCGCGTGAGGAGTATAGGAGGATGAATGTGTGTTTGCATGTGGATGGGGCGGCAAAATCTCCGCCAAGTGAAGGAAAGGGAAAAGGTGTTTTGCCCTTATTCTTTTCTTATTTTATCCTCCCAGGGGGGTCCTTTCTCCCCTTGGGTGCGGTGTGGGAGGAAGGGTGCTCTAAGGCACGAGAGGACGTAAAGGAAAAGGGCTTACCCCCTCATAGCGCGCGCTCTCCGATGCTCACTTGTTCCTGACTAAACTGCGTCATGGTCCGACGGTCACGCATGCAGGAATGCCCGGGCGCTTATGTATAAAACCTTTCCACCCCACTCCCCGATCCCTGCTTCATTTCGCTTCCTCTCCCGAACCATTTATTCTCTGCACTCTCACGTGAATTCCTGAACACCCCCCCCACCCATTATCCTTTCGAATACCCATTCCAGTGACCTCTCCTCTCCTCTCTCACCTCCAAACTGTTTCCAGACATTTTTTCACCCCCTGCCCCTTCCCCATCGCCTTCCTTTTCTCTTACCTACACATATCCCAGCTCCCTCTTTCCTTCATTTCCTTTCTCCTCCTTTCTCCATTTCGCTTTTACGGTTTACTGAGATTAGCTTCCCGCCTTCGGGGGTAAGAAAATTCGGAAGCGGGGGGTGGGGGGGAGAACCGGAGCCAGCTGTGCGTAAAGTCGATCGTCGCATGTCATTAGAACCGATCGACCCGTTTAAATAGAAAATTTAAAAAATACGAAAGGAAAAATAAAAAAGGCGTTCGCTCTTGCTTCTTCAGGAATCATTCTATTTTCAGTTTCTTCGCATTTCTTTTTACAATTCGGGCTTGGTCGTTCACTTTTTTGCCTTCTTTGTCGACGCAAGTAAAAGCCCTCGGAGAATTCAGGTCACTGCCTAGAATATTGTCTGAAAATTCCGATTTCGCCACGTATTTAGGTTTCCTGGTTTTTTTACTCCCTTCGTACCCTTACGTCAGTCCCAACTCGTGGCTTGGCCGTCTAATATTTGGGATCTCTAGACGCATTTCTGCCGTGATGGAAGCGCTTCGGTGACTTCAGTCCGCACACTTTTTCGTTGCCGTCGCGAGATGGAAAACGAGCCTGAGGGATGAGTGATTTTGGTTCGAGGAACGTTGGGAAACATAAATGGATGAAGTCTTGAAGGCCCTTGGGTAATGGAAGTACCTTGCAATGGTTGATTTTGTTTATTTTTTCAGGTCTAATTTATCTTGCTCGCGTGCCTGCCACTGCGACTCTTGTAATGCAATAGCCTCCGGGCGGGGTATAATGAAATTTTGGGGCACTTCCGAATCGTTCTAATGGCTAGGTCAAACTTGTGGAGGGTCTAGACTCCGAGAATCGCTACTACGTTGGCTTTATGGATCGCGGAGACATCTCATGATGTTGCCTGAAATCGGAAAATTTAATTTCGCTGTGAAATGTTGTTTTGATGTTAAGCGGAGCTTTCAACGCTTCCACAAGGGTACCTAAAGCTAATCTACTGTCTTCGATTATATATATTTTTAGTTCCATAGCAATTTCTACGTCATTAATTATGTATTTCAAATCTTCCGTTTTCGGGGATAAAAATTTGGCCTTCAAGCATCTTTGATATTTTTAAATGTTTATTTTTATTACGTTTGGTTTTGCGGCAGTAAAGCAAGTTCTACCACTATGTCCAGTTCAACGATACTTTTGAATTTCTGGTGACTCTTTTATTGTAATAGAACCTAAATGGGGATTTTATTATCAATTTTCATTATGTGTATGGATGTATGTAGTGAATTGTTTGACGGATAATTTTTAAATAATAAGGCGAACTTTGTTTTCACAAAACGGTGTGAAATTACAAAAGAAAAATCATTCTCCTGGACTGGGAATTAAACCCAGATCTCTTGATTTGGCGCCGAGTGCTCTAACCAACTTGGCTTAATTGGCGCTGGGTGCAATTCCCGGTCCAGGCGAATGATATTTCAGTGAATTCCGCGCAATTGTGTATCACGTTAGTTACTGCGTGGCTAGTTCCGTAAATCTTTGAAAACGAAATATGTTCACCAAATTACATAGAATTTAGTGAATATATTTCTCATGCCTGCTATTTTATCCAAAGCGTTAAAATATATTTTGCAGTGTAAATCAGTAATAGTGGCCTACAATTTCACCATTGTACGTCATATTTTTATGAATAATACTTTCAGAGTACCAATTTTTCCATCAACGGCTCAGATGCATCCTGTGAGGTGGAAATCTTCAAAAATCCTCGTAACTACGCCTCAAATGCATGAAAATGATGGCTGAATGTCGTTTCCGCGGTATTGCTCTTATTGGTTGCATTTTAATTAAGGAAAAAACCTGCAATATTGAGGTGGAATTGGATGTCTGTTGATTGCTTTTTCACCGCAAACTCTGATCGGATGCCAAGTTCTTGCACGGTGAACTGGTACGGTGTGTGAATGCTTATCGTATCCTCAAGTTCCATTGTTCCGTTGGGAGCTTTTGAGCGAGCGTAGCCGTATTCTTTCTTTTCCGAATCACCGGCGGCGGTTGGCCTTTCTTTCCGTTCGCCCTATTCCAGTTTCTTTCGATTGCCACCCCGCAGCCCGAGCAATACATTCCCGAATCCGTACACTCTCTTTCGGACCGATGGTGACGCTCCCCCTCCCCCGCTTGTATTGTATTGTGTCCTTTTCCCCACCGGGCCTCACCCCCCCCCACCCCCCACACCCTCCGCCTCGCTCGGAGCTTCCCATAGAGAAAAACCCTCACCTCCTCTCCCATCCTCTCTTGACACGCCATTAAGATTTTTTCCCCTATCTCCTACTATCCTTCCCCCTGCCCCACCACCTTTCATTCCCCGTTTTCCGAGAACTTTTCTCAGCGCCCGTCGTTTCGTTCTTTCCCTTTTATCTTCTTTTATTTTTTTTTCCTTCTCGTCCCTCGGCCAATCGCTGCTCTCCTCTCTCCCCTCCCATTGGCGCGCTCATTTAGAATGAAACGTCACTCACTTGCCATCACGTCTCTTCCTCTACTGTGTGGCTCTCTCTTTTTCTCTCTCCTTCTCTCTCACACTCCGTTGTGTTTTCCTCCCCCCCGCATCTTTCTTTCTTTTTACGAGCCAGTCACGCCCTTTCGATCGGAAAGTTTCTCTTCGTCTTACTTTTTTTTTCTCTCCGCCGACTCCGTCCGCGATTAGATTTAGCTCTCACCGGGTTAATGCGATTGTGGAATCTTGCTTTTTTCTTCTTCTTCTTATCGGCCCTTCAATCTGGGAGCTTTGCTGCATATCGTTTCGTATGAGACGTGTTCCGACTTCCGGAAGCGCGTGACGCAAGCGCGGTTATAGCTCGCTCTATCTTCTCGGGTGGCCGTGCTACACGTTTTACAAGTTCAACAGATTATGGCTTAATATAAGGGAATCTCGTCATTATGAAAACAACTCTTCCGCAACTCATAATGTGTACTGCATTCCGTGTTTCACCTCTTAAGTTTTATCTTCAGTTTGTTACTGGAAGATGACTTTTTCGATTTCAGCCCACTAGGCAATGTTTCAATGGCCTCATTGTCCTTTGCGCCCAGCGTCGTTGAGGTATGTATTCTGAAGGCGTTGAAATAAGGCTCTAAATATTTCCAAGGGAAACAACTTGCGTCTCATCATTAAGAAAAAAGTATATACATCTGATAATCGTCGTTTAGTTGACACGCATTGTGCATTAAAAATTCAAGAATAATTTGATTTTATTGTTTTCACACGAATCTCTTTAATGTGCACTTTGATGCGCAGGAATTACGAAAACGCGTGCACGAAATTATTCTCGCATCCTTCTCTTAGTTTATGGTTCATTTCGTCTTTGAATCATGAATCAAATCTGGGTGCAACATTTCGAGCAGAGTGAAGCCTCTCTTTCGCCTCGCAAATCCATTTCGTGGAGCGCCGATTCGGGGAAGCGAATCAGGCTGGCTTTCCGCATTAGCACGTGTTCCTCGGGATCGCTCCCTTCTACCGGGACCAGCTTCGGCGTTCGCTTTTGAGATATCGTGCGGTAAGTGCGCACATAGAGTGTGTATGTGCCGCTGCAAAATTTTCATCAATCCCTGGCTGAAAACTCATTGATACTCCGGTGAATTCCATTGGAAAAATAAACGAGTGGGTGTTCCATTGGCTCAGAATAGGAAGGGCTTTCACTCGAATGTGTTTGGTGGGTCCACGGGGGGGGGGGGGAGAGGGAGAAAGGGAAATAGGGACAAAAAACAGATGCGGAAATGAAGGAAAAAGGTGAGCGCATTGAAGCCATTGGTTCTCTGCACCATTAGCCTTGCTCGTGTGGGTGGTGGGGAAATGGGGACTGCGGGAATGGCTTGGGAGGCGTCGCTAGGGTACGATGTAAGGGGCGGAAAAAGGGGTTTTTACGAACCCCTCCACCCCCTCTGCTGGCGACCTCTCTCTACTCCGTCAGGGGCCTTTAGTAATCATTCCATAGGAGATGAATGAAGGACACATATTGAATACACGATGGGCGCCTAATGCTATTAACGTTGCACGTGAATGGGAAGAGATTGTTTGTATACCCCCGGGGATTTCCGCAAAATTAAACTCGAGAATAAGCGCTCTGGAATGCTTTCGCAAGATGATTGACTTGCTTTATTTCCCGAGATCAGAGGCGTCTCAGTCATAGCTGACGGCATTGGAATACATCTCACATCATTTCTTGAGGTTCTCTTTTTCCTTGGGTGGGAACTTTACGATGAAATAAAAGGTATGGACTTAGGAAATGTGATAAATGTGCTTATGTTTCCTTTCTTTCTCATGAAACAGCTGAATCTAGCAGTGGTATTATATTGGTTGTAATGAAACATATTCCTTGTATTTTCTGGTTGTGTCTTAGTGATATATTTAAACTGGCTAAATTAATTTGTGATGTGAACGTATTAGATGCTCTGTATTCAATTAGGTGAGGGCAAAGTAGGATGTTTGAACAAGTATCCATTCAAAAAATTTAGGCGATATTGCAGCTTGATTATTTCTTTCTAGAAGAAAATTTTTCTCTAATATTTGTAGCCTTAACTCTTTCTACCCCATATTATTTTTCCTCAAATTAAATGATTTTTAAAGCCTAAACTAGTGTACTTATATGTGTTTCAACCTATTTAATTAATTATTCTTGAGTTTTGATAATAAACAACAACAATATGGCGTATGGGGCTTTAAAGCAGCATATAATGGTAATATGCATATGAAACATCAGTATATTGAAATTTGCTACATTTTCTGTGAAACATCATGTGCCAATTATTTTCTGTTTTTAACCTTTTTAACGGTAGAAGCCAGTTATTCAATTCTATTGGGTTCCATAAAACCACTTCATATTGTTCGCTAAAGGACAAGGAATATGGGGTACCTTTTGATATGGAACCTGTTAAAGTAGTTCCACGGATGAGAAACAAACGCCAATCGCATTTTCGACTTACAGTTGTAGTAAAACCACTAGGACAGCATTTATACCTACCTTGTTTGCCCCTAGAGTATTCATGTCAGTGGTTGAGTCCATCATAGTGCATATCATCAACGGGTCAACTCAACATATGTTGGGGTTTATCTGTGGGATACCTATAGCTGGTCAAATTGTGTATGTTACATTTTACAGTCTGTTGCTATAGGCTAGGATAATGACGGTCGGCTTCGACACCATAGTTCAGCAAGTCTCCCTACGCAAAGGAAGGGTTGAATCAGGTGCAAGGATGCGGTCCTTAATTCAAGGTGGCAGGTGGAATTAAGGAATGAAATAATGTCGAGCCTGGTTCGGTACAGCGCGCGCACAATAATTAATTAAACTTAGCAATTCATGAGGAGTCCTCCCGCTTTGAAGGAACCCCGTATATTTTCCTTGGCGTCGAAGTAATTTACAAGGAGTCTCCCGCACCATAATTTTGGCGTAAAGTCTTAATGCTAAAAGAGTGAGTCTGGCATTTAGGTATGAAATGCGAGTTTCTTAGGAGGGGTTCACGCTGAAAAAGCTTCGCTAGAGGCTTTTAAGGGGAGGAGTATGGCATTTTACGGTCTCACCCTCTCCCTTTCCCCCCTCCCTCTTCGCCTCACTCGCTCCTCATCCACCGGCAAGATAGGCGCCCGGGGTTAGTTCACGCACTCATCGGAACTTTTTGATGGGCACGTGTCCATTTTAAGGAATTTCGAGTGAGAAGCGTGGTTGAGTTTTACGGTTGCTTTAATAGGTCCTCGCGTCTGTGGGTAGAGAGAGTAAGAGGGTTGCACTTTGGACGAATAGGGAACTCCTGGGGAGATGCGGCAAAAATAATCATTCCATTCGGAAAGAACTTCTAATTTTGGAGTCTCGGAGGTGAAGACACGAAACATCAATTTGATGGGGTCGTTACAGGGAAATAGGGGAAGTGCTAGCACATAGTGTCTGCTTATGCATTATTAAAGAATCAACGTTGATGATAGTATTACCAAGAAAAGTGAGGGAAAATCACGGAGGATTACATCATACTTTATACGCTGCAAATTTAAAACTTAGCGGAAACGGAAGGTAATTTTCTTCGATAGCATCCGAGCATGAATTGCTAAATCCACCAAATAATTGCGTGCCTTAAATGGCGAAAAACACAAGAAATTGGGGAAGCTTTTTTTGCAGATAATATCGGCAAAGTGTTTATTTTGTGAGCTCAAAAATATATTAGTTTTTAAGTACATCATTTTTTACCAAATATAAGGGGTCTCACCAAGAGCTTAACTGAAAATCTGATAATTATAGCTTATCAGGTGCTCTGAAGTTACTTTGATTTCAGACACTACTAGTGTGACTGAAATACAGGTTCATAAATCCTATCTAAAAATTTAAATGAATTTTGAGTTTTTTAACTCTTGAATCAATGTGAATTGTACCCTTATCAACGTATTCCCTATCATATGAATCTAATTTTTCAAATATTTTCATAGTAATTTACCAATGAAATCAAAAATGTGATTCGCTTATTTTATTTTATTGATTACATCTTCTGAAACTGCTCCTCTTAAAGGTAACACTTGGCGTTGCGTCAGCCACAAAAATTCTTTGTTATGACTTCAGAGCCGTAAATATTTGAGCATTTTTAGTATGATTATTCCCGTCCAATGTTAAGATTATGATTCGAGCGTTTATTTGCATCTCTTCTCGGAATATTAATGCATCAGCCAGCCACAAGAGCACCCATTTCCTCCCCAAGATATTTCCATTTTACGATTGGATATATCTCGCCAGTAATACCTGAAAATATTTTTCGTACTTTCCAGCCATTGATGCTCGCGAATCCGAAGTTTCCTCCAATCGGCTCTGGAGGAAGCCGACTGGATCGAAGACGGTCTCCGGCGTAAATTGAATAGTTGACCCCATCATCTTGAAAAGGAGGTTCGGAGGTGCTGGATGCTGCGGATGTAGGGTGCATAAATGTGACACGGGAAAAGACCAGACGTGCGAAGTAGCTGGTCCATCAAATCCACTTGAATGCGTGGCAGCTGCGGGTCTGCCGTAGGTTGAAGGGGGAGCTGGCTTCCTTGGTTCCTGCCGCTGGCTCACGCATTGCTTAAGAAGTGCGCGGCCCTCCCGAAATGGGGTTGGGGTTCTCTTCTAAAATGCTGCGGGTGGGAGTGAGCGTTCTGGATTGCCTTAGGGGGTTGAGGGAAAGAGATGGGATAGGTGAAGTGGCTCAGATGGGGCGGGCTAAGACAGTTGAGAACAGTTGCGGCAACCAGCGGGAGGAGGAGGGAGTTGGGGATGGTTTGCCTGTTCCTCATAATTACATCCAGGCTGAGTAGCTGGAACTTGAAACTTGTCAAACGCTTTCCATCCTTCCTCTACTCCGTATCCTCCTTCATCTGCCCCTCCTCCCGCCATGAAAACCCATTCGAGGTAAAAACGTCATCACATCTCCACAATGTGAGGAGAGTTTCCTTTCACGCCGTTGCAGCTCTATCTCCCTAATCCATCCGTACCCTCAGGGAACCACCCGATAGCTTCTGTATCTCCTCAAATGTTCCTCTCTCTGCGAAAGAATCTATCACTATTACGAAATGGCGGCACTCTTACGGATGCTTTCACGTTGAAGTATACGGGATTTGAGCTTTCAACGGGTGGTTAGTCGGACTAACTAGTGCAGCACTTTCTTCTAAAATTACCCAAGCAGGAGAAAATACTTAAAATCTGGCTAAATTGTCTTTAAATGTATCCCACCTATTCTAGTCAATATGTCTCGTTTAGCTCTATTAAATAAAATCCATTATAAGTATTAATGATAAATACTCATGACTAGATGCCTCATTTAGACAAAAAACAATGATATAAAATATTAAAGGGTGTACAAGAGATTCATAATGCTCTTCTTGGCCTTATGGTCAAAAACTTGCATTATTTGATGTACTTTAATTGTAGCCGCAGAATTTCTCCATAGATTTAGACGACATGGCTAAAATTTTAACGTAATGGACGGATATAATGAAAGGTAATATTCCAATAAAGAGAAAAACTTTATTAAAAACTTTCGTTTCAATGTACTAGATTACCATCAACTGCCTTCATACCTGATAATAACGTAGTAGATAAAAACCTTGTGACTTCATTTAGTTTTATTTTAATTATTGGCAAATTTTGTATTTTTCATCCATCCATAACGACGATGTATAATTTATATTGCAAGACGTCATCGAATTTTGTGGAGCTTTCCCATGCAGGTTAATTTTTTCATGTCTTACCTGAGTGCTACACTCAGCGTCAAGAACTGAACAAGTTTTTCGTGCCGCAACGAAAAGAAAGACGTATTTTTAAGGTTCATTTGAATGCATTAATGTCAATAATTTATCTTTCCTCTCATTAAAATTCCTGCCAGACATGTGTTATGGCTGCTCAAGTCACGTAAAGTATTGTCTTTCTGTGTACCAAGTTAACTCCTTTCCAATTTCGAAGTACCAATGAATTATTTCACTGTTTGACTTTAATTGTGTACTGTGATGTAACTTTCTGGTTGTGTTTGTGCGTATGAGTACGTTATTAAAATCGAGATGCCGAATCTAATATTGTCCTATGTTCATGGTTGGTGCTCTGCATTGATGCTCTGCATTTTGAATAGAAAATATTTTTTCTGTATTTTCTCGTTCAAGTAAATTATGAACCAAATTTTTGAACACTGTCTGCCAAAAGTTTGCCAGGAAATTGTCTGTTGGCCATTTGATTAGAAATCTGTTCTCTTTTTTCAGAATTTCCCATGATAAAACTATTATGTATTCTGTGAGGTAATGGAATGTCAAATTACTGTGCTCGTTCTTCCATTTTACCATTATCGCAATTATCGGAGGATCCAATGTTTAATTTTGGTGGTGACTGCGTTGTTCTCTAATGATTGCAGGCGTCCAGTGACGACTCATTTCTGCTTTTGTCTCCCTCAATAATCAACATGAAACGCGGTTCCAAAACAAATGTGCCCACATACTTGTTTTTTTATTTAAGAGTCGGCGTGAAGAGCGCTAAAGTTAACTCAATGCGCCATCACGAATGAGCGGGGGATGAATAAATACATGCTCGGTGGTTTTCAGAAGTGGGTATTTTCGTCAAATGCTCGCATAATTCATTCTGGTGCCGGAAATGCTCTGTATCGCAGTTTGTAGTCATGTGTGGATAACTCGGAAGGAATGCCTTTCTCCTCGCAGAGTTCACCTATTTATCTCTTTCGCTCGATGTCCCGCCGATCGTGTTGTGTGTTTTTTTAAACCTCCCCCTTGCTTCTACAAATTCACGGCAAAGTTTTTTTTACACTCGCCGCGTTCCCTTTGTAGACTTATTGTCGGCCGAGTCTATGCTCCACCGCCGATCCTGGGTCCTCATCCACTCTACTGCATCCCTCCCTCATCGCTGCTTCTCCTCTCCACACTTCCTTCCTTTCCCAATTCCTCTTTCAGATCCCTTGTGCGAGTCTCCCCTCTCCATTCTCTATCTCATCCCTTTCCAATCCTATCTCCTCCTTCCGCCAACCATCGTCCCTCCCACCCTCTGCCCTTTTGTCTTTTTTACGGCCATACACTTGATATCACGCTCTCTCTTACTCTTCCTTAGTTCACTGCCTGTCATCCGTAAATGTCTCTACTTTTCGTCGGGCTCCATCACCCAGAGGAAGCCTTCCGACCTTCCGACCCCTCACCTCCTCCCCACCCAATCCTTCCTTTTCTTTCACCCTCAGCGAAGCAGCTACTCACCCACCCCTGTCTTCCGCCGCCCCTCTACACCAGTCCCGACAGGCTGGTCCTCCTTCCGCCCCCTCTCATTTGCTCCTTGGCTCGGGATATGGCGATGTCTCGACCGATATTCAACTGTCACGTCGACTGGGACGACTTGGAAAATTGGGAGGAACCGACGTGCCGGCCTAGGATATGTATTATCGACTTGAAGACGTGAATGATACATGGTTGAAAGTTACCAAAGATATGGCGACAGAGCCGGCATTTTTGACAACAATCATGGAGTTAATGTGACGAGGATTATCATGGAGAATAATGTACTGGCAAAATTGCGGAGAATTATCGTCTTATGGCTAGCATTCGGTCATAGTGTTAAAAATTTAAGGTGTTAAAAACAAGATATAAAAGATTCATCCAAAACATAAATTGGCCAGGAAAATACTGGATCGCAGTAATAAATAGGTACAAACATGCCAAAAATACCAGATGTACGATTAAAGCTAAATAACTATAGTGGATTGATTGTTGATTTTAATCGTTAGACAATTCTTTTTGTGATAGTTTAACCTTGGCATCTGACCAATATTTCACGACGCACAAAATGACTATCGTCAAGCCGATATATCGCCTCCACGTAAACGATACCAGGTATCGAGCATAAAATGATAACTAGCATCAAGCGTCAATATTTTAGTGGCTTGCGGCCCATGCTTACAATCATCAACCCCTTGTACCCCTTTTCGTTAATGCCACTCCTCTCCTTTTCTCCTCTCTCGAATTCCAGGTTTAAGCAATCGAGTACTGATATTCATGTCGAGTACCGTGCTGAGTTACATTTTCCTCTTCCTCTTTTCCCTATTATTTCGCTTACGCAACTCTACTCCTTCAATTTATCCTCAATTTGCATTTTTTGTATGTTACATCATTATCGTACATTGACTCATAGTGATCTTTTAAACCTAATGTGAATGAAATTCTCTTAAATCCTTAAATACACTCAGAGGGTTTACTATGTGTACTATGACTGGGGAAGGATTCACTTTGTAGGATTATAGAACTGAACGAATACTTCTGTTTCTCTCTTTATATTAAGATATCGACCGGTTGCAACATGTAAATGTCAATTTTAAGGAGGATGATATTCCTTGCAAATGACATTTACATGTGGAACAGATGAGTACCTAAAAATATTGTGTGTAACCTTACTATATGTTTTGTTTATTTCGTATTATTGCATACCGAGTGGAATATTACCAGTTTTTTACGTTGGTTTTTCACTCACTAAGTCTTTGTCTTACATGTTCCCTTCTATCTATCCCACTTCCCCCTACTCCCTTGCAACTTCACTCGTCCCTTATCTTCCAGCTACCACCTCCCCTCCCTTAACTCTCAGCTACTCTCACCCCACCTCCTTCGTCCTCCAAAGAAACCCTCTTCGCGTCTTCCTCACCATTTACCACCCTTCGAGAGGACTTTTACTCACTCCTCCCTCCCGCCCCGCCTCCTGAGACAGACGCCGACACTTCCTCCGACCACCTCCCCCCACTCTCTCCCCATCTTCCGCCTCCTTCTTCTCTTCCACCCCCCCTGCCCACCCCCAGCGGCCTCCTCCTTCCCCCTGCCCCGCCCCCACACCCCCCACCGCTACCACGCTCCATATCATCTCATCTCCCACCCCCAACTCTCACACACACCCCCCTCCGCTCGACAACTCGCATCCTATCCCCCCACCCTATTATTCCTCTCCGCCTCAGGACAATCGTTTACCCCCCTCTTCCGTTTCCTCCTCTCCGACACCCCCTGCCACCTCTCAACTACTTCTCCCCTCCCACCCCCTACCACTTCTACTTTCCTTCCCATTAACCGGTCCTTATTTCGAAGACTTTGCTCAATGGGGAGAACTTATCCTGCAGTGAAGGAGGAGAGGGAATGGTGGTGTTTTTGGGGATGGGGGGCGGGGTGGCGGGGAGTTGGATATTCTCGTTTGGGAAGGGGGATGGCATGAGGAAGCGGGCGGTGGTGTGTGGAGGATGGCGCCACAAGGACTAGGACGCCGGAGACTGTTCTGCTGCTCTTTTGCAAAGGTTTGGGGTTGGGGGGCTCCAGCTTTCAAGTTCAAGGGGAGGTAATGGGGGAGGAAACGGATGGGTGCAGGTCGTTGAAGGGGTAGTAGGGAGGTTGGAGGATGTCGGGTTCGCCGGAGTCGAACGGCGGAAAGGTTAAGCAAAAGCGACCTCCCTGCTTCGCTCTCCTTAAATACCTGTGCTCCCCCTTGTGACCCCTTCCTTCCCCCCATCGCGTGGAACGTCGGTGAGAGTGAAAGGGTTTCTTCGCGTCTTCCGTGGGCGAGCCGCGCGGAAGAATTGGCTTCCTCGCCTCCCCGTTGGCGGCGCGGCGTCGCATTGGAATGAGTCTGGAGGAGTGGTGACACGTGACGCTGCACCAGAGGTTCCCAGACCGGAACCTTTTACATCTGTACACTAGGATCTGCCTTGAAGTGTGTTTGAAAACCACAGCTTTTAATTTTCGTAGTCAATTATCATAGCACTCAGTCATCTCTCTGTTCCTTTGAGACCACAAACCAGTCAATTCTCATCTTATTCAACCACTTTATTATTGTTTCATGGTTTCTCTGTTTCATATTTCTCATCATTTGGTAAAAGTTTCCCCAGTTTAATAGGCTCATGGTTTATCCCTTAATCATTACTTGTCTTTCGCCTCATTATGTTTCCAATACGTTCTCATCTAGTTTGAAAAATTTACATGATCCATTTTTTCTCCCTCAACTCATTCAAGCTACTTGTTTATTATCTCCGTCCATTCAATCTTTAATGATGTTATGAAACACCACATACTTTCTTTATATCTTCATGGCCTCTGTGATCATGAATAGGAAGCAGATTGAGCACATGCTCGGTCTAATAATTTTCTGCGCGTGATGTTTGTTCTACGGAAGATGAAGATAGTGTATAAAATCTTAATGGGTTATCAAGTTACAACTTCATCTGGATATGTGCACCCCTAGCATTAGACTCTTATCTCACGCACACACCACACACACATCGACTTAGACGGTATTTGTTTTCGGTCACCTTCCTAAATAACCTACCTAATTTATAACCTGTTTCCATTGAAATACCACAACATTGGACTCGGTTATTTACAAAACTTAAGTTAAAAATTAGAACCCAAGTTGTTGGCTGTCGGCTGTATTCCAGTTCAGTTTCAATGCTTGTAAAGCAAAAAAATGTATTGTACCAGGTGAAAATTAGCCTGTAATGTTATCTAAGCCGTTTCCCTGAGAAATATCGTGTGCTTATATTTTATACTTTCGTTAATGGCGCATGGGAAAAGGGTTCATTTTGGTTTCTACATCATTTTGCATGTAAACTCGGATGTGTTAGCATAAATTTAAGAGCCTAATCATTAGGTAAATATAAGAAATTTACTGAATGACGGCACATCTCATGGTTATACCCTGTGAGGCCGAGCATAAATCAGTCGGACTTAATTCTGTGAGCATAGATCTTCACAATATTGCGTTTCCCGTTGTCGTGCTATGAAAAGCGATTCATCTCTAGCTATTAACAGTAGCCTGACTATTGTGGATTTTTGAAGAATTACTTAGGTCAGAATATATTACCCGGTCCATTGTTAAGTTGAGCTCAGCGAGCACTTCTGCGGTCGCCTCCCAACCCTGATTCCAATTTAAGTTTTTTCAACCCGAAATCTTTTTCAGCTTTGACAGAGGTGGGAGCTACAAATGGAGCCATTAGTTTTGAATGTGCTTTCAACTTTGATGCATCCTAATGCTTTCATGTCAGTAGACCTAATGAGACGTGCAAATAAGACAGAAGGACTCAAGGTTTGCCAAAACCTCCGGCAGTTCTCGGAAAACAACGATATTTTTGTGAGGATTTGGGAATTATCCAGCTTTTTGTCCACGGTAATGGTTTTGATTCCCTGCCAGTTAGGACTACGCATTTAAATGATTTGCCTAATTTAAGGCTAGCATTTGTTACACGTGGCAATCTTTCTCAGTGAATTAAAAATGTGAGCACTTTACTTTTTTCGAGGAATGCATTCCAAATTAGGGCAAATGATTTTCTCGGCCATAATGGAGAAATAAAAGGCCGTGCCAGTCAGACGCGATTGATAAGCCGGTCATTCTGCAGCTGGTGAGAATGCATGATTCACCCTTTTCAAAGACACTTTAAAAGCTAAAACGTGCCCCCAAAATCCATTCCAGAGAGCGATGGGGTATGATTTTGTGGTTTCATTTGTGTCTGATGTACACTCAATGAACGTAATTCTTCGATACTGACAATTTATTTTTGCTACCCGATATTGTATTGAAGAATAACTCCGAAAACTTCATCCATTGCTATATTACGTTGATTTATTTATACTTAATTAATAATTATGTAATTAATCCAAATGAATGGACTCCATTGACAATGAAACCATATGGAAACGCTGAGTTATGGCAAAGTAGGCTTTGTACACTGTTGTGATCTGGTAACTTTTCAGATTGATCGTGAAACACATTAGTTCGTATATTTTTTCACTTGATATTTATAGGGAAGAGTAAAATTTGTCTGGATTGGAGTTCTCTGTCACGCTTGGTAATGTTAGGTTCTGGCGTTAATTGCATTATTTTGTGTAGTGATTATATACAATCTGTATGGAATTTTGATAGTTTTTTACGAGTGAGTGGCTGATGAAGGAATGTGGAATGGAATCTCGGATTATTAACTTGCATGAAAGGAATGTGGTTCGAGGGTTTGGATGAACGAAGAGAATACATGAGAATTCATCGATAACAATACAAATTTATGATTGAGGCATAAGAAAATTAATGGTTTAAACTAGAGAGGTCAACGGGTTAAGCCATAGGTAAATGTGGTGGAAATACTCTATTAAGCGAATAAATATTAAGAGTGTTAGAGAGTCAATCTATAAGTAAGGTATGTATCAATTATACTCTATAATATGTATGTTTACATTCAGATATATAGCGTCAAATTTCATAGCCAGAAATATACAAAAAGAAATCGTCTTTTACATTGTACATCGGCCAATTTTTAAGGCCGAACTTGAATTGATTTAAAAAGAAGTTATTTTGAAAATGTTATTCAGTTGTGTAACGGATTTTTACTGATTAAAGAACTAATGTAAAGAAAATTTCATCCTTTAAATAAAACGCTATAAATTGTTTAGTACATTTACAATCACCCAAGCTTTATTTTATTTATTCACTAAAAGTATTCGTTTGCATCTTCCTCGCATAATATTCATGATGTTCCATGAATATTGAAGCTAATTTTTTTTCCGTTTTCTGGTGTTTACTACTTATTTTCCCCACTAGGCCATCGTAATTGTGAGTTTCAAGAAGTATGGTAGTTAATAAAATTTTAGTGGAGTCGTATGAAGTAAATTTGTATCTTTAAAATGGGGGTTTTCTTACTGTACTATCTTTTAACGATAACTCAATGGTAGTATAATGTGTAACAATTTATTTTTATCTTTTTAATTTTATCTTTTTACTTGAATTCCTTTGTTACACGGTTTGGCTAGAGAACAGGTAGGCGTGTTTGAAGAAATATTTTAGGGTAACTGAAGCAACAGAAAATAGGGTATTATGTAGAAAATTACTTCAGTGCTCAGTTATAAAGGCCAGTCATCGAGAATCCAACTTACTTAGATTAAGTCTACCCCGAAATCGAAGGGCGTAATGGGTATGTATATATGTATGCGTTCCTGTCTATAGCTCTACCGTTGATTCAAGTGAGAATTGTGGGTTGAACTCTTTATTCTTCATCTACCAGATCTTGCAGTAACATTGCAATGTTAATTTTACTCTGTTCTTGCTGCTTCCATAGCTTTCTGTTACTTTTTAATATCTTCCATCCACCACGTTGAAGAGATCTCATCTCTGGTTACTCTTTTAGAAGTGATGAACGATGATACCCTCTTTACCCTCTTCATCAATCCACTTCGAAATTAGTTTCTCACTTCGTGGGCACATACCTGGGGCCTTGGGTGCGCGAATGGGACTACTTGAATAGGAGGATAATACCGAAACAGGGGCGCTCGCTACTCATCGCCACCGGGATCCATCAGTTTAAGTGAAAAGGGCCGGCCAGCCGGCTGGCTCTTCTTCGTCCGAGGCCCGCGAGATGGGGTGAATGAAGCGCGCACTCTGATTTGTGGGCAAACAGCAGCCTTCTCTAAGAGAGGTGAAGGATGACGCTGATGCACAGAGAGGCCACGGGTTGGGGGGTGAGGTGAGAAGGGTATAAAGAGGAGGCTTTTGGGAAGAAGTGTAGCGGCTAGGTAAGCAGATATGGAACGGCCAGCACAAAGGCTAATGCGATAAGGCGAGATTTTCTGCGAAAAGACGAGTCTTAAGGCCGTGTGGTGGTGGATAGCTTGCCTGTCTGCCTGAATGTGGTGGGTCATGAGGTTGGGGGGGGGGGGACACCACCCCCCTCTGGATTCCAAAAGTGGACGGGGCGGTACGAGTGGCCGGGGCTCGGTGGTCGTGCTGCCGCTTCGTCCCCCTGGTCTCCGCCGACCCCCTCCACGCGGCGGCTTCCCGGTCTCGCGAACGCCACCACCAACCCCCTCCCTCCCCCGCCTCCCTTCTCCCCCTAAAACCTCGTCTCGTTGCTTCGGCCGTCCACTTATCCCGTGGACGCTGCTAATGAACGGCCGTTCTCCGTCGCTGCCTTTCTCGTCCCCTGCCCAACCGTTCTCCGGGCGTCCCCGCGATATAAATAAAGGGAAAAGGGGGATTAAAAAGGATAGCGCGCGCTCCCCGGAAGAGATACGGAGTTAGAGAAGAGGACATCCCCCCTTCCCACCCACCCCCTCCCCCCCCGTGGGTACTTTCCTTTTGGGCGGTTTGCGTTTCGCTCCGGGGAGATGGAGTTAATGAAGTGGTGCGCCCTTCTCGGTTGGCGTCAATTAAAAGCTCTTTTATGCGGTTGTGTCTGCAAGGGCACGTCCCCCCTCCCGTCCGCCCTCCTCCTACCTCTCTTTCGCCGAGAAGGATAATTGAGGTGGAAAGGAGGTCTTGGAGGTATAAGGGGTGGGAGGGAATGTCCAACCATGGCTCTCGTCGAGGGAAAGATAGACGAGGATTCGTGTGGCGTCGCTTTTCAAGGACGACTCGCGTGGACCCGCGAGCGCTTCGCGGAATGCACCGTACCTGGTATCCCTAGGCTCGTTTTGAAATCATTGCATCCGCATTCTGCGTAAAGTTGGCTACAAGTAGCTTATGTTTTACCCATTAATTTATTTCAGTTCTAATTTTTAGATCTAAGGTAACTCTGTTGTGTGGTCCAGTTGTTCTAAGAACATTTCAGTTGTAATATACATGCACGAGAATATACTTATATCCTACTAGACGTTGTCTTTAGGTAAAACTTAAGAGGAAAATGCGGCATCATAGACACAACTAGGGTATGACTATGCCCGTTTTCATTGAATGCGTCAGCATTCTGAGCGAAGTTGGCTGCAAGAGCAAATGTGAGTAAAAATTTGCAAATTTTGTTGGTCCCTCTCATTGTTATTTTCAGTTCAGAAGAGACGAAACTATAAAAATTGGTGTTCAGTGAAACTTAACGATGCTGGAATGTGCTCTTTAATGTGCGATTCCTCATTACTTAGTCTTTGACTAGAGAAATTTTTGGTTTAGGACAGAAGTTATGAATTTTTATCAGGGTCTGAGTCCGCGTTTCTTGTGTCCGACTATGCGCTAGCGGGAACAGTCTTCTACGGCAATAAATGTTAACTCTTCTTCCCTATTTACTTAAATGAATATTCCTTGAGCGCACTTGGCATATTTCCTTACAAGTAATGCCCATCTTGGGAAAAACATGTTTTTTGATCTTTTTTTAGAAAATTTTTGCCAACTTGAAACACTTATAAATGAATCTCCGTATATTTTATAACAATTTAAAGAGATTGAGCTGAGAAATGATTCTATGATTAGCAAAATATACCCAGATAACAAGTTGAGGAATGAAATAGTTTAAATACATGATTGAAATTTATTCATTATGTCGGCGAAAAGGTTTTAGGAAATGTGTTAAATGCTTCCATTAAATCTTTCCACGATCCAGATTCCATATGTAGCCACTGAAAAACTGGAAGATGATTTTGCTTATAGACTTCGCACTCATAATGCATGGGTGATTAGTTAAGCACTAAAATAAATTAAAAACTCAATTTCTACGCGCACTGCAGTTTCTTTGCAAGTCCTACTTCATACCATTTATCTTTCAAGTTTCTTTTTATTCCGATGTCGCATCAGTGTATTTCTTTCTTTAGCTGCAATGCATTTCTCTGCTTCTGAGTACGAAAGACTATACTTTGTATTTTTTTCCGGCATTATGTGGCTTTCCTTTAAATATGAGTTCATTTTAAGCGGATCGGCATATTTCTCGGAGTAGTGAAGACTCTTGGATGAAAAAATGTATGTTCAAGCAGGAAGCGGCATCCTTTTAAGCATAGAGGGGATGATGAGTGAAAAGCCTCCCATTATTGGACCCAAAAGTAACGGAGCGGAAAAAGGAATTGAGGGCACGGAAAATATCGACGCAGAGCCACGTTAGCTCCACAAATTACTCGGATAGGAGAAATAATGCACGATGAAGGGAAGTGCACGGAAATGTGCAAGGGTAGTCAACGGTTTCATTTGGGTCGATAATGAGGGTGGTCTCAGAGGCCCCTAGCAAAAATTTCATGAGAATGCAACTATGCAATAGATTGGAATAAAAACGGCAGTGAAGAAAAAGCATGAAAGCCTTTTTACAGGATTCTTTACTTCAATACTAGAGTCGATATGTACTCAGTGGGTTTGAAAATCTTATCTTGTAAAATTAAATTACTTCGATCGACAAAGAATGAACGACTTCGATCATCTGTTGTAAAAAGAGGTAGAAGTACCACCCATTCTTGCATTCAAGGAACTTGTATCATATGGAGCCAGGCGATCCTAGTGTTTCCAGACAATACTGGTGGTGAGGCCGAAATATATTGGAATGGGTAATTCAGAAAAAATCTGATCGAACAAAACGCAGGAATGTGAATTTCACAGTTAAGAATATTTAATTTTCTGAGTCAATGCGGAGATCACTCATACAACCACCCACGAATTCAGATTTGAAAGGCAATTTTCCGATATTGTCCTTTAAACACATTAGTTTGATCATGGTCCATTAATAAGGGCACTAGTGAGGACGGCTCTTAGTTTTTATGTCGTTCTTGAACTTTTTGGTATGTTACTCTTGAAATGAGAATTGTGTGGGATGCTTATCAAAATAATTTGTGACGATGTTTATGTACATTATTACAATTAATATAAAATGGTACTTGTGCATTACTCACTCCCCTGTGGAAATAAAATTGAGTATATCAAAATGCATACAATTAATGCACAAGATCTGTATCATTCCAGCATCCAGTGTACCATTCAAGCATCGGTAGTATTGGAAATTTAGCAAGTTATATTTACTTATCAGGATTTTACCACAAAAGTTGGTATCAGTTCAGGTCCACTGTTAAGTAACATCTGCGAGAAACCCGTTGAAGTAAGCAAGAATAAGTCAGAATAGGTTTTATGTGATTATGAACCTTACAATGATTTTGCCACTTCAAATTCAAGTCTTTCCAATGATTATAGCCTCAGTTCTTTGGTTGGGTTGTATGAGGCTTGAAAGAGGAAAGGAAACTCGATATAATTCGGCTCTTATCAAGTGAAGGTGAAAAAATATGAATAGGTAAAGGGTTAAGTTTGAAGAAAATTTGTGATGATCTTATTCTCCGAATTAGTAAGATAAGAGAAAAATTCCGAGGATTAGTATTATGTCTTTACTCTAATGCAACAAAGAAAATTATACGTATTTATATTAGTATATTTTAAGTCTATTGATTCTTTGAGAAATTAATTACTTGTATCTTTTTCATAAGACTTGGGGAAATTTTGGATCTGTAGATGGGAGCAGAGGTATGAGGTAAAGTTTCAATTTATGATGATTGAAATTTGGACGAGTGGGAAAGTCATCATTGAAAGAACTCCATGCGTCTTCGTTCCTTTGCCGAAAAAAATGAGAACGCCCTCTTCATGCATTCACGTCATTGTATTCCCCACTATGACTTTTTTTATTTCCTCTCCGTTCTGAAATCCTTTCCAGCACCACTTTGTGCCGCTTAAATTGGAATCTATCGCATTATTTTACTTCACCACCAACTCAAGACTCAAAAATATTTTTTCTCCTTTCTTCTGGTGATGTCGAAGTTAGTTCCCAAAACTTTTCCCTAATGCTCTCAGGAAATTGAAAACTATTATTTGAAAAACTGACGAGGATGGACGAAAGATTCTCTGTGACCTGATTAAAAAAATTCCTCTCTTCTCGCAAAAATATTTTTTGTGTGTTTTCGTCAAAGAAAGGAAATGGAAGATGTCTAGCAATATGATTGTGCTGAATATGAATCTAGACTCATGTAAGCGCTTTCAGGCTGCCTTGAATACTTTAATGCTGTCGTCATTTTAAACACTAGGCTTTATTCCTTTACTCTGGTAATATGATGATTGCTTATTTTTTGAGCTCAGATTTAACATCACAACATATCCATGTGTTATATTTGATATCACAACATATGAAGTGGTGGACTTCAATCTGTTTTTGCTTTGGTAAAAATTTTTTAAGACACCAAATTTTCATGATATTTATGCATTTACACGGTAGCTGTGTACATTATTTTAGGGGTTTCTTGATGGTTGTAGTTCTGATTTCTGCTTAAGTAAGGATGGCAGAACGATATACCAGAAATTAGGACTTAAGAAAAATACTGTCCATATACCAATCAATCAGCTGGTAGAATACTGAAATGAATAATGTGGTGTAATATTAGGAAAAAAAAAGCATTTGGAATCAAAGGTCATTGATTCGGTGGAATATACTCGCAGATAATTCATACCAGTTGTAAATTTATGAAGTGGAGTTTCTTCACCTTTCTAAGTCCTTGGGAAGGAACGACAGAATTTCTCTGAATTGCAACACCTTCATGCAGGAGTCGTGAGTCGTCCATAGGCATTGTAGTTTGAGAGAGGGATTGTTGGATCCATGATGTGCACGTATGAACGAAACGTAAAAGTATGTGCCGGTATGGACTTTATTATTGTTTAAATGTATTTGATGACGTATTTCTAAAGGGTCACTCTTGATCCACAGGCACCCAATCATATTTCTCCAATTACATATATCTCCTCGCCCCTCAAGACTCCCAGAACTTTTTAGTACAATTTATTTTATCCTCCATAAGATCGGTTCTCCACACATTTTTGCATTTGCATCCCCCAAATGAAGAAATATAATAATATTCTATCCCCATTTTCAATTTTGGTGCCTAATAATATTGCTAACGATTATTTATTTGATCCCGTACTATGTTTTTTGTTACTTTTTAATAAAAATCATAATTAGTATTTGATATCAAAGCCAATGCTTGTGTTTTATTGAATTATAATAGATTCAATCAAACCAATAAATCAGGTATTATCATATTTGATTGTTACCTCAAAAATTGGCTCAATCTTTTACGGGTATTACTTAATGAAGCGGCTCTCTTAACTTTTCTTTTGGACTCTGTGCTGAGGAAAGAACGTCACACTGGAATCATGCTTTGCGAGTGTGAGATTTTGGAACACCTCCTTACGTAAACTGACGAAAAAGTAAAGCTTACATAAGTTTCTGGAAATGGGTCCCTTCTCTTGTCCTCGTCTTCAAGTTTGTGATATTGCGGTAAACTCTCTTGCCCTCAAGTAAAAAAAAGAGTCCATGTTTGGGGAAATCGATAAAAGGAATTGAATTTGAGGAGCGGAGAGTGAGTGAGTAGGGTGGGCAGGTGCTAAACTCGTCGCCGGCCCTGGTCAGTCGTAAAAATCATGAATTACGAACGATAGGATTTACAGTGACCGGCTCGGAAAGAGCGGACGGGGAATACTTGGGACGGGGGAAATCAAAGATTTGTCAGTCGAAAGATCGCCAGAGATTCAAGATTGGAGCTGAGAGATTTTCAAAGCATTTACTGGCAACGTGTTTCCTTCAATATCACTGGTGAGGTATATACGCTGCGAAAAGTTTATTTTTAGACTGAGGTTTACCATCATTTCCGCCGTAACTTTTTTTCTGTTATGTCAGGACATAACCACCGTGAAAATTACTCGATAAAACATTCACCGAAATGTAATGCCTGAGGAGTGTTCTCTCCATTGCTTCCAACATTTTTCTACTGGCTTGATCAATTCCGTAGTGTTGTAAAAGTAATGGCACGGTGAAAGAAGAATATATCGATGCGCTAAATATTTAGGAAAGCCTTGACTTAGCAAATTAGATTATTGGATGAGGTAGTTTGGGGTAAGAACCTGCTTAAGAATTAGATGGAGGCGAGATAGTTGGGTAATTAGGGAAGGATGAGAAAAGGGAATATGTTTTATAGACGGGATGAAGAACAGTAGGACATACGCTGAGATGAAGAGAGAAGTATAAATGGTATTGGGCCATGCGCATTTTAAAGTCTAAATTATTTTTCTCTTTCTTCCATTAATACATACCTTAACGTGTAGAATGTCATTATAATTTTAAAGTATAAACTACTAAGAAATGAAGGATATTTGTATCTTACCGATGACGTGGAGCTCTCCCCGGGCAATGAAACTTCTATATGAAAGATCACTTTCACTTCTTTGATCAATTATCTCTATTAAAGGAGGTAATCGCTTCTTCTCCAATCACAAGCCAGGAAGGTATCCGAATGAAGAAGACCGTAATCCTCTCTTGGATTTACTTTTTCTTTCACATTAATTGGAATGAAGACTGAAAAAGCCTACCAGCCCACGAGCCGTGAAACAGCTATCTTTTAGGTGTTTTTGATCTCCTAAGATGAGGATTTCGAGTAAAGCATTTCCTCAAAGCTCTAAATAAAGCAAATCTTCAAATAAAACTTCAAGTAAGAAAATTTTGTTTTTATATTTATAGCTTAGATTTGCAGGATTAGCATTTCCTTAGGTTAAAGCGTTTCCTTAAATCTCATAATTAAACAGGTATCCAAATAAAACTTCACAAAAGAAAAGTTCGCTTTTATATTAATAGCTTGTGATTTGCAGAGCATATTAGTATGTGAGCATGTCTAAGCAAAACTTAAAAAGGAATATTAATTATTCTTTACTGCTTCTTTTACGTTTATGTAGTAAACAGTGTATAAAATGCCATGAAAGCCTAAACCCGAAAGGTTAAAAGAGTCAATGTTTTACAATCAACTCTGTAATTTTTGCTACTACTCTGCAAGTATTACTAACTCTACCAATTTAAAATTCTGCGAAGCATGACCCTCAATGGCTTCGATGACAAAAAGATGATTTGAGGAGAAAGAAGGAAGAAGAACATGACAACCTTAGGGCGAAATAGTCGGACCCAGCTCACTTAATTCTACCCTTAAATAGCTTCTGGTTGAGGGGAGAAAAAGTAATCTATCAAAATCTTAGATACCGTGGAAATCCACACCTTATCGCTTCCTTCCGCCTACAATCAGGCAATCCCCCAAATGTTCCATCCGGCGGAGTTATACGACCTTTGTCCATCCCCATCGGCCGGCGAAGGCCGCAGAGGTAACGCCGAGGGTGGGATAAAGCGCCGAGGGTGCGGATTCGGTGGGCATTACACCTCTCGGGTGTTGTGCGAGAGTCAGTGCGTGGGAACGGCACGGGGAAAGAGCGCTAAGGGGATGAATTCTGCAGCGGCGGCTGGTTGCGTATATCCCTGCGGGGTTTCCTCGGACGAGCTCGTTAGCAGTAAACCTGGCGGGGCGTGTGGCGATGGTTTTTCCTGGGGAAAGAAAGGGAAAGGCGACGCTGAGGTGTTGTAACATGGGGGTGTGCAGGGAAAAAGGGGTGGATCCATGGATACCACGCGAATGGAAGTTTCGGAGGTCGGGAGAAGGGAATGCGATGCCATTTGGCGATACGGGAAACGGTTCAGGAAGATGTGTGGAATTCGTGGAGCGGGAAAGTGAAGAAACCGTAAGGAAAATGGGAGAGGACGGGGATCAACTTGGGGGGGTGGGACAGGAGGGGAGGTTGGATGGGCTTGCAGGATCATTGGATGGTGGTAAAAGATACGGGGAACAATAGCTAGGGGATGTGGTCTAGAAAAAACTAGATCGGTGTCGTGGGTAAAGCTGGTGTCACGTGGAATTGAAAGAGGCATTTTCATTAGAGTGGACGTAACCGTAGCAATCATTACTCTATTATCCTCGGGCTCCTTAGCGATTTTAAGTTTTGTAAGATTGGATCATGGAAGTTGAAAAAGCCGAGACTTGGGTTTGGAGGCATAATTATATTTGGAGGCATTATTACGTTTCCTTGAAATTGAATTTCCTTGAAATGTGCAACAATATTATATTATTTACCGACTGTAACCATTGAAGTGATACAATTCGATTGGCACACTGCCTGGTATGAATAATATAAGGTTAGATTGAAGACTGGAAGTTGGGCTCTCATGCCTCCCTCGACCAATATTGTACTTTGCTTGTTAACATGGACGACAAAATTTGCAAGAATTCAGTAAATATTTCTTGACTCTCGGTTACCTACAGTATGCTACTACCAGGTCTCAATTTAATCCTATCATTAATGCAAAAACAAACACAGGAGCGGTATTATCCTTCTGAAATGGTTTTGAAATAATTGGTTTAATTGAAATTTGTTATTACTTTTCTATCCGTTGTCACCAGCTCTGGAGGCGGTGATGTTATCTAGAAATTCACTTCCATTTTAATGAATATATAAGCTTCTGCTCTTTACATGAACATCAATCTTGTACAAAGCCGCTAATGGATAGATGTCCGGCAGGCAACTATTCACTTTAATCTCTCACAATGGAAACGTCTTAATATCTCATCGTGATGAAATTTTCTGTGGCTTTAATCGTGGGGAATTAGCAGGGAGACGAAGCATATTCACCAGTTACCTTTGAGATTCGCAGTGCGGGGAGAACGGTCAACGAAAATTTCGGGTGCAAAAGAGGTAATGCGAGGGAGGAAATGAGGAGGGCGGTGACTTAGGGTGACATTTCGGTGCCCGCGCCCTGTTCCCTGCGCTCAACCGGTTTCGGAGTTCGGACGTTGTCTCCACCGGCTTGTAATAATACGGGCGCCGCTTAATGAAAATTACTCCAAACCCTCACGGCCCTTTTGTTTTCCGGGGATGTGTCCTCATTGCGAACGTGGCGGAGAGCAGGGTGGTATAAACGAAGGAAACAATTTGAACGCTTATGTTTCGGCAGTTGATACAGCCGAGGGGGATGGCAAGGAGCGAGAGGCCTGGAGAAGTAAAAGAGGAAAAGGGAACGAGCCAGAGCATTAAGCGGGGAACGAGATGAGTGGAGAGGGGTGTAAATGAGAGCAATAGAAGGGTTGAGAGGCCGTGGGTGGGTGGAGGAGGATGTGAGAGTTAAGAAATGTGGGTGGTAGTTTCCGGGGAGGATCGGAATGCCTTAGCGATGGAATGGCCGAAGCGAACGAACATGGCAGCGGCATCAAGTTAATGGAGCAAGGCAACGGATATAGCGTTATATAGGTGAGAGGAAAGCTTCGACGTCAGGCGGGAGTAATCGCATACAGACGTGTATTTTGCTGATGGTCGGGATTTTAACGGAAGCGATAAAGGAAAAAAAAGGCGAGCATGTTTGGATCTTCTGGCCGGGGAACCAAATGAAAGTTGGTAGTTTATGGCAGAGTTTGTATTAGTGCCATTGAATGACCCCTGGGATTAGTCTTAATTTAATATTTGCTTACTTTATTGGCCAAAGTACTTAAATTTCATGTTATTAAGTGTAGAATCATTGTCAATGGGTTTTATTATCAATGTGGGCATTATGAAATCCAGTGAAAATGGCTTTCAGTCCGAACGAGATCTTTGAAGTGCTGTAATGAACTTGACCATTAAATACTCTTTTCTGAGATAGAGTTGATATAAAACGGAGCATTGCGTGTGGCCTGGTTTTCTCTCAGTGGGGTTAAAGTCTAATATAGAATTTGGCAATCCTACAACAGGGCTGACGTTTCCACAAATATAACTTGAAAAATAATTTGTTTTAATTACCCTGAGACCGACTGCCTGGGTATTTAGGTGGATAAAAGCGTTGTTTAAACTGACCCATTATCGGACGTTTCTAATTACTGTTTATCCATGGAACGCATAATTCTACGCCAAATTAATTTCCATTTGTGTAATTACGGTGAGCTGCTACGATCATACATTTGCAAATACGAGCTTTGCGAACGTGAAGCACCAGTGAAAGTGAAACTTTTTCATTTCATGGGAGTTTCAATTTAATACTGTCATTCCTGTTAGCGTAGCTACTTAACTCAAAGTTCAGAGTATCTTTTCTTCTGCTCTGTGTTGACAAGACATTTTTTTTAATTCCATGATAATATTTCATGTATTACATTACTCGCGGTGAAGATATTTCACCTTGTATTCATGCCAGGAATATCTCACGAGTTTTAATTTAGCCGATTTTAATACCAATACGATATTAGCAACAATTTACGATATCAGCGCTCGGTGTTTCGGGGAGGACCATTAAGGAGTCTGTGAACTGTTTCTAGCGGTGATTATTGAAGTAAGTGGATTAATTTATTGGTTGGTATTTTATTGTATTTAGTGGAGTAAAATTTTGCTGCAAGGAGTGCAGAATCATGCCCGGTTACACGGAAAATATCCTGGTAGATTTTTGTATTAGATTTCTATGTTCCCGGTGATTAAGAAGTTATATACTAAATAATCAAGGAAGTGCGTCAAACATATCGAAAAACATATTGAATTTCATGCGGTAATGACAATGCCACCGGTATGCTGAGATAAGAAATTTTTAAAGACTATGAAGAAATGGGGTATAGAATAATAAACCAGCTTTTTTCGGCTCGTTATACGTATTCAATATGTTATATTATTGCAACTTAGTGGATCTCTTACAACAGATTATTTTAACTCGTTGCAGTCTTTATTCTGCCCCTTTGTCTATAATATGATTGTCGATTACTCTTAATAGCTTTATATTAGCCATCCTGCCATAAGTTATGTTAACAATTGTATTAAACCAACAATCAATCTGATCTACCTACTGCTAGGTTTTAGTTTTGTAGATAGTTATAAAAGTATGGATATTATCATCGTCATACTTATCTTCCTTCACCCATCTCTTTTGTCACTCTATTTCTAATTAATCAGTATTTTCAACAAATTTTTAAATGCCGGCCTCTTCTCATCTCTTCTCCTTCAACCATATACATTGTTTAAATTATCTTTAGACGTGCGTGTTAACTGGGTGTGGTCACAAACAGTTATCGGTACCTCTTACCTTCTAATTTAAATTTGTTAACTACAAATGAGATGATGCCTAGAGCAAACTACTGATATATTTATAAGCCGATTGAAAAGAAAAATATAAGAAACAGGGTTTATGATAGCTAGTTACAATCATTGAATGGTAGGCGTTCCATTGTCAGAGATTTACTAAAAGATGGTGAAGCCTATCCTCAGATTTTATAGATTCTTTGATTTATGTTTACTTTGGGACAACATAAAGAACAAGAGTACCTTATATTTTAGCCTGGAGTGCAGCTCAACCCAAGTGTTACGATGCTGAACGCACGGTGATCGTTCTTTTAGAGCATGCTCCATTCGAGCATGGCACACGCCCTCACGCGAGGGAGTGAGGTGAAGAGGGCATTGGCATCACCCGGGTCGTAAATTTTCTTCATCGTGGAAGAGAGAGGAGTTGGATGGGGAGAATTTTTCCTAGTAGTGATAGTAATTCAATGAAATACATTATAAGTTAGGTTGCTTTCGCCCGACTGATCCGGCTCTTTGTGATGGTTGATGAAATAAATCATATTTTACATGCTTTTTTTCAAAACATAAAAAGGGAGTAACATCGAGGCATTTTTGTGACCATTGGAAAGATAAAAATTTCTGATAAAAATGTTCACAGTAAATTATTGAACTTTGAAATCACAGTAAATTATTGAAAATTGAGTGCATAATTCATGTGTAAAACTTCTCATTCGTTTATAAATAATAGCTAAAATAACTGACTTTCGCTTCCGAGTTTACGTTGATATATGCTACGTTCTAGGTAATGGTTCTTGGCATGGCGGATGTATATAACTACCGAACTAAATCTGCAGGTATGCCAGACAGGAGCAAAAAAATGAGAGGCATTCAGTGTGGAGCAGATGTAAAATTTTCGGCCTACTTATGCACTGAAAATGATTCCAAATTATGTATTCCGACTACACTGCGAATCAATAGTCCATCAAAATAAGCTGTTTCTGTTCCCTTTTCCTTTCCTGTAACACCTGCCTCAAGCTCCTCGGTGGACCTCGCAAGTCGATGCAGATGTTGACAGAAGTGTGTGGGACCGAGGACTTTTACCGAATATGGGCTGAGAGAAAGCCACGTAGTGCTCTTTTTCCATTCTTCCTGCCTTACACGTTTTTATAATTACGTTTCCTACGCTCATGATATTATGAGGGCTTCTGGAGCACGCACTCCGGAGTCTCCTGGGCGAAATCTTTCCGCGGCTTTTTGTCTCTCAGTTGCTCCGTGGATCCTCTTCAACCCCTTCGACATTTCCTACCCATCTCTCCCCACTGCTCCCCCATGCCCCGTGCGTCTTTGTCCCCCAGAATGCAGAGTTTCCCTTCCATGCCTTCTCCCCGCATTGCTCCGTCTTGTATTTGCGCGGCTGCCCGTGAAGAAAGGTGAGATACGGGAAGAGAGGAACAAGAGGGTGGGAAAGAGTGAGAGTACCAATTGCTCTCCCCACTCTTTATCTGTCGAGCATCGGTCCTTTATTTCAAATCTTTGCTAATTGGACTGTTCTGAGGGAGAGCTCGCTCGAGGGGAAGAAGAAGGCGGTCTTCTGTTTTCATGCCTACCTACTCTCTTCCTTGACACTTTCTTTTTTTATTCTCGAGAATGTATAACGTCTATTTCTGTATAATTTTATATTTATGTCGCCGAATCTGGTGCCTTTTTGTTTGCCTTTTGACGCAGAAAAATTTTATTTTAATAAAGTACGTGTTCTGAGTTAAAGCATTCAGTAGAAAGAAATTAAAGCGAGAGTGAGATGATTTTTTATGGAAAATCCTCGCATAAAATCGTTTAGTTTTAAGTCGATAGTGATGACTTATTTTTATTTTCGTCTATTACATGCCCAACTTTTTGTTTATTCTAAAAGTTTTATCTGGCTCTAATAATTAGTATGTAGTGCATATTACAAACTATTTTACTACAAATTGTTCCAAATAGCCGTCAAGTTTTTAAATTATCCATTCTTCTTTTTACGAAATTCAGCGTCCGGATTAAAAAATATTTGGACAGGAAAAGATCGTTTTATTTCGGTGAAAAATGATAATCTACCACTGTATGGAGAGATACACTAGGTATGGAGAGAGACACTAGGATATGGAGAGAGACATTAGGTATGGAGTGATAGTATTTAGACTTCTCTGTACTGAACTCCTTGTATTATGTCGTTTTCTCTCTGTGAAAAAGTTGTTCATACCAAAATAATACTTAGTTAATATCTAATGAATCGTTACAAACTCAGCTCGACAAATTCGAATCAAAATGTCAAAAGAAATTTGTAGCGTGTTTTCTATTGTAATAGAAATGATGAATGGCCTATTGCAGTTCGCGTTTTCACCAGAGTATGTCCGGGGAACTTGACCTCATATTTTATTCCTCTACCATATCTCTCATAAAGGATCCGTTTTTGTCACAAATTACTTCGGGGAAAGGAAACGAAAACAAACTTGGTGAAATCGTTTAGTTTTCCAGGGCCTTTGAAAATATTTCGGGGTGTTTTTAAGTTGATAGCATACACAAAAGTTTTAACGAGACATCCGAAAGAAAACAAAACTATTTCGCTTCTGTTTTCAAAGTTCCCTCTTCCCTTGTTTTCAGTTTTGCAGATCCGCATAATTTTTTTCCTCCCCAAAAGTTGAGGGTGAAAGCGTAGGAGGAGAAAGAGGTGGAAACCGACGGATCCTCAGCGATATTTTTCTCCCGAGATATTACCGTAAAGTGTGAGTGCTGGAGCTCTTGACGTCGTTGGGCTTCTCTTGCGCTTCTGCCTCACAGGATGGATGAATGAATGAGGCTCTGCTCCTGGGAGTCATACCTTCTACGCCTCTTCTTCGCCCCAAGTTATCTTACAAATTTTAACTTGTAGCGAGAGAGAAAGAGGGAGCTTAAGAAAGAGTAAAAGCTCTCATCTACACCTGCTTTCCACGGCTGTGTACACGCTCTCCCACGTTCATGTGACTTGTAACATTCGGATGATTAATACATATTTCCCTCTCGTCTACTCGCCTCACACAGTTATATGAGTCCCTCATCTCGTTAATATTCCCTCATTAATCCTCAACAGGATATTTATGGGGGAAAGCTAATTTACAATTGGCCGTTTTCCCCATTCAACTTTGTAAGCTGCATTCTAAGCCCCGGGGAGTTTTGCTGCGAATTTATTTTTCCGGTTATAGTATTTAATATTGAATCCAATGTTTGTATTTTGTCGTAGTATGTTTTATCTTTTCATTCGTTTGCTCTTAAATTCTCTTTTACGTTCAAAGGGAAAATAGAAAGAAAGGGCTTCGTTAATCATTAAATAATTGCAATAATTAAATATATGTCGTGAAGCATTCACGAATTTATGTATTAAGTGATTTTCAAGCAAGTATTCAAAGGGAAGACAAGCATAAAATATTTATATTCATGTTTGCGTGCGATATTTCTTATTCAACAGCTTGTTAGAGATTTTAGGGATCAGTACATTTCTTGGTGGCAAGTGTTGATGTTTCTTAGCATTATTTTATGCATTTCCAATTTTAAATTAAAATGCAATAGACCCTTTCTTTTTGGAAGCTTCTAGTTTTAATTTTTAAGTAATATATAGTAATAAGTAGTACGCTACTTTCCCTTCCAACTACGCTTAATTAATATATTTTTATTGCACTCCTAAAATTTTTATTTTATTAAGTTGTTCGACTCTCTCTATTGCCATCTTGGGGTGTCTTATTTGCCAACTGAAAGCATAAATCCATAATGTCAAATGCAGTTAATTTAAGCCATTAAGCGTCATAATCAGATTTTTCTTTAATAGATATACCATAATGGACTTTCACTACTGGGGAAAAACACGTGCCTAATATTTGTCTCTAATGAAGCATAATTATGTAGGTTGGAACTCGGCATCTACTTGGCAAATATTGTTATAACAATGGGAAAGTGTTTCATAGAAAGCTCTTTCCGAGTAGAATGGTGGAATCTGTTTTACATGGCAAATAACTTTCCCCTTAACTGCTGTAAATGTTTGATCTCAATATGATGGGAAGATAAGGCGTCTCTATCCGGTGAAATTAATGTGAACCGTGGCTTAAGGAAACAGTTTGTCATTGATTTTTCTCTTACTCACTCCCTGGATTTAAAGGTTTTTGGGTCGCAATGGGCAAGGTCGACTCCCAGAAACTTCGGTCAGGATTCTCGCCCTCAGCTATACCGATCGATTGGGAATGTTTTGTCCCTGGACCAGAAGTTTTACGCGTCTCCTTCCCACTCTCGGAACGACGCATGAACGGAATAATACAGCAACTTGTCACTTTCTCGAAGCGTAATAAACCTCCTAACATTGTCCTCGCCCGCTGTTTACTCAGTAAACACTCGCGCGCGTGGGAGAGCGGGAAGGGCAATGGGCGGTCCGGCCTACGCGCCCCTCGGCGAGCCGGCCGAAAAAGAAATACCCCCGGCAAACCATCTTCGACACGGAGACTTTGTTATCCTTGAAATTTTCATCAGCATTCGCGATTCACGCAGAGGGCGCTGGTGTTTCCAGGGCAAACCCTCAGAAGCGGAGAGGACGCGGTTGAGTTAGTGCAAAAACGTGTAGGTGAGCTTAGAGAGGAAGGAAGGAAGAGGTTCCGGGAGGGAAGGCTTGAGGCTGAAGACGTAAGGAAGTCGAGGCTAAGGGTGAGAAAGAGATGGGTTTGGGACGACGAAGGGCGCGCCATGTAGTGATATAAGCGAGATTGGGGCAATCTTGTCGAGAGCGAGAAAGGAAAGGAAGGGATGCAAGGAGGGAAGTGAGTAAGAGCGGATTGAGAAGGAAAGAACTGTGGTAAAGAAATGGGACTCAGAATGGAGTCGGTGGGCAATATGGCGAGTTTAGTGCTGTGCTATGTCCATTTCGATATGCGATATTCATGAAATATTGCCATCGTAATACAATGATGAGCAGTATATTTAAAAAATTAATTCTGTATGCAGTATTTATTCATTATAATGTGGTACCTCATTACTTACGATGGCAGAATCGGTGTAAACGAAAACTGTCGGAGAAAGGAAGCCAAATGAGTGGGTGGAGGTAAGATTTATGTAGAACGTATGAAATCTATATGTCCCACATATGTAGCACATCTGTATGCCCCCCTTCCTTACTCTCTCCTCCGTCATAACGTAACATCCCCACACCTATATTTGTTCTGCTTATGGGTAATGTATATAGAATCGGAATGATAACAGTTGTACCTTGATAATGATATTAAGTGTCAAAACCATGGTCGATTTCATGAAAACAGTGTGGATATTACTACCGAGTTTTTTTCATCTGTACCAATATGGAAATGTACGATTTGGACTTTGATATGCAATATTCATGAAAAATAATCGTCATGGAATGATAATAAATATGTCATTGTATGGTAGGTAATGAAGAACGATTTCTGTGTGCGGTGCTCTTTCAGCATCATGTGGTGCCATTTTCTATGATGGTTGGATATATTAAAAGGCTAGTCAGAGCATTTCGGAAGAAGAAAAATTAACGCCTATAGTGTGGATTCCACGTAATATTTTGTTCATTACCACCTAAGTTTCGACACCTTGCGTCTTCCTCAGACCCGCAACGGAGGTGTTGAAATCTGTGTTGGCTGTTGGGATGAAATGAAAAACAAAAGAATAAAGTGATACCCAAAAAGTGGAGTTCATTATCCTCTTTGATGAATCGATTCATCATTTTTTAGCTAGAAACCATTAATTTCAGTGAAGACCGTTAGCCTTGAGCCAAACTAGCACGATACAGTTTTCACTTCAACTGACGTTAATACTCTTCTATTTAATAGTCTGTCTTAGATAATTGTCCCATGAAGTGATTCCTACTTTAAGGAATATACTTTTTAATCAACTTATTGAATTTTTCCATTTAAATTGTTCACATTTCATGTTTATTTCTAATGGAAGTTGCGTGCATGATTCTATATTCCAAGAAAACTCTGTAAAGAACAAATATCCACGTAACTGAACGAAAGTGAACGTAATCAAACTATGTATATGAAACACACGCGTTAAACGCATTAAAATGCATTAGATGCGACACATGGCATCGAATGTGATTCAAAGTTAACATCGACGTGCAATATTGAAATTAAATTATAGCTCTTTGCCCTTAATAGTGGTTATGGAGGCTAGAGGTGAGAGGATAAGTATAAGATGAAGGGCAAGAAGGAAGGCAAGGGAAACAGATAAGAGTGCGAGGGGTCCAAGGAATTGCGTCGGAGAGAGATCCTTATCTGGGGAAGAAGGTTGGAAGGGGAGGAGTGGTTGGAGGAAGTAAAGAGGGGAACGCGAAGTAGAGAAAAAGGAGGTAAGGGGGGTGTAGAGGAGGGGAGAGAAAGGTAGTTTGTCTGAAGGGCGAGGTCATGAGGTGCCCACGTGGAGGTCTGGAGAAGAGAGAGATTCGAAGGTAAGAAACCCTTAGGGTGCCTACTCGCTCTCTCATTCTCCCCGTGCCAACCCCACCCCGCTGCGGCCTCACTTTTGCCCCTCGGCCCCACCACCTCCACCGCCCCGTTTCGTGACCCCCTCCCTCACTCCCCCCCCCCACACTCCCGCCACGCCCCCTTCCACCCACCCAGTCCCACCGGGCGCGGCGTGGGCCGGGAAATGTAACGCGGGAGGTGGATAAGAGAGGGCAGCACGTATCGACCTGCATTCTTCCCGTCCCTCCTCCTCCCACTTCTCCACCCCACGCAACTGGACTCCTCCTCCCCCTCCCATCTTCTTAGTCCTACTACCCCCTTCACGAGTCGTCTTTTGTTTTGGGGACTCCTTCTCTTCGCCCTCTTGAGCCGCTCCCAGCCCCGCTCATTCCGCCACCGCTGGACTCCCGCCGCACCCCCTTGCCGTGAATTTCCACCCCTTCCCACTCTCTCCTCCCTCGAGCTTCTTCTCCGTCTCCCCCAAACGCCTCGGCTGCTCACACGCCACACTCACCTCTCGAGTCCTTGCTCTTCGCTCTCGGGCACTCACTCACTCGGGCCATTCAGCCCCATCGTTTTTTTTTAACTTTATCATATTTTATTCCATTCCCCTCTCGCCTTGCGTAAGGAGGGTGCAATTCCGACTACTTGGGGACATTTCTCCCCCTTTTCTCATGCCTTGCCCTTCTGAAGAACAACCCACTCTCTCCACCACATTCGCTAGTAGCTCTGCTAGCCAGGAGGTTGGGGAAAGGTGAAGTGGAGGCAGGGTAGACTGAATGGCTTCACAGGGGTATGTGACAGTGGATGTATTTAACGTAGTGGCTTTTGGTATCTACATCTACATACTACTCTACGACGTGCAGCATGAGCATGAGATAGAGTAAGATAGGATACCAACCGTGTAAATGTGTGAAAGAGATGGGAGATGATTTAATTTCATATTTCTCAACTCAAAGTTCTGCTTTCCTAGAATACATTTACAAAATAAAATTTTATATCACGACGTTATATGAAGTAAAAGTGAACAATTAGTCGCTAGAAGCCATAATATACTATATCATGTAGTAGTTAAACTTTTTTGACGGTATAATAGACTTTTTATCATAGGGAGATGAAATGGTGAAGTATACTTTGGGAGTGTTTTGTGTTTGAAGTGGTCCTGTGTTTATATTATGGCCACTCATAGTGCGTGAGGAGAACGGATTTTTGTATCTATCCGTTTGGCGGTGTATATCTCTCGTGTAATCGCTACGCAAAGAACCTGACGAGTGTATTAGTTTTTAGAACTTACGGACTCGTTTGGATGCAGTGATTAAATGACATAAAACACGAGTAAAAAACTGCTGTCGAGAGTACGACTGAATTGAGCACCGACTACGATGTTGGCGGAGTGATATGCCCGGTAATCCTTGAGTTGAACGAGGTTATTTGATGTGGCGGAACAAGTGAACAAAGTGGGTGGAAGCCATAAGCCGCCTGCGACTTACCTATGTGCATAGGAAACAATTGGGTGAAAGCATTACATGGTAAAGTTTTACTTAATCTCTGTGCGTTATTACTTGCAAAATGAATTTCATTTTGACCGGTTTATCGTAAAAGGGACAGACACTAACAACTAGCTCCATTAAAAAAACACAATGAAACATACAGACTGATTATTTCTTTTGTTAGCAATTGAAAATTGGCGCACTCTTATTAAATTAGCGTGGACCGGCAATATGCATGAGAATGCGCGAGTTTGAGGTTAATGCTGCCAGATCAAGAGAAAGTGGTAGATATTTTAACTCTTCTTCAAAAAATATTTTTCTGTTTCTGTCCATGCTAAAATTTGAATGTGAATTTTGATGGATTTTCATAATTGCGTATGACGCTATAATCTTCACCCGCTTAAATTGACGTCTATATTTTAGTTTATCCCGAGTTATTATTTATTTTTTTTCACGCCAGTGTAAGATAATGAAGATACATCTACATCTACGTCATACCCTGCAAGCCACCCAAAGGGTGTGTGGCAGGGGGTGCTTCCACACCAGGCATGCATGAATTATACGGCAGAACACCGAAACTACATTGAAACCAGCGTACCACATATGCAACGCGCCAATTAACAATCTACTAACCAAGAAACATTCTATCGTCAATCGTTCCAACATGCAAGGGGTACAAGGACTACTACTACAGATTCAAAATCTCATGCATAAATAAGAACATCAATATTTACATCATGCATAAATATGAACGTAAAAAATATAAAGAAAGAGATCTACAATCGAGCTAATGTCACAATTCGAACTATTCATGAAGGCAATCACAGCTGTTATGATCCCGAATGGTACGCGGAAAAAATTACATTTTATACCTATCGGTTCTATAATCTAGCTCTCTAATTTTATTGGCGCGATCTAATCTGCCGTAGTACGAGGGGGTTAATAGTATGTTTTTCACGTCGTCAGAGAAATCTTTTTCATGAAATTAAGTTAAGAGGTTAAGGCTATAATTTAATCTACGCTGTGATAGCGATTCCCATCCCAATTCTTCTAAAAATCCAGACACACCAGCAAACTTATCGTAGCATCGTTTCACTAACCTAGCTCCTCTTCGCTGCACGCGATCTAATTCCGATATCAGATACTTGTAATGCATTTGCTAAAGAATTATTCAATGTGCAGTTTTACTCATAATTTCCATTTCCATGTCAGTATTTTTTAATCCATTCCATACACATGAGTTACATTTTGCGTGATATAGGTACATATTTTCCTCGAAGCTTTTTGGAAATTACACGTTGTAGCTTGAAATACTATTTGCTGAAGTGCATCCCACATCGCTGCGTGTATATAAATTCCATTGGGTAAAGTATTTTTTGGGTAAACACGAATATGTTTTTCATGAACGTCACACAGCCTGGAGGAGTGTATCCTCTTGGTTTATAATTTACACGCGGATTCGGAAGACGTTAAAGGCTGGATGCATTTCGATCGAAAAAGCAAAATATATCAGGGCCCAACTTGAACATCGGACCGATTCCTTGTCGAAGCCCGGGAGCGAATTTTGTCAGATATTTAGGTCGGAGTATATTTTTCCGTGGCATTCGCTTTGAGCGGGGTGCTGAAAAGGAATTCGGACAGCATTCCGGCAAAAAAATTGTGCAACGCTTTAACGTACCGCTTTTTAAAAAAGCCATCCACTGAGCACGAGCGCTCAAAACTCCGCAGTCTACTTTTTATGAAAACATATCGACGACCTATATTTTATTCTCCTTTCCCGGCTCAAATCGCCGTAGTATTTTCATCCGTCTGATCGTGCGTTTTTGGCGTAATAATAATTATTCTTAATTTACATATGCTTGAAGCACAACACATCCATAGTTAAAATATTCAATAATATTTAGGTAAGCATTAAGAACCATAGCGTGAACTTAATTTAGCACTAAAATGGAATAGCGTGTGCCATTTGTATTTTTTACATGATTTCATGAAACACAAACAATTTTGAACCACATTTTTACCATTTGAAAGGTTTCATGAACATAAAATCTCGCATCGCAAGAACGTGGCGTTAAGGGATTATATGGCCCCGCAATTGAAATACGGTATGCAGTGCAACGGTGAATGACGATTAAATGGGAATGCAATACGCTGTAAAATGGTGCGTGATAGAAAAATTGGTTATGAACCACGGATAAGTCTTGTATCTAAAAGTGTTAGGATAACATTCATTTTCTTTGATTTTGTTGAAAAAGTGTTGGATGTATGATTAATTTAGTCAAATTTTGATTCTAGGAAACTATACCACATGGGCATTATCAAAGAGTAATAGAGAGACTGAAAGAAGATTGATTCTAGTTGTTCCAAAAATTTCATTGGAAATGTTGTAACTGAGTTGTTGAATGGACATGGATAGTAGTTCTTCGTACGAGGAAGAATGCAGTCGAGATGACACAAAAATGCTACCACGCCCCCACACCTAAGTTTGCTCCGTACTTAATAATTTGGCTACTTCAATGCCTGGAAATATTGAAATCTTAGAGGAAATAAAAATTAATCTCTAGCTAGTAAATATAGTTGCCATGAGTAAGCTCGTAGCTCGCTCTCTCTAATAAGACTTGCACAGTTCTCCACGTACAGAATATTGCGTTGGAAGTCCTTATGCGTTTCAATTGCATTTAAAGGTTGAAATCAGATACAAAATTGAATATATAATGCTAAAAATGCCTATCTCATTCCGCAAGTAATACGGCATAGCAAATATAGCCGAAAATGGTCTGTACAACCAGCAACCTGCGCAATCTTTTATTAAATCCTCGCGTATGACGCTCACCTCATTTCATTATGCTGATTCTCGCGAAAAGAACATATGAGGAGTACACACGTTCATAAGGTACTCATTTTCTCCTGGTAAAATATAAAGTCGCAACAGAATCACGGAACATTACTGAATAGTCAAACTGAAACATATGTAACGTGAATCGGGCACTTCGGAATCGGAATCCTCTGTACAAAATCCTCTGAATACAAAACCAACTCATCCTCTCCGAGGTTCTTGTGGTACAGCGCGAATCATAGTGATAGTGGTTTGCATTCGATGATATACATTTTGCCCTAATTTGGATCCATTCTTAATGTAAAGTGATTTTCATTTTTTTAAAGTGCTCTACCGGAAAAGGTAGGTTTTAGTATTTTTCTAAGGAAAACTTTTGCTGCGTGTGAAATCAAACTGATTGTTCTATAGTCATCGCATTCTGACGCTTTCTCTTCTTCGGGATTGGAATCAGGACTGTTTTCACGAAGACCTCTGGCCATACTCCTTCCTCGTAGATCCTACGATTAAGTTCGAAAATAGTTTTCCAACCTTAATTGCCTAAATTCTTGAGTAACTCCGAAGGTATGTTATCCTGTCCCACTGCTTTTTTAGCCTTCATCTCCTTCAATACTTGCGCGAATCTTCAGCACGAATCAAATTGAAAATGGCATGCATTCCATGATATTTTATCCACAATATGGATCCATTTTTAATGTGAATTTATTTATAATATTGATAGATATCCCACAGGGAATCAATGAGTGTTATTTCGAGTATTAATTTACGAGCGGAAGTGATTATCATACGATTTAAATTTAAATCGTACCGTGAGTAGCTGTATTAAAATGAGTTTTGTGGTAGTATCCATACGAATCATGATTTCGGTACATCGCCTAGCCCCGATACGCAAAGCATATCACAATGCAGCATTCTCTTTTGTATTGCGTCGCTCAGCCTTCTTCCAAAGCTCACGCTCGCCTTCCCTCCGGCGGTTTGTCTCGTGCATTAGCGTGCGCATTGCCTGTCGTGTTGCCCGAAGTGCTCACGTACGTGCCTCCCTCCCTTCGATTGCATCATGCATTTTTCAGCGTGCCACACGCCATTTTTCTCTTTTCCGGCCCAATGCTATGCTTTCCGTGTTCTTTTTCTTCCGCACTCACATCCCTGTGTATGTACTCCTCGGGACATGTATTCGTTTGCTGCCGGTTGGTATGCATACGCATGAACTATCCGGAGCTCTCGTAAAACACGAATAAAGGGAAGCTCGTTAACCAATAGTCGTGCGGACCCGTGGAAATGTGAGCTCCCAGCGTTATAGGGCTGACAAAATATTAAATTCACTGAAAGTATATACTATTTCGTATTCGAATTTTAAGTTGTGTCCTTGGTGATAAACAATGCATTTTATCCCTGAAGGCAGATTAAGTTTCAATGGGATACATTCAAGGTGCGGATTGAATGACTTTTATAAGGTTCTACTGATCCCACCGTCTACACTTTAACCCAGGTTAGTGTAAACAAGGAGTTTGAAGTGCACTACTTTGAATTCAATTAATTATTTCGTAAATTAAACCTTTCGTAAATTAAACTTAATTTTAGTTGTCAAATGAATATTCAATGTCCAGCAGGAAAGAATAGACTTCAAATATTGTTTTGTCTTTTAATGACCTTGCATGCAAGCGTGTTTATTTAATCCTCTTTCTTATTAATAATTTACTTCGTCCCGTCGCTCCTACATTTCTCATGTGTCATCATTCCACGTTAAATTACGCTGGCATAGGTCATGGTATAGATCAATCTCCACTTAACAGGAAGTGTTTATGATAATTCTACTCAGTTTTACCTGTATAGAAGTAAATATAGCCATGATTAACACAGAGGAAACAAACTGTGCTGATGAAATAGAGTCGTTTAGGCAGTATTGCTCATTTTGAGCGAATTGATTTATTGTTAAGTAAGGTTGAATTCATTTTTGTACGTATTTACTTTTTAATTCTTACTATAATCTGTTTACCTAAGGACAGTGGTCAAAAAATGCGGTGTGTGATTTTTGTATTTAACTGCGCCAGAATTATAATTATCCAAAGGCTAATAATGTGTTTTTAAGCACGAAATTAATTGTGGATTAAGTATGATTTTCTGTAAAATATGAGCTGCGTTTGATTCGACTTAATTTTGGCTTCCAATATTGTCAGTTTGTTAATTCATCCCCTGGATCATTGACAACAAACAGAGTGTACAGAAAACATTTAAATCAGTTTCAGGTGGCTGGTTAGTGCGGGAGGTGGATGACAACATTTTCTGAGTTCGAGATTATTCTCAGTACCACCGTAATATAGTACCACCATTATGCCATAACATGACTTAAGAGAGTCTTGCCACGGGCGTACGTATTCTCATATGCGGCCATAATTCTTGAGACGCATTATGCAAAGCAGGATTCTGGGCGAGCGAGGTAGTTCCTAAGAAAAACTCGACACGCAGTTTAATTCACTTTTATTAAACCCTCCAGGTCGGTCATTTCATTTTATCTCGGCAAGCTTTGCATTCATGTATGTTTGAATTTGACGGACGAGGTTGAGGAACGCAGAGAAAACGAAGAAAAATAAATGAAAGGAGAAAAATAAAACAAGGCCACCAACTCAAAGATAGGCCTCCTCCAGTGTTTTTCCTTGAACGCAAACCCATAGCTCTCATTCTCTCTCCTCTCGAGCCGTTCTCGGAAATACGCCCTGCCTCCTGGGGGAAGGGAGCGGAAAATTTGCCGGGCGACGAGCGGGGGGGCAGGTGGGGAGGAGTCGGGAGAGGATTCGGACGTAAGAAAAGTGTTCGGAGCACGCTGGACTGATGTGCTCGGCGGGTTGGGTGGGAGGCAAACTGAAGGGTGGGGGAGTAGGGCCTTGGAGGCAAGAGTCAGAGAATGGAAAGGAGGGTTTGGCAGTAACGTAATACCGAGTTAGCTAGTCCCCCCCGTTTCCCCTCCGCCCCCCGGTCACTCCACTCGTTGCGACCCGGGGAATAGCATTTGGCATTCACGACTCTTTGCAGCGGCGGATGGGATGGTTCAGACGAAACGGCCGCTCACCTATCCCCCTTGCCCCCACGTTTCGCCCTTCCCCCACCTCACTCCCCCTCGCTCCGCCTCCTCATCTCGCCCCCAGAGGCGCTGGCCGTGACAAATGACGGACGATTCTCAGCCGGAGGACGTGTTCTCTTTCCACCTACCCGCGCAAAACCTCCCGCCAATTCCTCTCCGCGAGCCCCGCTTCCCCCGATACACGATGTAGATTTTCACTCCGAGCAACTGTGTATGCGTGTTTGTCTCCTCTCGCGTCCGTCCGTCTGCTTCGCTTCTTCCTCTCCTTTGGGTTACCTCCCGCCCACGCATCCGGGCTCTTCTCTCGCTCCTCCAGAGTCCACACCCTGTCTCTCCACCACTCTTATCCTTTCTTTCCGCACTCGTGGCCCACTCCGGGCTTTCAAGGGGATACGCCCGAGAAAAATAGTAAAAAAAACAAGAAGAAATAAAACGATCTGCCTTCCTTTGTTTCCTCCCCACCAATTTACTTTACATGTTCGTGGAACCGGTTTTCATTTTCTCGCCCGTAACAACAGTAAAACGTGGCCTTTCACTAATGCGGGCAAATTTTAAATTTTGTCCAGGATAGGTATTCAGAGGATAGATTCGGCGAAAGAATTCATTTTCATACCAGCGGTTTAGGGAGATATACCCTAAAACTGAATAGTTTAAATGATTATTCTTCATTTGCATGATTTGCGATAAAAACATCATCGGGGAAGCACTCTTTTATGTTGTTTCGGCATCAATCTTTGCGCTTTTTTCCTTCGCAACTGTCATTGAAGGAAAGGTAATTTAAATCCTCCCGCTGCACCATATTACCACTTAATGACTTTGTATGAATCCTGCGTATTCTATCCATTTTCTGAACTACTTTGGTTTCAAAATTCGGGGCGCTTTGATTAGATATTTCACTCCCACGCCTAAGGAAAAGAAACCGTGCATCGCGCGCAGAACAAGCGTTTCCATGCGTTCAAAAGCGAGTAGCCGTTTCCCTATTAAAGATTTTGGTGCTGATGGTGATTCGGAGTTAGGCCGTTTTGTTACACAATCTCTGTCTGATGTGGAAATAAATATTAGGCCATGTGCTTAATTGATGAAAAGCTTATCCTTCTGTACTCAGAGACGTAAAGAAACATACAATTACTTCATGCCATTTGTCGCAAAAAAGAACAGGGAAAGAATTCACTGAAGATAATCACATTAAAAGATTGAAAGAACACTTTGATGTCCCTGGTTGAGAACATCAACGGGATGGATTTGTCTTTTCCTACCGTCGCATTTAAAAGAAAATGTGTTTTTCCAACTTGCGTATGCATGCACACAGTTGCGGTTCCAGCTCGTGAGCGTCATGTTTTCTCCGGAGAAAGAATTTATTTAATGGAGATTTTCTTGGAGCCGAAAAGATCTTCTGTGTAGGTACCTGCGATTTTTGTGCTGGAGAGCGGTGTATATACCATCAGCGTAGCATTCTCCTACGGGAAAGAGACCTATGTGCGTGCATGATTAAATTTAAATTAACCCGGCATGCTTCCATTGTCTTTTCAGCGTGCTATCTGCTCGTGTTCTTATTTAATGGCTGTGTATGTCCCAAAATTGGATCGCTCCCCGGCGGGCTTTCTTCCTCCTCTCTCTTTCCCCCTCTCTTCCCTATTATGCCCATTCTACGTTTCCTTCTAGCATTCACATTTTTTTTTCCTCATCTCACTTTTAAATTTTTTTAGTACGCCACGGCACCTGCCTCCTACCAGTAACACCCTATACATACGTTCGCATCCGCAAAAGAATCTGCTTCGAAGGATTTTTTTCTCATCTCTTTCTCTCCCAAAGGTCCATTGTCTTACTCCACAGGCATTTCCCCCCACCCCCACCCTCCCGTTTCTCATTCCTCAGTTTTGGTAAACATTCCGCATCAGTGCTTGATCCTCCTCCCTTTCAACTCCCATTCTTTCGAATTTCCCCGCTCAATCTCAAGAAACGGAGATAAATTAATGCGAAACGAGGTCGACGGTGCCATTCAGTAAGAATGCGGTGGAGCACACAGCTTGTAATCATCTTGACGTAAAAATAATCGTGCCACTCCTTTCCGAACTTCAATCTAAATTTTCTCTCTATTTCCTCCAGTAAAACGGGGATGCTTTTGACCCTTGAATGAGATTGGTTGCGGAGGATCATGAGGACTTGCGTTTTACTGTCCTCCCACACGGTAACAAATATAAGAATAAGAATTCATATTTTACCAGACAAAATGAACTCTTTGCGTTGTGTTTATGTATGTATGGAACTTTTACAGTGCATAAAGTTGGTTATTTTGATTTTATTGATGTCCAAAACCCGTGAATTATTGTAAAAAATTGTCATATGCTTCAAAGTGTTTTAATTTCATAAAAGGTATTGATTCCAGTGGTTAAAGAAATTTAGTTTCGAAGAACTGCATTTTCAATACCGTAAAGATTTGAAAGATCTATGCTGGTCAGGATCTGGTGGAGGTGTATCCTGGTGACCTCTTTAGACACTTCTGATCAGGTCTCTTGGAATCATTTTTGATGTACACGAGTGGTGTAATGGCTAATCGTTAAAGAAAATACAAAATTTAGATTTAAGCATCATTTTTGTAAGTAAAATTAGAAATTCTTTTTAATCATCGTATTTTTATTCTTGCAAGAGAATTAATGTCAATTTTATCTCTTCTAGGTATGTACCTGCATTATTTAGAAACATTTTGAAAAACTGTGGCATGGTGAGTACATTTTTAGTTAATAATATTTATCATTTTATGCTAGTCTCATCGTAATCATCGATGTGCTAAAGTCGATGTGATATCCGCTCTTACACAGGATGAAATGCCTTAATTATTATCATCTACTCTATAAATAACAATGTTTCTCCATCAGGCAGTCAGCCCACATGTCTCCTTCTCATAAGGAAATACACGTATCAAGTTTATTATATGCACGTGCAGTTTTTTTGCATTTATGAATCAGAACTACTGGACGCACTATGTCGAGACAGACGCAAAAACAAGGGTGATACAATAAATATTCTTTCGTGCGTATCACGTGTCCCTCAAGAATCCGAGAAATTTATGTGTAAGCATGCAAAAAATTATGCTATAGCATGCCTCTCAGACGGAGACAATGAATTCAAGCGGGTGAAATATTACAAAACAAGCAATAAGACAGTGGTTTTTGTAGCTTTATTGTATAGTTTATAGCTTTTAGTATATTTTGTACGTATATGGTATGGGATTATAGACAACTCGGGATTCTACATGGTAGACTTGAAATTATGAATGGCCCATTTCATCGATTCTTAGGAATATGACCGAGCAGGAGATCTTAATCCTACACAAAATTATTTAACTCTAAGGTGTATTTTTTCATGCTTAAGAACTATCGATAAAAATCACAAATTACGAAACATGTTAATTATTCACATATAACAGTCTTAAAGGAAATTTTGAACAAATTTTGAATTTTCTATACATTACATCGAAGTCCGTCATTCTTGACCGGGAGGTGTAGGGGGAGTCTGAGTAATACACAGTTCTTAAGTGGGGACTTGGAATTTTTTTGGATGAAAGATTACCAAACAAGCTGGCAGACGGATCTATTTTATTAGTTTACAGTAACCCATTTGGGGTCGCAGACAGCATCGTAGGATGTACGGGTGATCAGGTTATCGACATACATACAATTCGTAGAGCATACGATTAATAGGAATAAATCCGAATAAGAGATTAAATAATTTTTTTAACACTTTCTACGTAATGGGGTTTTATAGTTTTTCATGCAGTGAATTTTGTCATATTTTTTAATATTATAGCCCAAAGTTACAAATTACGAAATTATTGGGAAATTATGGCTTTTTTTTCGCAAAATGAAATTCTGTCATACTTGATGGGTGTTACTCTACTACAGAAGTATTATTAATGATGATAGCCATATATTCCATCGAGTTGTATTAATTCGATGATCTTTTTTACCAATTAAAAGAATGCGTGATGTTTATTTTCAATCCATTTAGATTGAAAGCAGTTTTTCATAGCCAATTTTTTTGGATTCCAAAGTTTCAACGTCACTGCTGAAGCAAATTAACTTCCTTTACAAAAGTGCGTGGACTAATATAAGTACTTTAGTTCTTGGTAGCAAACAAAGTTGAAAAACTACTTCAGATTCAAGTGTTTCCTTGAGGGATTGTCCTCTGCTCAACCAGTATTTTTTTATGTTTTAAAAAATTTCAACATCCTCGGGCTTCCTTGAGTCACTAGACCTTCCAAGGTATCGATGGCCTCCCACTATAGTTTCAGAAGGTGGGCGGGCGGTAGGTGGTATTTAGAAATACCTGCGCGCTCCACCACGGTCCCAAACTCCACGGTCGCTCCTTCCGTTTAACAATTGTAGCAGAGCATTTATATGCTGTCCCCGTGAACTCCAGAAAGTTTTCCAAACATTCGCAACCCGGCCTTTCATCGGTCGTGTCCCCATACCGCCGTCGCCCGCCCGCCAGCCCGCGTGTAGTTAAACGGCAAAAGATCAAACTCCTTCGCTCCGTTCCTCCCATGCCCCTTCCACAAAATTCTCTTCTTCCCACGCCCTCATCCCATCCCACGTTTCTCCTTATTTCTATTCTCATCCCTTCCACTCACTTTGCAATTCCTCCGCGCCAAGCCACCCCCTCCATCAGTGTTTCCCCCAAAACTCCCCCTCTCTCCGACTCTCTCCAGTCTGAATTTAGCACGCATGGCTTCTTCCCAGTCCGACCCACCTACCTTCTTCCTTCTGCGTATCCACCTATATCTGCGCCGGGGGTCTCTTCTCTTTCCATTCCACACCCCTTTCCCACCACGTCCCTCCGCCGGTCCTGCGTCTCCCACCATCCCTACTTCCTCTCTCTCTATCCTTTAACCTCCAACTTATCTCTCGGACAAAAAAAAACTTCCTTTATTTTGCTCTTCTCTTTTTCTGTACATTTTTTATTTTATTTCCCTCAGTCGTGCCCTTCTTTTTTTCTCCTCCGTCTCCTTCTCTTCCCCTCTTTCCCACGAGCTTGCCCTAAAGGTGACTGGAAAGGAGCCAAGAGTTTTAAAGTGCCTTTTTCTCAAGTAACATTATTACTTCTAACGGCACCGGTTAAAATTCCTTACCTGGGTACTTCTGTGTCGCGCGAAAAGGGGAGAACGCTGGTATTCGGTGTTATGTATTCATTATGTGTTCTCTTTAAGGAAAACTTTTTGCGTGCTGCTACTGGGGCCTTTTTTTCGACAGTAGGTGTTTCAATTGAGCGCCCAATGACTGGAAGAAAAAAATGTTGGGATGATTGCGGAATAAACTTAAAGCCATTTCACCATGTTTCTTTAATTCCCGAAAGATAATGAAACGAACGTGGTCAGGAGCACTTTGAGCGTAGGAAATTTTAGTTTGTATCTTAAGAAAGATTGCTCGGTGTGAAGATTTTTAGCAAAATATGGCACTTATCTTGTAGCTTAACCATCTATCTTCCTATTGGTTAAAAAGGCATGCTCTGTTCCCATTTATTGTGCATGGAATGGGAGGCCTCTCAAGATACATCCCTTCTAATTCAATCCTATTGCTACTTTCTCATCCGGAGTAGATTTTTATCGTCTTTTGTGTCTATAATATATATTATATGTAATAATAAATAAAATTGAAGCATTTCGTAGTGAGGAAAGTGGATCGGATCGCTGGTGTAAACCGATCTTCGGATTGATGACTACTGATGATTTTGTTGGATTGAAATTGATTGGATGCTATCTCTTCGTTAATTCTTTAGAGCTATATTTGATTAGAGTTCAATTAATTTAGCATATAATTGAATATTTACTCGCTTATAGTTGTAGCTTAAATTAAAATCGGCCGATAGGAAATAATTATCACCGAAGAAAATGTTTACGCCAAAATAGTCAAATTCATCTCAGTGTTTTCATAACGCGTTCATTATTATGCCTGAACTTACTACAATTTGGATCTTGGGGCTCTCATGTAAAGGTCTTTGCTGTTTATATCAATTTTTTTATTAGACCTTAGAAGGGAGAATCAATTGTCGTTCTTTTGCCTCATCATTTGTACGCTTTATTGTAATAGGCAAAGGTTTTACATTGGTTACATTTACAATATTGCTGGGTTAAATAACATTGAAATTCCTTGAAAACGCCATAAAATTTGATTGAATTTCACGTCACTAACCAGGGAAACACCTCTGTTGACGACAAAATCTTGTTATTTGGCGAAAAGTGTCCACTGAGAAAGTAAAAGAAAATATTTCCTTCATGAAGATTAAATTTCAAGAAAAGTACTGTACGAAATTTAAGAGGTTACTGCAATTATATTAAAGGACAGCTTAATGAACAATTATGCTGGGACTCGGGTCATTTTGAGGTGAAAATCTTGAGTTTAAAAAATTGTATCTCTCAAATACATTTGTCTCTAGCCGGCCAGTGAAAAATTTCGCTTACTCAAAGGGACGAGAGTCAATATTTACTCGTACCCAGGATTTTTCTCAGGTTTTTTCTCCATGCGGAGTGAAACTGCCTCGTCGACTGATTGGATATTTAGAGCGTTCCGAACCGTTTTTATTCGAAAACGTATTCAAAACGTGTCGAAGGCAGCTCAGCATTTTCGTCGGCGAGACCGAAGCGAAAAATATAGTTTACAACTTCAAAAAGTGACGTACGTCGACTAACGGAGTGGAACCAAGGTACTCCGTAACGCTGAGTCAACAACGCGTGAAAAAGAGCAATAAGGAGGAAGGGAAAGAAAAGAATTCTAAATGAAAATTGGGAGAAGGAAGTCGCAAGGCTGAAAGGAACAATGGGGGTGAAAAGAAAGATGGCGAAATGACACGAGAAGTTTTAAGGGATTAAAAGGAAAGGGGGAACAGAAGACTCTGAAGCCTGTTGTAAGGAGGGATTGGGGGAACTGAGTAAGGGCTGGTATATAGAGGGAGTAGGGGGGAATGAGTACCAGGAGAATGGCTTCAGAAATGGGTATTATGAGAATGTTCGTCGCAGGGAACTCGCGATTAAGAGCATGAGCGCTTAGCATGAAAAATAGGACCCTAAAATCCATTCCCTTGTCGGAGCTTTTCGAAGCCTAATTTCGCGAGCGGCGCGACGGGAGGAAAGGGCACAAATGCCGGTGGCAAATGTTGTCCGACCCCTTGGAAGGAGAGCGCGGAGACCGACTTCAAAACGTGAAAATTCTCCTCTCGACGGCTGATGAAACGGCCAAGTTTCTGGCTCGATTCATTTGTTTCCCTTAAAAGGTTTTGTGGGTGCGGATGACTGATGGTGGGTGGAAACGCTAAGTGCGCCCCAAGTCGTACATTTCTTTCGCGTGGCGAGCCGTTTTACCAGAGATCCCGTATCGATATGCTCTCAAGCGTAGGACTGTTAATGAGAAATTTTGAAAGGTAGGCTTCGTGAGTAATACGATAGAGATTTCCGTTATCAGATCTATCTTTGGAATAGATTACGCACTTGAGATGAAACCAGGGATTTGGCTCATGAGATGCCACCTGTATTGTGATGAATTGTCTTTGGAAAAATCTCATTGATAGGAATTGAACCACAATCCTTTATACCGCCGGGCTCATGTGCAGGCCTCTACGCATCCCAGGAGTTTTGGCCCTACGCATTGGCTTGACATGACTAAGGACCACAGTATGGTTCTGGAAATCGTTTTTATCCAAAAATTAATTATGTAATTCATATCCGTGATTTCAAACTTGTGAGGACCTTCATGTGCATAAGCATAACCTCTTCAATTTTTTTGAAATCTAAAAATAAGTAGGTACATACAACCTTGAGCGTATAGGAAAAGTAAAATTTTCTAAATCTACAAATTAAACCTGCAAAATAAGTATTTTTCTTTGGATGATGGTACACGTAAATGAGTGAAAAAGGGTACTCGGCTTGTATTATTCCCACGTATTTTGTGTAAGTGTGCCGCGAAATATATTTTGAAAGGCAGTGTGGTGTGATGAAAGCCACGCAGATCCTGTGCTACATGTGGCATCATCAAAAGGATTCTGTGTTCACTCTCTGTTCAATGTCTCCTCAAATGAAATCCATTTACTTCATAGTGGAGTATGAAAGACATCGCTCCAATGGATCGCAACTGAGGCGAACACACCAGGTCAAAGGGTTTCCTTTGCGATTACTTATTCTTCTGCGTTTTATTCACGTTTTCATCTTTCTAGTACGTTTCAAATTCAGTAATTCGTATTATCATTGGATTTCTGTCTACGATCCGAAACAAGGCTTCACTGGGCACGGCGGGCAGATGTTAAACAGAGGCAGAGTCTATTTATCCTCGAACTTGAAATGCGGAGTTGTAGCTATTCTGTTTTACTAAATCAACACAGTTGTTGATGGAGAAGATTTGCGAAGAAGAATATTTTTGAGAGGCGTTCAAAATTAAATTTTATATCTTGCCTTTAGCTTTTCGTCTTAAGTTTTATGTACACTGCTGATATAACAAGCACGAGAGAAGACTTTTGAATTCTGGCTTTTTGCAGGAATATTCTAATGCATAGGAAAATAATTTTGGAGACTCAATACTAGGAGGTTACTTAGTTCATAGCCACCCACGAATAAGATAAATATACAAGGAGCTTACTGGGATGAGACAAGCAGAAATGAGGGGAAGAATTTTGGTTTGGAATAGTGGAAAACCGTACTCATACCTGATTGCTTCACAGAGTGACGAAGTATTACTTAAAGTGTAGCTAAAATGCCAACAACAAGGTAAATAATTCGTAATTACGAGTCAAAAAAGGAGAAAAATAACGAGTAATGAATTCTTATTGATGAAAGTATTAAAGTAATATTTTTCATTATCATGTACGAATTGGGAAAACTCCACTTTCTTTATCAAATGCTTTTCCGCTTATGAAATATTGAAATGCAAATTTTTACATTTAATAGACATTTTGAGGATGATAATAATATGCAAGTTTGTTAATCACTTTGAGCTAGGTTTCGTATGTGGAGGATTCAGTGTTTGAGTGGGCCAAATCTATATTTTGCTATTTATTAGCTAACAGCTCTAAGAAGAATAGCTTTATTTTTAGTGCAAGAGATTGCTGAGCCAAAAGTTCAAATATATGTTCTCTGCATAGAACCAGAGCTACCGATAATATTCTGACCGTCTCTGGCAATACTCGAAATCACTGACAACCGATTCGAGGGTAAGCTACGCACTTAAAATATGTTTACCCCGATAGCTGCTTTGATGGACTAGTTCTATTTATATCCTTAGCTCTCCATGTTTTGGGTTGTTTTTATTCAAATATAGGTTTACAGGCGTTTGAGACGTGGGTGACGGAGAAGGATGGAGAAGGTGAGGTGGATGGAGAGGAAGACGAACGAGGAAGTGCTTGAAATGGTGGGCAAAGAAAAGAAACTTATGAGTGAAATTCGAGATCGGCAGAGTAGGTGGCTGGAGGATGTAATTAGCGGCGAGAGGTTGCTCAAGAATGTGATTGAGGGAAGCATGTTGGGCAAGCGGGGAAGAGAAAGAAGGAGAATAGGTTTCATGGACAGGATGAAGAAGGGCAGATCGTATGCTGAGGCAAAAAAGGCTGTACTGGAGATAGATAGGCCCCGGAAAGTGTAGAAAACCGGAAGATGATTCTCTGACATTCAGAAAAACGTACCTTAACTGGTAGAATACTTCAAAAATGTAGGTTTACGACTTCGAGTAATTTTACTAAACGTCAATGCTTTCCAGAGGATGGAATATAGTCACTTGCTTGTTTCAATAACAACGTCGAATTTTATCTTTATGACGTGCTGACCTCATTTGCAAACGGGATTCTAACCTGTTAATGGCGTAGTTCACGTCAACACGTTTTGTGATGGAATCAAGTGGAAAATCACAACAGAATCCGTCAATTAATATTGAGGAATTTCCTCATCGCCTTGCCCGGTACCGTTATAAATTCACTTCGTTTGATAAGGACTTTATCGCGGGATGGAAGGCGAACGAAAATTTCCAAACCTTTTTTAGTGTTAAGGAAATGCTGGAGTTTTATATAGAGAGGGGAAAAGTGGATAATGGAGGGTTAGGGATCGGCCAGAGCGACGTTCTATTAATTGATTGATTAGAGTCTTTTTCCCGGCGATCGAGGACCATTGAGTCCTTTTCCGCGCATCTGCGGAGACCAATGAACGAGCTCTGAATGGAGCGATCGAGGGAAAAGGCCACCTACTTCAATCGGCGGAATGGAAAAAAAATGAATGAGCCATAGTCGTTTGATTGACAAATGGGATTCGAGGGAGGCACCCAAGGAGGAAAGGACGGGATGAGGACAGTGTGGAGGGGAGGTAGGTACACAAAGAACTACGTGGGAACAATTCTTCTTTCTCCATCTACATTTGAAGCGACCGTCGGAGTGGGAGAAATTTTAGCGGTCGTAAGTAATGAGTTCCCTCTCTAATCCCGATGGTGCGATTTATTCGATACCGCGGTCGAGACGAGAGTCAAGAGCAACGTAGAAGTCAAGAGGGAAAAGCAAAAAAAGAAGTGAATAACGAGAAGTCGAATATTCGGAGGGTTTAAATATTCAGGACATGCCCTTATCGTGTGGCTATTGATTGTGATCCAGATTCGTACCCTTCTGACGTTTATACTGTCATGAATTGAGATTTCATCACGAGATAAATGCCTCTTTTTTTCTTTTATTTCCTTCGCCTTTCAGTTTACCCTTATTAAATTTAGCTGGCGTCCAAGGACAACCAGAATTTTTTGCCAACACAATTGGTTTGACGAACAAATCTTTTGCTGAAGCGTTATGTGTATGCTTTGCTGTTACGTACAGTTTGAACTTCTTACGGCTTTTTACGCCTAACACAAATCAATCATGTGGCAATGAAACCCTATTGTAACTACGTTTATGAAATGACTTATCATCTAAACATTTTTATATTATTATTGTTTCTTAATTTTGCCTTATGTTGGTGCGTAAGTAATCATATTTAACTAGGCACATGGTCTCTTCGAAGAATATAGGTACTTAGTGATCACTGTTGGAAGTAAACATTTGGTGCGTATGCTTTTTGTAAGTCATTATCACAACACACTCTCTTGTTTTCCCATTGCAGGTTTAACCCAAACCTTCTTATTTTCTTTAAGTGTCGTTTTAAGGAAGCATGTGATATTTCTTCTTGTTTTTAAGTGACGTATCTAGACAATTCTAAATAAATATGAGATTGAAATATTATCAAATAGGTGATTCATAATTCCTCATTATACTCCTTTGGTTTGGCTTACCCATGTTAATTAACAATTATAGTTTACTCTTTTAGTTTGTGCATGTGTCACCCGTTTTATCAATTCAACACCAAAATAGGTCCATCAGATTTTTCTGTCTTTGCTGCCTTGAGAATAATATGAGGCAAATGTTATCTTCTAGCGCGCTACTAGATCTTATTCCCATGATGAAAATTGGCGTGTTCCATCGCGTTACCCCTTTCACTCTCCACTGCTAACCCTTAAGTTCATCGCATCGCGTCTGATGAGGTTTAATCGCAAATCGAACTGTCCCTCTGACCCTAAATTAATATATTAATATCTCTATCGCTTTCGAGTCTGATGCAAAGATTTTATTCCATGTTCTTCTTAGTTTCCGACTAGCGTACATATTCCAGTGGACGTTAGTCTTTAGAAAACCACCGGAATATACATTACTTGGCAACACGATGCGTAGGTGTCTCGAGGAAAAAATATCCCGGTGAATGTGGAAAATATATGGTACAAGTCAGTATCACGGGATGAAAGACATTAAACACAAGTAATCGAGAACCTCATCGTTGGGAGAGGTCATAGCTTTCTTTACCCACTGGGGCGCTCTTTCAAGTTTCCAGAAAAAAATTCCGGGTCGACTTTCGTTCGCTTAGGACAGCTTATCAGGGTCAAACGACCGGGAGACAAATTAGGAATCAGATTGCGTGGGTAGAAGGAAAGGGGGAATAAATGCTTTGCCGAGGCAAAGGAAGAGGGTGGAGGGCTCAAAGGTGGACCTGGGAAGGGAGGAGTGAACTTAAACAAGTGGGAGAGGCTCAGCAAGGTCATGAAGAGGGGGGTCTCGGAGGGTTTTGGGGAAGCGAGAGGTTATTCAGGCTGGTGACTATGAAAGTGTGGGTGGGCGCAGGAAAGCACGGAGAATATCATCCGAAGAACGAATCGTGATGGACTAATGTAAAGATGGTGGTTCAGATCTCGGGGGAGGTGAAATGACATGTACTTGTACCTAAATGTACTGGTACATCTAAATCTAATTATTTCCCTGCAAGCCACCACAAGGGTGTTGGCAGGGTTTGACTTATCACCAAGACGAACTACAGTGAAGAAATTAACTTTCACCGACATACACCGCATACATCTACATAAGTACACATACATACATCTATCAGCTTATTGCTTCATTCCTATTTATTTTGGCATATATATTAGGCTAAATGGTTTATTTACAAACTCACTCTTACTTAATTGGAAAATTACTGTCGGACTGACTTTACACTAATGTTTTCATGTACAATTAGACTTGCTCTTGCCCAGGCCATCCGCGGAAATATGGACTGAAGACACCTCGGCCAATCAAAAAATAGAACAAAAAGGAAATGGTTGGTGTGAAAATGAATGGCAACAAAAAGAAACGCATATGCTTTTCTGGTCTTCATTTTTTACGTGAGTGGAATTAAATATTTTAGATAAAAAACCTTCGTTTCGAGATCGGCCAAATATTGAACCATGATGTTCGTTTTCATGAGCCAAATCGACTTGGGACTGACACAGCATAAATGTTTGTAAAACGGGTGAAACGTAACCTCAAAGGATAGGGACCCGAATAGTTGAGATTCTTCTCTTCTCAAGAAATTCTTATCCTACCCTGCGTCGTCTCACTATCCTCAGATCAAATTTAACTACATTGTAAGGTAGAAACAGAATTATACAGCCAATATTCAATCATTTTGACCCACAAAATTATCGCATAATTTTTATAAACTGGTTATACAATATCCTACGTTCCCCTTTTTGTCGGAGCTTCTAAAGGCTGACTCGTGGATCAGAAGGTATTTAAAGTATTCTTCCCAGTTACTTGCCTAGAGGGGCACGAATAATATGTATTGTATGACAGTTGAAAATACCCTCTGTCACACCTATACTCCGTTAATTTCCATGTGTTATATGATCAAAGGTCTCATTAAGGGAATGTCTATCTCCTATTTGACCGAAAACTAGTTGCCGAAGCATCGAGAATTCTAATCCTTCTGATTGCGATGGCTCTGTGAAAGGCTTTCCTCAAATATTGACATGATTAAGGTTTAAGTCTTCGTTCCTATCTGCCGGATTAATCTTAGTAACATGTATTCGGGTCGATACAAGCGGAAAATTGCTATATACGAATCGTCATCAATGAAATATTATAAGCTAGAAAATTATTTTCACTTGCACAATTCTCATCGTTTTGGCTGAATCATATTTCTGCATTTCTTTAAGCTTGCAAAACCCAGGGATTATTCGTCGCACCAAAGCGTTTTTTCGAGAGATTGATAAAACGTGCCCGGTTATGGCGTATTATTCTAGTAGATTGTTTCCAAAATAAATGCGACCGCGAAATGGGGAAAAAAATCGAAGAGTTCCAAATGCATTGTGTGCTCGTTATTCTCAGCGCTCTTGAAGCCACGGTTCAAGCGGGAATAAGAGCGATACTTCGCATTGTTCGCTCATGAGTTAAGGGAAGTACTCTAGGAAGCAATTGGAAAGAAGGCGACGTTGAGCGATGGATGGTTCGCGGTGGAAATAAAAGGAATTGGGAGAGAGGGCTATACAGTCGGATGGAGTGGTCTGGGAATATTGGCGTACGTGCCTTAATGATTTACCGAAAGAATCAAGCGGCAAAGACGTCCGTCCGCCATAAAAAAAGGACGAAGAGCCGGAAGGAGAAATGAAAACGAATGAGGCAAACAGTTTTTTGAACGGAAGCCGAGAAGAAGAGGTTTTGGAAGGCTCAGGGAGACGAAACGGAAGAAACACACGAGATTAAAGATAACTGAGAGAAGTGGGAAGGAAGACTGCTGTGTGAAATAAGCTGCAAATTTAATAAAAGAGAATGATGCTTGTGAAATTCCCATGCACATTTATTAATATCCCCAGCCGCGTCATATGCTTTCTCTATGAATCTGTAATATATGGAAAATTTTATGGAGGAGTTCCTTTTTCCCTTTAACAAGTTTGCTCAAAGTCATTGCTACTTATCTAATGACAGAACAAGGTTGCCTAGCTTTACAATCAGCTAAGCTAATACTCAGTCTAATAAGTATATTCAAACAAACTTACTTCAGTTTAGACCCTGAAGAAGGATGTGTAATTGCAAACTAAAACCAAGTATGTTAGTTTGGAGAATTGTTTCATGATGGTTGCCTGTTGCATTTTAAATTAAATCAGTTATTTGATCGGTAAATTTCATTTATACCCGCTGTTCTCAAAAGGAATGGAGAAATGATATTGGTATATGGGTTAATTAGGGGAAAATTAATTTTTGAAGATACGGAACGCACTCAGAATCTAATGGGAAATCGAGGTGGCTGGATTTAGGTCACGGCAGAGGAACTATATAGATTGCACGCAGACGTGGTGTAATTAACTTCCAGGAAAAAAGTGTTTGGTCAAAAGGGTGATTCAAGTGGACGTTGAGGCTGAATTCCCACGAATACGTACCCGTGATCGTTAATTTCAGCTTCCCCTCTGATGTGGTCGCAGTTTAGATAGCATTGGTTATTATTTACGGAAGAGTAATACTATCATCTCGACGGTTGCTTCTCCTCTACGCGAAACATTTACATCCGCAAAGATTTGAGGCAACCTATCAAATGCTAGTGTAGCGAAAAACTTTTAATAGCATGCGTATGAGAGTAACGTATTGTGGCAAAAATTCATTTTACAGAGACGCCACAATATTGGAGTCTATATAAAAAGGTATCAACAGCCGAATTCTCAAAAAGAAAGAAATCATTTATATAACAAAAGTTAATTGCAGTTGAATTTTGCATTGGCGTATCAGTTCATGTAGGACCCTGCAAGCGATAATTTGTCCCAAAACACGACGTCTACTCATTACATGGCTACGCAATGATTGGAGAATTATTTTTTCTAAATCTGTCCGTGAACTTTCATAGGTTAAAGATATCTTTACTTGTTATACAGAGTTTAAGCTTGGAAAGTTATTCATGGAAAGCTCACCCAAGTTTTAAAAAATTATAAAGCTAAATTAATTCCATTCCCCCATTACAGCGAGATGGGCTTCTTATTCCAGTAGTTAAAAGACGGTCAAGTTTCATTTCCTCCTCTCAGAGCTAAATCGTGCTTGTTTTGAGGTGTGTCGGGATCCAAGGTTAGCCATCCATTTAGTGCAAAATCCGAGACGAAATATTTTTTTGATAAATTAATCGACGGGAAGGGTCGGGGCCGGAGCTTCATCCGAGGCAATTGAGTTGATTCGGCTGTTTTGAAGTTGGAGAGGAGTTTCCGAGGTAAGAGGAGAGTAGTGGAAAGCCCCTGCGCGTGGGGCTGGCTGGCGGGGAATCAACGGAGGAAGCTCATAATTAGAAACAGAGTGGAGACAAGAGTGGAGGAAATTATGTGGAGGGAGGAGTTGAACTCGGAGAACGGATGAGGGAGGGGCAGGATGGAAGGCTCGGAGGGGAATTTCAGAGGTTAGAGGTCGCCTTGTAACGTGAGGAGAGGTTAGAGTAAAACGGGGGATGAGTAAAAGGCGGGTTGGTTAGATAAGGATTGACTGATGCGGGAAGGAGTGACGGGTCAGGAGCAACGACGGCATTACTGAAGTGTGTTATTTATTCATTTTTTGTTGATCCGTCAAAAGTTATTGCCCTCCCTGACATCGTAACATACTAACTTGAGCCGAGTTTTAGGTTCCTTGATCTTATACACGAAAAATAGTAATACATTTTGTGCAAATTTGTCTCGAAATCGACTCTGGCGACTTCACGAGTTAATGGCGGGAGAAATTAGCTAGACTAGCTCTGATATTCCGAAATAAATCCCGAAATAAAAAATCCCGAAAAACAAGGGGCAGAATTTGAGTCCAGATAATATCTTCTTGCCCATTGATGAATAACACTGAAATCAATGTGAACTTCAAGTTAAATGATTTTACGGTACTACTGTATAATATAATAAAACACTAGGCGTCCATAAGATCCCCTACCATAGAGGTTTCAATAAAATGTTATGAGTATTCTATACATTTTCAAAAAAGGCGCATTTAATTGTATTGTGTAATTCTTAATCCCTGTTGTAGTGAACTTTTTGGAAAGCCTGTTCAGTTAACACCATGAGATATGGGCTTAAATCCGTGATATTAATTGCAATTTCTGTTTATAGCGTTGAATTTTGGCTTAATATTCGTTCATGAATGAACAAAATTATGATCAAACTCAGCATTTTGGCTCGATATCTCGATAAGTTCCATGAGTATTATCGTTGCAGTTCATTTAATTACAGAAAAGAATGAAACACATTACTACCAGAGAAGTGAGTTAATTATTGACCGTCGACATCACCCAACGACGTCCCCAAATTTAATATTCTCAGCTCATATAATTTCTTCATGAGTTTAAAAGAATATCAATAATTTTTTCGAAGATTGGCCTCCATGCATTAGATAATGTTAATTCTTACAGTTTTATAATCTGAAAAAGTTTCGATCTTATCGATTTTATTACTATTCAGGGTATGTACCTTTAATTGACATTAAACCCTAACGACGGCACTGCTGTATAGTATTATTCCTATGTACCAAAAGTAACCTTTCTCCATTAAATGGAATTTAAAACGATTGAGAAATACTGAAGTAGCTAGTTACTTAACCCGACAGTGAAATAGATGATAACGCATCAAATTAAATATCTCAGCATTGCTCTTGAGCTTCAGGATTGTCGATTTTTGTGTAAAATATTTACAGGACATATTATGGACCTAATTTTCGATACACACCCATAAATAACCAATGATTACTGTGAAACGCAATAATCGATAGATACACTTGAATCTAAGCTTATAAATTGAAACTGCTCATGGTCAAAAGCTTCCCACCACAATATGGTAGCTCACATTAACTCGAAAATCATGTACGCCTTGAGATTCTGTGCCACCACCCTTGGAGGAAGGAAGAGGAGGATTCAGACTGGCTGGGTAGTGTGGCGGGTGGTGCGGAAGGGTGAGAACCCCAGGAGAGGCGGGACGTGGTGGAGGAGAGTAATGGGCTGATGAGAAGGACTGGCATTGGGGGGGGAGAGGGGAGGAAGTGGAGGATGTTCGTGATTTGATGGCGGACCCAAAGAGGGCGGACCCCGAGTGACAATCCTGGGAAGAGGGAGCGAGCCTTGAGCGAGGGTTGAGGAAGTGGGAAAGGGAGCGGTGAAGTCGTCGGGAAAGGGGTGAAAGTCGCAACCGGGGGACCGTAATTCTACACATGTTATTCCATGCGAGCCAATGCATGGGTAGGGAGTGTTAGCACACCAGCCAAGAGAAAAGCTGAGTTGTTGGGAAAACGATTTGAAAGATGGTAGAGATGAATATTGAATTCCATTTTGACCAAGTCTCTTCAGTGTCTCGCTCTGTTTTTCTTGTAATCACCGATGATAAGTGGGATGATGTATTTTTTTCGTATTAGTTCGCCAGTGGGTACATCTGCCTTACTTTTCGCCTTTGTGAGCTCCAGAAGAGTTAAGTAGAGTCAAAATAATTAAACTCCTTTGTATATAAAACCTTTGTATAGCGCGTAATTTAAATTAAACAATTAAGCTTTACCTAGGTTTTAGCCTCCGAGTCTCTAGCGGTCTCTAGCCTTGTTAAATAATCAGTTGTACAACTCTCTCTGTTTGCGTACTGCAGTTTTTATCGGAACATGCAATTTTTCTTAGGGATTCATTTAATCCGTGTGCTAAATACTTTCAAGTTGAATTCCGAACGCTCGATGCGCAATCGATAATTGGCCTCAATAAAGCGGAGTAACATTGCTCTTCCACTTTTCCATCCCTGGACCTGGTACCCCTGGATTCCCTAAGGTAATGGTGCGGGGGAAGAATACTAAGTTGGGTCTTTTCCCCAAAGCATTTGGAGGGAGAAGATCTGTCTTTCGAGCTGCCTTGGGAATAAAGTGCGTGAGTTTTGTAATCAGGCGTAACAGGATGGGGCGATTGGGAATGGTTTTGAAACCACCGTACAAGGGTGGGTTTTGGTGACATGGGATGCGGCGGATACAACGCAATCCCATGGCGTGAGAATTGAATCTTGGGCATGAAATTTCTGGGGAATCGAAAGGTAAGGTGCTGCAAATAGCTTCGTGGAGTATGGCGACGCCATGTTGAGTACTTTCCGCATTCAAGGTCTCGGTGCTGCTTCGTAAATGAAAAACCGATGCGCGATTGCACTCATAAGCCTCTCATGATCATTAAATATCCTACCACCTGATTCGTAGCCCGTTGGACTCTCTCTCCCTCAACTTCACGTTATATGGGTCAGCTATTTACTTTCCTCCTCATGCCTAGCTTTCCTACCACATGAAAGGAAATATAAATGCTCATCACAACTAATACATGTAAATGTTTATATGGTCACAACTAGTACATGTTTATTATGTCGTGTATTTAAATATAGTGATTACAAAACACATGTAACTTAAGTGGCGTTAAATTCACAATTACGAAAAAATGGCTTTTCATGGTACCGTAAATCCCAAGCTGTTTCTCGTGGGGCGGAAGAAAGCTGTGATAGGGCATGTGAGGACCTTGTAAACAAAGAGGCGTTCGTGATTGAGTTGTTCAAGGAGAGTTGTAGATTTGGGAATATCTGTAAATATAATTTTACTTATTATCATTTATTCACTCATTTATAAATGTAAAATATAACTGAATTAATATTTTCATCATAAGTACCTTACCAGTGGACTTACAGGGTTTTGAAGAATTTTTTCCATAATTATTACCGCCTTAAGGTTGTTGTATACATTCTATTCGCAAACCATTCTCTTCATAAGTACTTATTTCTTTATAAGATGTTCATTTATTCTACTCCAATTCATGCAATATTAATTTCCTATTTACTTCTCATCTCTTTTTCTATAATTTTCCCCTCTTCATTACTCTCATTATGCTTTAACATGCTGTTGCACATAATTATATAAATCGTATCAGAATTTGGTGTAAGTTGTCGATATTCATGTTGAATAAAGAGAGTAATCTGCTACAAATTTATTCAAATGGCACGAAGCGTTTCGTTACTCTGTTGCATAGTCGTGTACATGCGTTATATCTCAGTATAACCGTCATTTGTTTCCATGAGTGCTTCCCCTTTATACTTTCTCCATCACCTTTCAATGCCCCAATGCCACTGCTTTTGTTAAAAATCAATTGTGGTGATAGCTTTGAAGTTGTGTCGGAAATTTTTTCTTTCGATAAATTTTCATTTTTAATTTTCTCGTATTTGGTTTAGGGTCAATTGCTGCACGTTGTAGATGTGCGACGTCAATAATGACCTTGACATTCTTTCATCTACAGACACACTACTTCATGCATTTACTTTTCAATGTCCGAAGCTGTGAGGGACGTGAATAAATTAGAATAAAATAGCGTGCCTCTACTTTATTGCTTCTACTGTTTTCACTACTTTTTTAAGTTTTAAATAATATTTTTTGAGATTATATCAATAATAAAAAATTATTAAAAAGGTAATATCATATTTAGAAAGCTGTATTATTTCTCAATTTTAAATTCCAAAAAAACTTTTAATGGCCTTGTCCTCAATCTCTTCATAAGCTCGTGATTTTTTACTAAAAACGATTACATAAAAACGATTGAACTCAGGTTTTATCAATAAACTGGCTTAAATTTGTTGATACTTCACAATATATTCGGTACTTATATCCTCGCCAAAACTAATTATCCACCTCTATGCGCTGTGCATTCAAGCTTCAACTTGAGTTTCGCGCATACGCTTGCTATGTTACCGGGCACATTGGAAAGGTTTAGGGGAGGAGGGAGTAGATGGGGAAAATTCGGGGCAATGTGGGAAGGGTGAAAGGACAAACGTTGACTGTGGATTATAGGCCGGGAAGGATATCCACCGAATCAGATTAGTTTGGGAGTCGGGTCTACTTAGCGACATATTTGGTATTAGCACGGCGATTAAGGCGCACGTAACGGTGTGCCATGAATAATAAATTGGGCGGAGCAGAGGAAAGGACGCGTAGACCCAAAGGCGGAAAGTTTGTTCAAAAAAGTTGACAGAGCCTGGTGCCTTTTTGCTGCTGGTTAATGCTTTGGGTACGTCATCCTAATGAAATTTCAATTTCCGTCAGACTGCCAGACATTAAAAGGATGCTTTATTCGAATATAGGTGCAGGTTTAATGCGTGGCATATCAGAGCTCTATAAACTCTGCTAGGTGGCTGTCTCAGTTTCTCGTTTATCTCGCTGATGTATCAATTAAGTCGTGTTTTGTAGTTTTTATCCCCGTATAATGAAGATGAATCACGAAATCGTTTACCGATTTATCGGAAATTGGGTCTCCAAGTTGGTTTTTAATTGGGATATTTCGTCGCGCAGCTCTTTGAGCTTTTTATATTGGAAATCTTGTTGCAAGGTTGATCATAAAACAACCACCTGCGAGTATTTATTGTGAAAATAGGACGTTAACATGTCCTTGATTTTTGTGCTATAAAAAAGAAATATAGGTGTCTATAGAATTTATAATTCTGTATACTTACTCATGGTGGTATTGTTCGTGGTTATTGTTAATTCATTCAACTGAATTTAAAAATCACCAGTTTTAAAGTTCAGACTAGCTGTTTTGGTTGTGTTGTTTTCCTTAAATCTTTTGCTTTTTTAATTGGAGGACTGGGTTAGCTATTAATCTCTCAGCGAGGTCAGTATACATAATGCTAGTCCGCTAGCAACTCCTTCATTCCATATTGTTTCAATGTTGATACGGTGAGGATACAGATTACAGTTCCCCCGTCAGAGTTAATTCGGACGGTATTAAGTCGCATCTGGGAAGTTCACGGTAACTGGGGCATTACACAAATCTTTGCGTAAGCACTCTGGCTTAGGCAGATACAGTGAAAACATTTTTTCCCTCTCTTTCTCTCTAAAAACCATGAAGATTTTCTCATAAATAACCATCCGCGTCCCCTCCCACCCCCACCCAACCGGTAAAAATCTTTCCCTCCTTCAAAAATTCCTAAATCCCTGTATCCCCGGGATTCCGCTGTCTGTCTCAACGTTTTGATGTGGTGAGGGGCAAAAGGAAACTCTCAGCAGCCTTTATAACGCGAGCGTTTCAGTACCCCTCCCTCTCCCCTCTACATCTGTTTCATATTTTTTCTTTCTTCATCCTTCTTTATTCCCTCTCCTCAACCCCCCTTACCCAGCACTGTGACCTGAATACTTTGGAACGAGATTCCAAAATCCATGTGTGCTGGAGCTATCTAGCTAAATCCATCCGGGCAGAAAGCATCACTACTTCGCCTCGGCATCGCGAATTGCAGAGGCGGTTTCTCTTCCGGAATATGGAACTCATACTCCGTGGCATGTGGCATTGGAAAAAAGTGGAATTTTCTCCGCTACAACCAACCAACCCCGCCCCCACCTTCATCCAGCGTTTTCGCCCGAGTCCTTTCGTCCTCCGTCTTCGGGATTTTCGCCGCGGTCTCAGCGTCGTACGGGAGGGGTTAAGGGTGCGTCTCGCCCGGATGGGTCGCTCGCTGCTGGCGGCGGAGACGGCAGGCTAATCTTCAGAGTATACGGGATGGCAAGGAAGCACTCGTGGGACGCTCTGATCATCTTATTCTTCCCCTTTGTCCCGACTCCTGAGGAATCGTTTTATTTTGTTATTTTTTTCTTCCTGCTTCTCACTGTGTCCTCGACCCGATGCAACCCTGAGGGAGTTTCTGCAACGTAGCGGGAAGGTTGGCGGAAGAATATCAACTGTCACAACCGATTAGATTTCCATCCGGGCCGAGAGAGTCCCCCGCGTCCTACTGAATCTAAGTTTTGCCATCCCTATCCCCAAAACCTCCATCTCTTCACAGGCCATTCTTTCATTCTTACCTTCTGCTTTTTTCAAAGTTTTTTTTTCCTTTCGATCAAATAACCGTCAAACTCCACCTTCAGGATATTCGAAGGAAATAGAGAATTTTCCTTCCTGAAAAAGGGGTGAAGGTGTACAGGCCCTTAGACTTTTTCCCTGACGCGAACTCGACCGAGGATATTTTCCATACTGAGTAAAAATGAAAAAAAATCAGGAATTTATGATCCTGATGAAAAGAGAGAGAAAATGATTACAGTAAAATTTTAGTGAATAATTGAAGTAGCTAGTTTTTTGTGTATTTATGGCTGCAAAATCCCCTTTTGATCACTATGCTACAGTTACTTAAGCTTCTTATGTCCAGATATTGATATACCTACCCTGATAAAAGCCGATAATATTATTTCAAAACAAATAAAAATCTGTATTTTTTCCAATTATGTGCATTTACTTGCACGCAGCAGTATGCTTATAAAAATGATCTAAGCCTCTTCCATGTTTCAACTAGAGAAAATGATGTTGAATTTAGTCCACGGGGTACATCTTTCCCCCCTCGTTGCCGCAAATACACTCAATCTTAGTAGTTTATCGCAGTTGATAGCATTCACTGTAATTCATTACATTTCCTCGACCTCCGCAGAACAGAAACGCATTCATCTCGGAAGTAAAAAAAAGCGGGGTCTCATTTTGAGGCCAAACCAAATCCCAGCCTCGTCATTGACGGCAGAGCGCGACTCCAGGAAACGGAAAAGAATTTCAATTGAGCAATTAGCCGTGACTCTTCATCGCGCGTGATATTTAAGCGGTAAGTTGTCCCTAGCTTGGTGCTCCTCTCCGTATGTAATGTAGAGTGTGAAGGGGGGCGGAGGAGGAGGTAGGGGGGCTGGGGAATTCGCACATGACCCATCTACGTGCCGACTACATTTCGTCGGAGTGACGATTCGCAAGCGCAGCGACAATAACGTCTGTGCAAGCATCGCCATCCGCCATGTTTCCGCTCTCTGCTCCTTCCTCACCCTCTGCCACTAACCCTTCCCCCTCTCGCAGTCCCTCCCTTCATCACCCCACCCTTTAACTCTTCTCTCTCTCTTCATCTCCCTCATCTCTTCTCCATTCCCACAGTGCCATTCATCCCTTTCACCCTTTCCCTTGGCTTCCCTTTTCATGTCACCGGAGCCAACCCTTTCTCCCCTTCCCCTCGCACCCCACGCCTTCCCCAAGGGTCTCTCACATGCACGCGGCGCAGTGGTGGTGCTCCCGACGCTTGTACATATTTCCAAAACTCCATGAAACTCGTGAGAAACTTTGCAGTGTGTGCCACCGAGGCCACCCAGCAAAACTTAAAAGTAGCTTCTCCCTTCTCCAACTGCGGGGTTGGTGTGTGCGTTTTTTTACTTTATTTTTTTATTCTCCAACGTTTCGTATTCGCAGGGCGAGATGGCGAGGAAAGAGTCGGAAAGGGGAGAGGGGGATGGAGATGTTGGAAGCGCGCGGAGAGGAAGATGGAAACGATGGGATAAATACGTCGTGAAGCCCCCGGTACAGCTGGGGGATTTTGCAGCCGTGAGTGAGGAGGTTGTATAAAGAATGCCTTTCGCGACTCGCGTTTTTTGACGGCGCGGGAAAAGTTTTTTTGTGAATTACGCTGTTAGCTCCAATGAACTATAAAAAAGGGAACGGTAGTGTGATTTTTAATTTTTCCGGCCTATCAAATGGTGGTGCAGTGAAAGCTAGATGTGACGCAACGGTGGCTACATTTTAGCCACGCAGTAATTTCCCCAGAGTGACTGCTTAGTATGAATAGCGTGCTTGTTAATGACCTTAGCGTGGTCTTAATTCATCACAAATGGCACTTCGCCCGTGAGAGGCTCCCACACGGATAAATGGTGGGCGATTGACTCAGATTTGAAAATGATTTTAAGCTTGTATTAGATTTGGAAACTCTTTTCATTGATGCATACTTCACATTCTCTCGTACAATGTATGCGTCGCCATCCACGATATACTTAATTATGCAGTTACCGACCCTGTTGTCTAGGGTACTGACTCTTTATTACCATATTTATTGTATCAAACCATATGATGCAGGCATATTTTTAGGTAAACATTGTGGAAAAAGGTATATTATGGTGAGTTATCGGCCATTCGTGGATAGACTTAATGTGACGAGATCTGGGAATGAAATTGAGGCGCGATTCGTTTGATTGTTTTGAGGAGACTAAATAATATATAAAAAAGACATTACCCCTGTATTGCTTCCCTTCCTGGAGCATTTGAAACCAATTCTTTATGACCTGCTCATTTCTAACAAAATTTCCTCTACTTTCATCATAGTATTCATCAAGTACCCCGTTGCTAACCTTCACCGAACGTAATTCCCCACATAATTGTTTACTATAGGACAGCTAAACACTATTTGCATTAGCTGTAGAGGGGAAGTGAACATCTCCCACAATGAAATGCCTCTTAATTTTACCCACCCTCTTTAGCCAGTACTATTGTATTATATTAAACCATCCTTTTGTTATTTTACGTTTCCTCAGCACGCATTCGTTTCCTCATCCTAATGGCAATCACGCAACGGTTTATACTGTTGAGTAATTATATTCGTACTTGAAATCTAGTGCTTTTGGTAAAGAGTTGTTGAAGGTATCGGCGATGATGGTTTATTTTGCTGTTCAAATGGTGAGAGAAGGATGACGGGTGAATAGGCGAGGTGATAGATCATGGATTAGACTTGTTGACTGAGAGAACTTCCTAACAATTTCTAGGAATCCGGATGCATTGCCTTGTAGTAGCAGAGACGGTTCAGCTCAGTCAATGATAGTTGCCGCCATATTTTCAAGGCAGCCTTCTGCCCGTTAGAGAGCTGAATTCTGTGGCTTCTCTGACGCATTACTTGTAGAGAAGGGTAACGCAGACCCTGAGTTTCCCACCTCTTTTGCCTCATTCCCTGAATCATTCTGCCTGTACTGACCTAATTACTTCTTCTACTTACATCTAATAAGTGGCTACGACCATTGCTGCTCTCTCGCGATTAAGGCGCCTTGCAATGAGAGCAGCGTCCTTGGTCTCCTTCTCCCGGTCGAGAATCCTACTGCGGAGCGAGCAGTCGTCAGACCTCTCTTTCAAATTGGATGCGGCTGCAGATCAAGATGGACAAGCGAGGCTCGCTGGAAAGGAGTCAAGCTAACAGCCTTCTTTCTACACCACATTGTCATCTCCACACCGTGTCTCGGACGACAACGAGTCAGGGGATGAGGGGCTCGGTCGGCCGGTGGCTACCATTGCGCTGACGAGGAGGGAGGAGTATGCAAATCGTATCTGGAAGATGGTGAAGGAGCCTGGACGTGTAGGATGGGATAAGGGTATGGGAGGGGGGAGTGAGTGGTGGAGGCAGGGTCGTTAAAGGAAACGAGAGACGGGCTTACATTAAGGGTTTTTGGAAGGAGGGGGGAGGGTAGGACGGGGGAAAGCGTCGACGATGATGAGGGGCGAGGAGTTTTGGGGAGACATTAATGCCGGCCGAATGATAGCGCGGAATGAGGAACCCCTTTTCGTGGCCCCAAAGAGAAGAGGTGGAAGCCGACCTCCCCCACCCCACTCTCACCAGCACTCTTGGTTAGTTCAGCTCAGCAAGGCAAGGATGGGGAGGGGGGGGGCAGCCAGCTTGAAGGAGTAATAAGTGGAACGAATTATGGGAAAAGGTTTGAGACCGGGGGGGGGGGTTGGGATGGGGGGGGGGAGTAAAAGCTTTATCCCCACCCATCTCTGACAATCTTTCCTCCCTATCTCCAGTAGAACTTAGCTGTACTTCCTAGCTCGTCATTTCCCTCCAAACTCCCCGCACTGCTTACCCCTTTAATGAGGGTAAATTGCGGAATTGCCCTCTTCCTTCCTTCCCCGTGTTACACCGTGCTTCTTTTCCAAAATGGACGCACCCATGTCTCCTCCCGCGTCCATCTCCTAGCCTCCCCCCCGCGGATGTGAACTTTTCGCCCATATGCGTCCCCAAGGAAAGCCGTGTCGGGTGGAAAAGCTTTCCCTCCACCCTAAAGTCTCCTCTTGGCCTTACCCTTCCTCTCAAGGTGGTCGCAGCTTTTGTTTTCTGAAAACAGTTTTACGAGAAAGTTTCCTTTGGCCTTCTAATTACTTTCATGTGTGCAAAAAAGTGAAAAAATTACATTTACGTTTTTCGACAATTCAGTGCTATTTTAACTCAAAGCCTTATGGTTCCTGAGGTACATATTGTAGTGATTCGAATACATTTGTACACATTTAAAACACGAGCCTGCAAATGAGGAGGTACTTTGTTAACACGTATATTTGGAGGATCCTTTCATATGGCAGTGAAGTCTAGACAAAAGCCACCGTTGAGAAAAGAAATTGGAGACAATGTACTTTGAGTTCCAGAGAAAAGAAGTGAAATAAAAACTCAAGTAAAAAGAGAAATACTTTGTAGACACTTTTTACGACAAAAGTAATTATTCAAAACTTAAATGGAAAGAAAATTATTTGAGAATAACAGAGAAAGACGAATAATTGAATATATCAGAAAAATCTTGGAGGACGTCAAAGTGAAAAATTATGTAGGAATTGAGAGGTTGGCCGGAAATGGAGTGACCGTCCCGCCCAGGAGAACAGCCGCAAAACAACCTTCGGATTGGTGACTGTTGGGAATCATCTGAAGATTTTCTTTCACAAATGAAACAATAAATCGCATGTAACTATAAAGGTTGCTAGCAAATATTTAGGTACCACGCCGAGTCAGAATAATCCAAATCACATATTAAAATATAACTGTCGTCTACATTTCGAATACCGTCGGAGAACTTGAGTCATTTCATGCAATAACTGAGGAAAAATGTTTATGAATGCTTGGGTCACTTTCATTTCTGCACATTAAGTGAGGAACAACCCATGATCAGATGTATGTATGTATGAAATTAAGTCCAGGAATCTTTTTTCGTCTTACTTAAAAATTATTTAACTGTGTACTCAATGATCCACAATTACCGCTCCCTCCAGCTTAACTCTTCCAACCGCTCCTACCCACAAATAACCTCCTCCCGCACTCGATCCACTTGATGCTATAAACCCCTCTCTCTTCCTGGTCCTCTTGTTCTAATCCATAGAACGGTGAACCTCCTCACGGGTCGGGCCCGTTAAACTAGTCGGTAGGCGACGTTCTCCCGCCCTCCCCCTCGGGCACGCCTATTTGTTATTAGAAGCCCCTTGGTCGGCGTAAAGGGGGTGAAAGGAGATATAGAGATGGAGAGGCCGGGGAAATGGGAGCAGATGCCTGGCAGCCGGTGGAGGTGGGCTTTGGGTTCAAGGTGCCCCAAGAAGGCCCTTTCTCACGTGGGAGGGAAGAGGAAAAGGGGTCAAACACTATGTTGGGTTCGTGATGGGCTTGACCATTCGAAAACTTCGTTTCGTAAGCCGTTGGTCCTTTCGCTTCTCCCCTTCTCTCCCAATATCTTCGCCATCTTTTGCTCTGTAATTCTCTCCCGCCCATATCTCTCACGTAGCACTAATATTTGTCGAAGGAAGGACGGTTTACATAAGAAAGATCGTATTTCAGTGATAAATTGATCTATGGCACTTCCCTGGAAGATCAGTTAAAAAATGACACTTACGGCGATCATTAAAGTAGAATATCAGGTGGGTTCAATTTACTAGTTCTGTAGAAATCGTTTTGATGATATGTTTCTCCGTTTTCACCACAAATATCCACGTTAATCCGTTATGTGCCTTCTATTTCCTTTCTGAACTTTTTTCTTCGCAACTCTAAGTAATTATATCATTGAAAAGAGTGCTATCCACTGCACGACAAACTCATTGATACACACGAATAAGGCTAACACTCTGTTTATACGTGTTCCAGGTTTCGCATAAATTTAAATGAAAATTTGGGGGGTTTCTCACCCCAAATATAGACTTTTGAGGACAAAATAAAAGATAATTGTATAAATATAAGAGCGTAAAGTATCAAAAGTAGCTATTGATACGTTTTTTGCTGTCATTTTCTTGGCTTGGTACCATTAATCCTTTTGCGTGTTACTTTGTGGCACGGATGTAAGTGATTGCTGATCGCTAGGTTAGGCTGATAACTAGTTAATCTTCCACAAACAAGAATATGTGGTGTGAGCCTAGTTCCCCTTGACTACGCCTATAATGTGTACTTGCGTTTTCCTTCTACAAATAGTGCTTTCCTAGGAATATTAAGTTAAGTTTAAGAAAATTACGCGGATTTTGTTGTGTAAAAAAGTGTTCTAAAACCTATATTTTACTCGAATATTATGCCCTTGGTCGTTGGTCTTACGCGCTTGGCACCGAATTATTACGCCGTCATTCTATTGCTACCAACGACTGTCAAATTTTCCGGGAGCCCTAATAATAAAGAGAGATGTATAATTGAATTGCCTCACCTGTTATTTAAATTGAGTGACGTCCGTTTTCTTCTGTTTTCATGAGGAAGAAGTCGAATCTCCGTGAAAATATAAAAAAAAATATATATTGATATTCCATGCGATGTTTTCCTCAGTTTATGCCCGAAGGCCATTGGAGCTTTTTTATGCGTATTACGTGGGCTTACCCTTCTTTGTAAATCTCACCTGGGTTTGACAGCGGAGCGATTAATTAATTATCGTGAAAATTCTTCTCCATGATTTTTAATTACAAGCCCTCTTTCTTGAGCCGTCGACGTGGAAATAATTAGAACCGTTTGCTTTTCGGTAGTATTTTCCGGTACGCGCAAGTATTTTGACGCGCTGCCTTTCGCCTGTCTTTTCTTCCACTCCCGCTGGTTTTTCTTTTACCCTTCAACCAAAAGCGTGGCTCTCCTCTTCCCCGCTCAAATCGCTTTTTTTCGCTCAGTCCCGATCGTTCTTCTTCCAAAGCTTTTAATTTCCTTCATCCTACGCCCCGGAACTCTCTTTTTCTCTCCCTCTCCATCCCATTCGCTCGAGTCGTCCACACCCACAACGGCCGCAATATAATCCTGGTCGATCCGCCTACGCCCAATGAATCGCTTTCGAAGTGACTCTCGCGTCTTCTTTGTTTTGTGCTTGTGCGCGCACCGATGAGCCACGTGTGTTTGCGTGTGGGTTATATATCCCGCCGCGAGCAAATGGGTGTTACATTAATAATGCCGGTCCGGTTTTCTCCTTTCTCGTATTTTATTGTTGTTTCCGTTGTTTCTTTTTTTTTTGTACAAGGGCGGGGTGCTCCCTTCTTTTTCGTGAAGTCGTGATGGGCGCGGAAGGAATTGAGATATGTGTGTGCATACGCGCGCTCACTCTGGCGGAACAAATCCGAAGGACGAATCCGCGTTTCAGATCGGACTGGGAGAGGGCAGAATTGCTCCGCTGCACGTAGGTAGGCATTTAGAAAAAAAAGAGGATACACCATTCCGTCTCCAGGACGCTCCATCCCATCCTCCCTCCCCTTGAAATGCGTGAAAGGGAGAATTATCATTAATTCCACGCCTATCGTCGGCCTCTCACCAGGTGTTCGCCGGTCGTTAGATTCGGGCATCACATGCCATGGATTGAAGTCTCGATTCAGCTGAAGGCGGAATTGCGTAAAAGAGTCATTCCGTAGTCTATAATTGTCAAGCAAGTTGCGTGCGGTTAAAGAAATCCCATAATGGTTGGAGTAGTGGAAAGAGATTCCCCTCAGTTTTGGTATCCTTTTGGCATACCTTTTAATCGTAAAAGGTACATGAAAGATATGGTGTTCTCGAATATATTTTTCCCGTTGATTAAATCAGTGTAAATATCCTCTTTTCCATTGATTTATTATATACTGTTGTATTTCGTTGCATGTTTATGATATACAATTATCCACCAAATATTACGCTTAAAGTTGAAATGCTAGACAGTATTTTTACTAAATATTGAACAAAATATATGTTAACTGGCCTCTTTCTACACTGTATGCGACCAAATCAAATAAAATTAAAAATGGTGTGCAACAAGTAATATTCTTTAATATATAGATAAATGGTAGATGGAATATTATTTTATGTTTCAGCGTAGATGATGTACTATTCCGTTTTTTATGATGGACAGCATATTATGTGTTTAATGATAGCTGGCATATTATGCCACACTGACGGAAGAAACGTGTTTAACAATGTTTTGATGGCAGTTAAAATAGAGAAGAACGTAAATACGGATATCAACAAATACCTCTCATGCTGAACTTAAACTAAACAGAGTAGTCCAAGCCATTATTTTCGAGTTTATAATGTCGGCACAAACACGTTGTCATCATATCTGATTACCGTTTGTAATTTTGTTCAATGACTTTCCCCTACTGTTATCAAATCCTGGGAACTGATTGGAGAATCCAGCAGAAATTATCCTGAGGAAAAATTTAAAAATTACTCATCTGTGGAGTGTGCGTGCAAATGTTGGCACTGTAAGTCCAGTAGGTCCACTTATAGTTCCACTTGGCGCCGCTCGCTGCTTTTCGTTATTATGATGGACTACAGATATTACATTTCAACCCGAGCTATTAAAACCCGTCGTGTACCTTCCCGTCGTGGTGTGTTCGGTCTAAACTTCCGTGTCGGAAGGACTGGATGTTCCCTTGGATGTAACCAGTCCAACAGGCGGTGAAGAGGATTTTTACGAGCGGGACCTAAAGGGAAAAGGACACACGGAGGAGGAGAAATGCCGCATCTAAATTTCGCCGCGCTGAGAGAAAAGTGGGTTTTTGTGGGCATAATTCGACCACAATCCGGGGAAAGGGCGGAGAGCCAGGGCCGAAGTGGGAGTGGGATTCTCCGGACGCGGCAGCGGTTTGGGGAAATCGGGAGCCTCTGGATTGTGGAAGGAAAAGGGGCTTGCGTGTTAGTGTGAGGGTAGGTGGGAGGGGGAGTATTAGGGTAGGACCCCAATGAATATTCAATGTTTTAAGCAGTTTGGTTTGGCTACTTGAGGCAGTTTTCGACGCCGCTGACTCTTAAGTCCGCTCATTCCTAGACAAATTTGCAGCTCCTCTTCGAATTGCACTTCTTTTGCCTCTTGGGTCCTCGTTGGCGAGGTTTGCAAATATTTTACCTCAAAAGGACATATGAGGAACTAAGTGTTTCGGAGACGTTTCGTGCTCTCCTAGTACTAGTTTACCTTGCTGACTTATGACTAATGCACTCTATTCTCAAAATTTGGTTGGTGGACGGTTTTTTCTTGGGTTCCTCAACATTCATACGCACGTCATATGTGCTAATCTCCTTGGAATACTGATGTTAACTGTGTTAATCTTTCACTAACAATTTTTAGTCTTTACAATTATATATAAGACTTTTTTCCTAAGATATTTATCACCCGCAAATATACCTTTACGTTAATAAAAGTGTAATCGTGAGGAATCCACCTTCAAAAACATTTGAGGAGAATGTGATCACTAGATTGAATATAGGATGTATTGCACTCAGCAAAGCCACTGCAACAATGTAGCTGGGTTACTCAATTGCAAGGATGCTGCATACCGACATTGCATTCTCATGCTTAAAGTCATACAAACGTGTCACTTGCTCGCCTGCAATTGCAAAACATTTACGACGGTTTTGCTAATTCTCGTTGGCCATGGGATTTTAGTCACAAAAATATTTTAATACATATTTTTGGGAAAATATCCTGTCAATGCTTCATACATAACATTGAGCAATAGCCACGATTGTTTAACTGAAGACAATGTACATCACTCGACAATAATGGTCTAGGGCAAAACCTGTTGACCCTTAGATTAGTAAGATTTAAGGTAAGGTAAGAAGATACCTTACCTTAGTTTACCTTGGTAAACTGATAGTTTTGCATCCGTCGGAGTTGTTGATATAAAGTAATATTTATGACGTTATTTACCATAAATCTCATTTGAAATTCTCATAAGAATTTTTAAGTTTAACATTTAAGCTTATGACAGCGAATTTATGTAGCCATATAAATATTTAGTATACTCAAGAGAACATCTCTATTGTGAAACCTAGGGTCGCTTTTCTCTTTATTAGGCATAATAGGGTATGATTTATCTTTATTATGAATTAAGGCTCATTTTAAAATGTGGTGCAGCCAAGTTGAGCATTAACTACCGCCTGCTCTGAGTTTGGTGACCACATGCCGCTGCTCCGTGGACAATTTTTCCTTCGGTTCCTACTAGAGGAAAAAATATATTTACCCAGAGGGGATATTTATGCCCGCACATTATTCATCGCTGGTAATAGGATCTCATTTCCGGTTCCATCCGGGGACCGATTTCATATACCATCTGTTTAGAATGAATACATTATTTTAAATGCAGAACACTTTGGAAACAATGCATAATAGCAATGGCCTCTGTTGACTTTCATTTCCCTCTGCGTACTGTTCAAGGCCACTCAAAATATGACTAAGGAGAAGACTTTTGGAAATAGACTTATGCTACTCTCCTAAAGCCGTTACTTCTCGACTCCATTATTTAGGCTTATTTCACTCAGCTTGAGTTTTACTGCAGTCCAAATTCGTTCCGCTCTCTATGAAACCAGGTAACTTTTTTTGAGACCATCTTTGCCGAAAAAGGTACTTTTTACCCCTTCGCCTGATTCTGTAAAAGTTTGTTATCGTAGACATACACCTTTACTTAGTGAAATAAGAATCAGAGATAGGATCTCAGCTGTTTATTTAGAACAGAGATATGCCTGTTAATGGATGTACCAGCAATTTAGCGTTTCTCGTTATTTATCGAAATCTCTTGGACATAACTATTCCGCAGGATTCGTCATCGCTCTGAAAAATGATGATTATCGCATGGTAATTTTCGATGACGGATAAGTTTGATTCCCGGGTTGCATGCATATGGTTCTCTCATGATTTCTCCTGAACTACCCTAATTAGATATTGACAGATATCTGCGTTGGATAATGATTTCCCCCTATTCAAAATCATTCTAAAAGTTTCATCTAATAGGCGTGGTTTGAATGATGCTGGATAATTAAAGTTAATATATTCATTAAGCAAGCATATAAAGATTGATGTTTCCACCTTCCATTAAGTTTTCTTTTTACCAATTTTAGGGTAGATATAAAACTCAATTTTTTTCACTACTCCATGCGTATACTTTACTCCAAGCAGTTCCACCTCGAGTGCCTATCACATTCCATTGACTCAATTATATCCATTGCCCAGGCCATCGACGTCGTACTGTGCATCAAACATTCAGTGCCGCACGTCGTCACTTGAGCCGTCTCTGCCATAGTCACCCAGTCTGATCGAAAAACCGCGATGAAAACATTGTGAGGGATTGCTGAGACTGAGGGAAGCATGATGTGCCATTGCGAGTTAAAGAAAACTTCAAATAATATATTTCGACTTCACTGAATTTTACTGAACTCATCTGAATACTATTTTTAATTACTTAAGTAGCTTCCGGAAGATACTGCAATGTGGTGTAATTAGTAGGGAAAATGTCCATTCGTGGACGATATTGCTGCCCGTTCATCGAGTCTTTTTGATGAGATCGTGTTCATCGAGCAATCAGTGTCGCTCGTCGTTGCCAGAGACGTCTCGCCCAAATTGCGCAAGAAATCGCAAGGAAATCACTGAACTGGCACCTCGGATGGAAAAAAAGAAACTTTCTCGGCGGAAAAAAGCACGGCGGTTTTAGAAGTGTGAGAAGTGTAGGTGGGAGAGGGGGTCACGGAGTGGCAGAGGATGTTAACGGCATGCATAAGGAGGCTTCGGGAGGAAGGAAGTGAGGAGAGGATAATGGTTGAGAATGGGCCATCCCTCGCACGAGAGGTAAGCCTTGCAGCAACGAGTGGGGCAGAGCGCCGGTGGGGAGTGCGGATGGAGTGTCATGGCGCTTTAACGCCTTGCCATTACCGCCCTCTCGCGAGGGCCGTCTCTGCGGGCTCTCTGCGTTACGAGGAGTGACTCTCCCTCGACCCATATCCGCTGCCTGCATGCCTGCCTTAATCTCTATTTCTCTCTCTTGTGCGCTCATCTGCTCGTTTGCCCTCGCGTTCTAACATTCACGGGGTCTCCTCATTCTGCGGCTGGTTGGCTGGAGCCCCTTCTCCTCGCTACGCTGATTTCTTCTCAGTGACCCCGCGAGTGGTGATGGATGCCCTTCTATTCGGTGAAGTCATCAACCTCGTCTCTATCAAGTCGGCGTGATAGATTTTTTATGCTGCAAAAGAAAATCCCAGTAGTCAGATAAAGTGGAGTGCGAATAGAAAATTGAAGGTTTACAGTTAAAAAGTTTCAGCTGCATTTCGCAAAAATATATTTGTAAGCAAGTTTCATTTCGCTATTTTTCTAAAATGCTAAACAAATGTATATTTGGCCTGTAAACTATTCAATTGATGAGTCATTTTTTGAAAGTGCTTTAAACTGAAAAATTTGACATTTTTAGGAAATTAAAGTAATTAATCAAAGTTCTCCAAATCAATCAAATTAAGCAAACTAAATATTCAAGATAGTTTAAATAAAAGCCACTCATCCTTCAAGCACATTTTCTCACAGAAGGGGGTAGCGAATGTATTATCCCAATCTGTTCTAACTAATAAACGCTATTCCTTGCGATCCGTTGTTTCAACACATCAGAATACTCTTAGCGAGAAGTCATTGGAAAATTGCATTGCCTGTAGTATTCGTGAGTTTACTTGGAATGAATTGCAGACAGTTCTATTCCTGTGGTGATGGAATTTACTTATTCGGACTTAGTTCCGTCCCTTTGATTGTATGATAGAGATGGTAAAAGTAAGTTTAAAGCTGTTTCTCTTTAGTAAAGATAATGAAATCGATAAACCCTCCAAAATTAATTTCCTAACCCACATCTCTTGGTAATCTAAAAGATTAAGATATCAAGTTTCCGAGAGAATATGCAGAGCTGTCCATTATTTACATGGTTATCGAGGTGATCTTTCTACTCTTTCGATACTTCTTGGTAGGTTTATGTATATCATTACCATCCTCGGTATTCTCGGCATGGAAGAATTCGTGCACATGCCTGGTATAATAGAACTCTCGAATGATTGTGATGAAATCGTTCACAGTATTTTCACGGCGAATAAATATAGTTCGTGCTCTAAAGGCTAGAAATAGATTCGGTAATTATCGTCCCGAGTATTTTAAACCCGTTCTATCACATCATATTAAGCAAGGCGTACTTTTGAAAGAGTAGAATTGTGGCAGAAATGTTGAAAGGAGTAGGAAATTTGAAGAGACCGTTCATGGTAAACGAAATATAAAAAACTTGGGGAGTGCCGCCGGGGCCCCTCTTTTTGTAATCCAGTTTCCCTCGTGACGCTGGGAAAAATACCTGCCCTCTTAGGACAGGATATGCTTACTTTTCACCTTTTTAGCACGGTTCCGAGAGAAAAGAGGTGAAGCAGAGCTCCTCTTCCATTTGGAGCGACGATGCCGTTGACAATATGGCGGGAAGCGTTCCTTCTACATTCCACATCCACCCCCACGCCCCCCTCCCCGCTGTTACGCCTCGAGGCCATCTTCGCCTGAATATGCAATTGTAAATCTCAAACTCATTAAACAATGGAAGAAAAAAAATTTCCCTTCCTCGACGCGGTGGCATCTCCCGATTTCTTCCATCAACACCCTTTAGGAGGGAATCCCTGGAACTCTCCCTCTCTTTCCACCACCGGCTCTTCCCCCCCCCCCCACTAACTTTGCCTCCTTCGTTCTCCGTGGTCTCCTCTAAAAGTAATAACCCCTTAGTTTCCATTCATTCAGGACTCATCCCCTCTCTTCTTCTCTCCCTTCCTTACCCTTTTTCCTAACGCCAACCAATCTCCCTCGCCTGCCGAGGAAAACCGTTATTTCCTTCCCCCCACCCTACTCCGCCCCCGCACTCCTCGCGGTTTTCTCATTGCCCTCCCCCCCTCTCCACTTCCTCCTGCCGTACTCTCCCCCTCCCTCCTCAATCCGTCCTCAACTCTCTCCCGTGAAGCTTCCTCCCCTCTGGAATCTACTAACCTAAGATAACGAATGGCACCGTCCCTTAATACGTTTATGCTCCTTTTTCTCTCTTCATTCTTTGTTCATTTCGTTTCATCAAAAGGACTTGCCCACGCGCTCTCTTCCTTCGCACTCCTTTCCCACACCTTGTAAAAAAAACACACCCAAGTCCTCCACACAGGCCAAGCGCCGCCACAGGAGGGAAAAAATATAGTAAAAAGTCTCCTCAAAAACTTTGCCTCTACTTCTTCCTCCCCCTGCCGCACCCCTCAAAAAGCCCCACAAGGTCTCTGCATTCGTCGGCACAACTTCCTTTTTCACTCTCTTTTTAGCTTCCCCTTTATTTTCATCTACTTCTCTCGCGCGCTCTCCTTTCTCTTCCTTCTCTCCCCATCTCTTTCCTCCTTCTCTTCTCGTGCTGTCTACTCTCTGTCGTCTCTTCCTTTAACCCTTTTTGACTGTTTTTATCCTTTATCTCTTTACTCTTTGCTTTATCCGTACTCAGTCGTCCACTTTTCTCTCACTCTTTTCTCCCATTTTAATTTTCTTCCAATCCCACATCCTGCTCTTGCCTTTTATTTTCTTTTTAAACCTTTCCCAGTTGGCTGGTTGTTTGAGAGACAACCGAAAGTTGAAGTCATTGACGGTTTAACGGAAGTACTTTTTTTGGGAGTGGATGAAGTGTGTAAAGAAACACGTCATAGGTATTGGCCTAATTATTAAGAAATGTGATAAGAGATCCAGCTAAACAGCTCATCCAAAGATCGGCGTACCACACTTGAAGAATGGTAGAAAGGTGGAGGCAAAAATGGGTATCAGCTTTTGCGCAATTTTTTTCAAATGGAGATGAAGGAATCGGTTTAATTTTAAAGCAGCTAAATTGAATGTTATTTTCTCCTACGAGGGTCGGGTTGGTGTGGTGATTCGAGTACTGGATAACCATACAGACAGTCAGGGTTCATATCACTGAAGAGGAGGAGATTCTTCAGAGATAATTCGATCTCTGCTTGAGTGTCTTGTGGAGAGCACTTCGTCAAGTGCAGTACTCCATCTGACAGATGGGACGTTAAACCGTGGTCCCCTTGGCGCCTTTCGTTAAGAGCAGGCTAATGCCAACACCGGGTTTCTATCTACCCTTTCTCCCTCACCGGTCCTCAATGGCGCAAATAACCTTCACTGTTGGACTCCTCCCCTAGTATCCAATTCGTTTTATTCAACGCTTATGCTGTCAAAATGGACCCATTGTTATCAATCGTTGAAAGTAGTCTAATGCCACCCACTTGTGGTTTATTAACCACATGCCATTGAAATTGGGTATAAGTAATCTGTGGAAATACCCCAATTTACCGATATTCGAACGCGGACTCTTTACGATGGGTAGTCGGCGCTCAGCCCCACATGCCCCACCTACTAGAGATTGTCGTACCGATAGATTTAAAATGTCATTTTTCCCGTGTACCATAAGAGAGAACAATAGGCAGCGTAGCAAAGGGATAGGTAGGTGAACTATAGTTAGAGTAGTCTGTAGTGCATGATGCAAGTAATAACAACTATTAATCCCTTTCTTATTATGTAGATACTAACCATGTGACCCTATTATCTAGCATGCCTTCATAAAATATCCAAGTTGCATATCAATAGTGCATGTTTGGTGATCTTCACCCCCTGCCACACACCCTCGTAGTGGCTCGCAGGGTATTACGTAGATGTAGATGTAGACGTAGATGTAGATGTACTTGATATCCTCCTCCCACTCAATTCGTCTCCATGTTTACTCTTCTTTTTACTATCAGCATCTCACATCTACCGTCTGCATCCTGTAACCTTTAATGACTTTCCCTACCTTCTTTCTCTCTCCACTCTTTCCCGTTTAATTTATATTGAATCCCACTTTCTATCAGTCTTTTTTTATACTCATCCCAGTTGTTTGTGAGTTTCAGTGACCACCGACCACTGCGATTGTTTCCGCCGTTGAGGACAGGGGAGTAGGCTGGTGGGAGAAGGATTATTTTGAGAATAGAGAAAGAATGAGTTGATACCCAAACATCGGCAGTAGCCTATTTTAAACGGATATTGGTAATAGGGCTAGGGAATAACAGATTTATGTCTCACTCAGCCGACGAAGTACCGAAATTGTAGCGCCCTCGGCAAAAAAGCCCGAGTAGGGATTAGGATACAGAGAAAAATGTACTTTGCGGAATTCTAACCATTAGACTTAATATGTGGACGTTGGATATAAAATTGTAGGATGAGAAATACTAATCAGTAGTGAAATATCAACTCGTGTAGTGTCAATTTGAACATATATTGACTCAGCCTTCTCTTACGGGTTACTGGTTTGCCCCGAATTATTTTCCTGATTGCTTTAAATGCTCGACTAGCGACCAGGAGCGCATCCATGGGTTACCCTTTAACATGGACGAGTGTTACACGTCTGGTGTGAAATCACCCCGTTCCACACACCTTGGAGGTGCCTTGCATGTTGTTTCGTAGATGTAGGCTCGCGAAGTTTAAACTCACGCTCTCCAAACCGAACCCTGTCTTCCTCCTTCCTTCTGCTTACCGTACCTACCCTTTTTGACTGTTCTTTCCTTCATCTCCTCCCAATTCCTTCCTTCTTTCAACTCATTTCTTTCCCCTCCGTTTTAATTTTCATCCAATCCCGCATCATGCAAAGTCTTCTACCATCTCGGCCGCAAAATCACTCCCAAGTCTCCACTTTTCTTTTACGGTCTGGAAAGGGAGGTTGAGCGAAGAAGAGAGTACCTCGCGGTAACCGCGTTGAATTGAAGAACGCCGGGCGCTTCTCCCCAGTGCCGTGTTCCTTCTGGTTCTCCCCACTGTTGTTGATTTATGCCCCGCGCTTGGCAGAAAAATTGTGAAATTTGTCGTGCGCTACTTGTGGACTGACATGCTTAAAACAATGATGTGTGTGCCTCTCCCTAAAAATGGGGTGAAAATATTTCTCAAGATCCCGTATTCAACAAGGCGAGCATATATCTTCTTAGAGATTTTTTCTTCTGACCACTGCGCAGTAATACTGAGCCTCAATATTAAAATTTATGCTTAAAATAATATGAAAACCTGGACAAGATTCACAGGTAAGGAGAATAAACACCTATTAAAAGAGGATAATCTGTTGAATGCGTCAGAATAGAAAAGGGAAGGAAAAATTATTGTTTCGAGCCTCTGTAGTCACTGTACAATTATATGATGTTTTCTTATGACGTTGCTTATACATATTTTCCGGCACTGATTCTGTTATTAATTTCTCATTTAAAGCCTATATTTATGTACCCTCATTTCATAGATGTACATCTAGAATTCCCCGGAGTGAGTAATGTGAAATTTTTGTTCGTCCTCTTTCCTCAAATGACGTTTGCCTATCTTCCCAACGAGCCTCGAAATATGTCCTTTAGTTATGCGGGATATAAATAACCAGTTTTTGAGTTTTTTCTTCTGTGTCTGCAATCCTTTGTTCCATAAATCCTGTGGAAATAGGGAAAATCATGTTGGCTTTAGCCACGTGTATTTGCCTGGTATCCATTTTTCCGTATCCCAACGACGGGTTACCTGATTCCAAAATTACGTTCACAATTTGAAAGCACGAGGTTTATTATTTGAATCATTTCTAAAATATTTTAGTGCTACTGTGAGGCTTTTAGCAACAAAAATATTTTCAAATTTCCTTTGATATTGACTTCTTTCCCCATCATTTTCGTCAATTTTTCTCATATTCACTTTTATATTACCTATCTCTTCATCATTTATCTTCCATCTCTCCTGCTCGCTCACTCTTTTATGAACTTATTGTGCTTCCTTTCTTGGCATTTACTCTTTCTCCAATCTCCTTGAAAGAGGACACCGTGCCTTATTCCCTTCAGAAATTGAAATTCCTCACTCCTCGAGCACCAGAATATTTCTCTCTTGGGCTCCTTATTCATCCGCTTCCATACCTTTCCGATTCCCTTTCCGTCATTTTCCCCGTCAGAACGCTCTCCTCCTGCTATTCTTCTCATTGCCGGAATATAAATACACTCAACTTCCGCCGCCCAATTCCAAGTCTCCCCTGCGACGCAGCCCCTGTATATATGCCGTCACCTTTTGAATTTTCGCCGCACAGTTGGAGGCTCTCGTGTGTGCGGGTGCGTCTGATTTTTTACATCGAAGTAGGTGAGGGAGTTTTTTTTTGTGCGCGCCTTCGGGAACGTGTGACTTGCCTCGGCGGAGGAAGTTTCCCGAGGATAGTCGGGCAAGAGGAAGAAATTGAAGGCGCTTTTTCCGATGAGGAGTCGAGGGATGAGGTGAAGCGAAGGGCATTGGTGTGGCGCAGCCCCTTCCGAAAATGGAGTAGGAACTGTTCTTTGTGTGAGAAATATGTTTTGGGAAAGAATGAGGATGTGTGATGCAGTAAGGAGACCGATAAAAGGTTTGAGCTTAAAAGAAGTATTTATTTTTACAGTGCAAGTTATTATTTACTTCGTCCTACAACTCTCTGGGCATTAGGGTTACAAATGCTGTTAACAGGAGGTTAAAATAAGCTTCGTCGTTTTTTGTCCCTGTCTCTCAGGTCCAGTCACCTGTTATTTTCTGTAAATAGTTTTACTTTATACAATCACAAATTCTATCTCCCTGGAATAGATATTGAGGAAAATATCCTTTCTTTAAAAATTTTTCGGTTTCTATCTGCTCATATTAAAAGTAAATGGCCTTCAAATAATATCCAACCTGCTTTATTGAGTGAAGAGAAAGTTAATTTCCATGCACATTTATTGAACGTTTCTTTTTTGATTGTTTTTTGGCCGGAATTGTGGGTTTAAGGACTAATATCACGGAATACTTTTTCACTTTTAAGGCTATCTTGTTTTTCTCTGTTAAGAGGTTATCTCTTTTTACCCAGTAGAAAAATGCAATGTTTGTGCATATCGAGTTCATTGCTTTACTTGTATTTCCTATCATATTGCAATCATTTCTGATTGAGGGTTCAATTGGATTTTACGTCAGTGCACCCCTACATTCGGAGATGTATTACTTATAATAGCCTCCAAGCATTGCTTTTATCCCGACAATACCTGTCTATATTATCTGTTAGCCGCGCTGTCTAAAATAGTGAGGCATCTACCTGTCGTAAAAACTCAGGCATATATAGTCTCTTCCTAATATTTCAAGTTTCATACAGTTATTGGTATCAAAATTTGCGATTTTATTTTCTTCGATAGCAATGCTTACCAGGCAAAGATACGAAACATCTGAAATAACTCAGGTGACTCATTCTTAAGCAGTCGATGAAAGAAATGATCAACGCTTCTATTAGCAATGAGGAGCACGTTTGACATATATCCTCCTAAATATTTTGTGTGTTATCTTTCATCTTTCGTGCATAAAATATTTTTTTTTAAATATACATTTTTATGAATTCCCAATGTGTCGCACTTGTATTCTGGTGAATAAAATTCACCTGGAGTGACTCGAGGTAGTGTTTCTTCATGTAGTCAATTATATAAATTTGTTTCACTCCATTGTGGAAATAGTATAAAACGGCGTTTTGGCCTGGCCCTATTGTGATCCGTACGCAGCCAGCCCCAGGCGCCTCTTTACCACCCATCTACATCCATTCCCTCTTAGTCACAGGGCACGAACGCTTCCTCCTCTTTATCATTTGCTTTCTCCGGGAACAATTCCCTTCAAACCCTTTTCACTTTCATCTCCCACCAACACTCTTCCCGCACCCCCCCCTCCCTCGCTTACATGCCGATCTCCGCCCTCCCCCCCACTTCCACGCACCCCCGACTAAACCTCCCCCCTTTCTTCTTCTTATTCACGCCACAAATCCTCCTGCGGCCTACCGCCCACACCATCATCTACCCGTTCCTCAGCCACTCCCATACCATTCCCCTCCTCAGTCACCCTCCGGTCTAATCCTTTACTCCACCCAAAAGGAAAGGGAAAAAAAACCGCGCCAATACGTCTTCTGCATTTAGCATCCTCTCCACCTCTCACCCACGGAAGAGCACCCCTTCCTCCTTTACTTATTTCTCTCCCCGTCACCCTAGCCCGGAGATATCCTTTTTACCAAAACCGAGAGAGAGTCTTCATCTTCTCCCTCCACCCTGTTACCCGTCTTCCTCCGCCGCAGCCTTATTCATCTCCCCACTGCTCCTCTCTTGAGGGAGGGAGAGGTCCCTCGCAGTTCCGTGCATCCCGAACGTTATCTCGCACCCTCTCTCTCTCTCTCCGCCTCCCGGTCTTCCCGACCTCGAGATTCTAGGTCCGCCCTCCACTCCTCCCCGCTCTTCAAGGTTTACTGTGAGTATAAATCTTTCTGAATGACTTCGACATGCCTCGCAGGGTCCCAGGACGATATCCAGGATTTGCCAGCGTTCCTTACCCCTCATTTTCTTACCCCGTTCTCTGGTGGCTCTCTTCCCTTACGCGTCGTCTTCTTCTTCTTTATCTTCCATTCATTTTTTCCAGCACTCCTCCTCTTCCTTCCTCTTTAGACATGTTTTCTTTCTCTCGGGAGCATTCATTGTGCCGGAGCAAGCCTGCATTCCTACGGTGTGCCATGTCGGATGGAGTGGCGGCATACAATATGGCGAGCAATATTTATTAACCGTGTACGCACTCAGCCTCGGGCAATGGCCAAGACGTGGAATTAGTTTGCCTTGTGTGATTGTTCTGGGTATGTATTGAATGATGTTCATTTTGTATTGCAAAAATCATCGATAACAGAAAAGTCATGCAATTTTATTTACTAGAGCTAGTTCATCACCGTCGTTGCTGATATCATGCTTTGCGATGGTGCACTTAAAATTCAGTAGAGTAAATGAGGGATCCCACGAAATATCTGAAAAGATAAACAAATATGAAATTCAAAAAAATATTTTATGGTTTTAACCGGATCATTATCTGGATCAGAGTTTGACGCTTCGTTTTTTAAATATCTTCTGATAGGTTTGCTTCCCAACCCATTTACAACAAACAAAGGCATAAATGCGCACAATTTTGCTTCCAGATTGCTAGAAAAGTTGAACCTATTATGGTCACATCTAGAGTGAAGCAACCGAGGGCCCATCTTTAGCGTGGAATCAGATGTCATACGATTTGGTTGTTCATAAATGGAGCGGATGAAGCTTACGCCTTGCTCTTTCGGTGCAAGATATGGCACCAGAAATTTGCTGTCTGTATTGGGTTTCATGCGCTGCGGCCAGCCAGTTTCCTTTTCTCCTTCTCTTTCTCTCTCCCGCCCCTTTCCATTCCGTTTCCTCCGTTTCCTGCGTTCTTTCCGAGAGACGAGCATCTCCCCCGCTAACTTAGCCCCATTTCATTTCTTCTTTCTCCTCTCTTCCTTCAGGATTTCTTCCACTCTCCTCCTCCCTCCATCTCCACGCCATTATTTTCCCACCGCACACTTCCTCTTATTCCCATAATCTATTCTTTGGTTATTTGTGGGGAACGGAATCCCTTTGGAGAAGGGGTTGAACGGAGGAGACCTCGCCGCAATCTTTATCTTTACCCCACCTCCACCTCTTAAACCGTCCTCCCCAGCCACCTCCATCCCCCAGCCTCCCTCCTCCCCCTAAGTCTCGCCCTACCACACCCGCCACTTGGACCTTAAATTACAACGCTTCCTCCTCGGACATTCCTTGTATAAAGGATGGGATAGGTGTCCCCTTGTAGTGGCCCGTGAAGAAGAAAAAGGGAGGAGTCACTCGAGCTGCTTTGAGGCGGAGGAGCTGGAGACGGAAGCGGGCTAAGACATGCACCGACTACATGAGGCGATGCGATCTTGCACCTCTGTGCCTACGTGAAATTGCCATTTTTGTCAAGTTTAATTAGGTGTGTTGACGTAAATTAATCGCTTTTGCCGTTGACATTTCTTCGTTTTCATTTCCTTATTTTATTTAGCGCCATCACAAGGCTTTTTTCTATACTGTAGGATGTAAGGGCTGGACTGGTGAGGGAATTTTTTTAAAGATAATTTATGCAGGTACCGGTAGCAATGGGGTGAATTCCTTGTCTGCCAACATCCAATCCAAGTGTCACGCGTTCGAATCCCGTGTGGGTAGGAGTTTCACCTCAAAAGGCATGATTCGTTCATATACGCATTTAAAAGCTAAGCATAAGCTATTACTTGTTATGATATAATAAAAAATTTAAAATAGGTATAGCTGGAATAAAGCAGCTTGTTGTGCGTGGCCAAATAAGGAGGATAATTGATTGAAAGCGTTGTATTAGAGGATAATCGAAATCATGAATGTGATTGAAGAGGAAAACAGACATTTGCTTGACCCGAATGCACTGCATTTGAAGGTCTCTGGCATAGTGTGGGTAAGATCCACAGGAATCCAGGAATCAGAAAATGTAAGTTGAAAAATATGGGAATCATTAAAACCTGTAGAAAAATCCTCAGTGTATTCAATTATTAGTCACATGAAGTATTCAAACACGACTTGTGGTGGTTATCAAATTATTTTGCTTCTACGTCTGGCCATAAGTGAGCAAAGCTTGTGGTATATTATTCAGTTGGTTTTAATAGAGCCACACACAGCAGGAGAAAATGAATACATATCTACATAAATAACAAAAACGTTTAGTGAAGATTGGTGTAAAAATAAAATTTCCAGGTAGAAATTCTTGCGAATGGAATTGCGTATGGAAACTGTCTGAGGAGAGGAACCAAGAGGAGCAAATTAACTGGGAGATTCTTAAGAAATATTTTCCCCGATTTTGACCAACTGTAGCATTCGTTGAATTGAGGAAGAAACAGTGTAGTCACGCATACTGTGGTCACTCATGATGAGGTCTTTATCAGCACTGCTACCAGTATATGTAACCATATCAAGATGTGGGTCAAAAATCCCTACTTTGCATAATCATTTTTCTTCAGTGTAAAGTAAAAGGTGTCACGTTTTCTATTAGAACAGACGCTACTTGAATTCAAGGGGCTTGGACTAGTAATATTTTTTTCTACCGGAATTGAGCATCAAGCTCGTTTCAAACTTCTGTAGTCATGGTCTTTTCATCCAGCGAAGATTTATCAGAGATATTCCGGCTCTCACTTAACCATATTTATTTGGATATTTATTGATCATTCATTTTTTCTACATGTTCCCTACATCTATTTCAATATTCTCGAATTGTTTTGTTGGTGCTTTGTATCTATTCGAGTTTTTTCATCGCATCTGTATTTCTTTTTCTTGTTCTTAATTATCAATATGAAGTATAAAGGGCATTAAAGTTTGTTCCTGGAGTAATAATAACGATTTGGCATCGTGTCATGTTTCCATCGTAGCAGTTTACGGCGAAATGACATTTTCATGTTCGCATTGAGTGAAAAGACTCATGACTATAAACAGAGTCGTGAAATGCTCAGCGCTTGGGAGAGAAACTGCTTATATTTAGTTCTTTCCAATATGTTTTCGAATGGTAGAGTCTCTTTGGTAATATGAAAAACTATAAATAGACGCTCCTAAAAGCTAAAAAAATCTCTGAGAAAGGGCTTGTAAGGAAGAAAGAATATCTATTGAGGAGCGGCGTAGGAAAGATCGGAGATATGGGGTGGTGTACATATATATATTATTTTTTTATATCCGTGCAAGGAATCCCTTTCATCCTGTTGCTGTAAATTCTACGCGTTTCGCCTCGCCTTATTTCCTACACGGCATTCGCACTTTTTGCTTCCCTTCCCGAGCGACCACACCTTCCCATCATCTCCCATGCGCCCCGTAGCCCTCGCACTCCGCGCTTCACTTTTTGTCCTTTTGCCTCACTATCATGTTGCGGAGTTCTGATATCACACACGCCGTGCCTTTGTCTCCGCCGAGGTACCCCTTCGGCCCCTTCTTTTGATAATGTGAGAGAGGAGAAGGCCCTTTGATGGGGGACAAAGGGACAGGTAGACCCTCGGGGCGATGGGTGGATAGGAAATGGCTGTGCACAATGTTTGCCGGGGGATTTATTTTCTGGGAAGAAATCATGTCGCGGTGGCGGCATCCTTTTAAAATTCAAATAACGCGAATATCTTTAATTTAATTTTGTAAGCTCACGTAGGCCGTGATTCGGATGTGTGGGTACGCGAGCAAGATTAACAAATTTGATAGTGATGTGGCTCTAGGAGGAGTTTTCAAAGATTTGAATGAAGGACTAAGAGATCGTGGGTTATTCATCTCGGTGTTCATTATTCTTGATTGAATTCTTTGCCCTACGTTTTGCGTTATTATAAAGGTTTGGCTGAAACCAGAGAAGTGATCACTCTTCCCGAGTGGCGTGGACATGACTTATTTATTGCAGCTAAATACTTTATGCCTAAACATATTGGAGTTCAATCCAAATCATTAAAGTTCACTTAAGTTAATATTTACGAACATAAAGAAATTGAAATAATTTTATTTCCTCATCATTAATCCCTGACAAGTATCATCATAATCCAAACATTAATTGATCCTCCTGTGTTTCTTTACAATCAGTACGACAGAGTGAACATTTTTCGTTGAAAATGTCCTGATGTGTTTATCGGTTTAAATCCTTAATGCCATTAATTTTAAAACTAACAATGACGTCAGTAACACCGCTTTCAGTTTACTTAAAAAAATTACTTCGATTACAATGGTGTCCAGAGCATCGGTCTTCCGTTACCTAACTTGTTGATTCAACCCTAATTAGAAGCGCTAATTGTACTACAGAAGAAACCTTATAGTGGAAAACTAATTGTCTTTTCTTTTACGGATGTTTTTTGTACTAAATTATCACTTAAAAAAAAAAGTCCCGATAAATTTCCTGACCTTTTCTCCTCCGCGGAAACGGATTGTTTCCCCATCCCCTTAATCGTGAGTACGCGCTGTTCTTTCGTGTCGGATCGGTGTTTTCCACGGCACCCCTTGTCCTGTTCTTTACGGCTCCCCAGCTGGCTTCATAATCTGCGCCTTGTTATCCAAGCGTTTTCCATTTCCTATGCACAAATCATCGTCTGCGACGATTTTGCCGTCTTCCCACGCCTCGTTCTCTATCTCCTGTCCCATATCCTACACTTATGTATGTAAGTGTGTATATATATATATATTGTTGTCGTGTATTTATCATATAAAAACAATTTTATGTGCATTCACATGAAGGAGAGAGAAACAGTGCTCACCGCTACCTATACTATGTCATTTTACGGATTACTTTCACCGAAGCGCCTCAGCGGAGGTCCTCTCTCCTCCCTCATCCAACCTCTTTCTCTTTTTCATCCCTTTCGCCCTCCTATTGTCCTTCTCTCACATCATTTCCCTTTTTTACACCTTCCTCCTTAGCGAGACCCCTTATATATTATTTTTTATACATCTGTCCCCATTTATCCTGCTCTTTATTTTATCTCTTTTTATTTTCTGCTCCCGAGGGAATTTGTCGCCGTGGTTTTCGGTGGCTCGCGCTCCCTCTGTATAAAGATGGTGAGGGATTGGGGTGGGAGGGACAACAAGGGGGTGGATACGTGGAAGGGAGGAGGAGGCGGCGGACGGAGATAAAGAGGAAAGGAGCGAATGAGCGCGAGGGAGAGAGTGAGAGAGATAGAGGTGAAGAGAAAGTTAGGCGGGAGTGACGGTGTTAATGCTTGTGTAAACGGGAGAGAAGGGAATATATGTGTGGGAGAGATTTTGGGGGCGAGATTTTTTTTGGCCGTGGAGAAATGAGGGAGCGATAGGAGGCAGAGATTGAGCGTGGGATATATGTTTTTGGCGCGAAGGGAGAGAGAGAAAGGAACAATTTTAACCTCAATGCATCGAGTTGTGTGGCTTTCGAGGTTTTGTTGACAATTTGATGAATCGCGGTTGAGTCTGGCCGTAAAATATACATGGGTAGTAGTATTTTTGGAGGTAGAAATCTGGTTTATTCAAAAAGTGATATTATAGGAGTATGAATGAATTTCATGGTTTTGGATGACTTTAGATTTGTGGCACTTCTGTAGCCCTTTGGCTGATTTATTATTTCCGCGAGGTTGACCCATCATTTTAGGGACAAGGGTTAGCACTATAATTCCTTAATGAAATGTGTCCTATATTCAATCGGCTCCAATTTTATAGTCTTTAAGAATTTGAATAATCTTTTAATACAGAAGGATCACATCAGTGGGAAACTCAATTATTTCTGAATTCATCAATTATCTTTTTAACTAAAATTATTTTTTCGATCAGAAGTGGTCACCCCTTAAAAACTGCTAATTTTCAGGCTTAAAGTATGCTGTGAATACATTGGAAAGTGCTTTAGAAATTGGTTATCAGTTGAAATGCTTTTGAAGCCTTTAGTCCCTCATTATCTTATGGCAGTCACGTTTTGATCCAAAGCATTGTGCATACATTGTTTTTGCCCGACCGTATACTTTTATTCAATGTTGCCTCAGCGCTCTCGGAGAAATTGCCTTTGAATCGATTGGGGAATAGAGTGTAATGGTCTATGATATCCTACCCTCGCAAGTCGCGCGTCAAGCGCGAAGAATAATCAGATTAATGATTTTCCTTCCGCGTCATTTAAAGTGAAAGTCAGAATGCCTTGTGGAGAGAATGTAGGCGGTAAAAATGGCTTCTCTTATCCTACTTTTCCCTTCCACGATGTAATCGAGTAGGTCATCCTATACTTCAACTAAAACATCTCATATGAAGCAGTCAATTCATATTTTGATATCATTTTTTATGTTAGGAATATCATCTTATTTAGGATTATAACTTTGTGAAAGTTTTCCTTCGCTACTGTTTAGATCAAATCTTTCATTCATAAAATTTGTTGTCATGATGTTTTGTGGGATAACTCAGTTAGTGATGTCCTGTGGGAAGCCAATATTTGCCTAAGCGGTAACTGAGATAATTTTTCCCGTAATAATGCATCAGATGTTTGGTTGATGTAGGTAAAAATATTTGAAAAAATGGAAAAAGGTTCGTACGTAATATATTCATCAGCATTAATTTACCTACTCCATGAGAACGGGACGGTTGCACTCATGGTTTTTTCGTCTCATCCAACGCCTGGAGTAATATACTTGGAGCATATCCTAATTGGATAAGTAGGGTGCTTAATCATGTCTGTACATCGCCAGAACCCGAACGTAAACACTCAGGACAGAAGTTAGCAATCATTACGAAACAATTTCCATGCTCTTTGAAAATGATCTTTCGACATTGTGGAAGGTGTATCTCAGCCATCGTGAAGATGCGTTTCTTCTACGGTCATTCTTTCAGCTTGGCGGAGCAGTCGTAAATGCATCTCCAACACAGACTTTATATTACTGACCTTTTTCAGTTATAGTCATCCCTGGATATAAGGACTCCAGGGGTCACGCTAACCCAATTGCCCCCTAAACTCTCTGTATTGGCAGGGAAATGGTAGGCTTTCGAGAGGAAGAATAAAGGCGGCTGGTGGAGAGAGATTTTGGCTATTTCGAGAAATAGATAAGGACTTTGTGGGATAAGGAAGGGGATTGACTCGTATGGTAGTGGTGGGGAAAGAGAAGGGTAAGATAGCGATTCACATATTTTTGCCACTGAAGCTAGATTATTTGGTTATTTATGAAGGCGACATAAGTCTGAGGCCAAAAATCCACTTCAGTTGGGTTGATATAACAGCAAGGCAATATTTTTGGGCAATCGAGGAAGTGTAGAGGGCAACCCGGTGTTTAAGCAAGCTCTTTTTGAAAAGAGGCACCAATTTTTGGCTATTTAGGGAAGAGTTCCGCTGCATAGGCACCACTTTGGGAAAAACATCGTTATTGACAGGGTTTTGTAATAGATTTTTATAATTTTGTACTCGTGGTTGACACCGTATAAGTGATACTGCGACTAATTCGTGATATGACGCCATTCTACACCTTTACGGGACTGTTGTCCTAACACCCCCACCACCCGCCAATGCGGCCTCTTGCATAGTAGCGTGTGGATGTAGATATGAACAGCACTTGTCTATAGTGCTCTTTATAATACGTGGGTTGATGGGCAAGATAAACATTTTTTGAGCCAGAAAGAGTGAATGGAGAGCGGCCCGACATCATCATTTTTAACCTACCCTCAATGAAGGAGCAAAGTGATCCACAGTTAAACTTCCCTAAAATTATGGACAGATTACTACCCTTGAGCTCTCAAAATGGAACCCAAGTGGGGATCAGGATGCGGCTAAAATTGATGGCAAAAACCGTGATCTGTACCGTCGTGACAATATTCCTGCGACCAAACAAACTATGTCCTTCCCTCAAGAAGCTGGAAAATTTCTGTCGGCAGGTGGGGGTATGGGAGGGGTTTGTAGGAAGGGAAGTCGGGAAAGGGAATAACGATACCAGGAAAATTGGGGATGGCGAAGACAAGGGCTTGGGTGGGGTGCGTGCCACTGGTGAAAAAAAATTCAAGGTTTACGGCCATCCCTTAGGGAATCGGCTGACCCTTCGGGGTCGGTCCACACGCGAGGATATCTCGTCCGCTTTTATTGTGATGATGTGGACGAGTGAAAGGGAGAAGGGCGGCTCTCTGTGGATGTCCTCTTGTGGGGTGTAAGGTATGGGTTGCTAGAGGATTCTTCCGATAAAAAAGTGTGGGTATAGGGTTTCATGTATGATTTTAAGGGGAGATTGGGGGTGTGTGGAAGGTGGGGGGGTTGGAGTGGCCGTCGTGAAACACATGACCTTTCGAGGTCTTAGCAAGATCGGTTGTGGACGGCTCTCATAGGCGGCTCATCCGATGGAATAGTACCCTTGTCCGATTTCATTCTAGTGTCGTTTTATTTTTGGGGAGTGGTAATTTTAGCGGGTGAAATTGTCTGTGCCAAACCTTTGACTTCCCCTACCGCTGTTTATGGTCATGTTCCATCGTGTAAGGTCACGAATTATTGCTTTTTTTAGTTAGTGATGTATTTCTATTTTTTAGTTAAGACGATCAACGTCGTTGAACGTCAAAACCCGGGTCGTTCTAAATAAAAACATGTGGAAAAACAGTTGTCAGTCATCATCATTATGCTTTTTTAATGCTGGTTGAAACTTCTTGCATCTTGTTTTGTGCGGTGATTACTCAGTTGAAATTGAAGAAAAGTTTGCATGAATACGTGAGGTTATTGTTAATCATATGACAACCCTTCTCGTATTTTAGCAGTTAATTCATAGTTAAACTGCTTATGGTAAATTTCCCTCCTCAACCTTGGAACTTATTCAAATACTTGCATTATTTTAACTATTAATAAATGTGGCTTTCATCGCTTGTTACTTCAGGTTTACTGAGGTGATTCCTTTAAATGACTACTACTAATCCTGAACTGGTCAAGTTCAGAAAAATCGCTAATCTCTGAGGCTGGAACAAATTAGCATGATCAAGTCACTAAAATACCACGCCGTTCAAATTGACTTAAAATTTATCGTCATGTTCAAATCCCCATTTACGTATAAATGGCTATGATTTTATTATATGGAGTATAAGTACTCATATGGCAGAATATTCTTTCGGCGTATATACTTTTCTAGTTCTTACCGGGGGTTTATAGACATTGAATAAATATTGCACCGCTCCTCGCCGTAAAACATTCCTTTTGGTAGCCAGCTACTCGATCGGTTTTTGGCTGTGTGTAAGGTTAATGTAGCGTGAGCGTATTGATTGATACCACCGCTTAGATTTACTCAGACTTTGTGGGAAAAATATTGTTAACTCTTTGCAGAACCTTGCCAAAAAATTATCATGTCATAAAACAGCGACTGCCTCATCGGACGTCGGTGTGTATTTTACTGCTCCTCGAGTCTCCGGAACTATCGGGTAAGCTTCTGTTTTCGTCCTAACTTAAGTTTTCCGATTGCCCATCGCGTGTAAACTTGTACAAACTTGTAATAAACTCAAGCACATAACATTTTGTAAAGAAAAGCTCTTGGCAGGTTTTCGCCTCCGATAAAGAACGAGGGTATGTGGAGATGAAGAGGAAAATGAAAAAATACAATGCCGTAATGCACGGCAATATCTCATTCAATTTATACCTCCTTCCTCGCGTGGTACCCAATACTCTTTTTTTCATGTCAATATCTTTCACGAGTCCTCCTTAGCACCCTCCTCTCTTGAATAATCTTCTGCCTTCACCTTTCTCTCCCAGTCACAACTTTCGGGCGTAGACTGTTCGAAATGACAGTGTGTCGACGGCAAGTGAATATTGTTTTCTTACTCGCTAGATCAATGTGGAAAAATAGAACGAAGTGAAACCTAGTGAAATTCGAAAATAATAACTCTTTTTTTGTGAATCTTCATTGCCAATTATTAATAGATTGTGTTGTAATGTACGTTATTTCTTTAGAATATTAGTATATTTTCAAGAGTTATTAGGTAGTTTAGAATTGTATCCATTGATGAGTTCAGTCATTGTCGCTGACAAGATGTTGCTGGAGATATTCATGAGTATCTAACGGTAGTGATCACAGTATACAGTGGACATGACGTCGTCAGCAGTGATGACAGCATTTGCCTCAACGCAAATTGACGATGCGAGATATTTCGTCGTTAAGGCTGTGTAGTCGAATAATATTAATGATTGAAAGCGATACTTTGTGGAACGAAGTCACAGAAATAACGAAACAGTATCTTTGCATATTCCTCACTTTATTTTGGTCGTCCCAGGTTATGACTCCACGACAATCATTATCGAGGTAATTGCAGTCGAAACCTGGATCGGCAATAAAAATTTGAAGAGTGGAATACGCTAAAATATTTCGTCATGTCTATACAGTCAGTGTAACTGCAGTTATCTTCTATATAACCCGCATAATTGTTATATTTTCACTTCGCCCCTCTCCTAAACTACCTTTAGTGTGCAAGATAGTTAATGTTCCGTAGACATTCAGCGTTTATAAATGGAAATTTTTGTATTTAAGGTCAGTACCTTTTCTGTCGCTCAGAACTAGCTGCATGCGTTTCAGCAGTTTTTTCTCCCCATAAGTCTTCTCCACACCCCAGTTCGCGTACACTCGCCCCCTTGCAGCCATATTTACCTCCACGAGTACCCTCTCCAGTTTCTCTCCCGTGACCCCCGAAACACTTCTCCACTCCGCACCCTCATTCGCCCTATCTCTCACCTTTTCAGCCCTCCACATCCCTCTTTCGCATTCCCTGCCCGCGTGCCCTCGCCCTTTATAGCTCACTCATATATTTTTTTCTCTCTCTCTCTCCCCCGCCATCCGGGTCCAACGACCTACGCGTCTGACACCTTGGCTCGGCACCTCTCAAGCCACCTTAAAAAACCTCCCCTCTCGCTCACTCTCGGGATTCAGGGGGAAAAAAAGAACAACCCTTTCTCTCTCTTCACCCTATCACATGGTCTTAAATTCCTCGCCTCCATTTCCCCATTCGCTTAGTCCACTCTCTCCCACACGCCCCACGGCCGCCTACTTCCCTATATTTCTCTCTCTTCTCCTCGATATCTCCAGTTTTACTTAGCCCTCGTCCATATTTCCACTCTATTCCAGACTTTCTGTCCGCTCTTTCATCTTACATGCATTTTGCATATTACCCTGCGATCCTCCGCAGTAGTCTGCCGCTGGAGTGTGAGAAAAGTATTTATGAAATGGGTGGGAGCAGAAAAATGGAACCGAGAGAAGATAGAAGCGAGTTGTGTGTTTTCGAAGTGTCTTATGTTTTTTTCTAAGTATTCTACCGGTTAAGGTAGGTTCTACTACATGTTAGAGATTCTCATTTCGGTTTTCTTCATTTTCCGGGGCCTATTTATCTCAAGTATATCCTTTTTCGCCTCAGCATACAATCCGACTTTCTTCATCCTGTCCATGAAACCTATTCTCTTTCTTTCTCTTCCCCGCTTGCCCAATACCCTTCCCTCTATCACATTATTGAGCTATCCCTCACCCCTTATTTCATCCTCCAGCCACCTTCTCTGCCGATCTCGAATTTCATTCAGAAGTTTCCTTTCCTCACCCACACATGCTTATGCTTGGTAGAAACTTTATTTTGCTATGATTACTACAAGTGCGTGAAAATATCGACGTTTTGTACCTATAACTTCGACTTTGCATAAATCTCTTATTTTTTCACGGCCACCAGTTCTACAAAATAAGCGCGGGATTAAAATACCTTTGGATACGCACTGGAACTATTGCACGTGGAGGAATTGTAATTTAATAAACCCCTGAATTATGTTGAATGGTATACTGAAATAATGTATATTCACATTTTGGACACTTAATCAGAGTTATTTATCCTAAGTTTATTGTCTGTCAACGAGAAATACCGAAGTATGGACTACGTATTTTAGCCTCATAGTCAAAGTTTCATGGAAAATAACTAAATTTTCTCATATGTACTGAGAAAATTTGTCGAAAAATACATGGTATGCAAACCATTTGCCCAGTTAGGCGTAGTTCTTTCCCCATATTTGAAAAGAAACACTGGTACGATGTCCACACTTTTATTTTCCTTAACCGACCATGGTTTCAGCACATGATGCCATCATCTAAGTGTGAATATTGCACCAGTGTTTCGTTTCAAGTATGGAAATTCAAAGGTTTCACAAAGTTAGTGCCTGACTGGCACTAACTGGCACTGCCAGTACGCTCTCTTATGTAGTTCCCTCTGATATTCATAATGTCTCATAAATTCTATATTTTTACTTGAAAACTATCATGAAAACATTTGGAAAAATGTTAATCTTGATTTTACTTAAGAGTTTTTCAACCCCTGCAGGCTTATTGTCTGCGTTCTAAGTTAAAATGTCCATTGTGTTATTTTTTTGCTGTACCCTTACCTCCACTTTCAGCCATTCCTTTGTCTCTCTGTCCTTCCCTTCTCCGCCCTCAACTCTCGTACGCTACTTTTATTCCCACCCGCACCATACCCTTCGTCCACTCTCCTCCCTGCTCCACGCCACACATACTTCAACCCTGCCCTCTTCCTCCCCCCACTCCGAATGGCTTGCCGTCCTCACCTTTTTGATACCCACCCCGGTCCCCTTCCCTCGCCCCTTCCACCGCAGCTACCCTTAGGCGCGAGCATTGGCTTGAGGCGTGCGTAGAGGGTGTTCGGCCCCGTTGCCGGGCCATCGAACGTCCTTCCACATCGCCTCACTCATCTCCACCATCAGTCGGCACATCTCTTCCGAAGGTTCTGTGCGATACTGCCTTGCATCGATTTCGATGTGCGGAGAGATCGCCTCACTGTATTTATCTTCTACATGACATTAAAAAAAATCTTTGCAGTTTTTCGTTGAGATTTTTATATGCCACCGGCTTCAATGCTTTGCATCATAATCAATCCTTCACTATTCGAACTTAATAAATATCGTATTAAATCGAAAACGGTCGCATCGAACATTCATCCGTGAAAATTTATAGAGTTGTAATTTCACTCGTTAAAATTTTTTCATAAGTATTGAGCAAATTTGTCACAAAATACATGGTATGCAAACCATTTGCTCAGTTAGGTGTATATGAAAGGCAGAGAATCGTTATGCATCAATGACGGCAAAATTGCGATTATTCGTGGTATATGACCAAAGGCCCCCTCGAGTAATCTAAGACTCAGATTATAGGAAAGGTTTAGGTAATTAAATAATGTGCGGCAATAATGGTTATTTCTCTGTGTATCCGTTCTTTATTTTTTTATATGGTTGGGGAAAATATTTTTGTAAATCAACTTTCATTAAGTGATTACCAAATTCTTACGATCGTTTGCATGAGGTTAACTGGCTTGGTGCAGCCGCAAACCAGAAATCCGTAACTCGGATAATACCATTCTCGTTAAAGCGGGACTCGGAGATGGTATCGTAATATAAAACTGTGCCTTAATGTGATGTGCAGTGGTGCAACATGATGTGCGGCATGGGATATGATGTGATGTGCGATATAATTTGATTTGTGTACGATTTGAGATACGGGAACAATTTGATGTGTAATGCGATGTGGTGCGGTGAAATTCGATGCTGTAATGTGATATGCAATATAATGCGATCATCGATGTAATTCAGTATGCGGTGTAATGAAATGTAATGTGATGAAATTCGTTACGCAATGTTATACGATAAGAGGAGCGGAACGTTGCGGGATGTCATTAGATTAAATGTGGTACGCATTACACTCAGATTTTCTAATTCATACTACCGTGCCAGCTACCGCTGAGGCGTATGTTATGGGGTATCAGCCAGAAAGCAATGAAGAGGTGGGAATCGGGCACAAAAGTCAGTTGTCATGCGTGAATGGAATTTACTATACATTGTAAATTACATAACTTTGTCATTCCACATAAATTTTAATTGAGACGACCCGGGTTTCGATGTGGAACGTCATCAGGTGCAACGTGAAATGCCGAAATCCGGATCGTCTTAAATAAAATTTATCTATAACAACAACGTTTCTTCATTTACTAAGGGTTAATAAGGATGAGAGTATAAGGGTGAATTGTATGTTGAAAACGTGTCTTATGCCAATGCCGCTCTGTTTTTGTTAATATTACTAATGGTGCGTGGACAGAAAACATTTTTGTACCTATCAGTTTGGCAAGGTATCTCTCTTATTTTGATTCTATCAGTTCTCGAGTGATACGCGATGCCATGCCTTACGATACGATCTAGTGTGCGATTCTAGGAAAAATTTACCTGGCGATACGATACCGAAATTTGAATATATATATCGCTCGGCCATTCGGCCACATCCTGCGTGGCCCCTCCCTCTCCATCTCTCATCAGCCCTCTCGCAAACTCTTCGTCGCCCGACCTCAACACCTTCCCTTTTCCTCTGCTCCTCGCACTTTTTATTTCCTCCCAGCCAGCAGACGCACTCCTTCGGACTCTCCCCGTCTATCTACCCTCCGCCACCCTCTGCCACCGCACATTCTCCGGTGGAGCGCCCTCTCGAGCTATCTCTCCCGTTTCCCGTCCACTCCATCTACGTCGATAGGTCAAACTCATTCTCGCCATCTCCGCCCTATTACCTTTCTCCACCTTTGTCTCCTCTTCCACTCCATCAACTCCCTAGTCTCCCTACTTCTCCCACCCTAAAACCCTCCCAGGGAGGTTTTTTCTACCAGTCCGCACTCCCCTTTCCACAATGGTGCTCGGCCTCCCACCAGACTGTCTCCTCTCTCGAATTTGGTTGCGTGTATCTAGTTTAATCGCAGTGCACAGGCGTATGCTCTTGGCGCATAGAAGTGGGGGTCAGATCTATGGAGAGAGACTGCTTAATGGATATTTTTATGATCTCAAGAGGGATGTATAGCTATAACCCTTACGCACAGCTCCATAATGGTCTAAAATATTATCTCCCAAGCTCTCCATTCGTTGTGAATTCCATGTTTTGAGTCTACACTTATTTTTTTCTAGGTTAGTTGCAATGAAAAAGATCTTGATTAAAAATGTATTTTTATTCTTCTTTGCCGGATCCATAGAGTTGATATATACAGGTACATACTAAAAACTGGTGTAAAAATATACAGAAATTCTGAAGTCTTCGGCAAAATTAGGAGAGAATCGGTTTCACAATATTCAGAACTCGGGAAAACACGAAAGAAGAAGCTTTCTTTTTAGAATACAGACAGCAAAAGTGTAAGTATTTCTATGACACCGTGTTTTATTATTACTTAGCGAAAGTCTAAATTATTTATATTTCATTTAAATGATTTTGTTTTCGTATTACTATATTCCATTGATTTATCATGTTTGACAATTTTTAGGCATTTTTGACGGAAACATAAACTACCAGTAGGGAATGTTTTTTAAGGTAGCAATGCTTAATTAGTTTAAGTTTAATAATAATAGGATTTTGTGATATTGGTTGAAGGTGACTTTTTATCTCCTTTTTTGTTCACACCTGAAGCCTTGTACTCTTTTTAATACGTTATCCTTCAATTTTCCTTCAATGTTGAGCAGGTTTCTTAAATTTATTTATTAAGAAGTTTGGTAATTTTCTTAACTCTATGATCGTCAAACTACACCGTATTTGAATGCTTTGTAGTCTCAACGCGTTTCAAGCCTCACCTAGCAGGCATCTTAAGGTCGAATTAAAACCTGAAGACATCTCCTGAATCAAAGGTGAATCGTTCCATACAATGCATTATAAAGTGATGAAATTCTCCTTAGTGGATTTTTTCTCAGCTTTTTTGTGAGACAACGATTGTGAGAATCATTCGTAAATGAGCGCTGCTGATTGTGTTCTAATAAAGTTCAAGTCTTTGTCTCTATCCTTAAAGCCTCTATATTGCGTTTATTTCCCTCTTTTAGCTTAAAACCGTCATTAAATATATAAAATGAATGAAAAAGTAAATGCATGGAATAGATCGCATATATCCTTTATGAAAGCGCAAGCGTTAGCGCGTATCTTTCAGAATAGCATCGGCTTTGCATTACATTTTTCCTTGTAGTGAATTTATTCACCTCTTTCTAGAACAAATTGAGTTTGATGTCGAAGTTACGTGTTCCGGATATAGTACATGAATCAATAATCACTCTAATTTCGCCTCTCTTTTCGGTGTATTGTAAATTGACGTTTCACCTATGACCTCGACGCCATTAATTCTTCAGCTATAATTTCCTCCCATCCTCCCTCTAACTCGCGTCTCTCTATCTGAATCCTTTGCTTAGCCTTTCATCATACCCTCTCCGCCGCACCCGCTTTGATTTCTGCTCTGCCCTTCCGCCGGGCCCCATATCCCTTGCCCTTTAGCCGCAAGGGGTGAAGGATCATGCGGAAGGGCTGGCTGGATCGGAATTCGATGACGGGAAAACTTTGAGAAGACTCAGCCTTAGAGAAGCGTGTGTCAATTGTCTCGAGGGCATCGCCAGTCTCCCTTTGACTAATTGAGAGATGAAAGAGATACAGAGGAGCCTCAGGAATGAGGATGGGATCAACCCGGTGAACTGTATCCAATTTCAGCATATTCCTCAAAATAGTTTCGTAGTGTGGGCACATTCTTCCAATTCTCTCCATAAGAAAGAAGTTTTCTAATTCATGTTTGTTATTAAACTCTGAATTTGGCATTGTTTTTGTATCTCTTAGTACTGGTTTTTGGCCATGACTATATCTGATCCTTTAATACCATGATCTCGAATATGCAACTATGCTTAGGAGTTTCGGTCGTACCCGCTAATGTTTTATGCTCCATTTTGTACTGCAATTGTCCGGAAATCAACCCTCTATGGATGAGCGAGTCAAATTTGTTGCGTTTCAAAATCATTGAAAGATCTGCTTTCTAAGAGACTTTTAGACCATTTAGTTGATACGCTAGACAGAAATATAGCGCTTGAGATTAAGTGTGTGAAAAGTTGTATCTCTTTCGGCAGTTTTGTCAAAAAATTTGAATAGATGAATGTGTAATGCTAGTAACTGACAATGGCGTGCCTGGTGGAGCTCTGAAATTAATAGTTACAGCTATCATAAGAAGAAAATTGGGCAAGATTAAAAGAGGTACATAATGAAGGTATTGTTGAAGTATACCATGTGTAAATATTATTATGTAAAGTATAATTTTAAATTTAATACATGCAATACAAATACGTCACACTTCAAAATAAATGTTTTTATCAAATCAATTGCATTTTTCTTAAATGCTTAAATAGAACCTTTTATAAACTAAAGAAGTAGCAGTATTATTTTTTATTCTGATATTTCATAATACTGTCCATAGAGGGTTAACAAAACAGCCAGTGAAAACAGAAGAAACCATGTCAATTATAAATTAACTCTTGGGGATTTATTTTTTATCAACTCTGTGTACTCTGTGTGATTCTAGCTGATCTCATATTCAGGCTAGTTTAATAAACTGGTTGAATTGCGGTTCAAGCGCTTCAGGTGTGAATGGTGTATAGCCCAATTGGACGTGAGACTAGGCTTAAATTAAATGTGCCATCCACGTCCGTGGTGGGAGGCAAACCTTTAACCTTTTGGTTGTAAGGGCGGCGTGACAATGCTGGCAAACGTGGCGCTCTCCTTTGATCTCTTGATACTGGATTTTGTGTAACGGTTTGCGTCGGTTTTTGGTTACCGCCACCAAATTGTGATTTTTGGTTACTTGAATCATGGGTTGAAAGTGGAGGTACGGAAGTATTTTTGAAAGCTCCGATAAATGGAGCAACGTTTACAGAGTTGCATCTTATCAACAGGCGAGTACTATGAACTCCCGACCAGCGACAACCATGACTGGTGGTAGAATTCAAATAGCTGGGGGTCACTGAATGAGAGCAGAGCCGAGCAAAATATCGGCGGTTTCTGAAAAAAATTAAAATTTTCCAGCAGTTCAATAAATTTATTTTTGTATCCTTTAGTTCCCCCTAGTGAAAATGGTTAAGTTAACGGTAAGTACCAGCCGTTTTCACTGCCATCTTATGTGGTTTATCACTCGAACTCCCTGCTGCAAGTGTAGTAACAAGCTAGCCGCTTCACGCCAAAAGACCTCCTTGTTGTATGTCGATTGGCATTTTCGTTTGCGCCCCTTTAGAGAGAGAAATAGGGAGAGATTGGGGATTTGCGTTGATGGGACGCTGCGAAATGGGGAGGGGTGCCGACAAAAAGGCTAGTCCGACGACATGTTCTCTTTCCAATTGGCTCAGGGCTTGGAACTCTTTCATCTTGTTTCCCCCCCTCTTCTATCCCCCCGCACACCCTCCCTCCATTTATACCCCACCCCTCCCTCATGCCCCGTCACAAATCCCCTCGAGAATCTGGGCCTCATTGAATTATGCATCAGTGAATGTGGATTTCTCGTGTTTGCTCGGCATTCCTTTTCATGTGGTATTCATGGAGGGTGTGTGTTTTTTTGATTTGCGATCAAGCTAATTTAATTTTCCGTATGTGTGAATTGCATTTAAATCTCCTTTGGATTGTCCGTCGCCGCCTTTTAATATTCATGTGCCCACGCGAATGCACACGGGTATTTGCGTGCTTGCCGCTTTTGTAGACCGCCCGCTCCCTCGAGGATGGGACAAGACTTATCGTCTGGAGTACCGCGTAAAGCATTGGTGGGCGGGCGTGTGAAGCTCTTATGCCCCTGTGAATAGTGCTTTGCTTCTTTTAGCCGCAACGATATAATTAATATTTCCGTATAAAGCTGAATTTAAGAGTCTCTTACAACTTTTATGCAACCACCACCGACGCATATGATATCACACGAGCTTTAACATACCAATTTACCCTGTGTAAAATTCCGTCCCTCCGATTATGCTGCTACCCAAGTCGGTAGTTGAAATATTGCATGTGTGCCCAGCTCTACTTTCATTAACTAACGGTAGTACCCCGAGAAATTGCATGAATGATGCATTTAATATCAGCTGGATGTAGATATGTTTGCGAGCCATTGTTTCAAGGATGAGCATTTTGGGAAAATGTACATTTATTAAGAGTAAGGCAATCTTCTATTAACTGCTGCGTAGTCAGTATCGTCATCATTCCATCATTTTGCAAACTGGATGTACAAGAAAGGGTGTGCATTTTATTTTAATAATAGTGAGCACTACTAAAACTTACGTTCAAATTGTATAACAGCATTATACATTGTATTCCGCCAGCCATATTTAAAGCCTGCGACAAAGGGTTTTTGTATGTACAACAACAGCTTTTGTGTTTTGTGTGTGAGAGAAGTTGGCAAGTTTTGTACGACTACGATTAAGATCCCTATGTTACCTTAGTGCATATGTTCCTATTTCCTTTACCTTGGTCTTATGAAGGCCATGCCTTATGCAAGAGGGGTATTTAAAACTAGCCGTAATTGTCTATTTATCCATTACACATTGTTTCGGTAATCGAATGAACCAATGCTGTGAAAAAGAATGCTAATTTAAATTGTAGAGTCTATTTTTTTACGGTTAGGCACCCAAGTATTCATTTAATATGTGCCCAAAGCTTATGCCTGAAGCGCTGAAGATCACTTTTCAGATTAAATTTCCCGTGCCGAAATTGAAAAAATAATAGCTTTTCCAATGGGGGCGTGGTATGTTACGCTCTCCCTATAAAAATCAGTTAAATAATTATTGAACTGGCTATAAACGGCGGAAACAATTCAGTAGTCAAGGTTAGCCTCTTTGCTTTAATTGACCTGTTCTCGTATAAACGAAGGTAATTACTCCACTGCAAAAATTTCGCCGTTCTCAAAAATATCCGGTCCACGTGAAATAAAATTATTGGCCCAGGAATATAAAAAAGAGAAGTGGGGATATACGCACAATCACGACGCATAAATCTCTCGCCTTGCTTTTAAGCCGGTGGGAGGAGAGAGAGAGAGAGAGGGAGAGAGAGGGCATAAAAATGGGAGCAGTGGCAGCGGGGGCGAAATTCAAATTCGCTCGATTTCATTTTGACTGGAAGATATAGGGGGCGCATCGGATGACGCCGTTTGCGCATAAAAAGGAAGGAAGGAAGTGAAGGGGCGGGGGGTTGTGAGAGAAAGAGGAAAAAGGGAGGGAGGGACGGATATATATGCGTGCGCGTGATGGAGGAACAGACGAGAGGGACGCTGCTTTGGTTTGAGTAAAAACTTGGTGGGCGTGGTCCACGTCGTTTGCAAATGGAGGAAGCAGGGGTTTCCACGTAAGTGATGGGAGGGGGGTAAAGTGGGCGGTCGAGATGGGAGGCAGAAATTCTAAGGAGATTCCCTTGAGACGTTGTGAGTCAGAGCATATACTAAATGCCAACTCTTCGTTTGTGTGTCTATGAATAAAATCACAATTTTTGCTCACGATATACCCGAGCTCCCGGAAAGCTAAATTCGAGTTTCGTGAGATCTATGTCTTCTTCGCAATATAGAAAGCTCTGTCAGAGACTTAACAATAGGGTATCACATATTTCGAGGTCTCTCTTCCTCTAATCGTGGCCTTTAGCAGGGTCATAGGACTGCACAAGCTTTCTATTTGGGGCGTAAATAATTAATCACATACATATTTGCCATTGTGCTGTGTCTCCTCCGTTCCGATTACTACCTGTCAAAGGGCTACAGTTTAGAAATATGTGGTATTTTCTGTGATAAAACTCTCGTATGGAATTTTTTCTACTGCACAGAAGAGTTGAAACGCGCTATAGGAAGATGTAGATTAGTCGGCGTATATTTTAATCACTGAAAAGTCCACAATTCACCCTATCGTTGAGGAATAATTGGTTGTAGCTCTTTTCTTTACTCCTATCTCAGCAAACCACGTCGTTTTTACAGAGCTCTTCACCTTGATATCGTTGATAATTTGGTAAATGTATTTTGTTCCTATTCTTCCTCTTTGATTCTCTCCATTAGTTTCCTTCCATTAAGATTTCCATTCAGCTTTTTTGTGAAAAATGTTCCCGGTTAGTTTGTCCCTTCTTCTTTTCAGAGTTTTCTATCTACTTCTTTTCTCTCCAACTCTCCGTAAGACTTCATTGGCGATTCGCTCTTTCCGTTCCATTTCATCTTCATCTTTCCTTGATAATACCACATTTCCATTGCTTACGATCTCCTTTGATCTGATTTATTTTTATTGTATTCTGTTTGTTTAAAGCAATTCACTTATTGCGCCATTTTTAAACAAAAATTACCAGGTATTTCACATAAAAATGCAATAAACTTTCCTTTATTGTTCCAATTTTTTTACCATAGCAAATGAAGTTTCAAATTAGGTTTGGAATTAAACTGGGTTTGAAAGGTACACCTTTATTTTAATAACCTGATAGAAGACACGTTTATCTGAAAGCCTGAGGACACTGGCCTTTACTTATTCCACGTGGGAATCCCCTTGAGGTGATCCCGCTGTGAAAGGAAATAAATATCATTCATTCGTTTCAGGGTTAATCATAGAAGAATTGTCTTTGTTTGATATGACCAGCAAAATCATTTCTTTCATAAATTTTTGTCGCTTATTTTACTTGATATGACATAGTTTATACTCAAGAAAACGTGAAACATGGGAAAAAGTATTTTTTTGTGTGACGTGCCACTCTCACAAAAAACTCAAGCAAAAACTGTATTAGAAGAGTATTATTCAATGTATTGGAATCATAAAATCATTTTTGACCATTTATATCCGTGTTATTTTTTAATTATTACCTGATTTCTGCGTTGGTATATGTCAGAATGCGTGTCTTCAACGAAAGTGGGCTCTTATGACGGGAAAAATTATTTAAAATGAACATACAGACGAATGTATTACTACATTGTTTGTATATAATGTTTAGTAATAGCTATGTCATTTTGTCAGTGAAAGCAGTATTTTTTCGACAGTAAAAATGAAAAGATGTTTCATTTTAGACTCACGCATTTTAACTACTTATTAGCGAGGACTCACAGGAAACTGCACATTCACCTCCTGCTCATATCCTCTCCGTCCTTCTTGCTTTAAGGGGTCGGGGAGAGGGGGAGGGAGTTGTCACGTCAGGAGGACTGACGCGAGGTTGAATTCAAGGAGAGGAGGTCGGGGAGGAGGCGGTGGCAGAAAGGACGGAAATGGCGGAGGGAGGTGGTTAGTGTGGGGGAGCCATAGGGATGATGGCTCTGACTTTGTGTGTGTGCTTGCGTAGTGTATGGGGGGGGGTGTGAGCGGGGAAATGGCTGGCTGTCTCTCTCCCTACCCTTCCTCTCACGTTGAAATGCAAATCATGGCGTCGGTGTGCGTGTGTGTGTAGTGGCTTGCTCTTTCGGGGAGTGCCGAGGGGTCGGGGGTCAGGCCAGGCGTTGGTGGAGAAGTAGGCCGGGATTGCTGGGAGGAGTATAGGCGGAAGGGGGAGGAGCTGCGATTGCGAGACTGCGGTCGGTAAGATCGGATTGATGCGGTGGCTCGAGCTTAACATCCCGCGGAAGCGAGTTTGTCTCGCGGGCAGTGAGGAAGTAAAGACATTGCTATCCCGATTCTTACCAGGACGACTAGTGAAGATAGTGATTAGTGAGTTTAGCACCTGAAAACTATCCACTCGCCAGAATTTGGCTCTATACTAGCGTCCAAATCCGACTTGTACAATTTTACTCACTGCGGACTCAATGCGGACTCAATGCGAAACCAGAATCGGTAATAGTTGATTGTATTTGCAGAAGAGAAACCACTCTCTGCTCGAAGTGGATTGAACACCCGCGTACCTGATAATAGCCTCCCAATGACCCACGGTATATTACCAAAGGTGGGAATTTTTGCAATTTTCATGAAAAACTTGACCAATTTTTGAAAAATATACTTTAACCAATAGCAAAAATATCATTTTATAAATAGGAAAAAGTGCTGCAAGACTAGCACGAGCAAACTCTGTTAAGCCGGTCCCGGGTAAGATGTAAACGTTAAAACCAGCAATTTTAAAAAAAATTAAGAAAACTTTGTAATATCCACTCGGGTATTTATTTGTACAACACGTGTTGAAGCTCAAAGCGTCATGATCAGGTACAATAATCACCTCGTCCAATCATCGCGCATGTCCCTGAATCACCATGCATGCCCGTGAAATAAGCGAAGACGCGGATTTTGAAGTTCTGTCATCTGACCTTAACAACGTTCATTTGCGGTGCCAGGAGTGGGGATTAGAACTAAATATTAGTAAATGCACCACAGTTCACTTCCAGCCAAAGTCATCACTCAAAAGCCATACCTACACCATGAGTGGAGTAAAAATGAAATCTTCAAATACAGTAAAATATCTTGGAATTACCTTAACTTCAGATATATCGTGGGGAACACTCATACAAAACATATGCGGCACAGTATTGAAGAAACTCGGATTTATCAAGCGTATAATAGGAAGGTCCTCGGATGAAAAAGTAAAAGAGAGATGCTACCTCGCTCTGGTTAAGCCACACCTCGAATACGTTGCGAGCATTTGGGACCCTGGTCATAAATATTTAACCAAAAAAATTAATAAAATACAAAGGAAAGCAGCACGCTTCGTTAAAAACTGCTACTAACGAACATATAGTGTCACACAACTGTTAGAGGGATTGAGGTGGGAGCCCTTAGAGACTCGGAGGCTGCACGCAAGGCTTAGGCTGCTTGAGATATTCAGAACTGGTGTATTTCAAAGCGACATAGAGAATGTTATCATGACACCTCACTTCACTTCTAGGTGTGACAGAAGCGATAAAATAAGAGAAATACTCTGCCAAACAGATAGGTACAAATACTCGTTCTTTCCGCGCACAATAAGCGACCACAATAAAAGCTGCGCTCCTCTAAATACACTCCCAAATTATATGCCAGCGTTTCACCTCCAAAACTTTTACATCTTTACACGGCTGGTGACCTACCACCCCCTGCCACAGCCCATGCGGCGACTTGCGTGGTGGTATGTAGATGTAAATCATCAAGTCAAGTGTCATCATTCAGGTCATTGTACCTGATGATGACTATTTAAGCGTCGAAACGCATTGTACAAAAAAAATAGCCGAGTGAGCGTTACAAAGGTGTTTTTTTTTTCTTTTAAAATTCCCGATAATGTCTCACGATATCCCGCCAAAAATAGTTTAATATAGTTTAAACGAGCATTTTTTCCCTTTTATAGAACCCACTTAAGGGAGTTGGATAATGCCGATGCTGGGTTTCTCTCCGACCATATCACCCCTCCCTCCTAACGCTTAACTACTATCGTGATTTTTGGCCACGTACACACTTTCGAAGTGCTTGAAAACTACAACATCACCCGCACCGTCTCAAGTTCAACTGGTTCGCTCCCCCCTTTCCTATAATGACATTATAGCTCAGGTTGCTGCGAGCGGCCGATTTACTACTACAGCAAAAAAAATCACGCCGGGTCAAAAAAGACCCGACGATAGCAGTTGAGGGTTAATGATCGCATCCGTATCAAACTATCCTCCCATTATAAGTGGCGCCAATGATCGACTAGGCTCGTGATTGGGCGGAGGAGGAAGAGGATAAGGGGAAAAGGGAGTTGAAGTGCGTGTGGAGTTTAAGGGTGAAACGCATAGGATGGAGCAGGGGGCTGGGGATGAGCTGGCCGACGGGGTGAAAGGAAGTAAGGGATAGGGGTTGAGAAAAGCCTCAGAGGTGGCCAGGATAGGAAGATGTTTAGAGGACAAGGGGATGTGGAGGAGGGTGAGAGGGAAGAAAGGAGGTGGAGGGAGGTCATGGCTTTTGTGCGAGTGAAGCCGGGAGGGCAATAAGTGAGCAAGTGAGACGGAAGCTGGTAAAAGGGTCTTGATGTATGCTTAGAGGAGGAGATAGGAGGGTGACGGGAGAGAGGAGGAGGAGGCAGTATGGAATTTGCGTACGAGAGCGGGTGCGGGTGGATGGGTGGGGGAGGGTGGCTCGGGAGGAGTTTTCGTAGCGGTAAGAGGGCCGCGAAAAGGGAAAGTGGAGATGTTTTTGGCTAAAGGGTGCGGAGTGGGGAATGTGTGCGGTTTCGGATGAGAGAGGAGATCGCTGCTGCTTTTGAAGGAGGAGCATTGGTTACTCGGATGAAGAACACTTTGTACGAGATGATTGCCTTGTTATTATTGAAATGTTTATAAAGTTCCAAATAAGTTGGGTAGCGTTGTGCGGAAGCGGAGGATGTTTGCGCCGCTGTGGATTTGGATATGCCATAAAATGTTTTGGATGCATCAAAAGCTTAAATGCCTTGAGGGCACTCTAACCATCGTATCAAATTGTGAAGTCTTAATTTACCCTGAATGCGGAATTCAGACATCATTTTACGGAAACTGAGTATCAGATGATATGTTAAATAAGTGTTGCATTAGATCTGAAATGGCATGTTAAATCGCGTGAGAAAAAAAACGACTGGCCACAAAGGGGTACTCAATTGTAATTGCAGCATTTAGAAATATTCCTTTCAGATTTGGTTAGGTTTTCCAAATTTGATTTTAACATAGCACAAACTGAGTGTTACCGTTCTTTATGGTGGTTTTGATACATTATGTAATTTTCAACTTTGAAAAATATATAGAGTCGAAAGTATGATCGGTTTACATTAGAAAGTGTGAGAATTACTAAAGGTTTGTTTTATTCTTACCATCATGGATATAGAAAATGTCCACAAAGTAACGCCTGAAACCGTCTCTTACGTTACCGTTCTGTTTCATCGTGTGAAAATTGGGTCCATTGTATTCTACTTTTTCGTGTCAAGAAAACTCTTGTTCCAAAAATATTGTATATTTTGGTGGTTGAATATGTTTAATTTCCTTGAATCTCTACTCTCGTGAAACATTATTTTTAGTATTATTCATGAGTGCGTTAGAATGAGACAAGAGTAGGTGGTTGGAAGAGAAAATTATGGGGAAAGGGATCCTGAAGGCCGATATTGCTGGGAAAGTGTAGTATTTCAAATGTATCCAAGTGCGAAGGAAGAAGTCTCAAAAGCGTCAACGTGTCCACGAATCATATTTGCTCCTCATATTAAAGAGAGAATAGTATTTACCTCAGTAACAACTCCAGAAGCCTTACCGAGTGAAGGTGCTAAGCATTTCTTTGACTCCTTTGAATTAAATTCGACGATTTTTTTGTCGCTAATTCCCGCGCGTCGTCCATCGTATCGGATGCTTTTGGGAAACCACGCAATCTGGCCGTGGCATTTTTTTTCCCAGGAACGAGAGGGACATCAGAAAACTCAGAGTCAGATAAGGAGACGTCGGTAGAAAAAAAGTGGACTGTGCTTCCGAAGTGAACTAGACGGTAATATATGGGATCTTGAGACGGCTGGGCGTTGGGAGGGATGGCGGGTGGATTTTAGGCTGGAGGGTAGAGGAGGATTGATGAATTCGCGAGGGGCAAGAAGGGGGGGGGAGTGAGGACTTTTGGGCGTAGTTATACGCATAAAGGGTCATCCCACTGCCCCTTGCGATCCCTTCAGCGGGGGATCGAAGCAAGAACGGCGGCTTGATCCATTTGAACTTCCGGGCGAGCGTTGGCGGGGGGAGGGAGGGGGCAACCGGGAGATGTATGGCAGGGGTTGGCGCATTCTACTCCCACAATCCGGTCCCTTCTAAAGGAGAACGCCGTTCCCAGACGCTAGGGTGCCATCGCCGTCGGGGCTCATTCTTGCGTTTTTGCCTACGTCATGGGTCAATAAGCCCCGGATCGTTTGCAGTCAAAGCAAAGCTCAGATGGTCATTAATATAAATATGTACCGGCAAAAACTACCCTCACGCTTGGGTATGAATAAAATCGACGGACTGCCGTGAACCGTTCTTCTGTGATGGGTCATGAATTATGGATTTACTTTAATTGACGCTTCCACCCCTCCCATGACCCCCATTCTACCGTTTTACCCCTGTGCTGTAGCGTGCCATGTGACTTTCCAATGTTATTTTTTTTTCGATTTGGCCGTAATGATAATAATACCTCGTGAAAGTTATGCCGTTGCATTTACGAGCATGATGTGACTCTCCAGGATCCCCGAATTAATTTTCCATTTTATGAAATTTTGGAATGGAATTCGGGTCCTCGCAAAAAAGCAGAGGAAAGCATGGGCATTATTATAAATACGCGCACAAGCGCTCTTTGTTGAAAGCTTGATATGCTCATATCCGTTTAAATGAAACACCATCGGAAAAATCCCCTTAAAACTGCTGAATTTGGATTTACTGCTATGTTTTGCCCCGCATCATAGTAAAGAGGCAATCTTTTTACGCGCTGGTTCAAATGGAACAGCTAAAATCAAATGTTTTCTCTTGCTGCAAATGTTTTCATGGTGTTTAATTTCCCTTTGGCGCGCTCCTGTTGAATAATTTCAACATTTAAATTTATTCTTCTCCCACGTTAAATTTAACTTTATTTCCCTTCAGTTCCAAAATTATTGCTAATATTATTATTATGCTGTCCTATGTCTTACTTGCACGGGGAGCCTGAAAATCCTGTAACTTTTGTACAATCATCATTGATAGCTAATGATAACTTTAATGAACTCTAAGATTTCATTTGATAATTTTATCCACCAATAATTGTATCACATAGATTCTAAACGTTTCAACATAATTCAGATGTTAAAATTCCTTAGAATTATATAAAATGAAAGAAAAACATATATTTTATGAGCCCCAAGGAAAATCGTCTTCGAGATGAGCCAGTTTTTACCTTAGTAACGAATTTTTTTATTCAATATGGTAATGATGTATCTTATTTATGTCAGCTTTTTAGGTGCTCAAAGAAACTGTGCTTTAGAAATCAGAAAATATGGATAAACTAAGGATAAGAAAATAATTTAATCGCGGTGGAATACATTCTAGACTATCAGTAATAAATTCCCTCAGTTATTACTCTCATGGTGGAAAAAGTAACTTGGGAAACACATATTTACGTTGTTGGATTCGTGGTTACCCGGAACTTCTCTTGAAACGTCGAATAATCGCAATCGGATAAGAGAAATGAGGCCTCGAAACATGAGAGAGGGAGGCGAGTTTACGAAAGTGAATCCGATGTTCCAAAGTGGAGACACGGACATAAACTTGGGGAAAACGAGAACCCGTCGGGATGGAGTATATGGCGAGCAAGGGAAAAGAAGAAAAATGATGGCCAGTTGGATGGAACTGAAAACACTTACCGTTCCCCACTGCTATCTTACCAAGGTCGTGCAATCGTTGGAATCTTAGGAAGGGAACAAGTCAGCCATTTCAGGGTAGGATTGAAGAGGGAAGGGCATGGCGAATCAGGAAAAATTGTGGTTGGTTTGGGAAGGATTAGTAAGAAGGTGAATGATTCAACGAGATGGGGGGAATGACGGTTTCTGGGGCAGTTCCATGGATGAATCAGGGAATGAATTTGTGAATAAATCGGTGGTGCAGCTACAGTTTGAGCCACTTGCGGTAATCAATCGACTGCCACCGTCCTTTCGGAATATACACAATACACATAACAATTACTTTTTAAAAAATTTTTTTATTGTAAAGTTTTATTTCTTTTAGTTTAAACGAAGAATGCGTAATAAAACTGCATTTTAATTTGTTGTGGCAGAATTGTTAGAGGTAATATCTCAATTTACTTAGTTTGCTTGTTAATATTGTACCGATAGCGTAAAAAGATGTCATCAAGTTAATTAATGATTAACCGTGATTGTAACTCTCGGGATAGTTATGAAGGAAGATTTCGCGGGTGTTTCCCCTGGTAAGAGGATCAGATCTACCAACATCACGAAAAACTACTCGCTCTTCATTATCAGAGCTTCTTAACCCCTTCTTCCGTCAGGAAATGATTTGAAGCAAAAAGAAGTGCCTCTTGGGGAGAACGACGTCCGCTGGTTTGAAGGGAATGTGGAGTTATGGCTGGGCGGTATCTGAATCCAAATATCAATATCCAATATCTTAAAATATTGAAAATGGATCAATATCAATAACCTGTATTGGACTATTGAATACTGTTAAATATTGGTTTATTGGGATATTGACAATAATAAAATAAAAGAAATATTGGAAAATGTTGAGCATAGCAATATTGACAAATGAAAAAGGGAGGCAGAAGTGTATTAGAACCGAGAGGAGGTACTTCGAAAAAAGGACTTTATTAACTACGTAAAAGTCTGTAAATAAAACAAGAAAACCAATGTAAACTTCTGTTCCTCAGTTATTGCAATGAATAATGGTGGAAAAGAAAGTGCTGGACTGAGTGCCACGTGAGCCGTTTGTTTTCAAATATTAGGGCGCTCACCGACCACCCTTCTCGCCGAATTCCAATATTCAATATTTGAATTTTTAACATTGGAAATCCAATATTCAGCATTTCACATACAAATATCGGTTCTTCAATACACAATATTACAATTACAAGTATTGGTTTTTCTGACCGCCAATATCAACACAAAGTATTGGTATTATTCGTTCCAAAATTGTGATTTTGGAATCCCAATATCAAAAAATATTGACATTGGAACCAATATATTGGAAAACCTCCCTGTCCTATTCGGAGTCTAAGGACGGAGAAACGTCAGATACGTGTGGGTGTGGGAGGAGCCGGAGGATAGACTCATGGCGGCGGTGGGGACATGAGGAGAAAGCGGGAGAAACATGAAAGGGAGGGATTGATGGTGAACGGATCGAGGCAGAGGGGCGGTTTGCGGGAGAGAATGTGGGTGGAGCGGATGGAAGACTGAGGCTGTGACATAATCGGCCTCATCTTGCAAGAAACGGGAGTGAGAAACGGGAGGATGGAGCGGGTTGGAGGAAGGGAGGAGAGTAAAACATCGAACATGGTGGCATCAAGTCTCCTTCCTCTTTCCTTTCCTCTTCGCCCCTATACGAATATACTACATCCCTCGCCAGCACTACCCTGACCTTTCAACCCCACTTCCGACTTCCCCTGCAAAGCAAACTCACTCCTGCGTATCCTCCCACACGCGGCAAACCTCCTTCCCTCCCTGAACCTCCCATTCTGCCCTCCTACCCTCCCCCCCTACTAACGCTCCGCTACGCAGAAGAAGACGCGATAGGCTCATCCCATTTCAATGCATCAGTCCCCACACCCTCATGGCGAGCGGAGGAAATCCAGCTTTTGCACACGGAAAAAATCTACCTCCAAAGTCGTTCCTCGCTATTACTCTCATTTCTGACTGATCCAACTTCTCCCCCCCCCCAACCACCCTCTTACAACTCGCGGGAGTGAATAACTAACCATATATTCGACTCTTCTGCGCATGAATATCCCCTCCTCCCTTTACGCTTTACCTCTTAAAGCTTCCCCACTTCCAAATTTTTTCCTCCGCCCTCTTTTACTTCCACAAACTCTCCCCCAATCATACCCTCTTTCGGGGTTGGCAACGGTTTACGATAATAGCGGCACGCTCTGTCGCCTGCGGCCTCTCCCTCCTTTCCCCATCCGTGCGTCTTGCTTCTCCGCACGACCGCGCTCACTCCCTGCCTTACACCCTCCAAAAGCCCTGTGCAGCTTCCTAAAAATCAACCGTCGAATCTTCAAGCGACCCTCCATCCTTATCTCACTTAACATCATCCCCTCTCATTCCACTCCAGCTTCTCTTGGGAATGATTCACGTTGACGTAATGGTCTCGGGGCTCGTGAGGCTGGTGGGGAAGATACCCTTTTGAGGGTGTCTATAAGGGGTGGGCGAAGGGTGCCGGAGCAAGGAGCATAATGAGGAGATGTGGTACGGAGCTGTTATCTAACTCGCAGTCATCCCATCGCTTATTTTCTCCACCACAGGGTCCGTGCAGGCAAACTGGGAAAGTTCATGGGTGTAAGGGCCTCGATTATACTTTTCGTTTCGGTGGAAGTGCCTGTCCCCAGAGCAGCGGCCGTATTGAGATTTGAAACAAATTTTATCTATTTCACCAAGAGTTACATCTACTATGAACAAATACTGCATCCATCGATTTCGATATATTATTACAGAAGCAGTGTTAACGTGAGCATGAAATTAAGGCAATTTTAACGTAATAGTTGGCAAGCCCATCACGTAGGACAGAAGAAGTACAACGGACATCGTAGCACTCTACGGATCGGAAGCATGGGCCTTTGGAAAACCTGACCAGAAAAGACTAGATGCCTTCAAAACTTGGTGCTGGAGGAGAATGCTGAAGATAAAATGGATGGACAAAATTATAAGTGATGAAGTGTAGAGAAGAGTAGAAGAGGGAGGGAACCAGATGAATTGGACACACCCTGAGATACAAAGGATTTGTGAAGAACATAATCGAAGGCAAAATAGAGGGAAAAGACCCCAGAAGAAGACCATAGAGTGAATTCATGAACCAAATTGAGAGGAAAGTACATAGGAAGAGATACCAGGAGGTAGGGTGTAGGGCTGCAGTCAACCAGTCTTAGGATTGAACGACCAATGATGATGAGTTGGCGAGTCAAAGGCACCGCTACGTTTAAGAAATATCTATACCTATATATAGTAGACAGCGCCAACTGCCAAATTTTCAGACATTCCAATACTAGTTATATTAGGAGAAATGAATGAGTCAGGAACTTGTGGAAAATCTGGATGAATTGCATCAGAAAAATCATTGGGACATCAGAATGAAGACCGATGAGGAATTGATCCCCAACTTAAAAGGGGTATGAGTGGAGAGTTGCTGATAAACAGTGTTCGAAGAGATGACCGCAAATTATGACTGTTGATTCTGTACATTGATTTTGAAGTTCAAAATTCATCAAATCCTACCGCAAGGGAAGGGATACCGCAAGATAAACTCGTCAAATAATTTATTATTTGATTATAATATGATATACGTTGATTTCAACGTCCACTGTGATATATTTGGCCTTGCCAAAGATAATATATATATTGCCCAGAATGCATATCTCGTCTCTTTTACCTATTAAAATCATGTGCCTCTCCTCTTCTACGTTCACGGTTAATTCCGAGTTCAAGCCGTAGGTGTTCTCAGTGCTGGAAAGTCGCGTAAATTCCCTCGTTAGCGCTCGAGTCTCCAAACGCTGGTGCTGTTTCGCGCCACGGCGGGTTATTATGCACGGTATCCGATGAAGCGCAATGAACTCGGGACGACCCCCGCACCCCCATTGATTATCACCTCGCGAGAGCTTGGAGTGCTTTGCAGGCAGAGGCACACACCTCTTTGCCGCCTCTCAAGAAGGCTGAGGGGAGTTTGAGAGACAGAGAGAGAGAGAGGAATGCACGTTAACCTCTCCACAGGACTTGCCCCCCGCGGAACGTTCAAATCGTGTGCTTGGCTCCTCCACTCCTCCTCCTCCCCAATCCACCCCCCAGACCCTCCCCCGCCCAGTTCCCCCCAGACCCGGCAAATGCTCATCCACTTCATTGAGCACACGTGCTCGCATTATACGGCACTTAGCAGATCTCTCAACGCGGAAGTGGAGATGGTACGCAACAGAGTACAGCGGCAGTATTTCACGGCGGGAATACGGTGCAGAGAGACGTAGGGAACAAGAGAGAGAGAAACTATATATCTCATGAATTAAGGGGGCATGAGAAGTGTGTGGAGTCGGGGAAGGTGGAAGTTTGGGGTGAGGCGTGGAGTGGTATATATCCGTCGGGACGAACCGTGGTTGGTGTTGGGGGTGGAGGAGGCAGAGTATGGTTGTTAGGCAGTGATGGGTAAGTAAATGGAGCGGGCGTTTGGGGGCAGGACAAAGGCAGGAAGAGACGGGAGGCGTGAAACAAATAATGACTAACAAGAGCGTGGAGTCGTAAGGTGGACTGGCAGGCAGGCAGGCCGTGGGGATCACGAAGATTACAATCGGGCGAATTAATTTACTAGCGACGACATCCCGTGCCTTTCCCCTATCGCCACGTTAGACTTCCACGTCGCTGGCGACCGAATTTATGCCGTGAAATCAACAATCAAAATTCAGTTACTTCATTTCTGCTATTATCCGGTTGTATAGACGGTGAATGGCGTTATATAGGCCTTGTCTTTGAAACAATGGCTATTGAATTACGTAATGATTGCCGATAGAACTAATTAGATTTCGCGTAATATTTGTGTTTAACGAATACGTTACTTGCGAAATAGAAAATAATTTTAAGGTCGATTGACTCCAATTAGCGTAAATGATCTCCAATAAGTCAATTCTCATTCATGGGGAGTCCATGTCTGCGTTCAACTAGATAGTATGTTGCACTGAGATAAGTTGAAGTATGAGTTGAAGTTTCTATCATTTTATGGTGACATCGTTCAAAGTAAACATTTGAATAGACTAATCCGTAAAGTTGAATTTTCGACATATTTATTCATGTTCCTCTGCTCGTTGACCCATGTTGCGGAGCATTGTGCCGTCACAATCATTTTTATGGTTATATCAAACACCTGGAACTCTTTCATGGTTTAGTAACCTTTTATTGCGCTATTCTGCAATTAAAATTTCTTTTGCATCTGCATCATTTCATAATCATGTGACATTTCTATTTTATTTCAAATTTTGATTGATGAATTTAGACTAAAAATGAATATCAGTGCATGCTGTTGCAGTATAATCTAAAATTTAATGTGAAATGCATTTGGCTGGGCTAATTTCTAACTGAATATCCATGTGAAAAGAAACTACTGCTAAAATGTTTTTGCGTCGTCCCAGGTTTGATATTTGTCTGGCAATTTTGTATTTGCGATTCGACGACGCCCTCGCATGGGCACGCGAAATTAAGCGTTGCGAATTTTAATTTTTTTTGCCTCAATTCAGGTCCAAGGCATCAAAATACACGCTATGTGCCGCGTCGCCTGAACTGGGAAACGCGACAGACGGCAAGGGGGAGAGAGAGACGAGTGACGGTAAAAACTTGCTTGGTCACCCCACGGTGGGTTTTATTTTCGCGTCGGGCTGCCGAGTGAATAATCGCGACGTCCCGTATTCATGAACTCCGCGCTACAAAAACAAAGAGACGTCGGGATTGGGGCGGTGTTTGCGGCGCAAAAGGGAGTGCCGAACTGCGATTGAGTGCGCACATGCATATGAGGACGTGGGGGTGGGGGGAGAATGCAAAAATCTTCACCGTCACTCGGTGCTCTTCTGCAGATGCGTGATCTCTCGCGGTCCGTCACCGTGGCCGCCGTTCTGCGAAAGCGCCGTAAATCTGGGAAAGTCGTTGGGATTTTTTCGATCACGTGGGAGTCGTTGAATGGGGAGAGAGATTTTTATGGAAAATTTCTTGCAAATTTTGCGGTCCAGAATGACGTCTGACTTGAATCAAAATTTGCTGCAATAGTACGAAATCCCTGGAGTAAAATTGAAGTAGTTGAATTTGCTTTAAAATTTAAGTCTCTGACTAATATTTTTTACGGCAAATATGAATTAAAACCAGAGGTTGGCATAAGGAGTTGACTTGTCGGTTCAAAGGTAAAACGAGTTGGCACGAACAAAAAATTGAATTCAGAATGACATGTATCCACTCCAAAGGTCTTGCAATTAAAGTTGAATACGTATGCATAGTGGTCAAAGCATTATAAAATCAAATTCTTAAACTAGGAAAAATGAGAAAACAAAATAATAAGTCTCATAGTTCTCAAACTTAATTGTCTTCATGAAAGGTTGAGTAAGCAGCCTATAAATTGCCAAGTCGAAGTAGAGGATATTCTGTCGTATTCTACGCTTAATTTCGTGGAATTTCGTATCTATGAACTATTCTCGAGAATATTATAACCTGCTGGCAATACTGATAGTAATTCTAATATTCCTTGGTGCCATTCATCCTAACGTGTCGTAACTCATAGATTCGGAAAAAGTCCCAGAATCAACGCTTCCGTTCAAATTATTCTTAAATTCATATCTTATTCCACTACTGGCTATTATGAATTTATCTACTTTATCTGTATTTTGTTCATTGCTTTTGACAATCTGCGTAATTCTTGAGAGGTCCAATGTTTCCACCCTAAGATTCTCACGAGTGCTAATATTTGCTGATGGAGCAATTTTATTCACGTCGTTTGCCTGAAAAAGAAGCAGTAAATCAGAATTAAAATTTCATTTTTTCGTGGAAACCTCGAAGAAACTTATGAAATCTATGCGTAAAACATTGTCAACGATTACTTTAACTCCCAATTCCTTCCGCTTACACAACATCCCCTCTGGCGAGAAATTCAGGGATTCTCATCGGGCTTTCGGAGATTGTATACATTTTGAAAATGCAGACGTAAATGCGCTAAAATGCAGAAGTCCGAAAAAACGTATTTAAGGTTGAAAAGGGGAAGTAGGAATTTTTGCAGGATGCCGGGTTCTGGCAGGAAAACTGTCCTCACCAAGCCAGCTCACCGAGGTATTCATACAGCATTAATATTAGACATCACGATTGCAAAAAATTTAATGAAACTTCATAATTGGTTATTCAACCCAAAGGTTGGTCTGCAGCCCTTTACATTTCCCTTTCTAATGCCAATTCTCTTACTTCCTGGTAGCTTTTCCTATGTACTTACCTCTTTATATGGTTCATGAACTTATTCCTGGGTCTTCCTATGGAGACATTACTCTCCATTTAACTCTAAGTAATATTTTTCTCGAACCCATTGAGTCTCATACTGTCAATCCCTGATTCTTCTTTTTTCTACTGTTCAAAGAGGTCCTTTATTCATAGACTCCTCTGTAAACTAATATATAAAATGCCATGCTGCATCTTCTAGGGATTTTTTATGTGGTGGTTTCCCCGTTGCCTTATAATAGTGAGATTAGCTAGATTGTAGATTTCTTTCTTCATATTTTTACGTTATCATTTATGCATGATGTAAATATCGATGTTCTTATTTATGTATGTGATTTTGTATCTGTAGCAGTATTCCTTGTACCCCTTGCATGTTGGAACGATTGATGATAGAATGTTTCTTGGTTAGCAGATTTTAATGGGCGCGTTGCATGGGTGGTACGCTGGTTTCAATGTAGTTTCGGTGTTCTGCCATAAAATGAATGCATACCTGGTGTGGAAGCACCCCCTGCCACACACCCTTTAGGTGGCTTGCAGGGTATGACGTAGATGTAGATGTATATGAATCCTACACTAATGAAAATTGTTTGAATCCAAATGTATCGTCATTGCGTCTCATGTACTTTGGCTGGCCTTTCGAATCATTCCGCATTACTTAGTACTGCTTTTGTGAAAATATTCTATTTTTATCAATTTACGCGATTTTTCATTCCAATTTGATTTATTTTAACTCTAAAAACGTAAGAGCTTGTCGCATAAAATTTAAAACAATAAAAAAGTTTTTTTTAAATCATATAGCATGCTGCAGCGGCGATAAAAAGCCATCCTACCCCTGGTTATATACTCTTTTAACTATCCAAACCCCTCCTAATTTCACTCCCTCCGTCTTGATCTTCTCTATTGTGTCCTCTTCTCGGACGCGGTCCACCCGCACTCGACTGGAAATGGCATTTCCATCCCCCCACTCCTCCCGAGGATCCACACCGACTTCCCCGCACGCTGCCTTTTCTAACATCATGCTGCTGGAGGGAGTGTTGAGTAGCCCCTCCTCCCGCCGACCCCGTCCACCGGCTCCTTTCTCCGTGACATGTACCCACCGCCAACCCCTCCCCCCTCAAAGGGCTCGCGTTTCATGCTCAATAACCCTGAGACAAAGCTACGCATCCCCTCTTTTCGGCCTTAACTCAAAACCCGAACTCCCCACTTGAAAAGGATGACGCCGCGACTGCTGGCTCCATACTCCCCACTCCGGTTCTCTGTGCCCTAACTTGCAAACTATGCGCGCGAAGTGAGGGGTTGCATCGGTTGTTGCGAGGTCGGGGAAAGAGTGGCCCGGGGTTTTGGAGTTGCGGTGGGATTTCACGGCGGGCGGGGGGCCAGAGAGGGAAGGGGGGGCAGGGTTTGGTTTGTTCAGTTCAGGAGGGGTTTGGTCGGTTTATATCCTTTGGGGGGATGGGGATTGCTGTAGATGCTTGTTGTTCTTCAAGGCCGATATATGTAGAGAGGGAGTATAAACAAGCGAGTGTGCGTGAGACTTGCTTACTCCCTCTGTCATTCCTCACCCAGTTGCTCTTCCTCTCTAATTCGTTCCTTGAATCCCTCCTCCGCCTATCCCAATCTCAAGAGTTGTTTCGTCATAGGAAGTGAGAGAGAAGTAAAAAAATTTCCCTGTTCGTTGCTGGATATAAATTTAAAATGGTAATCGCAAGTGCGCGGTTTCATGTGAATCGAAACGAGACTACTCTTTATGCTTCCAACTGCATGAAATGCATATTTATCATTTACGTACTGGAGGAAATTAAAACTACTATTAATCATACTCATCACACGTAACATCCAGTGACTCGTCACCAGCAATAGGTATTCCGTTCAAAGTTTGGCCCTAGACTACTCTTCATGCTTCCAACTGCATGTAATTCATATTTATCATTTACGTACTGGAGGAAATTAAAACCACTATTAATCATACTCACCACACGTAACATCCAGTGACTCGTCACCAGCAATAGGTATTCCGTCCAAAGTTTGGCTCTTATGAAGATTTTTCCTGCCATCGCTTCACTATTCCTTACTTTTTTACATCCAATTTGTTGGATGGGGCATTTAATTCATGATTCTCCTGGATAAGTCTCCCGACCTTAACTTCTATTTGTGTGTGTCTTTGATAACCATCGACGCGTTTTCAATCACCTCCTTGATATCTTCATAGCTTTTTGCAGATATTCTACATGTTTCTCTCTCCCTCTTTGAGGAATATCATTATTCAAAAGCACATTATATACTAAACTGTCGTATAATTTACTGGAAAAGTACCTGAGCATGTGAAGAAAATCATTTAAAAAACTTAAGAAGATAGAAAACTTCATCGACATAGAATGGATCATTTAATTCTAAAAATATTACTAGCAAATGTTTTCCGAAATCTTATGTTCACGTTTGCCAGAGTGATGGCACTCTGGTTACTACGGCAAAGTCTTGATAGTACATAATGGCTTGTTACCAGACTAATGTATTTTGAGCAATAAAATCCATATCTCCGCATGCCGAGAGAGTCGACTGACTGCCTTTCCCTTGGATTTATCTGTTAATTATTTCGACAAGGAAGATATCCGGGGTCGTTAAGATTACTGAAATGAGCTCATTGGGTTTCTCGGGCCATGGTGTGAGTGCTCATCTCTTCGGAGGCCACTATCTGGTTTCTTAATATTGCTGAGCTCACTAGGCCTCATTTAGATAGGGGTGTTGGTGTTGCCTTTGGCAATCTGGCCCGTGGGAAACTGCTGATAGAGGATCCTACATGGTCACTGTGGGTGACTCATGAGATTGTCACTGGGTGGTCATATGGGAACTCCAAGCCATGGTTTCTGGGTCACGAAGTGAGTGCGAGGGCAGAAGACAAGTGAAAGTTCAGGTTGTCAAGATATTGGTCGTATATGGTTGCCAAGAATTAACGCCTTTTCCCGAAGTGTCGTTCCCTTAATTGACCCTCGAGGAATCCCGAAAAAGACCTCTTACAATCAATAAAGTAAGAAAATCTTACTGCCTCGGAAGGAGTGCTTAGCACAGATGTATTCAGACGCATGGTTAATATATCACGGAGCTGTTTTAGGTGCCAACGAAGGATATCTGTATATTGACAGCATTTTCGTTTCAGGTGCATGTGTACTCGAGCTGAAAATAGTGATGCCACTAAGAGCAAAAAACCTTTCATCTCACCACGTATCATCAAGGGTTGAAAATAAAACTAACTTTAATTTTTGTGCACGATAACCAAGTACAGATATATGTTAATAACAAAATTCCAGTAAATATCTATTTTTTGCAGACATTTTGTTGTCAAAATAGTTTCCTTAGAATAACAAACTTATGTCGTGCCTAAATGTATTTATAAATTATACGGAAATAATTCTTTGGTTCATCAATTTCTGAGAGGGATACAGCCCTTTTCCTCCCTATTAATCTGCCCAAATGCCCTGCACCCGCTCCGATTCATATTCGCGTTGGGAACGGCGCGGCGCCTGTGTTGCTTTAATGCCTCGCTCCCTCCGTTCCTCACTTCCCCTTTTGTTTCAAGCCGCGCGGACAATTTTTCTCTCCTCGGCGATAAAAGTTGCATATTTTACCCAGCCGAGCACATTCGCGCACGTGGGCACCTGTGTGTGTCTGTCGTGCACAGTCCGGCGCTAAAAAAATATATCCTTGACGGGGACGAGTAAACGGTTCATCGAAATTCCGCCGGCGTCCATGCTTCAGCCGGGCGTGTGGAAACCCCCGTGCGTGTATTTTTACCTGCGAAGAAACAAGAGGTTTTCCCGAGGATCCTTCATGTGAATATGCATTTCTCGTCGTACCCCGAGAGATTAATTTATCTCACACTTTAAATCATGCCCTTCGTCCATGATTACTTCCTTGCGGGGTGAAACGTGCTTAGGGCCGCGTTCTTTTAAAACACGTGTTTTATGCAGGCTTACTGTTTTCAAAGTGCATCTGCTTTGGTTATTGTTTCGGACTAGTTTTTATTTATCGCCGTACTTAGCTGAAACACTAGTCAGCCCGATGAAAAATCTTTACTTAGGTACATTTAAAATTCCGTAAATTTCGTTGTATGAATTTCAACACTTTTCAAATATACTTCACTCTTTGTTTTCCATTGCCCAGGGCTAACATAGTTTGCTGCGAAGGCACTGTGCATGGAATCCCGTTAAATTAGTATGAAATTTTACTCTGCAGCTAGACTTTATCAATAGAATTTAATGCTATTACATCCTGGATTGTTTTACTGACAGGCTATGGTTTCGATCCATCTCACTTATGGCGGTACGCTTAGGCTGTCAATTATTCACGATGTCCCTACTACGGTAGAATACTATTATCTATAATCATCATAAAAATCACTTTTTCATAGTGTTTCCTTCTGCACTAAAACAGGCCCTGTCAGTTCCTATCCTACGGGTCTCGACCACATTTGGAGTTAATATAGAGGCTTGAGGGGTTACAAGGGGGTGTAATATTACCGCTTAAAATACTAGTTGTCACAATATCAACCATTTATGGGGTCGCGAGTGATCATCAAACATGATTCTGAAGTCACCAGGAAAAACGGAACCCTTGCTGTGTAAAGATGGCTGTATAATAAAGTTGGATAGCAATGAAAAGGCTTCTAGAAATTTTAGTGGATGGTTCTAGTTTGGCAGATTTATTTACAACCATGGATTCTAGAGAATGTATAGAAATGTCTAGGCCAAGGGCAAGGAATACTCCATATTTTTCTAGGTCACTTTTTGCTGTTTCATTTCTTATATCAGACGAGGTAAGCTTTGAATGAAAGACAAAAATTTTTAATTTCACTTGCCAGCTAAGCCCTGAAAATGACTTTAAAGCTAAAAAATTGGTCATTAAGTTAAATAAACGAATATTATGGATAGTTCAAAGCTTATTTCATTTTAGACTATCAAGAATAAGCGTTGAGTTACTTTGTCCTACAAGATGCTCCTCGAGATTAACCGGAGATAATGAAATGCAGATAGTTCATTCCAGTCCTATATGGCTGCCATTATTTTGTCGCGAGGACATGTTAAGCATTTGAGCATAAATAATAAGGAAGTTACATAAAACGAAGCGGTGTTTCATTTACATCTGAACAATATCGTTTGCCCAGTACCGAACCAGTTCTCTTTGATTTTGATAAAATGCACTTCTCGCACGGATATGAAAGGAATTACGGGCGAATGTTGAGGGATGCGGCTGGGATCGTATCTCCCTCTGCTCCGCCCCATTGTCTTCATCCGACCCGCCACGCGCACCCCGCTGCGTTACTTGCCCTTATTCACCGTCCTTCATCTTTTTAGCTTCTCTTTGTTTCTACTCGGGGGAACCCTTTTGCCACGGCTTCTGGGTTCCACGGTGGCTTTTAAGAATGGGTTCGTTCCCGCTTGCCCTCTTAATGCTCGGGAGAAGGGATATAAGTACGGCCACGGATGCGAGCTAGCATGAAACCCCCTAGAGTGTTAATTAAGGATGAGAGAAGGGCCCACTTTTGGCATAATAGATTTGGGTGAAGGTTAATTGCCTCTTGTTTTTTGAATCATCGCTCCTGCCGTTCAAAAAATGCTATTTCGCCACCCACGCGGACTTCTACTATGCCAAGTTCTGGAATACCCGATAATCCCACGGACTTATGAAAATAGACTAATTATTTCTGTTTTTCTTTGTTTTTCATACTTGACGCCCCTATATCTGGGCGAATAGTAAAGCGACGCCTGTTTTAATTTGTTTTATTTTTCTTGGAAAGTTCGATCCGTGATGCGATTTTTATCCTTATAATTCAGCCTTCTGTCAATAATGCCCATAACTATCGATGATACTTCTTCATTGAATGGTAGTTTAGATAATAGGTATGATTATTAAGCACAATAAAAATTATTTACTCCTATGATATTAATGTAAATCAACCGTTGAATACAACCAGTATGATTTTATTTTCACATTAGCGTCGTTTTACCAAAGAGTGATGCTTAAACAGACAAAAGTGATTCTGCTCTCTTTAAGAAATAGGGTGAGAGAAATGGGGGGGTGAGACTTAGTAGATTAAATGACTAAAATTTCAGAGCAATGCCTTTTCCACCTAAAGTTGGATAAGTATCCATCCTGATCTCTTACCCTAAATCCAGGTCACCCGTAAAATATTTTTCCACCACTCATTCATAAGTTACTATTTGGACATGAAGGAGTTGTGAACTTCTATAAAACTGTAAACTAGTAAGAAAGTGAAAAAAAAGCTCGTCTCTCCATTGATATGGAGACCATTGCCTTTTTTCCTATGCCGTGTGATATAACGTCTCCTTCTTGGTTTATTACCATGACTTTATTAGACCCTAAAGTCTTGTACTGTAATGTAGCTTTTGTACTGTAATGTAACCTTTGGCGCCGCTAAATAGTCGTTTTATCGTGAAATTTAATTCTAAACTGCGTTATTTCACTCAACCATCAAACTAACTCTCACGACCTAGGCTACTTTTTAGGGTGTCATCATTACCTCGTCATGTATCTCAAAGTGTCATTTCGCCTGATTGAGTTTTCCTCTTTCGTAGGATTTTAAATGTAATTTTCAGTAAATGTTTACGAAATGTGCGTCACACCCCATGGAACAGTACCAAATGGTTTGTGTCCTATCTCTGTATTAGGGGAATATATCTTCTTACGTTTATATTTTTTCGCCGAAAAGACCTTGATCCTCGGCGAGTTATTTATGGAGAGAGTTGTGCAGGTTTTCAGAAAGGCTCGCGCTTATCTCGGCCGCAACCGTTCTTTTCACGGAGAAGGAGATATATCGAAGGTGATTTCTCGTCGACGGATCTTTCTCTCTCTCTCTCTGGGCGCTCCGTTTCAAGTTTCGTGCGGGATATTTTTGGGTGAGTTGTGCGATGCATTTTAGAACTCTACGACGACCTCCTACTCTGGCGGATTAGGCGCGTGCATACGTATGCATATATGCGACGCGGAAGCGACACATCTGCAGACATTTGCTCGTCGGGCCCACAAAAGGTTAAAAAAAATGTATATATAAAAAAACTGAAACGAAAAATAAATTGAACGCGCCGACGTCGGATGGAATTAAATGTAATTGAGATTATTTTTTATCCCGGGAGTGAGTTTGCCCATCGTTCCTTTTTTGTCATTCGTTCCCTTTCCTCCCTGACGGCGGTGATGCTGTTTTTTTTTGCTACAGTTCGCATCGACAGCCGAATAGGACGGGAAGTTTGGTCCCAAACGTCAGGACAATGGCCATCGAAGGGGTAGCGAAGTGAGAGGTTTAGGGTAGCGGGGGGGGGGAAGTAGGGACTAGGGTCGGACGGCAACAAAAGCCAAACGAAATCGGCGGAGCCGAAAGCAAAAAGGGAAATTAAAAGAGAAATGGACGTGAACGGGTTGTGGGATACGCTGCTCCGTTGTTTAAATTGTCTCACCGTCACGCCGCGGCGGGCGAGACTGATCTACACATACATACACCCGTACACACACGTGGGCGCACTACCTGCACATGAACACAAACTCAACGGGCAACACGCCGCAACTCCAGTCTCTCTACGCCAGTAGTTATCATACACACGTATTTCGTTTATCGCTTTGGCGGCTTTCGACCTCGCTCAAACTGTGTGAAACGGAGAATTGCTATTTTGCCGCACAGTGTCGTGTGTGTTTATTCTGGGTCGCCGCAGAGGTCCCTCCACTCATTGCTTTGGTTTAGCGATTTGCAGCTGAACGCCAAAAAAGAAGGGAACGCCATCGAAAAGTCTCTCGGATTGGTCTTAATGAGCGTATTTGGCATTAATTGAAAGGGTGATTCTTTTTGTGTCTGGACCCTCTCGCGTTCCCCGCCGGGCATACAAACGGCTGACGTAGTTGGTTTACGGACTACCGAGGTTTAATTGTCATAAATGACTGTACTCTTAGTTTATTTGTTTTTATTTGGCCACGAAATGAGCGTATCGCTGTGAGAATAAAAGGAAAGCCTGAGTCAGGTTTTCAATGATTCCAATGGGGTAAATGGAGGGTTTTTTTTTCTATTTTGCTGAAGTACTGCATATTTTTTAATAGAAGTAGTATGTAATACGTGCCCTGTTCTTCTCAACTCCACGTACCTAAGCGTTTTCAAAGCTACAGGTGGACTGGTTTTTATTACATCTTATCTAAGCCCCAATTCAAAAACCAAGCACTGCAAATCATGTGTATATAAAGAATGTAAGATTTCAGGCTTTCCCGGCGGATGCTTAGAATATAAAGCTCTCGTGTTTCCAACCGGGTGATCGTAATTTGTGGTGCCGACTTTTCAATGGTCTAGGCTTCCATCGTCCTCAGGGTGAACGTTTTGGACAGTAGGGTGTCATTTATTATACCTGTGAGTCGTGCGGCACCTGTGGACTACGAGGGCAGACTACGCCATCAAAACGTCGGCACTACAAACTACCATCACCCGGTTGGAAATCCGAGAGCTTTGCATTCTATATAAAAATGCTTCTCCATATCTCGGGTTTCCACCGTATAGGTTGCTATTGACACAACAGTTTTTTCCGGGTTCCAATGGACGTCTTAAAGGTCGAAATGCTGGAGCATCATTTTGGCCACGTTAATATTGGCCATTTGCATCCCTCCGTGCTTTGTTCTCTGTCTTCCCGCAAAATCCTCTTCCATGCACTGGATAGACAGTAGCCATCTTCTCTATAAAAGTAATCCTTCGCTCTAGTTATTACCATGGATTCCCTAATCAGCCTAGGATAATATCTTTTCTCCTTGGATATCAATATGGCTTCGTCAAAATTAATTTGCTTGATTAATAGTTTCTTCATTTAAATTCCAGAAAGATTTATAAATGGAGAAGCATCCATATGAACGCCGCGGAAACTTACGTTGGAAAAAATATAAGAAGGTCAATTGCACCTGGATTTGAGTTTATAAGTAAAATGAAGTGTTGTATAATAAATGCAGACACAGCTCTATAAATTCACAATTATATTTGAAAAATCTTTAAGGCGATGCCATATTGGAGCTGAACAAGAATTATTTTATCCCATTCTTAAATCGGGTCAATGTTAGGTACTCAGATGAACTGCGCACACTGTATAAGGAATTGAGTTATAATATTTCATGCGGCAGAAGCACACAATTGGATTGTTCAAATTATTCACTTAACTATTTTTGTAGTTTCATCAGTGGAGTTCGCTCTGATTGCATGCAGGAGGTGATGTCAATCAAAGCCCTTTCATACTCCCGAGGATAGATTGCTGGATTTAGTGCCCCCATTGTTTATAATTTGTGCTAATCGATGAATTAATAGAGAAGGTATTGAATCAAAACAATTTTAAGTGGCCTAATCAGACACATGGAGCTGGTATTCACCGCTCTCATTGAGAGACTGGTTTTGGAGTGCGGGTTTTGTTATTTTTTTTCATCCTAAACTATATTGAAAAAACATTGCCCGTGCATTAAATTCATCCGCATTAACCGGGCGAATTCCGAGTACGGCACGTGTGGACCTAACATGCGCTTTTAAAATTCCGGCACCGGGACTATTGTATCATCATCATCACGATGCTCCGCACGTCATTATTCAGTTGCGAGCGGGGAGTAATGGGATGCGACAGCAAACTTTAAATGCGCTCGAGGACCCGGGGATCCATGACGGGAAACAATTCCCCGTTGATATTTCGCACGGGTTAAAATTAATCGGATTTGGCTAAAAATACTGTGAGCGCCGAACCAGCGAGCGAAACTCGGGTAGGCAACATGGTAATGCGTGTGACAATATAGAGTGGTGACGGAATTAGGTGTGCTCAGGGGGTCCAGCGCAGAGCGACTTAAGTTTCATATTTTGGCTTCTTACGGAAAAACCTGTTCCCTGCTTGGTTATTATTACTACTGACATATTTTTCTCTTTCTTCAGAGTAAATTTATTTATTTTACACACTCCTTATTTGGTTTAAAATTTTCCAAAGTTCTTCTCGTTTCCAGAAAAGAAGTATGACTGGGAACCGAGGTTTATATCCCATTCGTGCGATCGACAACTGGTGACAATGGGTAATCAATATATCTTCGGATAAGCCAAAGACATGTTGAGTTACATTGCTCGGCACGGCTTTAGGAGGTCGTGTGGCTGTAAATACTCTTCTTTACTTGTCTTGAAAAGGGTAAGCAATTCATGTGCACGTCGACTTTAAAATTTCTTATGCTCGTACATGGAAATTTTGGAAACCCTTAATTTTCGGCGTTAATGCACGTCAATTGAATTTCATCCTTCTGGTCCATCTTGTAGAAATTCAGTTATTACTGCTTATTTTTTCAAAAGAAAGACTTGTAAATATATTCACGCTCTTATATTATTATTGCTTTTAGGATTGTGTAGCAGTTATGGTAGATTTAAATTAAGGGTGTTAAAATGTAGATGCTTTCATTAACAAATACCATCCATTCTCCCCTCTATCAAGGCCTTCAGCAACCTTTCATCCTTCATTATCCATTCCAACAACATATTCTGCCTCGTCCATATCTCAACCGTAAGTTTCTTCTCTTCACTCATCGTAGCAAAATCTTTCTCATTTGTCTTCCTTTCTTATTTAATGTAAAAAACAAAATCCTGTCTTACCTCGCTTTATTTTGCAATAGAACTTGAAATTATATGATGATAAATGCCTGAATGTCTTACCCATGGATAATATATAACTCTTCAACGCAAATGATTTTTTTACGAAAAAAATTTTCATTAGAAACGATTACTCCCACGGCATTGATTGTAATGAAATAAACTACAACTTTTGCAGTCAGAATGCATTATTACAATAGATAATGCGTTGTAATAGGCTCTCATGGCCGTAAAATGTGTTCATCATAAATAAATACCTCTAATTAATTAACAGTTTTAAACTGAAACTTGTCTCTTGATAGCTGAGGACTGAATTTAGTGAGAAAGCGATATTTATCATACATTAAAAAAGAAAAGACGAAGACCAGTGTTTGTTTTGACTAACGTAGTTGCTGAGAAGCTTCCTAAAGTGTGTGAACGATCCGGGAGACGTTGAGAGGATGGAGGCGCCTACCTACATGTGTGAGCGGGCGATAGAGCTAAGGGAAAGTGAGTCGACGCCCTCCCCCCCTCCCCCCGGTACCAGGGTCCGATCGTTATTCTGACCTTCCTTTATGCCCCGATGAATTTACATCTGCGCCCCGGGCCCTTTGCAAAACCTCCGCCTGAAGGGGGTCGCCTCGGACCCCAAAGTGTGTGTTTCGCCCTCTAGTGAAACAGCCTGCTCTCTCGCCACTTGTCCTTCGCCGAAACCCTCTCCCTCTCTCCTTTTCAACCTTTCACTGAAAGTATCCCACACTTCCCTCTACCGTGCGATTTTGAAATACGATGTACAAGTGCGATATCTGGAACATATATGCTGACGTGGTAAGTGCATTGAAACACATCTACGGGGACAATCAACCATATTTCATGGCTGAAAACCGCTTAGTTAAGAGATGCGGAAGGCTCTGATTAAAGGAAATTTTTGGGTAAACTAGTAGGGGGAGGGAAACGGAAGGGCTTAATGAAAGGGATAGTTAGAGGTCGCACGTATGCTGATTGGAAGAGAAATCGTTGAGGAGGTATGGGCCTGAGGATGTATGGGCCTGCATCTGATAAAACCATGAATGTTTTAGCTCTCTTCCATTTAAACCTACCTGAGTCTTTAGATTGATTTCATAATTATAATAATAACAAAACGACTGTGTGGGCTGCGAAAAATACTTATAAATAAACCTGTGCTTTATCAGTTGTAAGTTTCTTCTAAATGATTGTCAACATGGTAATGCACGCAATAAGAACATATGCGTCAGTCAATATGAAGATATTTTTGATTGGCATCGTCGAGGCAAACTACCAAATGTAATGATATTCGGAAAATATTTTTGAAGAGGAATATAAATGCTATTTGAGTCAGGTCGATTATGGCTTTAGTGAGTACCGGTTTGTAATGACATCCTGAATTGGTAAATAAGTTTTATCATCAAAACTGTATGCATACTTTTCATACGTACTCTAATCATGTCGACTTTTGTTATACATTATAAAATAAGGGCGTCGTGATAAAGAGTTGATATTTCTCATACTCTCTTCAGGGTGAGAAAATGAGTAAACATTATGACGCATTGTAATAGAACTTGAAATTACATGATATCCCTTCGCCGAAATAAACCTATGACAAATGACGAAATTCCCTTAAGTATATGAAGCTTAAGAATATTAATTCACTAATACTAATTTAAATAAATTAGTATTAGTGACTAATTAACTAAGTAACTAATTTAAATAAATTAGTATTGAGGAGTTGCTGTTGTTGTCAATGTTTGTGACAGTTTGTCTCAGAATCGGTTATTCCGGTATCGGGAGCCGATTTTGCGAAATGAGACTCGCACAAACCTAGTACCATGAGAGCGTCACCATCCCGGAGACCGCCTCCACCCTCGGCCCAGCAAAGCCATCTTCTTATCCCCATATATTTTTTTACCTCCTCACTGGACCCTTTACAGCCTTATCCTCTTAACCTCTTGAACCGACCAACGCCTCTCCTCAAAAAATCCAAACAGCTTTCCCCTCAACGGTGCTCTCCCTCGCACCCGCCATCATCCAAGGCCCTTCGGCCCTCTCTGTCCTCTTACTTCACGGCACTAAGAGAACGGGCAAGGAGATGTACTGCGCCCCCACCTCCTCCTTCTGTTACTCCCTTTACCCTCCCCCGACATCAATGTGGGGGGGAGGGGTGAGCGGGCCCAAAACTTGCCTACTTCCCGCTAATTCCCTAATCGCCAGCCTCCACACCTTCCCTCTCGCAAAACCCTCAACATCGTACTCTCCGCCAACCCTTTCCCGGCCATCATCTCTCCCTTTACTCTCCGCATTTCCCGGCCAGCCTCTCTCTCTCTCTCACCTCTCTCTCCCTCGCCTTAACCGCCCGGCGATTATGCTAATGCCTCTTGCAACGCTTCTTTTCCGGGGGGACTGACTCCATTTGCTCTAGGCGCACAACAACTATATATAGGGAAAGTAGGTACCCGTCATCCTGAGGGTGGTCGCGCCCCCTCCCCCTAGCCCCACCTCCTCTAGTCATCTCGTTCCCCCTCCTCCCTCTCTCCTGCTTATCTTCCTCCCCCGAACTCTCCTTCCCTTTAGCCATCCTTGCCACCGCGGCTAACTTCAACCCTTAGCGGGCCTCATTCATATAAAAGAAGACCGGAGGAAAAAAATAAGTTTTCCAGCCTCTCCGCGTGAAGTTTTTGGGGGTGGAGTCGTGGAATTAAGTTAATTTTTTCCCTCACGTGGCGGAAAGCACCACGGGAAAATATATATCCCTCCCCTCTTTTCTCTTCCTCCACCTCCCTACGCAAAGTGCCTATAGGTTGGAAGTTTGATATGCTCTTCCATTGTTAATATAGAGATTTTTTTTCTCAAGTGTTCGTCTCGAAATAATGGCTTTTTTCTCTCTTGTCTTTTCAGGTGAGTGCTTTATCCGGCATCTACGCCCGCCCTTCGGCTAAATTTTCTTAAAACTTGGGCCCCAGTGGGAAGGGTGAGTTCTCTCCAAGCCTTTATATATCAGCGGAATTGTGGCTTTGGTTTATCTAAAAGAAGGGGAAGAGCTCCTGTTCATATCGCACAATATTATGAGTTTGATAGACTCTGGCCTCGTTTTCTAGATTCTACGGTCGCGTGTTAAGCTAAATTGGAGCCTCTGAGAAATATGAGTGTGAAGTATGAAAAAGGTTAACATTTTTTAAATATATCCTTCCATCACACGCACTTATCATTATTCCAAAGAGAATTGGACAATGAACGGAAATCAGAGGGCATTGAACAATGTTTATGTTACTGTGTCTCTTTATATGAATGCTGGATACATTTTTTCCTTATTGCGGAATTATGTAAAAAAGCGTAAATATTCGCAAAGCTTTACTTAATAGTGAAATTTTGCAAAATCTATTGTTTTTTTAACTATTATTTTTTTTCACAATATAGCCACGTATACCAAGTGGAGACGAATATACCAATTCGTAAAGTAGTTGCCGAATTTTTAATTTAATTTAATTGAACTTTGATCATTCAATTTTTGTACCTCTTCAAAACAAGAGCTCACTCTATTCTGCTTTGTGAACAAAAGATTAATTAACTACTTTGCTGCCATTACGGTACATTTTTTAAACGAAAGCTTAAAATTAATTACAATTATTAAAATTAGAGGATTTCTAAAACTTATAGTACCATTATATAGCTGATAGATTCATTTTGTCCACATAGCTACTGGAATCCATTATGGTGAAATATTTTTTGTGAGAAATCGAGAAATTTTAATGAAATCTTGCATAATTTGCTTTCGATGATGAGCTGTCTTCTCATATCTTCTCATTGTATGTTTGTATTCCAAAATTCCGCTGTAGATGGTATTGTTTGTTCCGTAAAAATGAAAATGGCTCAATATAACTATCCAACCGAATGCAAGCTGCGTTAATTTGTCAGATTTAATTTAGTGTGAATGAACAATTTGCTGCTGAATTATCAGCTCATTCCACTCGAACACATTTCCGTGCATTGTAACGAAAGATAGGTTTTATAGTCTTCGGCGTATTAAACTGTTCGCTATTATCAATTATTTTCAATTATATTACATTTTTTGCAATTTTTTTGCGTCGGAGGAATCTCCTGTGAAATACTTGCTCTTATGAAATGCTTTCTCTTATTATAAATGAAAACAAAGCTCTTACATAACTTCGGACAGCCAATTTTCGTGCTTTCATTCAAACCAACGGCTGGTGTCCTAACACTCTCTCTGACACGTCCATGCGGCGACTCGCAGGGTAGTATGTAGATGTAAATGAAACCTTTACGAAAGTATATGAAAATTTTTCATGTTCTCTCTTCGAAAGCCCAGTCAAAGAAATCCGAAATTAATCTAAATTTTTCGTTGTTTCAGTATATTTCTTGTCCTTTTTTATCATAATTAAAAATCAAATCGTGAATCCATTTATAATACAGCATACTCTTCTAGCCTCTTTGATGGAACCCACGTGCGAATTCTTAATTGAATACGGTAGTGTTTAGCGTTCGAAGTCCCTAATTTCAGTGTTCCGAGCTAACTTAGCCGAAGTAAAGGGAAGAGGTGGCATCGATCTGGAGATAACAGGATATTTTGGAACACGTTGTATCCGTTCCCTTTTGTTCTGCTCGCTGCGGTGACACTGACAATACTGAAGCGTGTGCGCCTTGCCTTTGAGGATGCGGTTGATTATCTCCGTTAAATGGCCATTTCCTCTCTTTTTCGATAACCGAGATCGCAATCTGAGATTCCTTATTCCATCCAATCTCATCCGGGGCTTTTGTTTCTCCTGAGTGGCCAATCAACGTCACTCTTACTTATCATTGTTCCTCCTCGCCGGTTGGTGCGTCAAAGGGAAAACTGGCGAGCGAGATTCTCTTCCAGGCAGCGTTATTAGGCTGCAACGCATTGGATTACTTCAACGTAATTTGTCCTCATTTATTAAAAGTTTAAAGTTGTCCTCATTTATTAAGTCTATTTCCTTTTCATTTTTATAATCTTAGATCCATCCATGTCTACTAAGCAGGAGTCATAGATGGTCATTATTCAAACAGGAAGGGTTCCATTCATAACTTTTATGAAATTATGAATAAAAATTTTTACTAGTCTATTTTAATGCAGTTTTATTGGTCAAAGTATAATCGTATACGTTAAAAGGACTTTGGAACGTCAGTTAAAGGGATTCTATTAGTAGTGTCTACACAAAGTTTTTGGCAAATTTGAGTCATCTTTAAATTCAATTTATTATTATTATTTTATTTATGGCCTTCATTGGACCTTTTCAATCATCTTCTGAAATTGTTCTGTTTTCTGTTTGCCCAGTATTTCTTCATTCACTCGGGTCGTAACTTTCATTTTTTATCCGGGATCACCCTTCCTATTCTCTAATTGTTAATCTTGGTTCGTAGTCTGGTCTGTTTGTCATTGAGTTTCATGATTATGTCAATCAAATCTTTTGTTGTAATGTACAATTCACTCATATTTTCCTTAATTTCTGAATTTAATAAATTAATTTAATCAAAGGCAGTTATCGAAAAAAGTAAAAAGATGCAATTTATCTGGTAGTCCATTCTAATTTAAACAAAGAAAAGTGCAATATACTTTAGAGGATCTCAATAAGGAGATCCAATAAAATAATTCTCTCAAATTGTCTTCTACATCCGTAAAATTAGCCTTCTTCCGCTGGATTCTTTTCTCAAAAGGAATAATTGCGAATCTCCTCTCAGACAGTGTTTTATTCAGCCCCAAGAGGCTTTTCCAATACAGGAGACGAATGCAGCTCCCTCGTTTCAATGATGCATTAAATTCGAGGCCAAATACTTCTTTTGGCATTGTTTCATTCTTGCCGCGTGGTCTTACTTAACCACCGTGGTTTATGGCTTGCATAATATATTATGCATCCTGGCACAATGCTTGAAATTTTTATCACCCAATTCAATGTGTTTTTCGATATCAATCCTCTCCCTCTATTCGTTCGCTCAGAGTCCCCTCAGGCATTCATTCATGCATATTTCAAGACGAGCATCCCTCATGTCCTTGTACGTCTTGGTGTATCTGTCTGCGTTTCCTCCCTGCTCACATTGCCAGTCTTCATTCGCGTTTTTTCGAATCTCCTCCTCTGCCTTTCCTCCTCAGACTCCCCAGCCTTCTGTATCCCCCACTATCTCTCACAGCACTCGTGTGAATATTTTATTGTCTTCAAAACACCGTTTTCGATATCTCACTTGAATTTTCCTCCATTCCTTCAAAACAATGGAATTCTCGATATTTTTTATGCCTTTACTAACATATCATAATGTTAGTTATCATTGCTTCCACCATGACAATAAAAACATGGTATATGTATACGATAAATGCTCAAAATATAGAAAATTTTTGTGGTATTTTTGTTCCTGTTGCAGAAGAAGCTTAATTATAATACGCAGTTTTATTCTCTTTACAAATATTACGAGTGCGAAAAGAATTTCGAATACACATGTACTTGTGGCATAACAAAAAATTATCAACAATCTTACAAGGTAACGAGCTATGAATAAAATCTACCGATGGTTGTGTTCATAGTAAAATTTTTACTTAAGCATACGATTGCGTAAAGAAAGCTTTCATCAGCGAACTGAGAAAATTATATTTATCTTTTAATTCTGAAGAGAATTCATCCAAGCCATTTTCTATTTTTATTCTTTCTGGCAATGTAGTATTATTTTTATTTTATTTAGCTAATTATTTATTGTTTTACTTTAATTACATCCTTGAACTGGTAAATCCTCTAGAGTTGAAATATGGATAAGGATACATGCGGAAGCCTTAGCTACTTATCACAGTTGATTAACACTACTTTACCAACTACCGCATGGTTTTTCAATAGTCACGTTAACACGAGACTAAAATCGCTATTTTTCCTTATTATATTGTTTAATTCATTAAATATTGCATCCTGCCAGAAAATGTTTTACAACTTGGGAAAAAGGGTTTTTCTAATTTGAGACACTCCATTATGTTTTTCTTGACTTACCGAAGAACCTTTTCGCAAGAATGTTTTTGTCTCATATCCATGGCATTTATGGTGGTAATTAACTTGTTACTTCATTTTATTGAATCACACAATGTTTCCGTCGAATCATTTTTCCAAATAACTTGCTGTGAAACGTGGATCGATGGCTGGCGCATTCCTCTCATATTTATGGCTTTTCGTCCTGATTGATCACATCAAATGATGCATCCATCCTGTAGTTTGAACACTACTTCCCGAAAAATGCTCGCCTTATTATTCTTGTTTCTCTTTTGTAATTCTAATATTGGTGCAAAAATTAAAACTGAGGTTTTGAGTGGAGTGAAATAGTGGGTTATGCCAGCTAATAGCTTCGTATGAGTTTGTAGTAATTAATATTTCTTTCACTTTGGCTCTGGTGGCGGGCTTTCATCCTCGCGTGATCGTAATCCTCTGGTCTGCACACGCGAACACGAGCTGGCCGCAAGATTTACACGTGTTGAACACGTTCCCGCTTGGATGTTGGCGACTAATTGAGAGAAAACACAATGCATCATTTCAACCCGTCAGTGTTTGCGTATGTTCAAAATCAAGCAAGCGTGGAAAATATATATTGAGTGGACTCGGAACTTCTTACAACAAAGAAACAGCTTCAATGTAATTCGCGCAATTTCAGAATACGAAATTCTGCACCGCACGTGCAGTTTAATACCGTACAAAAGTAATTATAAGTACGCGCCCCATTGGTAGTTATGTGTTCCCTAGAATCTAAACAGATATCGCAGTCTCATTTTTCAAGGAAATAGCATTTTTTTTTTCTTTTGTGCTATTAAAATTTTGTCTTTCATTGAGAATGTTTACATTTTGTGATGTATTTACGTCATATCCTTAGACCGTCAACGCTCGAAGTTATCACATGTCCCAATACGAATAAATAAATATCAATCTAACCACTGATAGCAAAATACTGAGCTAACTACCATAAACATCATGCCCAAGGAAATTTTAATAGTCGCCTTAATTTCGTAATTTTCTTTCAATTGGTCGTTGAGTACCTCACTAAAATTCAATTCTTATCTTACCAACCGATATGTCTTAAGTATGTGTAATACATATCAGTAATATTCATAAGTCATATGTTTGTTACTTTCGCTTGAGGAATTATATAAGCGATGCAGTTTAGTCCATAACTTAGGTAAATTAGAATATTCCATAGCAAGAATACAACTGTAATTGATGGGTCTAGCGAATAGCTTTTGTAATATGAATCGGATAGGTATATTGTGTCTACTTTAATACATGGACGTTGAAATTGGTGTGGTAGTTATTGAACAAAATGTTTAGGTTTTTATGAGTTTATTTTGATAAGAGATTTTGCAAACAAAGCTTTTTTCCTTTAGCTTCCTTATGCCGTCAACAATTTACCCACAGCACCGGCATTGTCGCAAGTGCACAGTGTGCTGAAGTTCTTTTTGGCCGTCATTTCATTGCTGTGTGGCGAATCATTTCTCATCTTGGGGGAAAATCAAAAAGCCACCATGATACCGCTTTTCTCTCTCTCTCTCATCCTCTCACCGCGAAGTACCAGTTGAACCACTCCATTGGTCGCATAAGGACTTCATTCTAGGAAGGAAGGACTCGATATTCTTCTTTTTTTCGTTTCGTTTTCATGCGTCGCTCTCGTAGTTCCGGGGAACGGTTAGAATGTCCTATGGCCCATCGCACAAGCGTAACACTGCATAGCTCATCCCCCTCTCCCTTCCCGCCGCATAGTATTACTACTCCAAGGCATCTCCCGCTTGTCATTTCCCACACCAGCGCACGGTGCCCCCTCCTTTGTTTCGTTCACCCTTATATCCTTCCCCACGGCGGAAACAAAACGAGAGCACGTCGTTTGCAACGCC